>JAGDYQ010000016.1:3493823-3503997 GCA_021962125.1 Bulinus truncatus | reverse complement strand
GAACACACATATCATGAACAACTAACACATACTTACATTTACAGAACACACATATCATGAACAACTAACACATACTTACATTTACAGAACACACATATCATGAACAACTAAGAAATATATAAATTTACAGAACACACATATCATGAACAACTAAGAAATACTTACATTTACAGAACACACATAACATGAACAACTAAGAAATACTTAAATTTACAGAACACAATATCATGAACAACTAACGCATACTTCCATTTACAGAACACACATATCATGAACAACTAACACATACTTACATTTGCAGAACACACATATCATGAACAACTAAGAAATACTTAAATTTACAGAACACACATATCATGAACAACTAACAAATACTTACATTTACATAACACACATATCATGAACAACTAACAAATACTTACATTTACAGAACACACATATCATGAACAACTAACACATACATTTACAGAACACACATATCATGAACAACTAACACATACATTTACAGAACACACATATCATGAACAGCTAACACATACTTACATTTATAGAACACACATATCATGAACAACTAACAAATACTTACATTTACATAACACACATGTCATGAACAACTAACACATACATTTACAGGACACACATATCATGAACAACTAACATATACATTTACAGAACACACATATCATGATAAACTAACACATACTTACATTTACAGAACACACATATCATGAACAACTAACAAATACTTACATTTACAGAACACACATATCATGAACAACTAACACGTACATTTACAGAACACACATATCATGAACAACTAACACATACTTACATTTACAAGAAAGGAATAGAAAACAAAATGAAAGACTTGAATTCAGTACCCCTAATATTAGCCTGTCAAGTGCGTCTCACAACTTCCAACCTGATTTATAATTTATTTTCTCGTACTGTTTTTCATTGAGATAGTTCATGCTGAATCAGTTATGGGTATTTTCCCCACCATTTTGGAAAAGTATGAATCCGTATATTATTTTCGGCAACAGCGGAAGGAAAGTGTTCTTTTTTAAAATAATTGATAAACAACAACAAAAAAAAAAAAAAACAAACAAATTAGCAATGATGATCTCAGAACACCAGCTCTTATTTACGTTAAACTTACTCAAGTAAACGGTTTCTTCTTTTACTCTTATTCGGTCTCTAGTGCCTCTTCATTTGTGTAATATTTTGGTAATTAGACGTCTCACACTGCTCTTTCCACCATGATTATTATGATTTAAAAAAAAAATTAAGTGTGTAATGATCAATATGTCTATGGTAAAGACTGAACGGACAACATACATTTTAAACTTACACAGTTATGGGGTGGGATATTCAAAGACTTTACTAGGATGAACCGACGATATGTGCGTTATGATTGAAGGGAAATTAAATCAGAAGCAATGTATTTGTATCAGGACAGTGTGAGTTTTTAAATAAAGGCCAAGATGTATAGTAAAATAAAACAATGCCCCCACATTGAGTCCCATTTGAAATAAATAAATGATTAATTAAATAAATGTTTTTTTGTTTGGGAACATTGTAATTATTGTTTTTAAACTGCAGCATTCTAAATTAATTCAGAACAAGTCCATTCTTCCATCCATAGTATTGGTGGGCAAACTTTAAAAATCGCGGACTACACTGGGTTCGTACACTTAACCGGCGTGCCGGACTAAGATCAGTACATTCATTGTACAGACCCTGCAGGACTAGTCCGTACATTCATTTTACAGACCCCGCAGAACTAGTCCGTACATTCATTGTACAGACCCTGCAGAACTAGTCCGTACATTCATTGTACAGACCCTGCAGAACTAGTCCGTACATTCATTTTACAGACCCCGCAGAACTAGTCCGTACATTCATTTTACAGACCCTGCAGAACTAGTCCGTACATTCATTTTACAGACCCTGCAGAACTAGTCCGTACATTCATTGTACACACCATGCAGAACTAGTCCGTACATTCATTTTACAGACCCTGCAGAACTAGTCCGTACATTCATTTTACAGACCCTGCAGAAATTGTAGTGACTAGTTGGCGCCAGGCTTGCGGAGCCGAGGAGCCGCTACTTTTTGCTGGAGCCGGATCCGGAGCCGAAAAAATCTGGCGGCTAAACGGCTCCCAAATGTTTTTTTTTTTACAGCAGTTTTTTTTTAGCTTTAAAATTGCAAATTTGTTTGATTGTTTGCCTCCTACAATTTGAAATGTTGTCATTTAACAGCATTTAAATGATAGCGTGCATGCACATCACCACAAGAAATCTTTAATGGGGAATCGTTTTGTGTTCGTTTTAAATCTTGTTTACCCTCCGAAATTTTTTAATGGCATGTTATTTTGTTATTTATAAAGTTAAAACAGTTTTATTTCATAGAATAATTGTATCAATCATTTAAAATAAATTTTTACTACGACGACAAATAGAACGCGTGATTTCGTATTATTATTTGACCGCGAATTTGTTATAGACTAAAAACAAAATGGTCGCTTTCTGTATTTAACAATCTATATTATAAACCAGTAATAGCTGAAATAGAGTAGATAAATTTATAAGGCTGTGGCTATTCGCACCCGGGTCCCAATAAAATCCGATTGTTATTCGGACCCGTGGCAAATATGCATTTTATTAGACGGAACACGAAAAAATAATAATACAGAGTCCGCTTAGTGGAACCTAGACACTGAGTAACGATTATATCATACAATTCAAACAATTATTAAAAAAAATAAACAAAAAACAATAATAAAGTATATGTATAGCTAAGCACTGAAATGGTTTGTTTTTAGTAAAAACCGACATGCGTATATTTTTCAAGTTCCTGACTATGGGGGTGAACGCGGCAAAATTTGCATAACTTTTTATCAGCGGCATGTTTGCGTGGCGCAATTACAAAAAAATTTGTCTCGTGTGATACTATCTTAATAGGGAGCCGGAGCCGTGCCAGAGCCGGAGCCGGAAAAAATTGGCGGCTCCGCAAGCCTGGTTGGCGCTGTTGTTGTTGGGATCCTGTGACCTGGCTAACTATATCCATCCATGGTGCTTCCACTATCCAATGACCTAGTTAATTAAATACCATAAAAATATAACAGACCTGAACAGTGTTTAGATAAGTCACTAAGTCAGTAGTGGAATTATGGAAGAGATTGCTGTCTCATGACGTAGTGAATTCCTTAAGGGACTTAGGTTTTGTAGCGACCATCTTTTACCCCCCCCTCCCCCCACCATAGCTCAGTGTTCATAGCTATTGGAACGAAATATTTAATTAACTCTTAAATAAATATACTAGATATCCGAGAGCCTGTTAGGCGACATTCTAATGTATTACTATAAAGTATTTTTTTCCAACCAGGCCAGAGCCTTACATAGGCTGTAAAGCCCAAAGGAAGAAGATTGTTTTCAACAAGGCTGTTCATACATGTCTTGGGTTTGAAATTGTTGATAACATTTGAGTGGGTTAGTGAAGAGCATTTATTTAAGAGACTATTGTACACATTTAATTTATCAACAATACGTAATGATGGAGAGTAACACATTTATATTTTGTGTGTGTATACCGGTCCGGTTTATGAAGTGGAGATGTCTCTCTACCCCCCCCCCCCAGACACAACATGTTTGCAAGCCACAGGGAGAAATATGGTCACAAGAAGGTTTCGGCACCAGTCTTTTCTCTCTCTCTCTCTCTGTAACGGCTCATGTCCCTGGTACTGATCCTATCCTGGCTCCTCATAAAGTATTCCGTCCACGAGCTAGACTATATGCCCTGAGGTAACTGTACTTGTGAACTTCTGGACGGCCTGTGTTCCTGATACTGGGTGGGTGTGTCATTGTTCCAGCACCGAACAAAACAAAAGAGAATGTTCAAGATTCTGTGATGATGGTGTTTGTTTTGGAAATCTTTGTTTCTAGTCGCGGTCACCTCCCAACCACCACCTTCCCTCTTTCTCTACATTTCTAGACTTAATGAATGTCCATGTCTGGGCAGCTTCCCAAACTTTTCCTGTAATGGAGAAACTTCCGTTGTCTCCCCCTCCCCCTGTGAACACAAGAGCTGACCACTTCATTATAACTTCATTTTTCAACTAAGCCATCAGGTAGGACAACAACAATCTTTATGGAAATCAAGTTTGTCAAGACAAAAGGGTCACAGTGACACACAACAGACGGCCGCGTGTGAGCGCAGACACGGACCGGATTTTTAGGAGGAGTATCAGGGGCGTTAACCACTTAAAACAAGTCACGGAGAGCCGATTTTCAAATCTGATATCAGGAGATGAACCGGGGAGGGGGAATAATCCATTGTCAGAGAATCACAGACTTATTGAATGTCTTACGTGAAACTGACAACAAATTAATTCTATGTTTTTTTTCCGCTTAAACGTGAGCAGAAAAATAGTCTTACGGTGTTAACTTAATAATGACTTACGTAATACTGATAGTTGGAGATTTCGATATTTTGTTTCATATTTAAGAAGCAACAAATATTATTTTAATTTAATGAATAAAAACACTACATGGGCTGTAGAGAGTAGTGGTGCTACAGGCCAGAACACGACATGGACTGTAGAGAGTAGTTGGGCTACAGGCCAGAACACTATAAGGGCTGTAGAGAGTAGTGGTGCTACAGACTAGGACACAGAAAAAATTCCCAAGATAAATCTATACTTTGCAGCTCTTGATACCTTTTTAAAATCAACACGTTGAAGATTTCAGCATGAAAATGCCAAGTGCATACTTTTGTTATTTATGTCCTATTTACAACATATGATGTACATAAAATAAAGCTGAGTAAATACTGAATGATTGACCAATCCATCTCCATTTCCTTATGGTCTATGTTATTTTGGACACATTCGTCTGATCCACGAGTTATGTACGATGGTTTACTTCCCTTGATGCTCATCAACAGGGTGTTCGCAGTCTCACTTTTGCTAAGTAAGGTCATGACTTCTGTCTGGGAGGGGAGGGGAGCGACTGAAAGGATAGGTGTGGCTCTGCAGGCCAGGAGGCGCTGAACAAAATGTACTTATGAACAGTCAAACTAGCAGAAGGCGTCGTTTTGGCAAGAAGGCGGACTGGCGGGTCCCTCCCTCACCAGTTTTAGGCGGTTCTGGCGATCTCATGATTTTGAATTATTATATATGATTTATTCTCTATCAGGAAAAACAAGCACTGATCCTTGGGGAGAGGGTGTGCCATTCTTCTGCTTCTGCAAACTAGGCGACATCTAAGGGCCTTCACTGCTAAGGGGGCCCATTTAAGCACTGGTCAAGGGCTCCAGGTCAACATTTGTGTTCATCATAAGAGAATGTGTTCAGGTGGATTAAAGACGCCAGATACAATCAAAACGTTTTTTTCATAACGTGTAACTCTTCTCCATCTTATCCAGACATACCTCCATCTGACATACCTCCATCTGACATATCTCCATGTGACATACCTCCATCTTATCCCGACATACCTCCATCTGACATACCTCCATCTTATCTCGACATACCTCCATCTGACATACCTCCATTTTCAAATATTATAACGGGCCCAATATTTACATAAGGCAGCCTTGCGTCTAAGGACCCCAATTAACATTAGACAAGGGCCCCTAAATGTAGCCTTGCCCAGGGACCCCAATTAATATTAGACAAGGGCCCCTAAATGTAGCCTTGCCTAGGGACCCCAATTAACATTAGACAAGGGCCCCTAAATGTAGCCTTGCCCAGGGACCCCAATTAACATTAGACAAGGGCCCCTAAATGTAGCCTTGCCCAGGGACCCCAATTAACATTAGACAAGGGCCCCTAAATGTAGCCTTGCCCAGGGACCCCAATTAACATTAGACAAGGGCGCCTAAATGTAGCTTTGCCCAGGGGGACCCCAATTAACATTAGACAAGGGCGCCTAAATGTAGCTTTGCCCAGGGGGACCCCAATTAACATTAGACAAGGGCGCCTAAATGTAGCTTTGCCCAGGGGGACCCCAATTAACATTAGACAAGGGCGCCTAAATGTAGCCTTGCCCAGGGACCCCAATATCTTAAAAACGGCCCTGACGCTAAATTTATCCAGTGAGAACATTATTCTTCATAAAATTTCGATTCATCATTTCTGCAGGTTGGGACGATTGAGTAGAAATATTGGCAGTCGATTGGAACGGCCGTCCAAAGCTGACCCGTGGTGTGGGGCTTAGGAGAGTCGAGCACTTATTGTGCAGTTTCATACTGGGAACTACCCTATTGGTGCGTACTTTGGGAGGTTGAGGCTCAATGTTGATTCCCTTTTCCTCCGCTGCAGAGCAGTTGAGTAGACCGTGTAACAGGCTCTATTTGAGCACCCCGGTCTGGCGGACCACTAGGTGGATCAGTCTGGTAGGTGGGTCAGTCTGGTAGGTGGGTCAGTCTGGTAGGTGGATCAGTCTGGTAGGTGGATCAGTCTGGTAGGTGGATCAGTCTGGTAGGTGGGTCAGTCTGGTAGGTGGGTCAGTCTGGTAGGTGGATCAGTCTGGTAGGTGGGTCAGTCTGGTAGGTGGGTCAGTCTGGTAGGTGGGTCAGTCTGGTAGGTGGGTCAGTCTGGTAGGTGGGTCAGTCTGGTAGGTGGGTCAGTCTGGTAGGTGGATCAGTCTGGTAGGTGGGTCAGTCTGGTAGGTGGATCAGTCTGGTAGGTGGATCAGTCTGGTAGGTGGGTCAGTCTGGTAGGCTGCTCTCCACTGGCCTATTTGGCAGTTCCTTTATGTTTGATTCCACGAGCTTTAAGACAGTCTCAGTTAAACTGAGAGTTCAAAGAGAGAGGAAGAGAGAGAGAGAGAGAGTGTGTGTGTGTGTGTGTGTGTGAGAGAGAGAGAGAGAGAGAGAGAGAGAGAGAGAGAGAGAGAGGTATATTGGGGTATTTGAGAAGTCAAAATACAGTGTAACAAAGACACTAGTCAGTTTGCAAAACTCGTGGAAGCAAGACAACACGTAACAGACTTGGAGTGAAGCCATTCATAGCTAGGATATCGTCTAGTGACACACTGACAAAGACCTTCACCTGGATTAATTTGTAGTAAATCTGGTGCTTTGATGGCTCACAAAAGTTACTTTGCCCCCAACCCCCCGACCCCGCCCTGCTGTTAAAGTTGTTACTGCCTGCCTCAGTTATGTTACTGCCTGCCTCAGTTATGTTACTGCCTGCCTCAGTTATCTTACTGAATGCCTCTTAATTATTGTTATTTATGTGTTAAACACAACTCGGAAGAACCAACCGAACAAGTTACATTGTTAATATAACGATTTATGTCCTCAATAATTCAATAAATGAAATATCACTCTGCCTTTACTCTGACAAACCAAATATTCTAAGTCTCCTTCTCTCAACTCTACCATCTACTCTCAACTACATCTTCTCAATAACTACTTTCCTTCTCTCAACTCTCCTCTCTACTCTCAACTACCTCTTCTCAATAACTACTTTCCTTCTCTCAACTCTACTCTCTACTCTCAACTACCTCTTCTCAATAACTACTTGCCTTCTCTCAACTCTACTCTCTACTCTCAACTACCTCTTCTCAATAACTACTTTCCTTCTCTCAACTCTACTCTTAGCTACCTAAACAGCCTTTCTTAACTCTTCTTCTAAACTCTGTCTAAACTCCAGCCGTATTTATTCTCATAACGTTCGCACCTTAATTACTCTAATTACGACACAATCTATTTCCATATTGTCCTTTCTATTCTATCCACTCTGAAGAGCTTCACCTAATTCTCCTTGACTGTCGGACGTCACCCCCGGTCTACTCCTTGAGACGTCCCACCTTTGGTGTTTTACTAGCCTATTGTTTTCTCCCCACCAAGTCTTCCGTCAATTGGTCTACCATTGCTGGTTTTTATCCTACTCGCGATATATCTGTTAAATAGTATCTATTATCTAGTATCTAGTATTTTTATCTCACAATATCAAAGGGAATATATCCGGTCTGTAGATCCTAGCAACTGCCAACTCTTGTAATCTACCAAACAATGACGAGTGTTGATTGAAGCATTAAACTGATTGAATGCGCTCATTTTAAAATGGGTCTATACTGCCATCTGGATAAAGGTAAACTAGATTCATCCAGATGTCAATGTTTGGATACAGGTAAACTAGATTTATCCAGATGTCAATGTTTGGATACAGGTAAACTAGATTTATCCAGATGTCAATGTCTGGATACAGGTAAACTAGATTCATCCAGATGTCAATGTTTGGATACAGGTAAACTAGATTCATCCAGATGTCAATGTCGGGATACAGGTAAACTAGATTCATACATATGTCAATGTTTGGATACAGGTAAACAAGATTCATCCAGATGTCAATGTCGGTATAGTTATAACTTAGTATCGGTATTATTTGAATTTTCTCTACCTGCATCGGATTTGGCTGACATTCATTGAATGTACAACAGGTATAAGGAAAACATTAATGACAGACAATGTTGACATGGGCTACCATCATACATTGGTCATGGGGTGAACATCAATACAAGTGACAACCAAGTGACAACCAAGTGACAACTTCTTCAATCTAAAGAATCACGATGCATTGATTTCTCTCTACCTTGGCCAATGAGATAATGTTCTCATTCAAAGAAATCCACGCAAATTAAGAGAACGGTGCAGGGGGCAACCATTGCTTACATGTAACCTACCAACATTGTACTTCTACTGCACTGTCTCAAACAGCTGGAGGCTTACACTGTCTCACCACATTGAGACAACCACATCTTCTTGTCTCTCCTTGAGAACGAAAAAATCAGATTCAGACTTTTTTTTTTTTCGGGGTGTAATTTCAGGGGGGAGCCACAAGTCAGAGTGTTCAGCCATGTGGAACAAGCAGCACTGACACATGAATCAATAATACAGGTACATCAGCAACAACCATAATATTTTGTCAGTCGCCGACTGATGTAGATAATTATGACTAGGTAGAGAATGTTGGGATCCCCTCAGTAATCACAGACTGGATGTATTTGGCAGTTGCCAGCAGTAAGAAACTCAAGTACTTCACAACACAATTATCCCTTTTTGCCCGTCAGTTTCACAAGTTAGATAATTCTACCAGTTTGTTGAATAACTCAATCTAATATTGATTTTTTTTACGGAACTATTATTATATAAAAAAAATTACATTAGCTTTGTTATTATATATTTTTAAAAATCATAAAGTCAATGAATGTACAATATTGAAACTTTTGTAACATTGCTAGATGCATCATACTAGACCGAGAGACAACTCTACCCTTATTGGCAATTTTATTTATTTTCAATTTAATGTTAATTTATTAACACGATCTGACATTGAGACAATTTGTTCAATCTTCTATCAATCTTTGAAATTTTCACAATTATTTTCCTTTCTCTTTGTTCTAACAAAGTTCACCATGCTATCTGATATCAAAGGTGCATCTCCCGAATGACCCCGCCCCCCCCCGACCTATTCGTAAAATAAGAGAATGTGTTCAGATGGATTAAAGACGCCAGATACAATCTAAACCTTTTTTTTATAACGTGTAACTCTTCTCCATCTTATCCATCTGACATACCTCCATCTGACATACCTCATCTGACATACCTCCATCTGACATACCTCCATCTGACATACCTCCATCCGACATACCTCCATCCGACATACCTCCATCTGACATAACTCCATCTTATTCCGACATACCTCCATCTGACATATCTCCATCTGACATACCTCCATCTGACATACCTTCGTCCGATATACCTCCAACTTATTCCGACATACATACATCTTATCCCGACATACCTACATCTTATCCCGACATACCTACATCTTATCCCGACATACCTACATCTTATCCTGACATACATCCATCTTATTCCGATATACCTCACCTGTGAGAAATACAGAGTGGAACAATTTGTAATGTATCATCGATAGCACATTGTGAGTTGAGTCTATTGCGGTGACATCACATCAGCCATTTTGATTTAGTTTTTAAGTGTACTGAAGTTTTTCGGTGGAAAGTAACATTAGAATTTACGAGAGTTGGTTTTTTATTGTTTTTACTCTTTACTATTGAAGAAAGTCTAGATAAACTATAACACCATAGTCAAGATACTGATTAGGTAAATTAAAATGATCTAGATATCATTTATGAAC
>JAGDYQ010000016.1:3396790-3493323 GCA_021962125.1 Bulinus truncatus | reverse complement strand
TGTATAGGACTATATATGGCATCATAGATGTATAGACTATGTATGACATCATAGATGTATAGGACTAGGTGTGACATTATAGAACTATATGTGACATCATAGATAGATGTATAGGACTATGTCTGACATCATAGATAGATGTATATGACTATTTGTGACATCATAGATGTATAGCACTATGTATGACATCATAGATGTATAGGACTATGTATGACATCATAGATGTATAGGACTATGTGTGACATCACAGATGTACAGGACTATGTATGACATCATAAATAGAAGTATAGGACTATGTGTGAAATCATAGATAGATATATATGAGACTATTTGTGACATCGTAGATAGATATATAAGACTTTTTGTGACATCATAGATAGATGTGTAGGACTATTATGGCATCATAGATTATAGGACTATGTGTGACATCATAGATGTATAAGTCTGCGAGTGACATCTTAGATATTTAGGACTGTGGGTGACATCATAGATATATATGTTACTGTGAGAGTGTGGCTGACATCATAGATATATATGTTACTGTTAGAGTGTGGATGACATCATAGATATATATGTTACTGTGAGAGTGTGGATGACATCATAGATATATATGTTACTGTGAGTGTGTGGGTGACATCATAGATATATATGTTACTGTGAGAGTATGGGTGACATCATAGATATATATGTGAGAAACAAAATTTCAGAAGGGCCGACCATAAAGTACGTCACGCTCCAAGGGGTGGGGGTATAAGAAAGTGTGACAGTTTGTGACCGGGGGGGAGGGAGGGTCAGGCCAAGTGTGACGTCACATTTTTAATATATTTTTTATTCTATTTCTAATTTATTTTTTTTATTTTTTTAGTAAAACCTAATAGTTTTAAAAATAATTTTCAAAAATTTTGAGAAACACTTGAATTAGTTTTATGTCAAAATGGCATGAAATGTAAATCTTTTCAATGTGTTGTTCCTCATGCTAGTTAGGAGCGCTAGTACACTGTTGCGAAGCCTTGTTTTATGTGTAGCCTTACTGGAAGTGTTATTATTTCTTTGTTGTCTGCTGCATAATTATATCACTGATTAAGAAATTTGTAATTTGTATTATAATATTGTCAAATGAACATTATGGCAGTCACCTTGATTCGCAGGGCAGAACAATCAATGAGAATTTGGAATTAACAAACTTCAAGTTTGCAAGTGAAACATTAGCTGAAATCTGGTCGCATGTGATTGTTGACCAATTTCCAACAGTTGCAGAATATTTCAACCCTGAGAAATCTGAATTGGATGCAGCAGGACTGATGTCGAAGGATCAGGAATGGTTTGACAATCATGTTCGCACCAGCCAATACTTCACTAAAATTGTGAAATGTCAGGACATAAAATGTTGCGACAAAGTACGGAGCTCATATTTCAACGTTTTACCTTCGAGATTCTTCCCTCCTCCAATCCAAATCAACCAAACAACTGATGGACTCATATCTTCAGAAAGAGCAGATACAGATGCTCATAAATTTCATTCATTGTTTGTGGCACAAACTTTCAAATTTGATGACATTATGCCAAGATCAACAGGAGTTTTTAAAGTACAATCATATGATCTTTATTGTCCATTTTTGCAGACCAGCTTACATGATCGAATTTGCAACGTGTGTAACTTATACTTTGCCTCACAAACACAGGACAACACAGAGCTCGGGCGCAGTAAAATGTGCCAACCCGAAATTTCACAGAATCAACTCAGATAAAATGCATCCATCATTTGAGAATCGGTGCTTGAAGGCAAAGAGAACTCATGGCAATTGTTGGCAGAATGGAAAATGCACATTCAGAGGATATTGAGTGGCTAGATGAGGATGAAGTTAATCTGTCTGCAATTATTCTTCCAGGAAACGACGATGGGGAAAGATTTCTGTCAGTCTTAACTATGGAAGAACACTTCACATCACCATGGATGGATGACGTCTAGTGAATATTTTTTAGAGCATTTTCGAAAAAAAATGCTCTATTGTCCCCGTTTTGTCTGTCTGTCTGTCCGTCATCACCCTAGATCTCAACAACCATAAGTCCTAGACCCATGATCATTTTGTAGGTCTTGGCCTGTCAAGAAATGACTTTTTTCCATTTCGCGATCTGACCTCTCAGGGCCGTAAAAGGGGGCTTAGTACCGTTTTTTGCTATATAAGCTATATTAATAAAGAGCGCCTATATCTCAACAACCATAAGTCCTAGACCCATGATGTATATATCATTTTGTAGGTCTTGGCCTGCCAAGTGTACATCAAAAGTCCATTTCGCGATAGGATCTCTGAGGGCCGGGCTTCAGGTCTCCTAAGGGGCTTATATATTATATATACACCTTGTACGTTCAATAACCCATTCATTTGGTGCGAAATACTGCAGCACGTAGTTTCACCAAGATTTATTAAGAAACTCATCAAATGAAATAGTAAGATTGTGTTCTGAGTTTAATTGAAATTGTGTAATGCATATATCTGTAAAAAAATAATTATAAAGGCGTTTCTTTATATTTGAAAAAAAAATTATTTTCTCTTAAATCTAACTACAAGTGGTTTGTGGTTACTGAAATAGGACTCATAATTGAAAACATTCGAAATTATAGTCGATAGCATACGTACTGATACATAATACGAAAATGCGCTAACACGTCCTGTGTCCAGAATGGAACAGGCTTAATTGCTTGTTTTAATTAAACATAATTCATAGGCACACTATAAACATATTCAATATAGCACAAGAGCTGCTCACTCAATATGTCAATCTAGTCCTTTTTTAGTCGCATTGTTTTGTTTTCATTTGTATTATTTAATCAATTGATTGAGCTACTGTTTCAAAGAATAACTGTGACAACTGTTGACAATAACAGTTAACTTCATCGTGGGGAGTTTCAATGGAATTCTAAAGAATGTCTACTAATTCTACTAATAAAGTCATTTAATAGTCTGATAGTTAGTTATTAATTAAAAAAAAATTTCGAAAGTGTGACGTACTTTGGGGGGGGGGGGGGGCCCGAGATTTGTGACACTTTGTGATAGGGGAAAGGGATGGGGTAAAAAATGATCAAAAATAGCGTGACGTATTTTATGGACGGTCCCAGATGTGGTGATGTGACTGTAAGAAACAAACATTTCACAGATGTAGAGATGTGACTGTAAGAAACATCAGACAACTTCATTAAAAATGTATTTTTAATGCACTATTTCAGCTAACACTAAGCCCAACATTTGAAACCAATTAGTTCACTATAACAACTGTGTGGTCAGATGTTCCGTTCAGCTGTCACGCATCGTTCTGTATGTTCTTGTGTAATTCAAGTTGTTTGACGTTTAAATTTACTTCATAAATTATAGATTCTCCAGTGCGTTATGTATAAATGTGTCAAAGTGACATTTCAGAGACTTGGCTCGTGGGTTTTTATTTTTAGATCAACGGGCTTAAGGGATATACATTTATATATACACTGCTGCCGAGAACATATCCAGACTGGGATACAACGAAGGATTATGGGGTGATGTAAGGAATGCCGCGAACATATGACTAAATGTATGTGACTAAGCTCTAGCAGTCGTAAATACATTACGATAAGTATTTATAAACAGATTAAGTTGTTTTTATGTACTATAGTAGTATTGGACTTTATGTACTATGGTAGTATTGGACTTTAAGTACTGTGGTAGTATTGGACTTTATGGTTCCCCAATGAACTCTGTGGGACTAGGGGTCATGGATCAGCTGTAGCTCGACTGGCTTAAGATCATTGGAAAGACAGGCTTACAGAGACAGTCAGTCAAATAGACAGACAGACAGACAGACAGATAGATAGATAGATGATAGATAGATAGATAGATAGATAGATAGATAGATAGATAGATAGATAGATAGATATATAGATAGATAGATAGATAGATAGATAGATAGATAGATAGATAGATAGATAGATAGATAGATAGATAGATAGATAGATAGATAGATAGATAGATAGATAGATAGATAGATAGATAGATAGATAGATAGATAGATAGATAGATAGATAGATAGATAGATAATTTTAAACGTGTTCGTCTTTTATTTACAGTACAACACGTTATGTAGCCTACAACACGTTATGTAGCCTACAACACGTTATGTAGCCTACAACACGTTATGTAGCCTACAACACGTTATGTAGCCTACAACACGTTATGTAGCATCCCTTAAACATTTTAACAAATTTATGAACCCCAATCCGAATGACAAGCCAACTGGTTGGTCGACATTCTTTAGAATTCCATTGAAACTCCCCACGATGAAGTTAACTGTAAATGACAGGAATGAATCTCCCCAAATGTAGCAGCGGTGTCATGTAAATTGTAACGGCAGCGGTGTCATGTAAATTGTAACAGCAGCTGTGTCATGTAAATTGTAACAGCAGCTGTGTCATGTAAATTGTAACAGCAGCGGTGTCATGTAAATTGTAACAGCAGCTGTGTCATGTAAATTGTAACAGCAGCGGTGTCATGTAAATTGTAACAGCAGCGGTGGCATGTAAACTGTAACAGCAGCGGTGTCATGTAAATTGTAACAGCAGCGGTGTCATGTAAATTGTATCAGCAGCTGTGTAATGTAAATTGTAACAGCAGCGGTGGCATGTGAATTGTAACAGCAGCGGTGTCATGTAAATTGTAACAGCAGCGGTGTCATGTAAATTGTAACAGCAGCTGTGTAATGTAAATTGTAACAGCAGCGGTGGCATGTGAATTGTAACAGCAGCGGTGTCATGTAAATTGTAACAGCAGCGGTGGCATGTAAACTGTAACAGCTTCACTTAGTTACAGTGTATAATGATCAAATTGTGTAGATTGATGTGAAATGGATTCATGTTTGAATAGTTGAGTTGATTGACATTGACATTTGCCGATCTTATTTCATCGAAAGCAGCCTGGAATTCTGGTGCCTTGACCAATCACACCACCAGGTCCCCCCCCCCACCGCCTTCCCCACATAATCCCATCCCCCATTTAGCTGCAAATTTTATTAATAAAAAATGTGCCCTACACCCAGTCCAGAATCTAGCAAAAACTACAAAATACAAAATGTTACAAACTTTTTTAAGTAAGAAAGGAATTACATTACATTCAGAAGTCATAAAAGGGGGAAATATTCATTAGAGATTATTTTTTTATTTCCAAAACAAGATAAGTAATGACAGACAGGTGATTTAATAAGCAGACACACATCATTGGCCTGCAAGAGTCGCATGCAGCTCGCGAGCCACGCAGTAGCCACCCCTTACGTATTGACAATTAGATTGTTTAATTATTTAATACAGAAAGTTTGATTACAGATTTAAAGAATCCTAAAAGTGAATTTAAAAACAAAGGTTTATTTTATCTTTCTTCTTTTTTTTTGTAGAGGGTAAAATTGTGAGGTTTTTGTAGAGGCTAAAATTGTGAAGTTTTTGTAGAGCGTAAAATTGTGAAGTTTTTTTAAAGGGTAAAATTGGAAGTTTTTGTAGAGGGTAAAATTGGGAAGTTTTGTAGAGGGTAAAATTGGGAAGTTTTTGTAGAGGGTACAATTGGGAAGTTTTTGTAGAGGGTAAAATTGTAAAGTTTTTGTAAAGGGTAAAATTGGGAAGTTTTTGTAGAGGGTAAAATTGGGAAGTTTTTGTAGAGGGTACAATTGGGAAGTTTTTGTAGAGGGTAAAATTGGGAAGTTTTTGTAGAGGGTAAAATTGGGAAGTTTTTGTAGAGGGTAAAATTGGGAAGTTTTGTAGAGGGTGAAATTGTGAAGTTTTTGTCGACAAAAGTCAAAAATAGTAAAAAAAATATGATTTTTATATAATAAAATCATAAATAATATGTATTTGTATTATTTTAAAATGTTAATGTATTAAAGAATGTTTTAATCTTAAACGTTTTCTGTATCGATGAGTCAAAGACGTTGTGATTGATTTACTTAAACAGTATTTCATAAACCTTCTTTCTAATATAATCAATCAATCGATAGCTTAGTCGTGCTACTTGTTCATCGATTATCTATGTGGACTTCATCTGGTCGAGATTTCTTGCATGACTAATGCTTAATGATGAAAGATTACATCCGGTAGGATACAGCCACGAAAACGTAATACACAACCATGAAATTAAATATACATTAATGAAGGTAAATACAAAAATGTTTTGAAACATATACATAGTTCTTATCCTGCAATACATATACACTCTACTTAGTTCTTATCCTGCAATACATATACACTCTACTTAGTTCTTATCCTGCAAGACATATACACTCTACTTAGTTCTTATCCTGCAAGACATATACACTCCACTTAGTTCTTATCCTGCATTTCATATACACTCTACTTAGTTCTTATTCTGCAATACATATACAATCTACTTAGTTCCTATCCTGCAATACATATACACTCTACTTAGTTCTTATCCTGCAATTCATATACACTCTACTTAGTTCTTATTCTGCAATACATATACAATCTACTTAGTTCTTATCCTGCAATACAATACATATACACTTTGTCTTTTCGTTATGTATTTTAATTTTGTCATGAGCAACTTAAAATTCGTCCGCGACCCACAGTTTGAGTCAGTTTGTATTATCATATTACAGTCACTTCAATCATTAAATGACTTAAAGCTATTTCCAATGAGTGTGGTATTTACTTTCTCTGTCTCTCTCCTTACCCCCTCCCTTCCAATGTTGCGCAGTCGAAGTTCCTTAAAATAGTAAATATATTTGATTCTACAGAGCTGTATGGACTCCCTGGGTCTCCCAGGCAAATTTTCAAAAGATAAGATACAAATAATCGATACAAATCATTGGGCTCTAATATTCTGGCAGGCCTACAGTCAAGCCCGCCCCCCTTGGAAAAAAAATAGCTAATATTTCTAAGCGGGGTAATTGATAGCGCTTTTACCTTGCCCTGTCGCACTTCCCCCACCCCCAACCCAACCTCTAACGTAAGAATACATCAGTAAACTGCAATGAGCTGAAAAGAATCCCATACTTTATTTAACTTGAGTTTCATCTGTTTATTTAGGAATGGCAGTAGG
The DNA here is from genome assembly GCA_021962125.1 of Bulinus truncatus. Lineage (NCBI taxonomy): Eukaryota > Metazoa > Mollusca > Gastropoda > Planorbidae > Bulinus > Bulinus truncatus. Next base: position 3,486,253 of record JAGDYQ010000016.1, on the reverse strand, counting down.
TCTTTGCCCGTCTCAATCAGGGCGTGGCCTGACTAAGAATGTAGAAGAAGACAGGTAACATTTTCTTTAAAAAAAGTTTTGGTAAACTTTGTAGCCCAGAGCAATTGTAAATATTGTTCATCTATTGACATAACTAGCCAAACAAGACAATATGAATATAAAATTTGATTAACCTCTATTTACCTCAATTATCTCCATGTACTTCAACAATCATCGTTAAATCCCTGAATTGAAACACAACTCAACACATGGACACAAAATTTACACCTTTCCACCCTGGGTACTGCTACCTTGGCATAGAGAGCGCAACGCGGCGGTCTCGCGATGGTGTCAGCAGTAACTTTTTACTGCCGCCTCGCTTCGGTCTAGTTAAACCAACCATGGTCCCTAGTACAGTAATACACTAACACCGCGGCTCTACCCCGGTGGTACGATAAGGGCTGGATTTACAGACAGGCCCAGTCCAATGTTCCCTCTAAGGTGCGATATGAAGTGAACAAAAAAATTTGTCTCTGAGCGACATTTCGTTTGAGGACAAAAATCTGTGAGCGATTTAAGCGATGTCGTCTGTCGGAGTGAGCGATCGTACGTGTAGTATGAGCGACGCTCTGAATTCGTGTGAGCGATCGCTCACGCGCTCAGCTTAGAGGGCACATTGAGGCCCACTAGGCCCTGCAAAATGTTGAGTAGTATAGAAAAATTAAAAAGAAACAATTTAAGCATTAGTTTTCATTTTTCATAATGGGACCTCAAATTTTTGTTGTCCTATGGCCCCTAAAAAAATGTAAATCCGGCTCTGGGTAGATTACCCCAAGGGGTACAGGATTGGTTACGCAGGGGTAAGCAGCAACTATAATTTTAGTATCTTTTTTTTTTCGCACACACTAGTATTTTTATGCCCCTTATGAATCTGCACCCATTAGCATATAATTATATAATTGGCTATCATGGAGTTTGCATTTACTAACTGTGACTAACATATAATTATGTAATTGGTTATCATTGAGTTTGCATCCGTTGACATATAATTATACTAGCAGTGTACCCGGCGTTGCCCGGTAAGTCAGGAGTTAAAATATGACACTTGAAACATTCTAACACACCATTAGGTAAAGATTTGGGTGCTAATTTATGCCACCTACCTAATGTGCTGAAATGACCTACATTTCATACGCCACAATTTTAGTTTTACCTGTCAACGCTAACCAACCAAACCAAATGAAACAACCAAATAAACCAAACAACCAACCAAATCAACCAACCAAACCAACCAATCAAACCAACAAACCAAACTAGCTAACCAAACCAAAAAAAAAACCAAACCAACCAATCAAACCAACCAATCAAACCAACCAACCAATCAAACCAACCCACCATACCAAACTAAACCGAAAATCAGTAGATAAATATATGAGTGCTAATTTATGCCACCTAGCTGATAGTAATATGCCACCTACTAATGTGCAGTAATGACCTACATTTCATACGTCACAAATTACGTTGTACCCGTCTACGCTAATAACTTAGGATTATTTGTTTAAACAGTAATTAATTCTCTCAATGTTAAAATCAAAACGAAACATTAACAAAATAAGCTTTTGTTAAAATGCACTGAAAAGTAAAAAATACATACTTCATCATGACTACAAAATGGAAAAACGACAAATGGTCTTCTAATCGGAGTGATAATAGATAACGAAAATGATAGGAACAGTGCTGAGAATCTTCAAACAAAAAAAAACCTGCGCAATTAAAAAACTGCGTACTTTATGAAACACCTCTATATATACAAGGCCGTAGCCGGGGGGGTTGGGGGCTGCAGCCCCCCCCCCAATTAATTCTAAAAATCAAATTTTATTATAAAATATACTTCTTTATCATTGCGTTCCAATTTTTTCTTATATAAAACTCTCCTCAAAGCCCCCCCCCCAACCGCACAGCCCCCCCCCCCAAACAAAATCCTGGCTACGGCCTTGTAAATATATATATATATATATATATATATATATATATATATATATATATATAATTGCGTCTTGCAGGCTGTCCCGCATGGTTGAGCGAAGAAGAGAATTATATATATAGATTTTCAAAATGTAATCGTTTCGACAGACATTATATTTTTGTTTTTTCTAAACGCTTGTATACAAAATTAATCTGCTTTGGTTTAGGCCGGCAAGATACGGAGATTTCGAGAAAGGGGAGAGGGTTGGGTCGGTGGTCCTTGGGTGTTCTTTGTGTGTGTGTGTGTGTGTTCGTTTGTCTTTACTTCTTCTTCCTTTAGCTCTACAGCCATATGTCTGTCTTTACCCAGTATGGAAATAATCGTACCGGATGTTGTCACTATAAATAGAAAGGTTACGAATGACTTACTGATAGATAGCACGAGCGACAATATCAGAGAAACAAAAACTTGCCGGATGTTCGAATTTAAAACAAGTCCGTATCCCGTGCCTATTTGTTCTACTTAGTAAAATGTATTACCTGCCCCCCCTGCTATTGCCTGGCCCCTGTTGTAGAATTTTCACGCTTAGGATCAGCTCTTTGAATTTGAGAACGGTGCCAAGCGATTTTAGATTAAGTTTTAAGACTTTTGGATTTTGAGCTGTGTCAGCATTTTTTTTATGTTCGCTCCGGGTGTCACTAGCAGTAGTTACTCCGCTTTGAGATTTTTAAACCGTAAATTAAATATTGATTTGCTTTAGAGTAAATGAGTTTGTTAATATTTTGTTTTCTTATTGGGCCTATGTTTATGTAATGATAAATAGGCATTTCACAACTTTGGCCTGTATAAGACACGAGTGGTTGTTGGGGTTTGACTTTAGTTGTTATAAGCCGTTAAATAAGCAGGGGTGTGCGCAGTTTGATTTTTTTCTTTTTTAAAATTCTTCCTTCTTTTTTATGATTTTGTCACCCCTGGTTTGGGTGTCGCCTGTGTGTTTTGTATTAAATAACTGCAATATAATCGATAATTTAGGCTAATATGTGAACGAGCCACGCCATACTATAGTTCAATGATTGCCACCCAGACGGCTAAGATTTAAGACAGAAGAACAATATGTGTTGATGGGATAGACCCTTCATAGAATTGTACATGATTGCTTCATAAAGACTGTTTTAACATAAGCTATAAAATCCTTAATGTGAAGTGTATGACATAGCTACATGCAAGGTCGGATTTACAGACAGGCCCACTAGGTCGTGGCCCAGGCCCCCGCGAAATAAGAGGCCCCAAAATTTTGAGTAGTAGGCTATACCAAAACAAAAAAACTTAGCAATATTTTTTATCCATGGCAAATAGAGGATATTACTGTATCCATGGCAAATAGAGGATATTACTGTATTCATGGCAAATAGAGGATACTAGTCATCTCGCGGCGTAACATACGCCGCCTTATCAATCAATATAATTACTGTATTTATATTTTTAAATAAGCAATCAAATAAATAAACAGGCTGACATTTTCGGAGAAAATACATGGTATGCAAAGTTGAACTTTGACCTATCATTGCAGACTTTATGGTCACTATCTGGTACCTTCAAGCAACTTGTTTTATTTTTGTTTATTTTATTGTTTGTTTTTTTTTTTTTATTCAGTTTCTAACAAATATATTTCGGGAGGGGGGTAGTTTGCATTGCTTTTAATTTTTGGTTTGCAACAATTCACTTCGTGCCTGCCTCAATCCACCCCTTCCCCCAGTATTTTTTTAGACTTGCTCAACCCAGCTTACGTTTCTTTTAGTATAACCTTCATCCTACAGTACCTACACTATTCAGTACAGATAGATGTTGTGTAATGAGTACATATTCTGAAACCGTTACCATGTGTTTGTAATCATATTAATACACGATTTTTTTTTCTCAAATTGGAAATAGTTCAATATTACTTTATTCTTCACACATAATTGTATTATTAAATATGTTTTTTTAACAATAATCAGTTGACATTATACTGTTATTTTATGTACAGCATTCCCTCATTTCTGCTGTTAAACGGATACAGAATTTACCGCGACGGGGGATAAATGAAATAGTTTCGTATTTAAAGCATATAAAACATGATTACGACCAAACAATACTGCTTTTAAAATTACTGGAGCTGTCTAGACATGAAATAGTATTATTAACTATTATACAACCACCATCGTGTTCATATTGCTTAATATATTTCACCAAATAAAAGGACAAAACGTCATATAAGAAATTAAAATAATCTGGTTTTATAAAAGAAATAAAAAAAACAACGCGCTTGCTGTGACGGTTTTGGGAATTCCACAAATCTATAGTCTTTCAGGCTGGTAAACAACGCGAGTTGTCGAACGTGGTTGAATGTATCTTGCTTGCTGTGACGTATTTCCGGCGTCTTGAAGAAGTGAACTATATATATATACTGTATCCCTGGCAAATAAAGGATATTATTGTATCCATGGCAAATAGAGGATATAACTGTATCCATGGCAAATAGAGGATATAACTGTATCCATGGCAAATAAAGGATATAACTGTATCCATGGCAAATAGAGGATATTACTGTATCTACGGCAAATAGAGGATACAACTGTATCCACGGCAAATAGAGGATACAACTGTATCCATGGCAAATAGAGGATACAACTGTATCCATGGCAAATAGAGGATATAACTGTATCCTTGGCAAATAGAGGATATAACTGTATCCATGGCAAATAGAGTATACAACTGTATCCATGGCAAATAGAGGATATAACTGTATCACTGGCAAATAAAGGATATTATTGTATCCATGGCAAATAGAGTATATGACTGTATCCATGACAAATAGAGGATATAACTGTATCCATGGCAAATAGAGGATATAACTGTATCCATGGCAAATAGAGGATACAACTGTATCCATGGCAAATAGAGGATACAACTGTATCCATGGCAAATAGAGGATATAACTGTATCCTTGGCAAATAGACGATATAACTGTATCCATCGCAAATAGAGGATACAACTGTATCCATGGCAAATAGAGGATATTACTGTATCCATGGCAAATAGAGGATATAACTGTATCCATGGCAAATAGAGGATACAACTGTATACATGGCAAATAGAGGATACAACTGTATCCATGGCAAATAGAGGATATAACTGTATCCTTGGCAAAAAGACGATATAACTGTATCCATGGCAAATAGAGGATATTACTGTATCCATGGCAAATAGAGGATATTACTGTATCCATGGCGAATAGAGGATATTACTGTATCCATGGCAAATAGAGGATATTACTGTATCTACGGTAAGCAGGGTCGTATTTAGAGATAGGCCGACTAGGTCGTGGCCCAGGGCCCAGCAAAATAAGGGCCCCAAAATGTTGAGTAGTATACAAAAATAAAAAAAAATAAAAACTTAGCAATATTTTTTTTATTTTTCTAAATGACCTAGGGCTCCTAAAATTGTAAATCCGGCTCTGGCTGCATGTATGAAATAGGCTATATATAGTTGTGATTATTGAGTGTGGTCTGTTAAATAAGGCAAATAATTGTTTGAAGTGCAATAGCACATAATAATGTCTAGTGTAATGTAACCAATGATGATCAGTATCGTGACAAGCTTTAGTGGGGACGGATAGTCGTGTGGTAAAGCGGTCGACTGTCGACCTGAGGGTCACTGGTTTGATCTCCGGTGATGACCAGTGGATATTTCATGTCATGGCTTAAGTCCCCGCTATGTCTCCCGTGACGCATCCATGGCTATTGCACTATCGAATATGGTGGGGATGAAAGAAGGGCACCATAAAAACCGTCCCATTGGTGGTTTATAGGATCTAAGAGATTTCATCTCATCCTTACAGGGACTTCACACACACACACACAAGCGTTAATTGGCACTGGTTGGCGACTGCAAACAACTGGCACCCATGGAGGACAGTCCCTTACACTTCTGTTATTATGTTGTCATGAATTTGGGGCTGTCCATTAATTATGTCAACAAAATAGGGGGGAGGGGGGGAGTCAGAACATTTTTGACAATTGTTGACAAGGGGAAAGGGGAGGTCAAGAAAGGTTGACGTCAACAATGTTACTTTTTTAAAATTTAATATAATTACTTAAGTTAATAAAGGAAAATTAAGCAGCGTTTGTAGTCCTGTGTTACACACTCGCCCAACTTTCAGTATTTTAATTAAACTAACTATATTCCTACTAATTTCGCCACATAAACATTTTGGAAGCCACCTTGACACACAAGGTTGAACAATTGATGAAGTGTTGGAAAAATGAAACTTCAAATATGTTGGCGAAACATTGACAGAAATATGAAAGCAAGTAAGCATAGACAATTTTCCAACAGCGGCGGAGTGTTTAGTGCCAAAACCATGTAAGAAAAAGTCAGTACTTTCAACAAATTGTCAAATTTTGTGATTTAACTTGTTGCCAACCGATAAGAAGCTCGCACTTTCATATTTTTGCTGATAGATTTATTCCCCCCACCAGCAATTCCAGTCTGCCAAACTAATGAGGGCCTTAAATAACCAGATGTATCTGATATAAACTCACAAAGATTTCCATTTCTTTTCTTCAATCAGTCTGTGAAAGTTAAAATCATACTACCTCGATCGGCAAAAGCATTCAAAATTCGTCCATTTGATATATATTGTCCATTTATTCAGTTGCTATTGTTTGAACGGATATGTAAAATCTGTCACCTTTATGTTGCTTCGCAAGCCATGTTAAAGAATCATGTTCAACAGCATCAGGCCCGTAGCCAGGTCAAAGTAAGCAGGGAGGCACCAATACCCACCAGGGGGGCACCTTTACTTTTTCTTTATTTTTTCCTCTTTTTCTTCTTTTTTAAGCGGGGGGGGGCACTCCACACCTACCGGGGGGCACGGTCCTCAGTGCCCCCCCCCCTTGACTACGGGGCTGAACAGCTTTTTTCCATTTTATTGTTATTTTAGGGGTGGGGGGATAAATGAAATGTTGACGTAATTTTATAGGGGGGTCGCTGGAAGTTTGACAAGTTGTTGACGGGGGGGGGGGGGTAAAAATCGCCAAAAAATTGTTGACATAAATAATAGACAGCCCCTTTGAGCTCTGAATTATATTTTAAATGTTGTTAGAAAAATGGAACGAAATTTAGAGAAAAAAAATAATAATTTAGAGAAATAAATATGAGCCTAAACAAAGATGAAACAGTACAAATCCCAAAAGCTTCGTTAATGATATAGCTAGTTTCTCATTTCGGAAAAATATGTGAAATATATGATCAGACGACTTCGTATTCTGTACGTTATTATGACCTGTCAGCGACAAATTTTGATGAAAAAGAAATTTAAACTTTGCAAAGATTTTAAAGCACCAAGTGAGATAGCAATGTTTGTGATGTGCATTAGCGTAAGGCGTTAGTGGCACACTGGGAGGACTCCAAACATATCCCCCCCCCGCCCCAATCGACCTCCACTGGTAACTTTAAACAACGGTGCCTTACGGTGGACATCATTGTTGTCATCAATATCCAAGTCTATGAAAAAAAAAATGATAGTAATCTCCTATTGTGTAGGAATACAATTGCTGATGGTGCAACCATTCCCCCCCCCCCACCTTCCTCCATTTTGTTGACGTAATAAATGTACGGCCTCGAACGCAATTTATTGTCTTGCTTTCAAAAAAGAAAGAGTTAACAAATTTGGATAATAAAAGATTGGTAAAAAAAAAACGAGTAAACCGGAAACGTAAGAATTTTTTTTCAATAGTAAATAAATGTTACAGTCTAACACTGACATAGTCATTGATTGACTGCGATCTTGTGGCGGTCTTGAAATAATAAATGAGACATAATTATTTATTTTAAATTCTTTTTACGCAAAAATGGCTAGAAACGAAGAGAAACAGCTAGCCAGGTTGAATCGTTTTTATTTACAACAACAGAAGGAAGGTTTGTGTTCCCAGAAATTTAGTTATTTGGAATCGCACTGGCTCCGGATACGTCAAAGACGTACTTCGTATTTTTTTTACGGGACACGTCAACAGAATGAACTCTTATGATTTAAAGTTATTTTCTTTTCGCGGGAAATGCAGTTTATATTATGATATTATTACACAATGATGGTGCTCAAAATCGGCGATAGTAGATAATCCCTTATTTTAGCAACGCACTTGTTAGAAGAACAACGTGAACATGACACTGATGCCCAGCATTTAAAGGGCATGACAAAAAATATTTAAACCAAATTTATGTTAGGGGGATAGCTTCTTTTGGGGCCCATAGGTCCCTTTATGTTGCATCGCTACGTATAAAGTGCTGGGCAACAGTGTTTCTAAGGGTACCGTTTTTACTATATAAGCTATATTAATAAGTATGTCATTTTTAGGGCCCCATTGTACACCTTATACGTAGCGATACAAGATAAAGGGCCCCAGGGGCCCCAAGAGTAGCTATCCCCCTAACATAAATTTGGTTTAAATAATTTTTGGCATGCCCTCTGCGGGATGGGCATCAGTGTACTAAGGGTACCGTTTTTTACTATATAATCTTTATTAATAAGTATGTCATTTTCAGGGCCTTATCCTACACTATATACGTAGCGATACAAGATAAAGGGCCCTAGGGGCCCCAAGAGAAGCTATCCCCCTAACATAAATTTGGTTTAAATATTTCTTGTCATGCCCTTTAAGTGCAGGGCATCAGTGTTTCTAAGGCTACCGTTTTTTACTTTATAATCTATATTAATAAGTATGTCATTTTCAGGGCCCTATTCTACACCTTATACGTAGCGATACAAGATAAAGAGCCCTATGTCCCCCAAGAGAAGCTATCCCCCTAACTTAAATTTGGTTTAAATAATTTTTGTCTTGCCCTTTAAGTGCTGGGCATCAATGTTTCTAAGGGTACCGTTTTTTACTATATAATCCTTTGTTAAGTATGTTTCATAAGTTTCTTCGTTGTAAAATGCTAAATTGGCAGCAACATCACAGAAATTCGGTCGTGTTTTTAAAAAATGTTAAACCGAAAATATACAAAACGAAAGAAAATAGTCAAGAAAAGTGTGATAAATTGCAATTTTTTTGCTATAAACTAATAAAAATGAACAATTTATTGTCTAAAATGGATAATATTGGTGGGAATTCATTAATACTATGATTTCGGAATGTTTATAGAGGTAAATTATCAATAATATTTATCAAAATACTTTCTATTGCTAAAAAAAGGGATTACCTAAAGAGTAAACAGAATGAATGAGAACTCTTATTTACTGCAGACGTTGATTACGTCATTTACTGTTAATAATCGGAGATTTTTTTTTTTCGGGGACCATAAATAGATATTGCTCCACACCCTAACCCTATCCCTATCCTATCCCTAACCCTAATCCTGAAAAAAAAAAAATCTGAAAAAAAAAAGTTATGATTTATTTAAAAATGACCATCAATAGATATTGCTCCACACCCTAACCCTATCCCTAACCCCCTATCCCTAACCCTGATCCTGAAAAATAAAATCTGAACAAAAAAATGTATATCTCTCAGAGGAATCGAACCCGCACATAGTTAGCCAAACTGGGTCACGGCCAAGCGAACAACCAACATTACTAGTGCGCCACACAAACTAACCCATCATTTTAATGTATAATTTTAAAAAATTGCTTGGCTATGCAATTTCCCGCAAAAAGAAAATAACTTTAAATCATAAGAGTTCATTCTGTTGACGTATCCCGTAAAAGAAAAATACGAAGTGCGTCTTTGACGTATCCGGAGCCAGTGCGTTTTGGAATGATAGAATTCAAATAACTTTCCGCAGTGTTACGGCCGGCCGTAATCCGTATTTTTTTTTCCTGGTAACAGCCATAGATATTGCTCCACACCCTAATCCTAACCAGTGCTCGATTTAAGAAAAAACCAGTGCCGGGGATGAAAAGAAATTTCTGCAGAGCCGGGGATAAATGTCTATGATTTCATCCCCGGCGGGGATGAAATTATCTAAACAGAGCCGGGGATGACAGTTCTCAGTGCCGGGGATAACCCCGGCGGTAAATCGAGCCCTGATCCTAACCCTATTCCTAACTCTAATATACTGGCTGTTACCCGAAAAAAAAATACAGATTACGGCCATATTCCCAGCGGCGTAGCAAGGGTATCGACCGCTCAGGGCAGAAGACGATTTTGCCGCCCTCTCATTTAGGTATTTCAATTTAATCTATATATTTTTGCCGCACCCCCCCCCCAAAGTAATAAAAGTGGCGCCCAGTGCGGACCGCACCCCCCCCCCCCCCCCCCCAGGTACGCCACTGCATATTCCTAACCCTAATATAATGGTGCTGGCCGTAACCGTAGCCACTTCGATAACTTTCATACATTGTCTCCTTTTTAATTAACTATTACATTTTTCCTTCAGTTAAAAAAAAACAAACGAAACGAAAGCAAATGATCAACCGTAGAGTCATAAAATGCAATTTTTTGTGATAAACTAATTAAGATGAATAATTTGTGTCTAAAATGAATAATATTGAATTTTATATTGATGTAAACAGTACAATCATTAAAATGATTAATACTCTGATTTGGAACCGTTATATAGCATAGGTAGAGTATCAATAATATTATCAAAATAATTTCTGTTCCTAAAACGATAGATTGCCAATCTATGAACTAGGCTTAGAGATTTTGAAGAATATTAACTGTAGAAATAATATTATTATTAGTAATAATAAAAAACGCATGTGTTCTGTCTTGAGAGATTCAGTTTCAGTATTATTATTTTTTTTTGGGTTGTGTCTATAGATGTGTGCAAGCATGGCAATCACAATTATTCTTTTTTTTTTTTCGAGATCCATCTAACTCTAAGCCTAACCATGTCAGAATTTAACTATCTCATTCAAAAAATCAATTTACAAAAGTTTAAAAACAAAACCAAAAAGTGTGAGCTAAAGCAGTATCAATCCCCCCCCCCCCGAAACCCTTTAAAATTAATAACATTTGACTCCCTAACACCTGTAAAACGTTCTCCCTAACACTCATAAAATCGCCTCCATAACGCTCTTAACATATTCTCCAAAATACACAAACATTCAGAATTTACGTTAAAGAAATTAATAATAATGTCCTGACTAAATGTAAATCACCTCTCTAACACTCGTAAAATAAAAAATATTCTCCCTATTAAAAATAAAATATTCTCCCTATTAAAAATAAAATATTCTCCCTATTAAAAATAAAATATTCTCCCTAATAAAAATAAAATGTTCTCCCTATTAAAAATAAAATATTCTCCCTATTAAAAATAAAATATTCTCCCTAATAAAATAATCACTTGACATTATAACAAAAATAAAAAGAAAGTTTTGTAATGACATTATAAACAATGAACATCAACTATACGGAAGTAATCTATTGGTATTCCATGTAGAGTTATCGAAAGTAAATATGTTAATACTTCTTACGGCTGTAAATATGTTAATACTTCTTACGGCTGTAAATATGTTAATACTTCCGGCTGTAAATATGTTAATACTTCTTAAGGCTGTAAATATGTTAATACTTCTTACGGCTGTACATATGTTAATACTTCTTAAGGCTGTAAATATGTTAATACTTCTTACGGCTGTAAATATGTTAATACTTCTTAGGCTGTAAATATGTTAATACTTCTTAAGGCTGTAAATATGTTAATACTTCTTACGGCTGTAAATATGTTAATACTTCTTAAGGCTGTAAATATGTTAATACTTCTTAAGGCTGTAAATATGTTAATACTTCTTAAGGCTGTAAATATGTTAATACTTTTAATGTAAATATGTTAATACTTCTTAAGGCTGTTAAAAAGAAAAATACATTTCTTTATTTCGTTCATAACATAAAATGAATAGATAAATAAATTTACATTGAGCTATTCATGATAATCTCAAAGATAATTAAAGTTAAGCTATTGTTTATTTCTGTGCAAAGGTTTGGTTACAGCTAGTTCCTTACATAATGTACATCTTCTTTTACCTGTCTGTTTCAATGTTTATCCATGGCCAATGAATAATTAATTATCGGCTACGGAATGGAAATATGTAGGGCACCACAATACCGTATCGTTAATAGTTTATTGGATCTAAGAGGTGAACATATCTTCCTTACCTATCTAACACAAACCGCTGGGTCAAGATAACATATTTACTACAAACGTGTAGTTGTAGGTTTTGTGATCTCTACAAATTATAATACACACATCACACAACACAGCATACACACACAAACAATATAAGGAAGTCAAATTAGTCTTCTCTAAAACAATATGTTAGGAATAACTTAGGCTAAACATAAAAATATTGATTGAACTCATCACATTTAAATCAAGTGCATGCATAATATTGTCAATGTAACTTCTGTGAACAGACATCTCACTGTAAACACAATATTGTCAGTTTAACTACTGTAAACAGACATCTCACTGTAAACACAATGTTGTCAGTTTAACTACTGTAAACAGACATCTCACTATAAACATAGTATTGTCAGTTTAACTACTGTGAACATCCCACTGTAAACATAATAATGTCAGTTTAACTACTGTAAACATACATCCCACTGTAAACATAATATTGTCAGTTTAACTACTGTAAACAGACATCCCAATGTAAACATAATATTGTCAGTTTAACTTCTGTAAACAGACATCCCACTGTAGACGGCGGTCTCATTTATGTCATAACTTACTCCCACGACCAAAATGTCATAAAATACCCAGCTCTGTAGCGACACGAAACACCATAAAATACCCAGCTCTGTAGCGACACGAAACACCATAAAATACCCAGCTCTGTAGCGACACGAAGCACCATAAAATATCGAGCTCTGTAGCGACACGAAACACCATAAAATACCCAGCTCTGTAGCGACACGAAACACCATAAAATACCCATCTCTGTACCGTCCACAGGTAATTTAAGTCACAGCCCCTCTAAACCCACAATTTCCAAGTAATTTAAAGCAGGGCCCCTATGAACCCACAATTTGGTTGTAAGTGAAGTCAAGGACGCCTGATTAAGTGTTGTTTACCCTTCTTTGCGGCTGGCTTGACTGCTGTAAAACCTTAACCTTCCTTGCGGCTGGCTTGACTGCAATAAAACCTTTACCCTTCCTTGCGACTGGCTTGACTGCAATAAAACCCAGCCGGAGTTTCAAACCCTCACATATTATTTTCTCAGAACTTGTATAAAACTTTTTTAGTAGTAAGATGGTTCAGAAATTATAATTTGCTTCAGGTTTGAGGCAGTAGGTGCTTCATGTTTGAGGCAGTTAGGTGCTTCAGGTTTGAGGCAGTAGGTGCTTCAGGTTGAGGCAGTAGGTGCTTCAGGTTTGAGGCAGTAGGTGCTTCAGGTTTGAGGCAGTAGGTGCTTCAGGTTTGAGGCAGTAGGTGCTTCAGGTTTGAGGCAGTAGGTGCTTCAGGTTTGAGGCAGTAGGTGCTTCAGGTTTGAGGCAGTAGGTGCTTCAGGTTTGAGGCAGTAGGTGCTTCAGGTTTGAGGCAGTAGGTGCTTCATGTTGTCACTACCCACTAGCTGTCCAAGTCACCAATTTAACACACAGAACGAAAAAAATAAAGGACCAAATCTAAAATTAGTCTACAATAGTTGCTTATGATTATGAAGAAACCACGAGATGTCATTTAGAAACAATTAGAACACCACAACTTAACTAAAAATAAACGTAAAGAGTCATCGCATAGCAACAATAGGACTATTTAGTTTATCAAAAAATTAGTGAGCTAAACTTAGTTTTTACAGATGTATGGACCTGGTAGATAAGATGACCACATGGGCCTGGTGGATGAGATGAGAGCAAGGACCTGGTGAATGAGATGACCGCAAGGACCTGGTGGATGAGATGACCGCATGGACCTTGTGAATGAGATGAGAGCAAGGACCTGGTGGATGAGATGACCATGGACCTGGTGGATGAGATGACCGCATGGACCTGGTAGATAAGATGACCGCTAGCATTTAATTAGATGACAACAACAACAGGTAACAGACTGCTGGTCATTGTTGGAGAAGTTTACATTTTCAGACCTACCAAGTTTCCTGGGTTCACGCGGGATACAGTGGTCAGGGCTGACGGATGCCCACGAAGCCTTCAGGTAGCGCACATCACATATCTTGCACTCACTCGCGCCATCTTCATCATTGTAGTAACCGGGGCCGCAGGGATGGCACAGTTGTGTCCCTGTCTGCATCCACCAACCTTTACCGCATCCAACTAAAACAATTAGCAGAAAACTATGACAATAAGTTCACATAGCGTTACTATGAATAACAAATAAAGTCTATCAACGTTTTCAGTCCGTTCCTAAAACTCGTTTGAATCCACATTACTCTAGTACAGAAAAGATTTGTTTTTCCAAACTTAAGAATGAACAATTGTATTAGTTTGTTCCTGGGTCTAACGAACTCAACTTTTCACATTTATTTCTACATTTTATCACCGAACATACGAAAAAGGTTAGCTTACTTGAAGTTATATTTAAAAACTTAATACTATAATTTTTTTAAAAAAAGTGGCGATAATCACAGTACATTATTTCACTACAGTTTCTAGCCAGGACAAAGTTTACAGATAATCACACTACATTATTTCACTACAGTTTCTAGCCAGGACTGAGTTTACAGATAATAACACTACATTATTTCACTACAGTTTCTAGCCAGGACTAAGTTTTCAAATAACACATTGATGACCTTCGTCGCTGAACCATACAAAACCGCTATGAATTCGAATTCTAAAACGTTGGTCAGATTCAAATCAAAACTCACTAAAATGTTGGCTAAGACTTCAAGTTAAAATTTGCTTAAAAATTTTATTTGGTCCGAATCATATGTTTAAGATTTGCTCAAGACGTTGGTTTAATTACAAGTCAAAATTCATTTAAATGTTGATTCGGATTTGTAGTTAACTTTGTTCAGAATGTTGGTTCGAAATTATAGTTGTGAGCATTTTGGGGCGTTAAGATTCAGGCTCATTGTTTTTGTAAACTCTATCATATATTTTTGTTTCATTCATTAAACTTTATTAGTTCCGTGAATATATAAAGATTTTCATGTAATTCCGATTCTTTGTTGTCTATCCACTCTTCTATTGTTTGTCCCCCCCTTTCCCCCACTGTTAATGGTGTCGTGACTATGTCAATAAATGCAGAGTGCATTAATGCGCCATTGTTTGTTCAAGCTTTTTTGTTGAACCAAATAGTCTTTGAAATTTTTATTTTTATTAAAACAAACACCTGATGTTATTTTTTATTTGTCTTTCCTTTAAATAACTCACTTGCTGAGCCCACCCCTGGTTGATATAAGATGTAAAATAAAATGTAATAAAATAAAATAAAACAAAAGTGACGTGAAAAAAATTTGCAGATTAAAGTTAAAATTCTTACGGAATTAGTTATGTTCTAGTATTGATTTTTTAAAAACAATTTACACACATATTTTTCGGACATTATTTGCGTTCTTAAAATTAAGAGTATGAATGTCAATTCAAACCTAAAATGAAGATGAATTTTTTTCAGATTATTAACCAAGATAAAATTTTAAGATAAAATTTAAATAAAATAATAATTGACTTTTATTAAAATGGCTTAGATCATGCAAATATTTATATATTTTTTTATATAAAAGACGCTGTTGAATGTAGCTATGTGTACTTTTCATATCCGGAGGGGTAGGGTGGTGTGGGGTCACCGGAAACTTAAATCGCACAGATCCCAAATAGATACTTCCGGTTAGCTCCACGGCTCCTGTGACATGATAGTACAAAACTCAGTTCAATATAACGAATCAACACATTGTAGTTCTTCTTTCATTCAGTAGGCCCTATAGGTTATATTTGCATTTCTTTTTCTGTGAGTTATTTGCAAAAAGTGAACTTTTCCACATTTCTAAAAAATGTTAACGTTTGCGTATCAATGTTTAATTTAAAAATTCAAGCTCTGAAATTATAACACGTTTATTTAGCATGAAATTTGTTTATGTCCTCACCACAAACGTGCATGCCGCCATCAACTCTGTGACCGTAGTTTGGCTCACAGTAATAGTCTCGGACTCTGGCACCACTGATTTCCGGGACATGATTCTTTGGCTGCTTGTTCTGCTGCAACTTAACTAATGAAGCAAAATATTAAGGTTGTAAGAAATTCCTCAAATAATAACAATAATAACAACAGAATGTCAACCCGAAGCCATCTGATAGAGGTCGTCGATTTAGTACTAAACAATTGGCGGGAAGGGGAAAAAACTTTGACAGTGGTTGAGATGGAGGGGATCAAGACTTTCTGATGGAAAAAACAGCATTTTAGATGAATAACGTCTTTAAATATGTTTGTAAACACACATTGTAATGTTATAGTAAAAAAACAATTTAGGCCATTGGTAGTCATTGTAGGTCTTGATGAGGTGGGTGGGTGGTAGGTAGACTATTTGAAACAGTTTTAATAAGTAATCGAGATCAGCGGTCCCCCAATCCCCGGGTCGCGGACCGGTACCGGTCCGTGGATAAAATAGTACTGGGCCGCCCGAAACATTGAATTATTTCGATTGTATTAATTGTGTTGTATTTCTCTCGGGATTGTGCGACTTTTCCCTGAAAACAATCTAAATAAATAATCAACGTCAGGTAAACATACAGATGTATAGGTGAACATACAGATGTATAGGTGTACATACAGATGTATAGGTGTACATTAGGGTGATAACAATTTTCATTATTTTTCGTAACCAACATGAAACCCCTTACATTTGAGGAACAATTGTATGTAGATGACAGTAGCAACATTATTTTTTTTTTAAATTGAAAAAATTTTATTCATTTTGTTTTCACATATCGCGCAGTTTGACTATCAGTTTCAATTTCACACTGAATTTTTACATGACTTTCTAGACTGCTTTTAAGCACATTCCAGTCAGTTTTTCCATTTGTTTATAAACAAGACATCTACCCTATTCTGTTTAGAAGATGACTTCTAAACAGAATAGGGATCAAATTCCATCTGTTGAAAAGCTAATCAATCTCACATGGATGCCTACAAACCGTCAAATTCTTGGAAACTTCACTTTTCTGTTCAATAGCCAGAAACGGCGACTAGATCAAATCAAAATTATTTTTACGGAAATAGAATTGATCTGGAGAATTTCTTGACTTTCCACTATTATCCAGCGCACTAATCAGAAAGAAAAATCAATTGTCTGTTTGATTTATATGAGAAAAACAAAAAGAAACCGTCTGATAAATTTACTCCAACACTTTCTAAGTTATTTGATGTCACCAACGTCAATGGGAAAATGGAAAAGCAAGGAGGATAAAGAGCTCTACCAGAGGCAAGTTAAGGAGTGGAGGAAAGATTGGTTATTCAATGGTCAAACACTCAATACTTATACATTTAATTACATATGTGAATTTATCGTATACTTTCCGACATCAACATACTCATTTATATCTTTATCAAAGAAAGAATAGTGTATAACCAATTGATGAGATTTAAATTGCTAGTCTACCAAAATTCTGGACTTCTGTCCATTTATCAAATTTGAAAATAGAGTTTTACAGCTTTTATGAATATTGTAGCCCCGTATTATTGTGACGTGTAAAATTGCACTTCTTCCCCACCAACCCAGTTCACCGGGTCAAGGTTGCAGCCGCCATATTGAATCGTTTCGTCGACATCGCCTTCCCCCCAATCATTTCACTGATTTTCTTCCCCCTCCAAACGTTTCGGTGACAGACATGCGTCGTTTCCCCCCCCAAACGTTGCACCAACGTATTCGCCCCAACCTTATAAAAGACGTGAATAGTAGTAGTTGAGTTAGTAAGGTGCTCTGAGTTAGTAAGGTGCTGACAGACATATGAGTTAGACGTAGTTAGTTCGGTGTAGACAGTTCCTAAGATTCTAAGAGTTAGTTGTAAACTTGTAGTGACATTTGTTTAAGTAGACATCATTAGACAAAGGACTTATATTGTATATACATATATATTCACCTATGTTTAGAAGCCATTAAAGTTAGATCTGTTGTGTTCATATACCAAGCCTTGACGTTGATATATTTATTAGTTAGAAAAGTTAACGTTACATATTTGAAAATAATAACGTAACATTTGACGGGCGAGCCCAAAGTATTTCTGGAATCTTCTTCTAAGTCAGCAACAGCAGCCAATAGAGGAGTCTCACTGACCTCTGATGAGAAAGCCAACAGAGGAGTCTCACTGACTCGAGAGCAGCCAACAGAGGAGTCTCACTGACTCGAGAGCAGCCAACAGAGGAGTCTCACTGACTCGAGAGCAGCCAACAAAGGAGTCTCACTTTTTTGAGAGCAGCCAACAGAGGAGTCTCACTGACTCGAGAGCAGCCAACAGAGGAAGCTCACTGTTTCGAGAGCAGCCAACAAAGGAGTCACACTGACTCGCACATAATCTAGGAGAGCTCCCTAGAAGGCAACAAGAGGGAGTCAGTCAGTCTGTGTGGATATATTCTTAAAACCAGATAAGTTTTCTTTTTAAATTTTATCTTAGTGCACAATCAAATGTCTCGTTTATTTTGAATCCTTATAGATATTTTGTTGGTAGTCTCTCACTGAGTACATCTTTGTTACTTTTGTAAGGAGTGTTTAAAAGCGGTGCTCGGAGAGATTACATAACATTTATTTGTTAGATCGTTACTGTCTAGTTTGTGTATATGTGACAGTATTGTTTTATTTGTTGTTACTATCAGTTTTCTCTGCCTTTTGTCTTGTTTATTTCGTATTGTATTTGTACCACAGAAATTTACTTAGTTTGTGTGTTAGATTGTAGATAATAAGTATTTCATTATCCTTATTTAGTTGAAGTTAATATTAAGGTAAGTCAAGGTAACTCAATTCGTTTGTAAATCATTATTCATAACTCAGAATGTCATCATTCGAACATTTCGTTACGTTAGGACAATCATTAGGGATTGAGCCAAAAAAATTAGAGAAATGGGCGCAGGATAGGTCAGAGAGGGAGCAGGCTAGATTAGAAAAGGAGCATAGTCAGGAAATAGCTCAAACCCAATTAAAAATAAGACAGTTAGAATTAGAGAAAGAGTTGAGGGATAGTCAGCTCAATAATCCCCACCCTCTACCCACCCCACTGTCAACCATAGATCATAGTCTTGCAAATAGAATAGCTCACTATAAATACCATCTATTTGATGAACAGAAGACGACAATAGACAATTTCCTCACCAAATTCGAACGGGACATGAAGGAACTCGACTTCCCCGAATCCAAATGGACGTACTTGTTAGGTAAATCTTTTACTAGTGACGTTTCCCTTAAGATATGTTTATACCAGGACAGTTACCAGGTAGCTAGAGAACAGCTTCTAAGGACATATGGACAGACAGAAGCAAGTTTTAGGAAGGCGTTTCATCAGACAGTTTTACAAAAGGACGATGACCCCCCTGCATATTTTGACAAATTAGGTACTGCCTTGGATAAATGGCTACAATATGCTAAGGTAGAAAGGAACATTCGAAGCCTTTAGGACATTTTTCTTGTTAGACAAGGCCATTCATTCCTGCCACCCTGAATTGAAGTCATTCATTTTAGAAAGAGGACCAAAGACAGTAGAGACAGCTGTGAACCTAATAAGGAAATATAAAACTGCTCACCCTGACAGACCAACAACTACAGTAGAAAATGATATACAGGACATTATATGTTTTAGTAGCGACATAAGCAGGTCCCATCACAGACATAGTCAGAACAGAGTAAATGAGAATAGACCGGCAGGTAGGACAGAATTAATATGTCGAAGCTGCAACAGAAAAGGACACTTTGCTAGGGACTGTCCTTTGAACCATAATAATAGACAATCTAGGTCACCTGAGGACAACCGTAGGGACAATTATCAGGGAAGAGGTAGAAGTAGTTCAAGAGACATGGTTCATGACGTCATGAGTACATTAGAGCCATCCCAGCCTTTGACAGTAACAAAAGGTAGAGTAGGACATAATAGTGTAGACGTGCTAAGAGATTCAGGGTGTAATACAGTTTTAGTTAAGAAATATTTAGTTCGACCTTCCCAATACACTGGCAGATTTGGTAAATGTAGAGGCTTTAACGGACAAATTACAACTTACCCAATAGCAGAAATAGAAATACAGACAATCTATTTTAATGGTAGAGTGGAAGCACAGGTAGTTGACAGTCTCATTACAGACCTTATTATAGGTAATAGTGTTATGGAGATCAAGGACGATAGAAATAACAGGCAAACTAGGACAAATTACAAACAAAAGCCCAGAGTTAGATTCAGTGACGTACAGCACAGTAGCACCCGTTGTGTAAAACCAATAATTTGTTTTCGTTGTGGGTTACACAACCACAAGTCTAGGGCCTGTCCAAAGCGTGTAGATGAAGTTATTTGTGGACAGTGTTGTAAAAGGGGTCACAGAGAACAGTTCTGCTCCACAATTGCTGAATATAATAGGAATTACCGCCAGAAATATATAAATTAACCCAAGTTAAGCAGACTATGAGTTTATAGCTTTAATTACTAAGTATAATGCCAATTAAACCATAAGTTATAAGTTGATGTTGTTACCATAACAGTAGTAAGAATATGATGTTTGTTAAGGCTAAGTAATATATGCAAATGCGGAGTCAAAAGGTAAGTGATATAGGTCACATTAGATAGATATACTGAATTAAGTATGATCAGCTAAGTCCAGAAGTTACACGGTAAGTTTAGATGTCTTGTTTCTTTGACTCGTGCACTAAGATAATATGTTCAATATCCCCCCTCTAAAGAATATGCCCTTATAATTTCATAGCTAGTTATTCACAGGCTGACTAACAAAGACCAATACCTACATATCGTCTTACAAGTTCAAGTCGCCACCTTTGTGAGGGCCTAAACATTTATCTGTTACCAACGATCTAATTTCACCTGTTTTCACCTCATCATATTTGTTGTACGTGTAGCCCCTCACTCAAGCGTAAACCCAGTCAAAGACGCACACAACAATTTCCTGTTACCAACGATGTGCAGAACGTCATCAACAGTTTACATCAATGAAACGGACAAAACTAAAACCACGCCTTATACTTTGACACGTTTATCACAAGAGGTGTAGTTAATGTCACTTCGACCTCAAGTTCACCAGCGAGTGACTATTACAGACAATGGAACGTTTTCGTCTTTCCCGTTGGACACGACACGTTGTGTAAAACTGACCTGTATGCCCCGCCACCTATTTGAACCAAGCCATCAAAAAGCAATACAAGCCAGTAACAGAATGAACTTGTTTGTATTATAGAACATTGCATACATTATGTTTTTTTTTGTTTAGTGCTTTATTAAGTTTTGTAATTTATTAAAATGTATTACGTTATATTACATTGACTTATGCAAAGATGCTTGACAAGTAGTCTAGACATGTTTGATTTGACATCCATACCATTTTCAATGTGATGTAATACTGTTCCCCACTAGACTTTTTTATAATAATGATTGTTTGTTTTACTACGTAAAACTTGGAAAGGAGGGAGGTATGTGACGTGTAGAATTGCACTTCTTCCCCACCAACCCCAGTTCACCGGGTCAAGGTTGCAGCCGCCATATTGAATCGTTTCGTCGACGTCGCCTTCCCCCCAATCGTTTCACTGACGTTCTTCTCCCCCTCCAAACGTTTCGGTGACAGACATCGTCGTTTCCGACCCCCCAAACGTTGCACCAACGTATTCGCCCCAACCTTATAAAAGACGTGAATAGTAGTAGTTGAGTTAGTAAGGTGCTCTGAGTTAGTAAGGTGCTGACAGACATATGAGTTAGACGTAGTTAGTTCGGTGTAGACAGTTCTAAGATTCTAAGAGTTAGTTGTAAACTTGTAGTGACATTTGTTTAAGTAGACATCATTAGACAAAGGACTTATATTGTATATACATATATATTCACCTATGTTTAGAAGCCATTAAAGTTAGATCTGTTGTGTTCATATACCAAGCCTTGGCGTTGATATATTTATTAGTTAGAAAAGTTAACGTTACATATTTGAAAATAACAACGTAACAATTATGTTGTGCTCCATTTTAAAATATTCTAGGTGTAACATTTTCTAATTAATATTTTAAATGTGAGACATGAAAGAAACATACTGTTTACAAAATATTTTTCTGTCGCCTTCTGTTTGAAGCAGGTTGCAGCCAATCAAAAAATTGTGGTTACCAGTACTAAAATCTGATATTTATTTTTATGAAATTATGCTGTCAATTCATTTTATATGTGTTTGTATAAGTAATTGAATCATGTTTTTATTTTCAACAAGTCCTTAACAATAAATTCACATACAATCTATTTTTTCACATTTTATAATTTGTCTGTACTATTATTGTTATGAAGCCTGTACGCACCATAGTTTTCAAAGATGTATTAACGCAATCCTTGTTTCCTGCGTACTTTGTGTAGCGTCACTAAGTTGGTTATCCACAGTGGCAATTAATTTGCTACCTAGAGGCAACATTTTCACCACTTTAGTAGGCCTATTTTTTTTTGGCACAGTTATTGGGTGACATTTTTAGATTTCGTCCTGGGTGCACTGACACTAGTTATACCACTGGATTCTTCCCATCCTTGTTAACCTTTTATATTTATCTCCTTTGAGTGATCATTCTAGTGGCCCCAACACACTGGTTTACCTGGGGGCCCACAGTGCTATTTAGATTGTTCTGATATTCATTACTTCCTCAATGGCTAGTTCTTGATTTTAAAGTTTTGTAGCATCAAACTTTTTATAAAAAATTATTTTGAGTTTTAAATTTATGCAAGTATAATGCAGCCTATTATTAATAGGCTATTATTAATAAAAAATGAAATTAATTAATATCTAATGTAACACTTAATCAATACTGCAGTGATTGCTAATATTGCTGTAGTATGGTCAACTCTGTGTCCTTTCTTCCTCAAGTTTATCATCCGTTTCAATAAGCTTAACCCAGTAAAGTGCAGTGGTTGAAATTGTTCATTTGCCATCTCTCATATTCCCTTAGGTTTGATCAGTAGGCTAGGTTATTTTTGGTTTTTCTTACTATTGTTTACTTTTGATTTAACGCAGAACCCACACCGCTTTTATTTATATAGATCATCTTAATATTCAATTCACAAAACTTGTCAACAATTAGTATCTTATTTAAAATGTACACTCATCCAATAATTTAAACAATTTATTTAATAACATTAAATTATCATCATAATCTATGTTGAGCTGTAATCTAAGAATAAATTATTCGACTAGACGTTTCAAAATAATAATAAATAAATAGGTTTGTTGATAACATAACTGGTTCAAAAATAGTCATAACAATGGTATTGAAAACTTTTTTTTCATCTTGCGCCTGTGTAAGATGCTGTGGGGGAAACGGGTGACACATAGCAAGCACAGCGACTCTCATATTGGATCATCCTTCTTTCAAACTGATGAGGGGTGGCTGGCAAATAGGTAAGGGCATAGGCGAAACTGTATTCTTGTTTACATTTTGAATGGTACCTGAAGAAAAAGAAGAAATATATATATATATACATAAGGATAAATAAATATATTTATACACACACAAAGAAAAAGAAGAAATATATATGTATAAATATAAATAAATATATTTATATACACACACATATATATATATAAGGCAGTAGCCGGGGGGGGGGCTGCAGCCCCCCCCCCAATTTTTTTTATTGCTGATAGTAACTCATTAAAAATTGACAAAAATTTGCCTTTAAAAACTTGGAACAGCCCCCCACCCCCAAAAAAAATCATGGCTACGGTACTGTATATATATATATATATGTTGTGACATGTAGAATTTAACCCTCTTCCACCATCCCCACTCTACCTCTCCACTTTTTCCCCTCCCATGTAATGCCACATCATCAAACTCTATTTTTCAGATTGAGCTGTAATCTAAAAATAAATGATTCAGCACACACACGCGCGTGTTAAAACATATTGGGTTTGCACACATAAGCACACACAAACACGCGCGTGTTAAAACATATTGGGTTAACTGTTGCATTGCTACTGCTCGTTAGAATCGATAAAAAAAAAGTTCCCTTAGCACTTAAAGGCAGTTGGGGCAAATAACGTGTATAGTTTGTGTGGTTAGCATGAGGCTCGGCTGCCTTTAGTCCCCTTCACCACCAGACACTGATGTGAGAAGTCCCTGTAAGGATTAGATTAAGTCTCCTAAGATCCTTTTTCACTAATGCAGCGGTTGGGGAACTTTTTTAATCATTACCCCAAAATATTTTGTGTATGAGATTGATATTATCCCCATAGCAGATTTAAAAATATATAAGGATTTTTACTCACAAAAGTTTGGGCATTTTTACCCCCAAAAATTTCATTTTTACCCCATTTAGGGTAATTTACCACAGCCCTGACCGCAAGCACTAATGGGACGTTGTTTGCAATGCCCTGCTTTCATCCCCAACATAGCATATATTGCAATGGCCATAAAGGAGGCACCACGGGAGATATAGCGGGAACCTTTAGCTGTGACCTGAGAAATTGACATTGATCCTCAAGGAGATCGAATCTGGTACCTTCAGGTCGTCAGTCGAGCGCTTAAGGCGCGACCATCCCCTACTAGACACTGATAACGACCGAGCTTTTAATCGACTAAATTTGTGATCAGCATCGAAAGAATTCATTAATTTAGACGGTTGTACTGGTAATAATAATTATAAACTTCATAGTTGTCATTTTGCTTTAAGGAAATTTATTTCATTGGCTGATGACTTATGTTGAGTGCGGGGCCTGAGGAAATCTTTTTAACATGAAAAATGTGTAAAACTGAGGTATTGAGAAGCCCCTTCATTTTTTTTACGCCGCCTTTGCCAGCATGAAAGGGTGTAGTGTGCCTACCACACCAGTTTTGTTGGCGGCACTGATGCATGTCTGCCATGCCTACAGAGCGGCGGGAGTGAATGTGCCCGTTATCATCTGCCGGGATGGCAGAAAAGAGGGTTTTAAGACTTGCCCTAAATAGCCAGACCAGCAGGGTGTGTGTACTGCTGATCGGCCAGAATGGCAAGGCAAGGGGTTTTTCCTGCCACTCGGACAGAGGGGAGGGTGTAATGTGTTTGAACCCACAGCCCGAAATGACAGGCTGCGTAGGTGTGTTTGAATGGGACAGAATGGAAAGGTGTTGTATGCCGACCACATCTGTCACCACCGCCAGCGGTGAATACTACGGTCTCGGATAGTCCTCATTGACCACAGTACCACCACCCTCGCAAGAAGGTTTTTTTTTTTTTAATTCCTGACTAGAGAACCCTGATGATCTATTCCCCGTAGATCATGGTATGTCTCTCAGACCTGGATGGAGAGTATCACCAAAATAATGCCAAGTAATTTTTACCATACTCTCCACAAACCGAGGAGCCCCTTCAATATCGGGCATTCGATTAATACCACTTTATTCTCAAAACACCAGTTGTTCTTATACCTACAACCATACATTACAGTATATAATTTATACCTACACCCATACACATACACTACAGTATATAATGTATACCTACATCCATTTTTCAAATCTTTGAAGAATGATTCAATAGTTAACGAGTGTTCAATTAAATTTCAATCATATAAATTTATTTTGTGTCATCACTGAGTAAGCGGCCTTCTGTCTTTCTATAAATTCACCTAAACATTTATGAAGAGTAATGAACTTGTTTAACTGGTTACATACCTTGTTTCAATAAGTACGTCGTACCACAATCATATTAGAACTTGTTCAACTGGTTACATGCCTTGTTTCAATAAGTCCATCGTACCACTATCACATTAAAATGTTATGTGTCACTTTCGGCTGTGTACGGAGGTCTCTAATTAAGTATATACTCTTCCTGACATATACTATGTGCCCCATGAATAGCCCAGTGGCCCCATGTTATATGACCAGTCAAACAGGCAGATAGATAGAATGATAGATAGATTGATATATTGATAGATAAAACAAACCTGGCACTGTCGATACCAACACAAAGCAACTCTGATTTAGACAAGTGACTATGTGAAAAAAATTGCACTGTTGAACAGTCGTCTTCTCCTTGCACGATGTTTACAGTTGTACCATCCTGGTCTAACGGACAGCCGCGTCCAGCTGGCGTTTACTGGACATACAGGTACAGAATTGCTATTATCAAATGAGCGTCTCTGGTTGATCAAAATAATAATTTATATAAAAGCGATTTGGGCTCTGCGTTAAATCGAAAGTAAAAGAATTAATACAACAGTATTCCAGTTCAAAATACAATCATGAAAAAAATCGGATCTGCCCGAAACCAAAAAATAACCTAGCCTACCGATCAAGCCCATAAGGGATCTAACTCTATGCAAATGTTATTTCACATATTAACGAAATATTATACTTATATATGAAAAAAAATTGTTTGATCAAAAGGTATTTGAAATTATTTCTCACATTTCTGGTATCAAATTCATCAGAATTTAATGGGTTATTTTTATAGTAAATATGTTTCGCTAGGTTTCCCCTGGCCGTGTTTAACTTTGTTTTGATGACGTGTAAAGCCTGCAGAAAAAGAGTTTCTGCACCAAGGGCTGGTTTTAGTCTTTCCAATATTCTGACACTCCGAAGTTGGTCAAACAGTGGACTCAAGCGACGTAGCGTGGAGTACTCTCTGAATCCGTCTGAAATGAAAAGAAAATATCGACTCACTCAACGTGTTACTCAGTGGCGCAACCAGTAAAAAATGCTGGGGGGGGGGCTCACATTTTGAGAAAAAAAGACAAAAGCCCGCCCGCAGTCGAAAATTTTTTTAACTCTTCGAATCAAAACTAAAAATTATGATTAATAAAGAATTAAGGATAGAACAGATTATTATTATTATGAGTTTGACAGTATTTTTGTAACTTTAATTATGTATTGATGATACAAAAAGAGCTTGAGCCCCCTACCCCCACCTCCCGGTTGCGACACTGGTGTTACTTTATACTCAAACAGGTGGGGCCAAGAATAAGGTAGCCGCTTTTTTTTTTATAAGTTAAAAATCCTTTAGCCATGAAATAATGGCACAGAGGAATAGCGAGGGGTGGGCAAAGGGGGCATCATGCCTCAGGCGCTACTCACAAAGAGGTGCCAAATGGTATATTTAACAAATAATATTACATGGTTTTCGAATTGGGGGGGGGGCGCTAAAAGGTATTAAAAGGTATTGTGCCCCCAGGTAAGCTCTTACGGCACTGTAAGGCGGAATAATCACCTGGATCTGTACCAGTGGCGTCCCTGTGGCTGGTGTCAACCGGTGCGGAAAAATCAGAATTCAGGGTGTCACCCCTCCCCCCATTTCCTGAAACCACGTGACTAGGCCTACATGTATATATTTTAGCGCGTTTTGCAAATAACTCCAGATTGATCCGAGACGCTTTGAATTGTATTCATTTACCTAAGCTCCAGGCTCTCTGCATGGTGACACCCTGTGTTACTGCTATGTATGGTGACACCCTGTGTTACTGTTATGTATGTTGGCACCCTGTGTTACTGCTATGTATGTTGACACCTTATGTTACTGCTATGTATGGTGACACCCTGTGCTACTGCTATGTGTGGTGGCACCCTGTGTTACTGCTATGTATGGTGACACCCTGTGTTATTGCTATGCATGGTGACACCCTGTGCTACTGCCCGTGTTTGTATCTATGATCGGTTATAAAACCAAACTAGACCGAGTACTTTCTGCTATGATATGTTTAGAATTATTCATTTTGGTGTCACCCTTTTGTTGGTGTCACCCGGTGCACCTGCAACCCCTCCCCATAGTGACGCCGCTGATCTGTACAAATCTCAACAAGAGCCACAGACGTCTCATAAAGTCACATAGCTAAAGGTTTTATTTCAGGGGCACAGTATTGCCCCCCAAAAAAATATATTTTTTTATATTTTATTTAGTTTGGCCTACTTTTTTTGTTTTACTTTTTGTTGCACTATCGGTGAGTGGGAAAGAAAGAGGAAAGAGTCGTTGCCCCTTGCACAACGTCGACAGCACAGGTTTTATTTTGATGAACTTGTGTTTAACAGGACTATACACACCAATGCCGGCTTTAGGTATAGGCGATATAAAGGCAGCCGCCTAGAGCGGCATTATTTCAAGGAGCGGCAAATTCCAGCAAAATAAAAAAAATAAAAAATATGAAAATTAAAAATAAAATAAATGAATTTGATTCAGATATAATGGAGGATCCTGCTAAATGACCAGATCGTTGTTTTCTCTATTCAGCATGGATTCAAAGCAGATCAAATTTGAGTCTTGTTTCCAAAAGATGAAAGTGGGAGACACTTTTCTAATTACCACTATACACGCAAACTGGCTAACGGAGAAACTTTAAAAAGGAAATGGTTGATTTATTCTACGTCAGTAGAAAAGGTATATTGTTTTTTCGCTGCAGAATATATAACAGGAGTAAATCTGCCTTAGCTACACATGGCAGTTGTGACTGGAAAAATTTTTCAATTATATTGTAGCATCATGAAAAATCTCCAGATCATTTAACCAGTTATCATGATTGAAAGAACTAAAAATTAGGATAACAAATAATAAAACTATTGATGACGTGAATCAGCGCCTTATAAATCGTGAACGAAACACTGGAATGACGTATTAGAAAGAATAATATCTTTGGTCAGAGTACACGGAGTTCAAAATTTACTCCTGAGAGGGCAGTCTGATCGGTTATATACATACTCCCATAATGGAAACTTTTGAAATTTGTTGAAGTTATTGCTGACTTTGATCCGGTAATGAAAGAACATATAAGACGTTTAAAATCAGATGAAATTCAGTGACCATTATTTGGGAAAAAATATTCAGAATGAGATCATTCAACTGTTGAGTAAGAAGGTAAAACAGAAAGTGATAAATGAGCTATAGTTCTCGATTGCACACCAGACGCCAGTCACAAAGAACAGATGACAATGATGATTAGATTTGTTACAGCAAATGAATCGACAAATGACAAACCTTCAGAAGTTTCTATCAATGAACACTTCATTGGATTCGCAGAACTTGGAAAATCTACAGGTGCAAGTATGTAGGAAATTTTACTTAAAGATCTGTCAGATTCAGGCATTTTTCTAAATGATAAGAGGGGACAAAGCTACGATAACGGAGCGAACACGCGGGAATACACAATGGCGTCCAAGCAATAGATAAAGAGCTAAATTGAAGAGCCTTTTATGTCCTATGCAATGCGCATTCGTTGAATTTAGGCGGTGAATGATGCCGTAAACTGTTTTTGGAAGCAGTAAGGTTTTTTGAAGTAATTCAAAATATATACAACTTTTTTTTCTGCATCAACACATCGCTGGAATGCAAGGCCGTATTGCTGAAATAGTAACTCATAAAAATTTAAAAAATTGACAAATATTTGCCTTTAAAAACTTGGAACAGCCCCCCCCCCCAAAAAAAATCCTGGGTACGGTACTGCTGGAATGTATTGTTAGAATATGTCAAAAAATAAAGGGGCAGTAGGTTTAACTGTTAACAAGTTATACGCAACACGTTGGGAAAGTCGAGTTAATGCCGCGAAGGTAATTTGATACCAAACAGTTTTTAAATTTACGATGCACTCGTTTCAATTACTGGATACATTTCCCTTTCTGGACTACGTGGAACCCAGTCCCGTGCAGAAGCTAAGGGAATAGCACAAAATGCTCGATTTCAAGTTTATTTGGTCATTAGTGATTTGGTGTGATGTTTTAGTTGAGATCAACATATCTAGCAAAACATTTCAAGAAGAGGATCTTGATTTAAAGGAATCTATTCAAAAATTGAACACAACTAAAACAATGCTCCAGAATTATAGTACAGATGAAGGTTTTGCCAAAGCAATTACAACAGCTAAATCATTGGCTGAAGAATTTCGTATTGAGTGCAATTTCAATACAGAAATACAAATAAGATCTCGACTGGGAAAGACACAATTTGACTATGAAGTTTCAGACGATCCAATTCTCGAGCCAGAAATGAATTTCAGAGTAAATTTTTTCAACCAGATATTGGATACCGCAATTCATTCAGGTAATGATCGATTTATGCAGTTAAAATCTCATAGAGATTTATTTTGGATTTTTGTATGGCATTAAAAAACTGGAGAAATGTGATAAAGAGAGGTTTTCAAAGATTGCATGGACCTTCAGTTAGCTTTAACATCTGAAAACGACGATTCAGCAGACATTAATTCAACAGAACTGTGCTATGAATTATTTGCTTTATCAAGGAGAATTACAGAAAAATCGTAAGCCCTAGAGTTTTATTAGACTATCTATGTACAATGGGCTTGGTTGCCTAGGGTTGCATTAGACTATCTAAGTGGAATGGGCTTGGATCCCTTTTCCGAATACGTACGTGACATTGCGAATTTCCGCTTTACGCTCCCGATAACAGTGGCGAGTGCAGAGAGAATTTTTCGAAGCTCTCAAACTCATAAAAACATATCTTCGTTCTACCATGTCTCAGGATCGTTTGGTTGGTTTAACTACAACATCTATAAGAGAAAACGATTGCAGAGGAGAAGATTTGGATCTGACCGAAATAATTGAAGAGTTTGCCTCTGCAAACGGTAGAAAAGTATATTTTTTCTTGAATTCTCCTAAATCTTTTTTTGACGCTTAATACACATTAAATTTCATTTTTTTTTTAATTTTTCATTACTTTTTTTTTAAACTTAGCCAAAAAAAAAAACTTCCTAAAATATACTACGTATACTTAAAACTCTTTAACTTTTATAAAGTTGCCAAATTTTAAAAATATATAATGATAAATAGCATATATAGAGTTTTCTTAGAAAAATGAAACTCAAAAGGGCGGCATTTTGTCCTTGCCTATATCACAAAAATGATACACACATTAAAATAGATACTTTTATAGGTCTTCTTAGTAGCACCGTGGCCCCGTGGGCCTCGATCAATTTAGTGTGTCCATCTTCGACAACCACTAAAAAGAATTAAAATGGATAACTAGCACGGTAAAAGGGGAAACTTTTGGAAATAGACATATTCATGGTTCAAGAAAAACCTGTCCAGTGGACAAAACTGAAAATACATTCGGATATCACTAACTGTTGTTTTTATAATTTCAAATACCAATCTCTATTTCAAAATGATTCTATGAGGCCCAAATTATGGACGATGTTTAATCTACGGAACATTTTTTTTTGTGTACATCACCTTTAACAATGACTCGAATAAAATAAAGTTGATCTAAATCAGTGCTTCTCAAACTTTTTGAAGTCACGGCCCCCCTTGAAACGCCAATCAATAAAGCTATATTAACAAATGAGCGCCCTAGATCTCAGCAACCATAAGTCCTAGACCTATGATGTAGGCTGTCATTTGTAGGTCTTGGTCTGCCATATACATATCAAATCAAAGGTCCATTTCGGGCGATCTGACCCAAGGGGCGAATACTAGGGCTTCGTATGGCACCGTTTTTTACTATATAAGTTATATATTAACAAAGAGGCGTAACTCATTATTTATTTTTGTAACAGTTATTAAACACGACTTACTCTCTCTATTTATCAAAACCCATACCACGAAAATTTCTAAAACGTCATGCGTCCGAAACGGTACAGGCTTAAATTGCTTGTTTAAATATATTATGAGATGCGACATATTTGCCTTAGTTGAATAGTGAAATGTTTCTTAAATATTTTTTGCTTTTTTTGTTACTAGCTGTTTTCATACAAAATTTGCTTGTGAAAATACGTCCCCAAAGAATATGTGACCACAAAAAGTATTCTATAAGTACAATGAAAAATATATTTCATAAGCATATAAAGAAACTATTTATCTATTTACCTGCCAAGTTTCATTAAGATATTTTATGGTTCAGACCAAAAATCTTTTTGGTTCAAAAACGTATATGATGAATACCATTATAATAACATAGGTTGGAATAAAAGGAGGTAACTACTGGGAGATTACTAATTTGACTTACGTAAATAAACGTAATGCTTTTATTTACATGAAAATAATATGTTTTATATTTATCTCTTTTATTTATTAAGTACATTCATCTGAAAAAAATATGATTTTAAGCCTTGTACACTACAAAATTCTTAGATACATGAATAATACTTTTTTTTTGTTTGACATTAGATTAGAAAAGTTAGTTAATTGTTTGACACTATCAGGTTAGTCGCTTTCCCTCTCTCTCTCTCTCTCTCTCTCTCTCTCTCTCTCTCTTGAACTCTCTCTCAGTAACCGCGGGCTGAGACTTAGTCTCCTAGAGCCCGTGAGATCAGACCTTGTTTCGTGTCTCTCAACATCTGAAATATTCACTATAAGGAGCCCGATGGCCAGCAAGCTTCCGGACTGGTCCACTCCTGTGGTCCGCCAGTCCGGGCACTCGAGTGCCAATGATATATGGTTTCCTCCACTTCCTGCAGTGTTCAAGTAATGCAGGATGTCCCACATTGGGCCCTCAACTTCAAAGGGATGCGTTTATTAGGACAGTGCCCAGTACGAACTGGCACCTAGCGCCTTCGCTCTGACTCTCCGTTCACCATGGTCAGTTTTGGACGGCCGTCTGGCAGCCGCATGATTATTCCTCTTCCGTTCACCCCATTGTCCAGCTGAGAACCAATTTCTGATTTGCCAAAAGAGAACAGATCTTATACGCTGCCCGCAATATTCTTTCTTGCACCACGGTCACTGTGATCTGTCGACTGTTGGATCGTTCTGGCAGCGTAGTCTGCCCTGTTCCTATTTAGGCATGTCCATATGCCTGGCAAACCATTGAAGGAATTACACAAGTAGGACGCAAGACCCTGTATTGCCATCAGCATGGTTTCCAGCAGAAACGGCCATTCTCCTGTCCTTTATAGCTTTGAGAATTAGGGAGAGTCATCTGTCAGCATGATAAATGCCTTGCAGGCAAAGTCCCTTCGTGAATTAGCTTTCTGTGTGGTCCACTGCCCTAGTAATTTTGGCTGTCATCTCTGCCTTGTGGCACAGAGTTAATCAAGATGAGGCTAGTATGTCTTCAGCGTCACTTGTGGAGATCGATGCGGATCCTCAAATGAGGAGCCGGGGTCCGACCGTCACACGAAGTGACACACCCAGCAGCCAGCATAAGGCGTACCCGGATAGGACCCAATCGTCTCCATAGCCACATCATGGATGGTTCGGCGATCCTTTGCTTTCCCAGCATTGGCTTGTGACCAGGGTCGTGCGACCTCAGGCATGTATAAAGCTTCGCCAGGAGGGACCCTGGAAGTCTCTAGCATTAGGCGGTCAGTTGGCAGCTTTGATCCTGAGGCAGTCCACTGCGTAGCGCAAGGTAAGACCGCATCGAGAGAAGC
Organism: Bulinus truncatus; assembly: GCA_021962125.1. Classification (NCBI taxonomy): domain Eukaryota; kingdom Metazoa; phylum Mollusca; class Gastropoda; family Planorbidae; genus Bulinus; species Bulinus truncatus. Next base: position 3,452,916 of record JAGDYQ010000016.1, on the reverse strand, counting down.
GCCAGACTCAGCCATCGATCCATTCCCTGTGACAGGATGGCCCCCTTCGCCACAGACAACCGCTCACACGTTCATACCGCCTGCCTTCTACGGATTGCCCAGCAGTGTGGCACATTTGCCAAGATTTCTAAATCGCTGCTGGAAGCGTCTGAAAGCGCTTGATCGAATAAGAGCCCTGTCTTTAGCAAAACGCCCAGGGCCTCATGAAAGCCCTAGACCGGTGAGACCTGCACGAATTTATGCAATTTATCGGTGACCTTTACTGCACCATGTAAGAAAGGATCCAAAGATCGCCCGAGCCCCCTCAGGACGCTCGCCAACTTCTTTATAGTTACTTAAGCTTTCCGGATTCGAGACGGCGGCAACCTCCGGAAAGATGCGTGCAGAGAGTAAACTTTCTGTCATGTAACTCCCAGGTACTTGGGCAAGAACCGCACCCTCTACCTCCAGTCTAAATGGCTCTAAGGATACTCGTGCCCATCCATTTTCAGCGCTGGTTGATCCGGCAGGTGAGTTGTTACACACTCCTTAGCGGATTCCGACTTCCATGGCGACCGTCCTGCTGTCTAAATCAACCAACACCTTTTTATGGTGTTCGATGAGCTTCTGCGTTTGCTACCTAACCGGGCTAGTCAGCTAGAGCAATTCATTCTATTTATGTAAAGCACCATTTCCTCCCTTCCTGTTTGCTTTGTGTCAGGGCTGGGAGTGGTCTATTATTTAACCTATCTCTCACAACACACTATATCTCACAAATACTTCCAATAAAACATTAAAAGCCAATTTTAGATTTAAATTTGAATATCCACTATCACTTTATTTACTATAAGCACTATCAAAATTTAAATCAACACTATAGATCAACAGCTTCACAAATATGTTTACAGAATATCAATTCCTGGAAAATAACCACACACTTCTTACTAACTCCTTGTTTATTCACCTACTACCTTTCAAAGTTAACAAAACTCCATTCCCCCTCTATGTGTGCCTGTATCTAACCTTGTCTGTTAAAACTACACCAACACTGTCTCCATCTACTTCTTCCTTTCCCCCCTGTTTAATTACATAATATCTAACTCTCTTCAGCTGCTGGTATCAAGCTTCAGTCCTGACCTACTTCACTGCTCCTACACTTTGCACATCCCTGTTTCAGGTTGTCAGTCTTCAGCATCCCTCTCCTCCACTAAGATGTTACAGTAAGTGAAGCTCCCTTGCTAAGAGCACATGTTATCTTTAGATCAGGTTAAAGCAATGTTTTAATTACAGTGATGCCAGTTAGTAAAATTGCTTGCAGCAGTGGTAGGGTTCAGAATGCATATCACAAGAGATTTGACAAATATACACATAAGTTTTGGTTTTGGTTTGCAGATTGTACACTGACTATTAAACCTACTATTTATTTATTATCTGCTCGTCCCTCAGACTTTTAACACCTATCCAATCTAATGGCCATTAGCATCTTGGAAATATTAAGTTCTGGGGAGAGGGGGGGCTATCAAACTTGGTAGGCAGGTGGCAACCAAAAAATAGTCCTGTAAAGTGCTGTATTATATGTTGTAAACTTGACTTGACCCAGTGATGAACTTCCGAGCTGCATAACCTGATAGTCCTGAATTAGCAAGGAATGGACAGTTGGGATGGGGAGGTGTGATGAAAGTATTAACTGAGGAAAAGAGGGGTGGTGGTGGTGGTATAGGTTGAGTAAATTTACAAGGGGACATCACAATTTATTCCATATCTTCATATCAGTGATACATATTTATTAAGAAATTTATGAACTAGACAGAGAAGTGTTTTGGATAAAGTTGTGGAAGAAATAGAAAATTATTTTGAAAGCTGTGTATAAGTTTTAGTCTGATTTTATATTGTTTGATTACTCAATGCAGTGCTCGATTTGCCGCCGGGGATGCCGGGGAAATCCCTGACCACTGAGGACTGTCATCCTCCTCGGCTCTGCTTTAGCTAATGTAATCCCTGTCGGGGATGACATCTATCCCCGGCTCTGCGGAATTTTTTTCAGCCCCAGCACTGATTTTTTTTTAAGCGAGTACTGGTAAATTTTTGAAGTTTAACTTCATAATTTTGTACTCGCGTTTCTATCTACCGAATCAACAATAGAAATAAACGTACAATAAGAGTTCGAAGTATTTTTTGTAATCTTTGGTTCTAATGTTATGTTCACTTTTAATTCGTCGCTCGTGTCGTAAGGAGCAAGTTATCAATCAAAATTTTATTTTTATGTAAAAATCCAGACAAAGATTTAAAGTAATATTTTTATTTTATGATTTTAAATAATGATGTCTAAAAAGCCGTCTTGCAAAAATGAACCCAAACAAAAGTTGTCTTTTACAAACAAAACTGTATTTTAAGCGGAGTGAAATCTCAAAAAGATGATTCATACTACGTCTACTGCGTGTCATGTATTACAGTACATCCATAGTACAATTTGTTATTACAAGTTTAGATTAAATTATCCGACTTCCAATAAGTTTAATTTGAAGTTGAAATAAAATACCTAAGAAGTTGATGAAGGCTGATAAAATAATGTTTTATTCTTGCACGCACTAGATTTATGTTTAATGTAACACTGGAGTAAAACCATTTGTTTCAAATAGTGTAATATGTTTCAAGACTGATCCGCTTAGCTCGAAAGATATACGTATGTTATAATGTTCCAAACAGAATTTAAATTATAGCCTTTTCTGATGTTGCTGATGATTAATATTATTACTGGCGGATCTAGGAATTGGTCCTCGGGAAGGCCAGTATATAGGCCAGGGGAAAGTAGTCTGTGGGGGCGTATATCGCCTACCACAAGAACCGCACCTGCTCGACAGTCATTCATTGCAATTCGTGCTGCATCGTTTTCATTATGAGGCCCGGGACTCCTATATTGTTTTCAACAAGTTTATACACAAATCTGACAAAATAGTTATCTGACAAAATAGTTGAAGAGCGAGGCTGCATTTTTGTCGATACCAACTGTTGGTAACCATCAAACAATTTCTATTTATTCAAATTAATGGTCCACCACTTCAATATCATTTTGATGCTGTATGCCAAAATTTGGTTAAAAGACGGAAGACATTCTGCCAGCGATGTAGGCCTACCTTTCAGGCAACCAAAGAATTAGTTATGGAACTACGTCATAATTTGTTTAATAATTGAAATAATTATGAGTCTGAATCCACCAAGACGAAATTCCGGTATCTAAGGGCATTGTGAATTCGTCTCTGTTTCGCTGCAATGCTATTCTTAATGAGAACATGTACACCGGTCAGAATTTCCGCTGCGGCAGCGAAAGTTTTTAGTTTCGCTGCTTGCAGAGTTTTTCCGGAGAGCTATTGTTATGGTATAGTTGAGTGTACTACGCACACAGGTGTGTGTGTATGTTTGAGTTTGGCCAACCAGGTCAACCTGAGGTCACGGGGTCAAGAGATCAGTTAATTCGACAGTATGAATATTATGTTTATTGTAAATAAAATTGTCTAAGAAGGTGAGAGAGAGCAACGTAGAATGTTCGAGTATGATGCAAGCAAATTATATAGCAAGAGGATGTTTGAAAGGAGATACGGAGTTCAATTTTAGTTCAGTTACGTTCAGTTTAGTTGAGTTCAGAGAGAGAGAGAGAGTATTCAAGTTCAGTTCGGAGTTCAGTTAAAGAGTTCAGTTAGATGATCATCGGTCAATTTGTGAATCAGCAAATTCAGTGTATCAGAGTATATGAGTTTAGTTAATCAGTTGAATTTATTGGAAAGTTAATAAGTATTTATTCATTGAGTTAAGTGAGAGATTATCAGTCATTGTGATAATTCAGTTTTTTATATTGATTTATTCTACTGCTTATAATTTATCGTATTGTTAATAAACTATATGAACCATGGAATAAGAATTGAGCCATTATAGATGAGTCTGCTTTTATATGTTATCCTTTACATGGTGGCAGCAACATAGTGAATCCGCCTCCGAGGACACATTAAATATACATTCGATGAGATACTGATATATCGTGTTATAAGGCACAATACTCATCTGAGTAAGAGATGGTATATTTATGCTGAAACCTATTTATTTTACGTCTATTTTACAGCGCTGCGTTACATACTCATTCTCATAGAGAGCATTTCACCAGAAGTTGAATAATAATATCATTCGTTTATTCGTCGCTGGACATTGACTGTACACATCGCTTAATTGACGGTAAATTGACTAATAGAATCTACACACTTAACGTGTTCAGTCGACCGGAAAATTTTTTGGTAAACAACTACATGTGGTCAGGTCGAAATTTCATGAACTTTCATTGAGTTAGAGATTATCAGTCATTGTGATAATTCAGTTTATATTGGATTTATTCGGCAATTGTTTATATATTTTATCGTATTGTTAATAAACTATATGAACCATGGAATATGAATTGGGTTTCTCATTATAGACGAGTTCATATATACATCCTCTTACAGCTATATTTTCCGTCAGGATAAAACAAAATGGCCGCTTAGAAAACGGATCTGAATAGAAAATGATTCACATTAGTGTATATTCATTAAAAACAACAACAACAAAGTGAATTTTGACAGAAAAACATGAATCACTATACATTTTGGCCGGCAACAGTCTTTGTATAAGAATTTCTGAAAGGAAAATATACATCTATCTACATATTCTACAAATGAAATTTCTTTCGATCAAGCGCTGTCTGAAACATAAATGCGACAAATAAATGTTTTGCTGATCAAGGAAACGGAAAAAAAAGCGGAATTAAGGTTTGACTGAATAAAAAGTTAAAAAAAAAACAGTTTTCCATTTCCAGCTAATAATTATTTGGAAAATAAGAATCAGTGTGCACATGTGATATATTTGCTTATCAGTATAATGTTTTTTTTTCAAATTTGAATGAGAAAGTAAGGGACCATAAAAAATCTTGTTTCCAAGTGGAGTTTGCTTGGTGCTCACTGTTTCTGTCCTGGTGGATCATGAGCTTTAAAAGTTAGAACTTCAAGTGAAAGGTCCATGAAAGTGTTTTGCCTTGGTGGATCTAGATCTAATGGAATAATATCATCACACAAACAGAGAATAAATGAAAAATTAGCAGATCTTAAAGTAAAAATAATTCGTTTGTTGGTCCACAACAAGTTTTTAAATTTGTTTGATCCAACTTGAACTATGCGTGTTAATTAAGACAACAAGTTTTCCCCATTTTTATATTATTGTTGGTTTTGTCTATGAAAATAAATTACAGCCATTTGTTGGCCCATGGATTGTAAATTGAAGATCCTCAAAAAATTGTTGGCATCTCGACGCCGCTGGGGATCCGGGGATATCCCTGGCACTGAGAATAGACATCCCCGGCCTAAGCTGTTTTTTCATCCCTGCCGGGGATGACATTTATCTCCGCCTCTGCAGAAAATCTTTTGTTCTTCCTTGGCACTGGTTTTTTCTTAAATTGAGCACTGCTCAGATGTTCACATTTTGGACATATTAGTGGCTGTGTATTTATTTAGCTGGCAACAACCTAATTGAGCTAGACTCATGGGCCAGCAACCTCCTAATTGAGCATTGAATTTTCTGAAAACTGACTCAAAAAAGAATAAATAAATTTTCTTTTACAAAGTATTTCTTAAAAACAGTCAGTCAGATAGCCTCCTCTACAGCCAACATGATTTAAATTTATCAGAGACTTATTTCTTGCTTGAAAATGTTTCTTCAAATAGTATTTTCATTCAATTTGTCAATTTTAAGCAAAAAAGATAACTGAAAAAGCTCTATTGCATTATATTTTTTTTCATTTAATTATATATCATCTTATTGTTCTTCCAATTACCTTCTTTTGATACCAAGTTTAACAAAATTGTTCAGATTTAACAAAACTGTATCTATATATATATATATAATTAACTTCGAGAAGACGGTGACTATTTATAGATTGTGGAATTCCCGAATACGTCACAGCAAGGCATTCGAGCCTGTATAGATTTGTGGAATTCCTGAATACGTCACAGCAAGCGCGTTGTTTTCTGATTTCTTTTACAAAACCAGATTATTTTAATTTCTTATATGACGTTTGGGAGTCTTTTTGAGTTGGTGAAGATGATGGCTTTTAATATACACAGGTTGTGCAATACTATTTCATGTCTAGACAGCTCCAGTAATTTTTAAAACAGTATTGTTTGGTCGTATTCATGTTTTTATGTGCTCTTAATACGAAACTATATTTTATTTATCTCCTCAGGCCCGTAGCGCGTGCGGGGGCAGGGGGTCGGGCCCACCCCCGGCTTTTTGTTTCGCCCTTCTGCTTATTTGCTCTACTTAGTAAAATGTAATACCTGCCCCCGTTATTGCCTGGCTCCCTCGCTGTAGAATGCCTTTCTCTCTGTTGTAGAATTCACGCTACGGGCTGTTTATCCCCGTTGCTGTAAATTCTGTGTCTGTTTAACCGCGGAAACGATGGAATGTTGCACATAAAATAACATTATAATGTCAACTGATTGTAAATAAAAAAACACATTTAATAATACAATTATGTGTGAAGAAAAAGTAATATTGAACTATTTCCTATTTGAGAATAAAAATGGTTCATTAATATAGATTACAAACCAATGGTAACTGTTTCAGAATATGTACGCATTACACAACATCTATCTGTACTGAATAGTGTAGGTACTGTAGGATGAAGGTTATACTAAAAGAAACTTGCTGGGTTGAGCAAGTTCAAAAAATATAACACTATATAGTAGGATAAAGGTAGATTGAGGCAGACAAAGCGAATTGTTGCAAACTAAAAAAAAAAAAAAAAAGGCAATGCAAATTACCCCCCCCAAATCCCCGAAATATGTTTGTAAGTAACTGATTGAAAAAAGAAACAATAAAAAAAAAACAAGCTGCTGGAAGGTACCAGATAGCGACCATAAAGTCTGCACATGATAGGTCAAAGTTCAACTTTGCATACCACAGTTTTTTTTTCCGAAGATGTCAGCCTGATATTTTGTTTGATTGCTTATATATAAAAAATAATTAGCAGTAATTGTATTGGATTGATAGTTATGTGTGTGTGTTACGCCGTGGATTATTAGTTAGTTTATGTTCTTCAAAATCTGGAAAATTTTGACACAGTTTCTCCTCTCTTTGTTTATTGTAACATGTTTGAGTAACTTAAACGTCTGTAACTTTTACAAGAATTTTATGATCCTAAAGTGTTTTATATCATTGGAAAGCTCTTGTTGTGCTCTTTCAAATAATGTATAAACATGCAGATTACATGACTTTGAAATTTTCATGCCATATACCTACCATGGTATTGTACTCATTAAGTTCCGATGTTGTTGATTTGGTTTCAGAGACGAAAATCGTTTCATACCATCAATATCAAACAGTTAAGCTACCAGATATACATGCAATATGCCTTTTTCACTAGAAAATCAAATTTCTTAATAAAAACAACGATCAAATGCCATCCAACTCTATAAAAGTTAGTTGAGAAAAAAGTTTGTTTGTACGACCGATGTGTGTGCGTACGAGTCGCGCAGTCATGCGCAGCTCAACAAATCTATTTTAGTAATTTTTTTTTGGATTTCTACTCGAGGTCAATAGCGCTGGTATGGCCGGTGACGGTGCAAAAAATCTTATTAAAAATTTTATGAAAAAAATAAAAAAGATAAACAAACAGAAACAGACAAAATAACATTTTTTTCCTTAAAATTAAATTGTTGACGTCAACATAACATAGAGACCACATGGATGAGTTAGAACAAGATCCGTGACACTGTAAGTAGGGCAGTATCAGTATAATTTTCACATGAAATAAGTGTTTTTTTTTTACATTGGCAAGATCATATTTGAAACCTTAATGTTCGCCGAGCTGCTTTTAACGAGAGAAAATCATTTTGAAAGAGTCATTAATTACCGATGCTTTGTTGAATGACGTATGTATAGTTATGTTTGTGTAGCGACAGTGCTGCCATGTCGGCTGAAGCTGTCGTTTTTATTCTTTACAATGTTTAGTAAAGATTAATTATAACTCGAATGTTCATAGTCATTTGCTCAATGTAGATACTAGATGAACCCTGCAAAACCTTTGCCTAGAGATATATCACAGTTCAACTTTAAAGTTATTGTGAATAGGTCAATTTAATTATATATTTCTTTTATTTTATGTCATGAAATAAAAAAAAAAACATTTATCGAATGGGGAAACACAGTGCCGGCCTTTAGACATTTTGTGATATAGGCAAGGACCAAAATGCCGCCCTTTTAGCTCTTCATTTTTCTAAGAAAACTCTATAAATGCTATTTATTTTGAAGTAAACTAAATTATGCGAAAGTAAAAATATGATGTATGTATAGTTTTAATATACGGGTCTTCATTCTTCATAAATTTTAATTTGGCAACTTTATAAAAGTTAGCAAAGATTTTAAGTATACGTAGTGTATTTTAGGAAGTTTTTTTTTTTTTGCTGTTTAAAAGTAATAAAAATAATAAAAAAAGAAATGTCATGTTTATTAAGCATTAAAAAGATTGGAATATAAATTCAAGAAAAAATATGCTTTTCTTACTTTGCAGAGGCAAACTCTTCAATTATTTCGGTCAGATCCAAATCTTCTGCAATCGTTTTCTTTTATAGATATTGTAGCAAAACCAACCAAACGATGCTGAGTCTTGGTAGAACGAAGATATATTTTTATGAGTTTGAGCTTCGAAAAGCTTTTCTCTGCATACGCCAATTATTATCAGGAGTGTAAGCGAAATTCGCAATCCCACGTACACTTTCGGAAAAAAGAGCAACCAAGCACATTCATTACAGATAGTCTAATATACCTAGGGCTTGATTTTTCTGTAATTCCTAGTAAGCTGCTAATAATTCATCGCACAGTGTCTCTGTTTGCATTAATGTCTAGTTTAAATTTTCGTTTTCAGATATTAAAGTCAAATTGTAATGTCCATGCAATCTTGAAACCTCTTTGTCTAATATTTCACCACAGTTTGTATTGTCATACAAAAACTAAATAAATAACTTTGAGATGTTAACTGCATACATCGATCATTAACTGATTGATTTGCGGTATACAATATCTGGTTAAAAATTACTCTGAAATTCATTTCTGGCTCGAGAATTGATCATCTGAAACTTCATAGTCAAATTGTCCCTTTCTAGTCGAGATCTTATTTGTATTTTCCGTAGGGAAATTGCACTAAATACCACAATTTCAGCCAATGATTTAGATGTTGTAATTGCTTTATCAAAACCTTCATCTGTTCTATAATTCTAAAGCATAGTTTTAGTTGCATTCAATTGGCGAATTAATTTTTTTAAAACTTGAAATCGAGTATTTTTTTGTGCAATTCCTTTAGCTTCTGCACGGGACTGGGTTCCACGTGGTCCAGAAAGTGAAATGTCAGAGCAATTGAAACGAGTGCATCGTACCTAACTGTTTGGCTGAATTGTCGTCACGCATTAACTCGACTTTCCTAGCGTGTTATGCCTAACTTTTAACAGTTAAACTTGCTGCCTCTTTGTTTTTGACATATTCTAACAATACCCAGCGATGGGTTGATGTAGGAAAGGTGTATACTTTGAATCGATTTTAAAAAAGCCGTACTGCTTCCAAACAACAGTTTACGGCATCATTCACCACAAATGCACATTGCATGGGACATAAAGGCTCTGCGATTTAGCTCTTTTAATTCTGCTTGACACCATTATGTATTCCCCGCATGCTCGCTCCGTTATCGTAGCATTGTCTCCTCATATCATATAGACAAATACCCGAATCTGACAGTTCATTAAGTAAAATTCCCACCATACTTACACCTGTAGATTTTTCAAGTTCTACGAATCCAATGAGTTGTTCATTGATAGAAACTTGAAGGTTTGTCATTTGTCGATTCATTTGCAAGTAACAAATTTAACAATCATTGTCATCTGTTCTTTGTGTGACTGACGTCTGGTGTGCAATCGAGAACTATAGCGTGATATTTTGCATTTTAGATCATTTATCATTTTCTGTTTTAATTTCCCTATCACAATTGAATGATTCATATTCTGAATATTTTTTCCTAAATAATGGTCGTGAATTTCATCTGATTTAAAACGTTCCTATGTGTTCTTTCATGCTAACCGGATCAAAGTCAGCAATAAAGTTTCCATTATGAGATGTATATACTACCAGCAAAGTGTAGAAAAGGCCGGCATTCTATAGAATGCCTAGCAATGTATAGAATGCCTGGTGGTTTTAGGCAAAGTATGCTAAAATTTAAATTGTGCATACTTTTCCTAGGCATTCTATACAATGCAGACTGCCCTCTCAGGGGTAAATTTGAACTCCATGTACTCTGACCAAAGATAGCTCTTTCTAATAAATCTTTCCAGCTTCGCTTCACGATTTATATGTTGATTCACGTCATCAATAGTTTTATTATTTGTTATCCTTATTTTTGTTCTTTTCCAATCAAGATAACTGGTTAAATGATCTGGAGATTTTTCATGAGGCTGCAATATAATTGACATATTTTTCCAATCACAACTGCCATGTGTTGCTAAGGCAGATTTACTTCCTGTTATATATTCCCGCAGCAAAACAATATACCTTATCTACTGACGTAGAATACATCAACCATTTCCTTTTTAAAGTTTCTCCGTTGGCCAGTTTTCGTGTATAGTTGTAATTAGAAAATTGTCTCCACCTTCATCTTTTGATAACCAGACTCAAATTTGATTCGCTTTGGATCATGCTGAATAAGAAAACAACGAATATTATCAGTTATATCAGGCCATTTAGCAGGATCCTCCATTATATGTAAATCTAATTTTGTTAAATGCAAAAGAAGAAAAAAATTTTGAAAATAGTGATGTCATAATAGTGATGTAATAAATTAAGATAGAGCGTTAATCCACGTGACTTATTTGTTGTCGCCATTCTAAGCTATTTGTACTCTTATTTAATTCTACACTTTCTCAAATTTATTCATTTTATTTTAATTTTTAATTTTTTAATTTTTTTTATTTGCTGGAATTTGCCACTCTGAAATAATGCCGCTCTAGGCAGTTGCCTATATCGCCTATACCGGCACTGGAGAAGCAGGCAAGATGTCATTAATATTTAAACAGGAAACACTATTCTTAATTTCGATCTTCAGCAGACAGACGAGACGAACAATTATGTAAATATATAAAAAAAATAAATACATAGTCAATGGCATCTTACAAATTATAAAGCCCTATATCGCGCTACATTTTTACAATTTTACTAGACTCCATAGTAGGTACTTTGATAAAAATTCAAAATTGTTTTATAAAACTAAACTAGTATAGATGAATAATTTTGCTGAGTACACTCCTAGGTACTTCAATGTAAGAAAATTGAAAATATTAGTATGTTTAATATATTTCATCAGATAAAGCTGGTTGCAAGCTTTCCAATGATACCACACTTTGGTATGTTTTTTTCGGGTCTAAAAAGGGGTCACTTACATAAGGATTCATAAATTTAAACTAAAAAAAAGAACCTGTGACCAAAACTCAATGTGCTGCAGATAAAATTGCATAGTTTTTTTTAATTATTGGATGTATATACTCCTCAAATTTATAACATAACTACTTTGATGTTGTGCTTATTGTCGAGCATTAATAAATTAAACGTTTTAAAAAATAAACTAAAGAAAAATATTTTTTATTTAGAATTTGAAGGCTGAAATAAACATGTGTATACTAAAAAAAGTTTAACTTTCAAAACTACTAAAGCTATAGGCCTCAAATTTTAAATTTAGATACTTTATAGAATGGCTATTAATGTAATTTATAATATTAAGCCTTCATTGAAAAAAATAATTTGATGGTCAAGATTAACATTTTTATGCTAATTTTTTTTTTTTTATTTTTTGAGCTATGCAAGATAGAAGTGTGAAACTTTCAATTTAGATACTAAAATGAATGGTATGTGCCTTATTAAGAAAATTTTGATCTTGAAGAATTTTTTTTTTTAATTTGACAGCCGAGAATGCATTTTTTTCTAGAAAATGTAAAACTTTTTGAACTATTTAAGTTATAGTTCCCAATTTTTTTCATAATTTAAAACAGTACAATGAGAATAATATTTCAAGGCATGGTATTGATCTTGAACATTTTATTATATTTTATTAAACACTTATAAAAATGAAGCTGAATGCTGTGGCCGACCGCTGGCATTTTGTTGTGTCATTTTTGAATTTAGAATCGAACTAAATATGTTTGAAGATCGTTGCTCTCAGTTTTATATCAATAAAAATGATATTTCAGTGCGGCCGCGATATAATCTTGGTAAAATATGCATCGTAATTCAAACTAGCATATCTTTAAAAGGAAATGACTAAATGAAATAAAATTTCTATATACAAATTAAAGGATGTGAAATTCAAAAAAAAAATATATGTTTTATTTTCGTCGGACAAATAAATAAAAAATATAAAATATCAACTTACCGTTAGTTACGTTAAAAAAAAAAACAACTTCCGGTACTTCCAACATATATCGATAAAAAAGAAAATCACAAGTAATCATCCTATTACTTAAAAATATGTACTTTAATACATGTTTCCGCATAGTTTTCTTTAAAATGCTACATAAATACACAATCACCTACACAGACAGCTCAGTGCGGAACCATGTTTTTGTTATATCGTTTCCGAAGAGGACGTTTTTCCCAATTTATTTAATGCATTTAAGCACATTTTTTAAAAACATTTCTCGCATTTTTGATAAATAACAATCAATACTTTGATTTTGGAATGTTTTTTATAGAGTGTAAAGTATCAATAATATATATCAAAATAATTTTGGTCGCTATCTAGTGGTATTACTATTATGCAATAAATAATACTATTAATTGTCAAATTAAAAAAAATACGTTTTTTTATGGAAATATTCAACTTTCTTACCTGAAACAAAATGTCGAGCAATAAATTTCATACAATCATAGCTTCGCTAACATTGGTTCGGTAAATATTGGCGAGAAACTGACGCCTCCTGTATTCACTTAATTGACGATCTTTTTCGCCTTGGATGTTTCTAACCCCCCCAAGTATTCTAAATGCAATAAGTTTTACCCTGTCACTGCGAGTGTGGTACAGCTCTTTTTTACACTGCACAGATCACCATTTTAAAAACAGCAGACAGTACGTCTGTTGTTCAACAAAATGGCGACTGTTTACATCTCGAAGTCGCGTGACATCACACGTGACACCCTATAGGTTTATCGAAGTCATTTCAAAACACCTTTTTGTGATTATATCTTAATTATAAGCGAAGTTATGATTTTTTTAGTGACGTTTTTTTTAATATAGGCTATATTAGCTATATAATAGTATATAAGAATACAAGTGGCACACATTTTTAAAAAAATTACTAAAAACTGCATATCTTGAGAGTTCTAAAAGACAGAAGTTTCATATTTTCACCACCATTTGTGATTATATGCAGATAATATTGTAAGTGATATATATCATATATAATAATATCCATTTCCAGTGTGCGTTAAATCGAAAACGAAAAACAATAATTCAAAATGGCGTCATCCCCTGTGTCTCGATTCAATTTTTCTTTTGAAATATTCTACAGTTTTCAACAGTTTCTGTGCTTTTAACAGGGCTGTTAACAATACTAAAAAAAATATTGGTAATGTTTCAATACCAATACAATTTTAAAACCAGTATTGCAATACCAATACCATCATAATTTTAAAACCAGTATTGCAATACCAATACCAATATTTATTTATTATTGCCAATTACCAATATTTGGGTCGTTCGACGAATAAAACGCAAATACGTAATTCATTGCAATATATCACTTTATCGATAAACGACAACATTTTTTATTGATTTAGATGATGTATTTTTAACCAAATTTTGTTCAATAGTTAACACTTGCTTCATCAGTTTACCCTCAAAAGCATCCAAAAGTCTTTGACAAATATAATAAACTACTATTAAATAAGTCGGCATACCTAATGTCCTTAAGCAACAAGATTTTAATATGTATGCTGTACACATATTGTGAATGAATGAATGAATGCAGTGGCGCAACCAGCAAAAAATGCTGGGGGGGCCTTACATATAGAAAAATCCTGGGGGCTCACATTAAGAAAACGACAGTTTATAGTAAAATATGTATGATGATTTGCTCCCCCCGTTGCGTCACTGAATGAATGGGTAAATGAAGCAAATGACTGTCATAGAAAAGCAAATGATACATAAACAGTTCAACACACTATAGTTAAAGCAGTCAGACCGAGTCAGTGGATTGCATTACATCTGGAAAACTAACGATGAATTCCAGTAGAGTTCACATGGTAACGCCACCTAACTGGCAGTTACCACTTAGCCAAGGCGAAGAAAAGTGCACCATTTCAAAATGCGCACTGCTCAGTCGTGAACGAAGAGGGGAAAATACTTCGCCCTCCTAATGAAAACAGCCTTTCAACAGCAGCGCTTGACGAAAGTCCTGTATTCAGGTCTGGGCGTATACTTTATGGATATGTGATAGCATCCAATGATGCAATACTGTCTGAAGTGTCTGCCAAGTAATTATTAATTCTTGATTCACATCAGGTGAATCATTCATACGATGTCATCTGGCTGACAATCCAGCGAAGAAGTTCGGCTGATTATCTGTTGCATCAGCAGCAGCAGCAGACGTTGCTTTCTGATCATCAGTCGTAGCAACCAATAGTGATTGTGAAACGCGTTCTTCAGTACTTCAATGAGATGCGAACGCTGCAAATCATCATCCATCCAGTCCAACTTGAATTTGGGATGTACAACGGGTGCTAGCTGAGCATCAATGCTTAAATGTGTTATGTTTGCAAATCTTCTATCGATGCATTCAAAAGATTACGAATAACAGAACAACCACAGAGCGGATCATTCTTTCCTTTGATCACACTTTAACTGTTTTCACAGCGGTTGGTAAAAGAAACCAAGTCCACGTTCTTTAGTTTCACCCTGCTAAATATCTAGTGCACAGCAAACATGCGCTTTATAACAGCAACATACTCTTTAACAAATGTTTCGTACATGCTGTAGTCTTTTGATATCAAGTTCATCGCAGTTTGTCAAATTTAACTTCCATGATACTTCACAGAATGTTGTAAACTCTGGTGACAAAGACATCATACATTGAATTCCACCGTTTCACCAGGTGTTACCAAAAGCATACCAAGTGAACTGCCTGACGATACTTGCAAATAACAATAAACACTCAAGAAAATTATTTAATGCAACTGAAAAGGCTTGGATAGAATATCAAATTCCATAGAAATCAATCTTACTTAGAGTACTCACTGGTCAATGCTCATTGCCACATATATCATATCTGATTTCTATTATCATTCATTGCTCAGTCTCATTCAAAAATTGTTTGGTAATGTCACTCGCAAGATGGCGACACACCAAAGAAAAATTTATTATATTCAGTCATCTTAATAACCAATGCTTGTAGAAACTTATTGAATATTGCTTTTAGTATTGGTTAAAAATCAATACCAATATCAAAAATAATTATTGGCACAACAATACCAATATCAAATTTCAAGAAGTATTGCAATATATCATTGAATATCGTACCAATACTTAAAAGTATTGGCAATACTACCAATACCAATACAATATTGCAATATTAACAACCCTGGCTTTTAATTATGAAATGTAAAAGTCCCCAATAATATTAAAAATTAATAATTAGTATTATATCATTCAAATCATTGTAGGTTTTTACGCTAAATAGAGCATTTTAACAACGTTAAACGTAAACAATAGTAATAATCGAAAATCTCCGACGTCGGCGACGATAAGACTAGCTGACTCGTGTTTTCGTATCTAATTTTGGTAAATAAAGTTCTTTTTAAAAGTCGATATAATATTTAAAAAAGAAATTTGCAAATTTCTATACTAATTAAGTTCTCAGCTTTTATAATATTTATTTTTTTAAAATAAATACGGCTTTGAATTTATTTCTTAATGAAAACATAACCGAGCAATATTTGTTAAATAGTTCATTAAAATTGCACTTTAATTCGTGCGGCGCAGTAGCACAATGGTTGCTATGCAGCTTGACATTGTTAACTTTTATGCAGAATCTCTGGGTTAGATTTAACCTGAGACAATTTTTGTATTGTTTTTTTTTTCAGAAAATATCCTTTTAGTTGTTTTAATGAAAAAGTAACTAATTAGATCTCTTTGACATTTTTAAATTGAAATAATGTATCTTTTAGATGTTAAAGAAAATGAAACAACAACTGATTAGATTTTTAATTATTTCAGAACTTAAAAAAATTAACACAGAGGCGTAACTAGGGTGGGGGTGTCCAAAATCGAAAGTCCCGCCGGGCCCCAGCTTGAGGGGAGACTCCCCAAAAATTATTTTTTACATTAAATATTAAGTATTACATTAATCTCATGACTTGGTATCGAGCGTCAATATGGCCTAAAAGAGGCCAAGCCACAGGCGGTTTGGCACTGGCTTTTAGAGTAAAGTCGATCTCTATGCAAAAGGCTTGCAGGGTGCAACATGTTTGTGTGACCTGGTGGCTTATTGGCTAAGGTAACTTAGGTTAATTCTTTTTATGCTGACTAATTCAGGCGCGATAATTTTTTTGGACATTTTTTTTTAGAGTGTACTCTTTTAGTTGTTTTAATGAAAAGTAACTAATTAGATCTCTTTGACATTTTTTTATTGAAATAATGTTTCCATTAGCCGTTGTAAGAAAAAGAAACAACAACTAATTAGGTTTTTAACAGTTTCGTAACTTAAAAAAAAACGAAATAATTTTGAAAAAATGTATCAAATCTGAACAATGAGGCGTAACTAGGTGGAAGGGGGTCCAAAATCGAAAGTCGAGCTGAGGGGAGCCCCCTAAATTATTTTTACATTAAATATTAAGTACATAATATCAAGTCATGGTATCGAATGTCAAAAATGCAGGGCCCAAAAATCCTAGGTTCGGCGATGGCTTTACAAGTCTATCTTCCTGCAGTTTTGCAGGGTACAGTTATATATATATATATATATATATATATATATATATATATATATATATATATATATATATATATATATATATATATATATATTATAAAGTTTATTGAAAAATGTTTATTCAGCTGTCATGACATGTCGCTAAAGCCGAAATTAAAGATATTAAATCTTATAACTTGAAAACTATTCGGGTTAGAAGCTCTAAATTTTGTAGAAATACAATAGGATGCATATACAAAATACAGAGATCTTAAAAAAATCTTTGTTATAATTAAGAAACTAATAAAATCAAACTATAAAAAAGCATGCCGTCAAATCAAAGTAGTCTAATATGACAAGATGTTTAACTTTAAACTTGCACATCTTCAGTTTCTTTAAAGATAGAAGGTTCAGATTTTTACCACTTTTATTTGTAATTACATGTAGATGATGATGCATGTGATATATATTTAATTAATTTTTATGTTTATTGAAAAATAGTTTACTACAGCTGTCGCCAAAGCCGAAATTAAAGATATTATAACTTAAAAAACTATCGTTACGTCTGTGAATCTTATAGTGTTAAATAATGAAAATAGGATACGCAATAGTGATGTAATGAATTAAGATAGAGCGTTAATCCACGGACTTATTTTATTGTCGCTTTTCTAAGCAATTTTGTGTTCTTATTTAATTCTACACTTTTCAATTTCATTTATGTTATGTTTAATTTCTATATTTTTGATTTGATTTTATTTTGCTGGAATTTGCCGCTTGAAATGCGGCTGTAGGCAGCTGCCAATATCGCCTAAACCTAAAGCCATATATTGTGCCCATTTAAAATGCGCGTCAATTTGATATAAAAATTTTAATTTTGCGTTAATTTCGATCAATTTTTTTAAATAAAAACAGCAGCTCTAATATATATATATATATATATATATATATATATATATATATATATATATATATATATATATATATACTAGATATTAAGCCTGGCGTTGCCGGGAGATCTAGTGTAATGTTAAACCTCCCCTTCCTAATCAATTTACTTAATTTAATTAGTGCTGATTTATGCCACCTTCCTAATGTTCAGAAATGACCTACATTTCATACGTCAAAAGATTTGCTGCCATAACCAATAAACCATCATCAAAAAGTAATCCATCGAGGAACACAACATCCAGTACACAATGTTAACAAACTATAATAACTGAGCATGATTATCGTAATGCGCAGCCGATTTACGTGAAATGTGCAACGATTTATGTGAAATCAAATGCAGAATTATTTTTTTATTTGACGTCACAGGGATTTTTATTTATATGTTTTTGCCCTGAATTCTATTTATAGTTAAAATCAAAACAAAGCATTCAAAAAATGCACTGAAAAGTAAAAATAATCGTTTTACTATGTCATTTTGCAGCGCAAAGCGCACAATACAGCACCATGGAGAAATGATTGTCATAGAGGATTTTTTTATTTATAGCGACGGCGCTCCCATTCTGCAAAAAATTGTAAATTATCGGGACGTCATAGGTCATAGTTATTTACGAACGCGCTCGCTAGCGACTCATTCTGATTAAAATGCTATCTGTTGCAATAAAACTAAAAATAATTTGAATTATATTATATATTATTATTATTATTTAATATTTAGACTTTACATTTCATAATAAAAAACCACAGAAGCTATTTAAAACTGTAGATTTTTAAAAAATTGAATCGATTCAACGCAAGGCGCCATTTTGAATAATGTTTCGTGACCTCGCTGGTCACGATTACTTTATTTAAATACTATTGTTTTATTTATTTCTGAGGTCGTTTTATTTATAGAATGGATTCCCCACACCGCCCACATTAATGTCCTTGACAAGTTTACGTTTTTATATATATATATATATATATATATATATTAGAGCTGCTGTTCGATTAAAAAATTGAATGAAATTAACGCATGATTACAAATTTTAATCGCAAATTAACGCACATTTAATCGACAATAATATAATACAATTGTTTGTAATTCAAACTTTTATGTCATAATATCATAGCATATGATTTTTAATAATAAACAAATCATTTTAATTTACGAAAGAGGTATAATTAATTATAATATATTTATTAAGCATTAGCATATATGTCTATTAACTAGTTATTGAGACCAGTTTATGACATAAAATTAATCACGCCACGATGCACTGTTTTCTTTTATTTAATAACAATGTCTAACCTTTTTCGTACCGTAGTGCTCGAACTAAAGACGTATATCAACCCTCTTCCCTTCCTCCTGTCATATTTTGATTCACATCGCCCACACGTAAGTCTTGTTTACCTCTACCTCCACTTCCCATCCAAATAAAATACACACGTCATTTATATCTCAAATGTACCTTTTCTTTCATAAAATAATAGTATAGCAAGAAAGTTGTCGCTCACTTATTATTAACGTGCATTTTTTTCTTATCCCCCACCCCTTTCCCCACCTTAGTCACATTTAACACACTCTCTCCCCACTTAAAGATGTCCCAAAACAAGTTGACATTGCAGGTTCCATTGTTTCAAACTAGGATCACGCGTGAGAAATGACAATAATATTATTGTTTCAAGGTATATACAGCCGCTATGATTTACGTAAATGTGGACGTTTTTCAGTGTTCGGGTATTTTCCCCCCCCTTTTTTTAAAATCTTTGTCTGATATGGTTGTAGAATTGGCAGGGTTATTAGTGTCGAAGTATCGGTATCGGGCTATCACAATATCATGATACTTTTTTAGTATTGGTTGCTGTATTGCCGATCCTTTTTGTATCAAGCACACCTTGTATATCGCCGATACATTTTAAGCAAAAATTTCGATTCTCGATACCAACACTTTTTCTATTACCACTTTTTGAAGAAGAAAAACAACAATAACGATTGTAATACCTCGTCATCTACATAAAATTTCATCACTACTAGTAATCGCAGCCATCAACTTACCAATAGTTAACACCACACACTCCCCACTCATCACACCACGGTCGCCCGGCGAGTTGAAGGACAAATTTTTATTTTTAATCTTCTTTTGAAGTTGTTGTTTTGCGCGTCGATGTCTATAAATGTTGCTCTTTTTTTTATTCTTTCATTCATTTACTTTCTTACTATCAACTATTTGTTCAATGTTTCAGAACAACAGAAAAGAAAATTTTATTTTTATCGGTCTGTCAGTTATATTAATACTAAAAATATCTTGTAAAAATGACACTTTAATGTTACTGCATGGCACAATAAATTTTCAAACGTTCAATGCAAAATTTTGATAGGTAGCTTTCATTTTTCATCTTCTGTTGTTCTTTCTTTCGTGTGTCAACATTAAAAATTCTTTCTTTCGTTTCATTTTGGTTATAGCAACAGTTGTATCAGGTCGAGGCGTGAGTGTTTGCCGGTCTATATACAAAGCACAAACGAAAATATGCCTTTCTTTTGACAGATCTAATTAATGCGAACGACTTTAACTTCAAATTGTTGCGTGAAATTCGTTATTTATCGATTTGGTGAACTTTCAGTATTTTGGTCAAATTAACGCATTTAAGTGTTGCGTTAAAAATCGCAAATTCTTTTGACGCGTTAACGTACCACGCAGTTTAATCATGTTCTAATATATATATATTGATTTAAATCATCGTCTTATAACACCCCCACATTAATAATAATTCCTCATATTTACTCTACTTACATTTCTCCGGTCGACACCGCATACAACCATCCGTCCCCTGTGCAATTTTACAAATACACAATTTTGAATAATACTGAATATTTTGTCATGTTGGTCACGATTATATGAAGCGGGTCGCCACAAATTTAATCATTTAAATTATTTTTAAGTGTGCCATGTGTTTTGAGGTAATTCAAAACTGGAAAACTCATAGGTAATGTTTATGTGTTAAATTGAAACATTATATTTTCATTTCTTTTTTAAATGTTCTTAAAATTTACATTTTAGTTTTTGTAAAGAAATATGATGATGTTATAAAAAAATGGGTTTAATGTTTGCATTTAATCCATAGCGCTATTTTCTGTTGTACTCATTAAGCCAGTGTGATTGATAGGGTAATAGACATATTATTATCTTATTAGTATTATAAATTAAATGTTCATTCAATAGAACAATACAGCTGTCTGATATTAAAAATTATAAATTTTCTACTTTTTAAAATTTTGAAGTAAGTAAGTAATTGTTACTAGAAGTTTTAATGTCATTTATTTCAAGTTGTTTAAGCCAGACTACATAAGGACTGTCCATTAATTTGTCAACAAGTGTCAAACTTTCGGTGCCTCCCCCTCCCCACCAAAGCAGTAAAATTACACAAAGTTTTCACCCCCCCTGTGAAAAAAACAAATATAGGCTACAAATACCTCCCACACAAAAGTTAAATAGCAAACTTCAAACTGTGCCCCCCTGTTTTTGTATTTCAGAATCCTCGGTTTAACAAATCAATTTCTATAGAAGGACATAAAAAATATTTTTCACTTGCAATCTCCCCCATGTTGATTCCTATTGTCAAACTTTTTTTATCCCCCACCCCCTAAGTTGTTGATGCGCCTTAACCCATTTCCTATAATCAACTGCTAGTCAGGACTGGATAGCATATACCAGAAATAGCCAAACTACGACCCACTGGCCTAATCTAGCTCGCTAATTTTTAAGAGTAAAGCATGACACGAGCTTTGCTGTTCTGGACGTTTACTTTTATTTAATGTTAGCTAATGTCAACAATCTATCCAACTTCTCTTGTTCTGGCCCACAGGACAAATTTTATAACCCAATGTGGCTCACACCTCTACTTCCATTCAAACAAGTAATTATAGTTAAAAGAATTATTTCATTGCCTTTCATTTGCTGTTGTCAGCTATCTAAATTCAATAGTGTTGAGAAATAGTCATTTTTATTAGTTAATTTAAGATATTACATTTTTAAACCGTAATTTAGTTATATAAAGCATTACAATTTAAATGCGAATTATTAATGAATAAACAAACTGTTCAGATGCCTGAAAGGTGATTTCTTTAAACGAATGGCACCTAAAACATCGCGATCTTTTTATGTAATGGAGAGATAACAGAAGTAACGAATCCATAATAAATCAATAAATACACATTAAGATTACATTTAAATAAGAACAAAACATGTTTTGTAATGTGGTTTGGTTATAGGTTTCATACCATCTTATAAAATTTTGTGTCTAGAGAAAGAAGTTTTAAGAAAAACTAAACAAACAATCAAATACAATTATTGAATTATTGACTCCGGATACGGAGACGTAATCTTCGTTTTTTTTTCCTGGGTACGTGATAGATGTGCGTATGTGCGGCAGACGGATCAGTATTGTATTGCTAATTTTTGTTTTCGTCAGGGTTAGGAATAGGGTTAGGATTAGGATAGTTAGGGGTTAGGTTAGGAGCAATATTTTCTTTTAGCCGGACCCCGAAAAGAATAATTCGAGTCCGGCTATCGCGCATTGCAATCTACAGCCGTAAAAAAAATAAAGAACGTCTAAAGCGCATGCGCAATAATTATCAATTGTTTTTTTTTTGTTAATTTGAAAAATCTCTGCCATGCATCATTGCATACATTCAGTAAAAGAATTTAGAATATTATTGCTGCTATTTACTGGAATCTGAATTTTATATAAGGAATTAATTTTATTACATTATAGTGGACTCAACATGTTTGAGTTTTGGCCTTCTTTTTCATTTTTTACATGTATTGTGACTGATTCAGTGGCCCTTCTGATTAAAAACAATAGATATAAGGCAATCATGTCAAACAATAGATATAAGGCAATCATGTCAAACAATAGATATAAGGCAATCATGTCAAACAATAGATATAAGGCAATCATGTCGAACAATAGATATAAGGCAATCATGTCAAACAACAGATATAAGGTAATCAAGTCGAACAATAGATAAAAGGTAATTATATCCCGCGAGTAGTGGCGTAACCAGCAAAAAATGCTGGGGGGGCTCACATTATTATTATTATGAGTTTGATAGTATTGTTGTAACTTTAATTATGTATTGATGATAAAAAAAGAAAGACTCTGATTTGGCTTGAGCCCCCCCCCCCCCACTGACTCCCCCCCTCCCTGGTTGCGCTATTGCCCGCGAGACAAGAAAGACCAATCAAGCTTTTTAATCCGACCACAAATCTGCTCTTGGTCAAGCCCTTTTATCAAATATTGAGCCTTCACTCAAATATCTGTTAAATCATATTAATATCGATTAATATCGATAAGACAGTTCCCAAAAAGGTTCCTTGCCTTGGCCCCAAAATATCTCTCAAAGTCTCTGATAGGGCTCCAAAAGACTCAAAAAGTCTCACGTTCCGCAGACTCGTTATTGTCTACCGTGTACCGCTTAAAACAGTTGCACTAATCAATCCATTCCTTATCCAATCCATCGCCACTCCTGCCCCGCCATGTTATACCGGTTGAAACAAATGACAAAGAGAGAGAACTCACGTCTTGCTATACTCTCTCTCTCTCTCTCTCTCTCCCTTTTTTCCACTAGCATTCTCACGTTTGATGTTTATTATAGTTTTGTAATGACGGTTTTTTTTTTCTTCTTTTTTCCTTCTTCTAACAGAAATGTGCTTTATATCTCCTTTGCGTCTATTCGTGCCGCGTAGACAAATATTACGTCTATTCGCACCCACTAGACAAAAAATTAGACCCGCTAATAGCGTCAAGTTTTTTTATTTATTTATTTATTTTTTTGACGTATAAAGAAATAACAGGTGAGTGCTATGCTGTCAATAAATGACATAGTGCGCCAAATGAAGGTAACAATTATGAAGGCACTCAGTCCTGCGTACTGAGGTCGGCGAAAATATTTGAGTCGAGGGCCACATTGGGCTCGTGAAATATGACCATCGGGCCGGACCAAGAACAGAGGGATGGACTATTGACATGAGCTAATTTAAATATCAGGTTTACGTCATAGCATACATGGTTGGTGCATGGTTGGTACATGGTTGTTACATGTATGGTGCATGGTTGGTGCATGGTTGTTACATGTATGGTGCATGGTTGGTACATGGTTGGTGCATGGTTGGTACATGGTTGGTACATGGTTGGTGCATGGTTGGTACATGGTTGTTACATGTATGGTGCATGGTTGGTACATGGTTGGTGCATGGTTGGTACATGGTTGGTACACGATTGGAACATGGTTGGTGCTTTGCCTGCTAATTGTAACTGCAAACAGTGTGTTATATTTTTTAGCCTGCTAATTGTAACTGCAAACAGAGTGTTATATTTTTTAGCCTGCTAATTGTAACTGCAAACAGAGTGTTACGTTTTTCAGTCTGATCATTGTAACTGCAGACATAATGTTACTTTTTTCAGTCTGATCATTGTAACTGCAGACATAATGTTACGTTTTTTTAGTTTTCTTGTGTTTGGTCTACAATCGTGTTGGACGTAGTGTACATATTAAATACAAGTGAAGAATACTTCAAGGTCCCTGTTAACAGAAAGATTTTTGTCACTTTGTATTCAATTGTATTTGTTAGTTTACAATGTTTTAATCTTATGTTACAATAACTCCAAATATTTAACTCTAAGTTTCATACATATACCATACAACTTCATAAACAAAATACAACGAATTATAATTGTAAGCCTATAACATTTGTCTTTTTCCATTTCGTGGTGTAATGTACGGTATGTAATGTACGGTAATCATATCAATCAAAATATTTATAGCCTACATTTTTCATTTGGTTACTTAAAAAAAACCCAGAAATTTGACATAATGATATTTTTTTAAAAATCTTTAAATGAAATAGTATGACGATTATAAGAAAACTAATAAGTGATATTGGCACCAACATTTGCTGTTAAGGGACAGTGTTTCTGCCAGTTTGGGCGGTAATTTTCAATAAAGGCTGGAGTATTAACTTATTGGCGAGTTTTCGGCGGCGTTTTATATTACGTAATAGGCGGATGGATAGCGAAATCGATAGTGAACTCGACCCAAATGCTAAGGGTACGGGTTCTATCCCTGGTATAGCCAAATATATTCGCCGCTGACTTAGAGAAATGATGGGCACCACCAAGTTTATTTATAGTGTGGCACACACACACATAAACACACACACACACACACACAAACACACACGCACACACAAACACACACAACACACACACACCAAGTTTATTTATAGTTGGTTATAATATCTAAGAATTTTCATCTCATCCTTACAGGGACTTCACACATACACACACGCACACACGCAAAGTATAATCCCAACGAAAGCACAACATATATATGTCTGTTGATGTGTCCAAATTACCACGTCGGTCAAGGGGAAAATGAGAAATGGCGTAATTACCAAAATGATGCATAAAATATAAATGTAGTAAAATACGTTTTGAGATTTCTATTCATTTTTGTTTTAAAATCATAGGGGGTGGGGGGGTATAAATTTTACGATAAAAACATCCGGGCACCCCGTAAGATGTTCCCCTTCAAAGAACATAGCCCATAATACTTATGGCATGAAATTTTCTTTTGACTGATGGACCCCACGATCATACAATATACTTCCCACAGAACTTTTAAACAAACACACACGATGGTACAGCAACGTTTTCCCCCATAGAAGAAAGTAAACACAACCTGTTTGTTTTATTAACTTAACTGGAATCCACAGGAACAGAATCCTGTCTACATGATTCAAAGCAAATAATAAAAAAAGAAAAATATTCTATTGGGTCATCTGTCAGGAACAATAGATTTACACTAATCTCTTGAAGAAGTCTATTTTCTTTTTTCCCTCTTAGCCTTCTGTAATCTATGTCTGTATTCAATCTTTGACTTTGACATCTGGTTTGTAGATTTTATGTTGAATTTGCCAATGTCTGATCTTTTCATCTCGCTGGTTTACACAGGGCGATAACTGACTTTCTTTGAGTGGAATTACTCAACATTCATGTTTGAATGCTAGATGAATTTTTCGGTTAACTTTCCAGAAAATTAATATTCCACTGAATAATAGAAAAAAATAATTAACACGAATGAATACAGTCAGTTGGGGAGGGTGTGTTGGGTTGGGTGGATATTCCTAAGGTTTTGTTATGTTTGAGTATTTATTATTCGTTCTTCATGGTCTACGTATTAATGATTTCGTCTTGTTGTATTAAGCTTGTTTATCATAGTCTAGACATAAACAAGCTGTTCCCAAACATAGAATTACAGGGGAGATCGAGTATATTGCAGGAAAGTAAACTGTAGAAAATTTCAATCTTAAAGATGTGTAGCTCTAATAGGTTCCGTAATAGAATTAAGTTCTAAAAATGGACTCAAGTGAATTAACAAAAAATTTCGTAACCGCTGGTCTAAACAGACGTATAATATGTTACTATTTTAAATATTTTTAGTTTATCAAGATGTGGAACTACCGTTAAAGGGCGTGGAAATTAGGGCTCTTGAGACACAAAGGGTACCTGATAGGAGAAAAACTTCATGTATGTTTTTTAACGGCCTTTTTCTTAAAACGTTTTTTGCGGTAGTGTTCCCTAAGTGATGACGTCGCCAATGTTGGGAACTGTCCTTCAAGGTTATAGAATACATCAAGCATTTTTAGAGTCGGCCCCTGTCACCACTTTCACTAGATACACCTCTGATTACATGGTGTTTGAGAGGGTAGGAGGGACGCCACTGTACGTGTAGCAGTTAATGTAACATACACAATATTACATTGATACTCTGGATGCAATACTGGATATTACATTGTTGCAAAGTACATCATTAGATTACCTCATTACATTAGATTAGTAGACTAGACTTAGCTCCCTGGATATTACATGAGTAGACTAGACTTACCTCCCTGGATACTATATATATATCTGATCGTAAACATAAACACCATGAGCGTGTAGTTATAGGAATGTGGCGGTTGATGCGTTGTTAATGGACTTTTATTCTATATTCACGAAGCTTTATATCTATTTTAGGGTCACAATAATGAGTCATGTAGTAGCCATCTTGCCTTGATTGAAGTACACCAAGGCGAAGCAATTCTATTATAATACAATCAATCTTTCCAGGTTGTCTTTCCATTCCGAAGTCCAGCAGAACATTTCAGCCTTCGTGTATTCAATTAGATACGAAGATTCCAGTACTAGATTACTGGAATGCTGATTGGTGAAAGGATAAAAAAAAAACATTGTCCGATGAGCCAAAGTGAATGATAACTTTCTTATATAGTCAAAAGCATAATGCTAGGAGGCCAAACTTAATATTGATTATACATTATTATTAGTAAAGTTTTCCTTATTCATACCATCGGGGTCAGATGGAATAGAGTTGATCTGTTTTTGTGTGTGGGTGAAGTCCCCTGTAAGGATGAGATGAAATCTCTTAGATCCTATAAACCAATAATGGGACGGTTTTTATGGTGCCCTTCTTTCATCCCCCCAATATAGCCGGTAGTGCGATGACCATAGAGGCACCACGAGTTATATAGCGAGGACTTGAGCCATAACCTTAAATATCCATTGGTCCTCACCGAAGATCGAGCCAGTGACCCTCAGGTCGACAGTCGAGCGCTTTACCACACGACCATCCGCCCCCACACATCTGTTTCTGTAGCCACATGATTGGCTATTCTATGAGATTCTGTGGCTAATACAATGTCCAGCCGTCTTTACTCCCCCCCACCCCCAACCAATGTTGATTACTCATCTATCTGTAAGCCTGGTTGACTTTAGTGACATCCAGAACAGACCCGCCGCTCACCGAGTCTCGAACTCAATACCTTTCGGCAGTGGCGCCGAGAGCCAACACGGGCCCCAGGGCAGGACATCATTGCAAGCCCCTTAATAAACAAAAAATAGTGAAAAAATTGACATGGTCGGGGCGGCCGGGCCCCCTTACAGATGCGGGCCCCCTGGCAATGACCCCCCTGCCCTACACCCCCCCTCTCGGCGTGCCTGCCTTTCGGATGGCATTCGAGCCTACTAAAGCCTCTCTGTGTTATTGCTCTATGTGTAAAGTATCTTAAAGGATGCGATGGTTATATCAGGTCCACAGTCCAGCGCTTTACCGCACGACTATCCGCCGCCGCCTCCCTCCCCCCCACCACATCACAGATAAACCCCTGTGACGTAATGCATTGTGTTAAAGGAGATTTAAAAAAAAAACAAAAAACCGGGCGTTTCAACATTTCACAAGTGATAGACGAAACTACAAACATCGAATCAACATTTTTTTTTTTACGATCCACTTCCATTAGAGATGTCGCGTGAATGAATTAAATCTTCCATTGGGGGAAGGAGGGAGTGCCTCATCCATTCTGCGCGACTTGTGACTCCCTCGGTGGAACATTTAAACATCGCCATGAAATCTGGTAAATATCACTCAACGGACACAAGGGCAAGACGAGGCGCCATGTTTGTTGATTTGGCTCTTTTACAGAACCGTCTGGGCTCTCTCTCCCCCCCCCCCTTTTCACCGCCTGGCACCACCTCCACACATTTCATTCCTTACCGTATCCCCCCCCTCTCCCGCCCCCCGCTTCCCGGGCTACCCCTCTATTCGCTGCGACATAAACAAATCTGACCTTGAACCATCACCTTTCTCCCCCCCCCCCACTCCCGGGGCCGCTCCACTTTCTTTTTGGGCTAATCACACCGCACTGACATATCCAAGAAGAATGCTATCTGTGTCTGTGTTAGGAGAGGGTGGGGAAGAAGAGGAATGGATTGTTTTCTCCTCCCTCTGGCAGCTGTTTCCGGTTAATATAAACAATCTTTCCTCATTATACTATAAACAAAATGCCCACAAAAAATTTAAAAAAGTCTGAAAACTTCCTGTCACTGGCTGATCAGTTCCAGAGTTCGATGGACCTTTTTTCTTGCTCAGTGCGTGTTTTTGTTTTGGAGTTTTTCAATTGGCTGTTTCCTCTTCAATGACGTCATAGACGATCACACACCAACGGAATTCATTTGTTAACTTCATGTATAATGGAGGGGAAAAAATACAGTGGGAAAAAAAACAACACCGGAAATCGATTAAAAAAATGTATTCAACTTGCATCGGATCTGGGTTTTTTTTGGGAAAGGAATGCAAATTACAGTTTAATTCAAGTAAATATTGTTCGGCGTCTTTGATGAGACACATTTATATCAACATAATTCAAGTACAACTTGGGGGGGGGGGGATCTGTGTATAAATTGCAAATAGTCTACAAAGCAGCGCCGGGTGCTAACAGCTTGGTGAACTCTCAAAGACTAATTTAAAAAAAATAATAATACTTCGTAACATAAAATGCTATTTATACTCCGGGAATAGATATGTGAAGTCCCTGACCGATGACCGTGGAGCTACTTCTCACTCAGTTGGGAGATACCATGATAACCATTATTTGAAGAATTCCCTAGGTTTTCACGGAAGATCGAACCCGTAACACTCAGGTAGAAAGTCGAGCGCTTAACCTCATCTGGGCATAGAATAGATAAAACGCAGTAAATGCACAGATACCTCCATTTATCAGGTAATAATTTGACAATTTAGAAAGAAAACATTAAAAAAAAACCCAGCCTGTTAGCCACCGCAATTCCACACCTGTGATGGGGCATAAATGAATTTAAAGTTCATATTTATGTTATCTATCAGCAGCTGTTGTCAGGGGAATGTCCCTCAATAAATAGAACGACAAACTTCCAGTACAGATCCACCAGTTGAGTTCATTCGGTCAATGATGTAAATAAATTACGTGTAAGTCATTTTTTGTATTTGCTTTAACCACTTTATATCACTTTTATAACACTTTATAACACACTGCTTTATAACACACTACTTATAACACTTTATAACACACTGCTTTATAACACACTACTTTATAACACTTTATACCACCCTACTTTATAACACTTTATAACACACTGCTTTATAACACTTTATAACACACTGCTTTATAACACTTTATAACACACTACTTTATAACACTTTATAACACACTGCTTTATAACACACTGCTTTATAACAGACTACTTTATAACACTTTATAACACACTACTTTATAACACTTTATAACACACTGCTTTATAACACACTGCTTTATAACACTTTATAACACACTACTTTATAACACACTACTTTATAACACTTTATAACACACTGCTTTACAACACTTTATAACACATTGCATTATAACACACTACTTATAACACTTTATAACACACTACCTATAACACTTTATAACACACTACCTATAACACTTTATAACACACTACCTATAACACTTTATAACACACTACTTTATAACACTTTATAACACACTGCTTTATAACAATTTATAAAACACTACTTATAACAATTTATAACACACTACTTCATACCACTTTATAACACACTGCTTTTAACACTTTATAACACACTACTTATAACACTTTATAACACATTACTTTATACAACTTTATAACACACTGCTTTAAAACACTTTATAACACTGTAAAACACTTTACAACACTTTATAACGATATAAAATGCAGACTATTTCTACTAATTATGATTACTTGTTAATAAACTATTTATTTTTGATTTATTCTTGTAAAGAAAATGATGAATACATGTGTGTCGGCTCTGCATTCGGTCCATATTTCTCCACCACCTGGACAGATGCACGCAGCCTGCTAACGATGGCATCAGATGTAAACAAACAACACGACGAAAGGTCACACATATAGAGCGTTGCATGTGAGTTAATAAACAGCCAGCAGAACATCGAGAGAATCAGTCGAAAATATTTGACATGTCTGCAGTAAGAATTAAGGCTGTACTCTGATAAAAAAAATTATAAGCGCAGAACAAATGGCATAGACGTTAGGCGTAGCTGGGCCTGGAGTGAGGTTATCTGTCCCCCGTGGGCAGAATTTGAGATCGTCCAATTGATTTTAAACTTAATTGCGAGGGGCCACCTTTGGCTGAAAAACTTAGATGAATACGCATTTCCACGACTGTGCTATACATTGTCTTAGATGAATACGCATTTCCACGACTGTGCTATACATTGTCTTAGATGAATACGCATTTCCACGACTGTGCTATACATTGTCTTAGATGAATACGCATTTCCACGACTGTGCTATACATTGTCTTAGATGAATACGCATTTCCACGACTGTGCTATACATTGTCTTAGATGAATACGCATTTCCACGACAGTACTATACATTGTCTTAGATGAATACGCATTTCCACGACTGTACTATGCATTGTCTTAGATGTTTACGTATTTCCGGTATTTCAAAGACGTCAGATATGATATTTATTTCACAAACAGAGTTGGCTAAAATAAACAAGAACATATTTATGGACGATAGCCGTTCACCCACTCCTAGACTTACATTTATATGTGTGACAGTTTCACTAAGTTGTCTTCCCCCCCCCCTCACACCTCTCTGGTCTGCAAACATTGTATTTCTACAAAGTAGAGATCTTCGACTGTGGGTCACATTGACCGGACAGAATGATGAGCCTTTATTTGATTCCGTTCATGTTATCAGAAAAAAATATTTGACGTCTCTCTGCGGGCTGAACTCATGTGATACATCTGTGTCATATACTTGTGTGTGGGGCACGACCGTTGATTTTAATTATTGAAGACGTACGCGGCCCGCGAGATTGGTCAACAGGGGTCAATAAAAATATTTTGATCTCCACGCAATCAACGTCCATCAATGTATGGACATTTCCCTGCGGTGTATCGACCAACGATGACCGTTATCACAATACAGCTCACACTGGACAGCATAGTTGAGCTCATTTATTTTATTGGTCCATCTGTTCTAATTGTGTGCTCTGTTTACAACGGTCCTTTCTTTTACACTGACAGCTTTTTATAACAGACCAACCCACAACGTGACAGTTTTATATAACAGAGCAACCTACCACTTGACAGTTTTATATAACAGAGCAACCTACAACGGGCAGTTTTATATGACAGACCAACCTACCACGTGACAGTTTTATATAACAGAGCAACCTACCACGTGACAGTTTTATATAACAGAGCAACCCACAACGTGACAGTTTTATATAACAGACCAACCCACTTCGTTACAGTTATTTGTAAATATATGTACATATAATTATATCAACTCTTCACATCACATCAGATTTGAACCTACTGTGTCAGCTTTATTATTTCTACACTAGAATCTGAATCTAATGTGAGAGAACTGCACCACTCCCACCGTCTGCAGCAGCCGTGCACTGTATCACGTGTCACCTCTTTATATTCAAGCCAGAACTAAATTTTTTTATTGTCTAACCTCTAACACACTCATATTGACAAACATAGGGTCATAAGAAATTTTAATGTTCAATCAAAACAGAAAACATTTTTTTTTTTGTGCAAATCTAAAGGAATAATGGATTGTCACCATGTTTCAATCATAGTATTACAAGTTTGATAAGAGAATTGTATCTGGTGTTAGCTTAGACTGTATCATGCAGTTCATTTAATTGAACTAGGACAGGAGAAAGAAAACTCTCTCTGGAAAAAAAAACAGGAATTGATCTTTAGTCTTTTTTGTTGTCATTTTCCTAATCGGAATATTTCTTTGATTTATATTGTTATAACTCTTTAAAAATTCTGTTTATAAAATCAAAACAACACACAGGCCGGCGTGGGTTCCAAGAGTATTTACTAATCTTTTAACATTGACAACGACAACAATATCACGACCATCTTCTTGCCGGCTTCTACGTCACTGTCTCTACTGCGTCATCGCGTTCACTCCGTAGACTGTACGGTGCGCACCGAGTGGGTCGTAACAATATCATTCAAAATCAAATGATTTCACTTGCCTATTAAAACCTGCAATATTATTGAAAGAGACATCACGTGACATTAGTGCAACGATCTTTACCATACATAAAGTCATAATACATGAATAATAAAAACTTTTTTTTTTTTTAGTATCCTGATAAAATAGATTTGTAAGAGGAATCTTAACAGACAGACAAAGATCACTTAAATGCTCGAAGATAGATAACATAAGACACATACAGACACGTGTGAAGATAGTTAACATAAGACACACATACAGACACGTCTGAAGATAGATAACATAAGACACATACAGACACGTCTGAAGATAGATAACATAAGACACACATACAGACACGTCTCATGCGGACATCTAGATAAAGAAGCAGCTCATATGAAACTCTAAATTCTAATGTAGCCCACGCGATTATATCACAAAAACTAGTGCCGACGTGAAGAATATGACGATGTATATCTTAATCATCAAATATATTAGTCGGAGACTTGTAAGTTGCTGGGTGAACAAAGTCGGTGCAAACCGTGCTGTGTTTGGTATTTGTCCGGTTGATAACATCTAGCACAGCTCTTTGTTTGCTAAGTTCAACTATTACATTTCATGTCCAACAAACCGGACAAAGCTCCCTATTTTCGATATACTATACAGCGGCTTTGAAATGTGTACGACTTCTGCCTGGAGTATCAAATGTTACTGTATGATAATGACAGACAGGCGATGCAGCGAATGTTCATTACACAGGTGAACTAAAGTGGGGATCTTATAGCTGTGAATCATTGGGGGGCGATGATTCCAAATGTTATAATAGCTATGAATCATTTGGAACTCATGAAACAAGTATATGCAACTTAATAAACTTAACTCTCTTCCTCCTATACAAGTTATTTACAAATTAGCTGTACCCTGCAAAAACCTTTGCATAGAGTTATATCCCATTAGGTCTGATCAGAAGGCTAGGTTATTTTTTGGTTTCGGGCAGATCCGATTTTTTCATGATTGTATTTTAAACTGGAATACTGTTGTATTAATTCTTTACTTTCGATTTAACGCAGAACCCAAACCGCTATTATTACATTAGATGTTGTTTCTTTTTTTTTTCTACTAGCCAAATATTTTCTTAAATGTTTGCAATGTTGAAAACGTAAAATAGTAATACCCCATAATCTATAAAAAAAAATATAAAAAATCGGTCGAGTTTTAAGTCGTACAAGTTTCGCAGTCCGTTATTTAACTTTTATAAATGTATTACAGTGGTTCTCAAACGATGACATGCGTACCCCAACCCAAGGGGTACGGGACAGGTTGTGCGTGGGTACTCAGCGACGTATAATTCCATTATGTAATAATGTTACTTTATTTGCGGGGTTACCTTCCGGGATTTGATTGGGGTACAGTTTTAGATCTATTGCACTATATTGATCCATGTCTTGTTTTCACAAAACAGCTTTGCAAAATTTATTCTCATTTTTTATTCAGATGTAGAATTTTTAATTGATAAATACGCTAAGATTTATTATATTTGAAAATTCGCAATCTCTTCAATATTTACTACAAAAATATTTTTTTTTCATTCAACAGATGATCCCCACTACGTCAAGATCTGAACCCAAGATCTTCACATCAAAATGTCATCCTGACAGTGCACATTTATTGCTATCAATCTTGTGACGTAATGACATACACGCTCAGCGTATTTCACCTGCCCTGCCCACATGTGTTAATGACAAGAAATGGTAAAAACCCCATTACCGGAGCACTTTGAATTACCTTGTATCAGGGGGAGGGGTGATGGGGCATCTGACTTGTGGGTACACGCCCTTGTCTAGGGTAGCATAGAGATGGAGTCACAGTACCTGTGTAATGAATAGATGCCAGCAGTACAACGGGTGCATACAACGGGTGCATACAACGGGTGCATGCAACAGGTTTCATACAAGTGGTAAAATATAGTGTGCATATAAATGGTGTAGAGATGTGGAGCATATAATTGATGCACATAACTTGTGTATAGAAACAGGTTTCAGATCTGGTTTTTTTTTTGCAGCTGGTGAATACAACTACAAATGTTGCACATAATGTGCACATAGAAAAATAGCACACATCTCGTGCGTGCAACTTGTGTATGAAGCTTGCGCATAAAACTCGCGCGTAGAACTTTAGCATACAGCTTATATTTACAACCACAATCGGTGCATAAAACGGGTGCAGACAGCTGATGCATCAAGTTGGTGCATAATAACTTGTGCACACGTCTGAAAAAAAAAGATTCTTCAAACCAACTCTATACTCCAGACTTAGTAAGATAGACTTTGTCAATAAGCCTCTGATAGATATAAACATTAAAGAGACATTTGACATGGTATATACCCCACATTAATAGATTCAGGTTTCTTGAGGTCTTTCGAAATCAAATTAATGCTAACCGACATAAATATTTCATATCAGGGATGATCACATTGAATCTCTTAAACCTGTCAGACAACTGGCCGCTAATGAAATAAAATTTTCGGAGTTCAACCCCTCTCTCTCTCTTTCCTTCCCAGTTTTATTCACGATAATTGAATTACATTCGTAATGTTTTGGAGTTTTGAAATCTTCAAGAGAATAGCTTATCAATTATGAACCAATTCTAATGGAACATGTAGGGACAGTTCCAGTAAACCGCGGGTGTCATGACATCCCCTACACTCCATCAATATCTCTAATTACCAAGTCAGGAAAAAGAAGTTCTCCCATTAGAAATTCTATTATCGCAGGTATTCAGAAAGCCTAATATTTGTGTTCAGTAATTGATGGTGTACACGTGATTTGATTCAATGTTCGAACAAACTCTACAGAGGATGTATTGAGATGACAACATTAATTTAACGTGTTCTGAGAGTGAGCTATTAATATTATTATTTTGTATTTGTTCTGGTTAAAGAGGCAGAGATAATGTTGAATCGTGTCAACTTAAAAAAAAAGCACTCAAAATTAGAGAAGAAAAACAAACCGTTCCACTGACCTATCAAATAAATAAACAGACTAAAGATTCAATATTTCTGGTTAAATTTCTTTTAGTGACATGACATTAAGTCTGAGCTTTTGTATGCTTCAAAGTACATGTGCATATTAAGTATAATTAGAAAAAAGGGTAATTGCTGAGTTTAGATATTCGACTGTCGACATGAGAGTCTTGGGTTCGATCCTCATTGCGAACCATGGAATTTGTTCCGGGTGAAATTTGATTATGTGTCGTCCCACAAGTCCACGTTTCATCTGCCATGATTAGCCATTATGGAACTTCATTGTTATGAATTTAGGTACAATGTTTATCAAGATATGGTTTCTACGGTAAGAGAGATTCTACTGTACTTTTTTACCTTCAATATCTACACTTCGTCTCTGACCTCCATAATGTTTTTTTTTTTATCAATTTTAAGTTTTTATAGCGACATGTGATAGTTCTATTAGGATCGCAGCTGAGTAAATAAAGAAATACAGATACAAAAAAAAAAAACGATTGGGACCCCTAAGAATTGAGGCCCCATTGTGGGGGGGGGGGCTGGGTCTATTGCATTGTAGTAATGGTAGTTAGCTTTGGTGCCAAATTGGTATGGTGACCTTTGTTTGATCACAGCATAGGCTGCCCATGACTGATAGGGTTTCCCTGATTCTCATCGTCCGTATCCAATATAAGAACCGTTCTCACATATTCTGGAGCACGATTAGAACAGTAATCGACATGGTCCTACGGTTGCAACTTATGTATGTATGTATACACAATAATCGTCTTTCACCCATTAATGATTTTTAATTCTTATACATGTAAAATAAATAATACGTTATTATACCTTTACTAATTATGATATCATATCACCGGACCTGACAGGGATATGTACTTGGGCTATCTCGGCTATATATCTTATTATTTCCTATGCCCAATCAAATATCCGCCTATTCTGACTATAGATACATACATACACACATACCTAGACTAAATTGTGTCAACTTTGAATTTGAAAGAACGACTTTGTTTCTTTATATAGTAGGATCCCGACTTTGTTTCAAGTCAAAGAGTGAATTATATTGCTGATTCATTATGACATCGAAAGCCGGATCATATATATATATATATATTACCACATGCAGCATTCACTAAAAACACTGAGATGTTTTATCCAACAGCCTGCGCACACAGCTGAGTGATACACACTTGAGTGAGTCACTTGACTACATATTATCCACGGCACCTGAGCAAAAAGAATTCCCCGCTCGATGAAGTCGGCGGCGCAGAGAGAGAACCAGATCCAGTTGTCATATGGCCTGGTTCTATCGCCGCACGATCTAAATAGCTTTTATTGTTGGACTATTTTCATCAGGGGTCCGTGGGTTCAAAGGTGTGTGTGTGTGTGTATGTATGAGGCCCGAGGGGGGGAAGGGGTTGGTGGCCCCAGTGGTGCCTGTGCAGTGAAGCGCAGGTCACGGCTAGAGTAAAAGATCAAAAGAATTTTTAAACATTGAGCTATTTTTTTTTCAAGCTCTGCAAGTTGATGAAGTCGAGCGAATAGAAGATGTGAACCTTAGCCACATGACGATCGGCGTGTTGTACTGATTGTTACACTGCTTGATTCGCTGAATATGTTGGTTGATACGCAATATTATCACTCACATGCACACCGGAAGATACACAACAGCTGACATGTTGTCAGTCCAGTGGGGTAGCGAGCTTAACTCGAGCCCAGGGGCAGAATACCTTTTTAGTGCCCCCACCATTCGAAAACCACATAATTTTATATGTAACGTCTACCATTTGGCGCCCTTTTTGTGAGTAGCACCAGGGGCATGATGCCCCCTTGCTCCCCCTCACTACGCCACTGTGTTGGTCCAACATATTGTCAGTCTAACATATTGTCAGTCTAACATATTGTCAGTCTAACATATTGCCAGTCTAACATATTGCCAGTCTAACATATTGCCAGTCTAACATATTGCCAGTCTAACATATTGTCAGTCTAACATATTGTCAGTCTAACATATTGCCAGTCTAACATATTGTCAGTCCAACATATCGTCAGTCCAACATATCGTCAGTCTAACATATTGTCGGTCCAACATATTGTCAGTCCAACATGTTGTCAGTCTAACATATTGCCAGTCTAACATATTGTCAGTCCAACATATCGTCAGTCCAACATATCGTCAGTCTAACATATTGCCAGTCTAACATATTGTCAGTCCAACATATTGCCAGTCTAACATATTGTCAGTCCAACATATCGTCAGACCAACATATCGTCAGTCTAACATATTGTCAGTCTAACATATCGTCAGTCTAACATATTGTCAGTCTGGTAAACTCATATAACGGTATTTCACTCTGGAAACGTTGCTTTGACTCCAGCAAAAAATATGACCATTCAGAAGGGATTTGAACCCAATATGTTTACAATGAAAGACATATAATGTGTTATCCATTATCCATTTATTTTTACTAATATATTTGTAGAGCTACGTGTCTCTGTAGAATAACCAATTGACTCACTCTTTTATTCAAACATCCAGTATTACTTCAGAAATCTCTCATATCTCAATATTCTCTAAGTTGTTTATTTAACACCTCTCTTGCTTATTTATCAACTAATTTCCTCCAGTCTTTAATTATCTTATAATCTTTAATTTTTCTCTATCGTTTCTCATTGAAATGTGTTTCTAAAATTGAGATCTGTCTTTTACAACACCTCTTTTATTTGTTTACTCATTTTTTTAATGTCTTTTCCCCCTCTTTCCTTTCCATATTCCTTCTTATCTGTCATCTCCATTTCATTACTTTAAAATATTCTAGTTTTTAAAAAAAAAAAAAACAAACGCTGATATCTGTAGAGCCGCAGCTTTATTTTATGAGCCTTGATCAAACAAAAAAGAAAAAAAAAACTTCCTTTTTTATTGAAATTATTCACCCACCTTTCTTTTTTGGTATTGTCTTCATATCCAAGGCAGGGATTAACAGAGATTAAGTAGCTGACAGTATACAGACATTGTGTGTAGCTTTATCGGACTTTAGCCTTCTCATTTTGCATACACACACACACACACTCAAATATGCAGGCAAACATAGGTGCAGTGCAGTGCACTTTGTTATAAATATGAAAATTAGGGCCCCCCAACTGCCAATTAGCACGTCCCCCCCCCCGTTTCCAGAATGAATTTCTGCTAAATACGGTTCCATGAGGTAACCCTTCCATCAGGCATAATGATAACTTTTTAGCTTCCAAACATTACTGAAGTCTCTGCATAGAGCACTCAAAAAAAAAACTCAAATACTGCACACACAATAAAGAAACGATCAGGCAATTAACATGTTTCCCCACACACACACCCCCAGTGACCACGCCCCTGTTGAAGTCAACACTACCACTGTGTGGACTGACTGTACAGGGGAAATGTTTAAATCAAACTCATAAGTTATAATTTTTTTTTTATGAGAAATGTCAAATGATAAACAGACACGGAAAACGCTCGATCAAACCCAATGTTTCCCCCTCCCCCAGGTACCTCACAGTCAGTGACCTAATCAAATTGTCTGGTCTGTCCAAGGTGATGTCGGGATAATCTTCTGGGTTCTATGCTTTTTTTTTAAATTATTTTTAAATGTGTACTATTTATTTTAGAAAGAAATAAACTTCGATTATTTTTAAATATATATATACACACACCAATTATTAGAATATAAAAATTTCAGTTGTCATTAAACAATTTTCATTTTTCTAAGTGAGAAAGTGAAACTGTTTGTTTTATTAAAATATCTTTTTTTTTCCGATATCACCTGTACTTAAATTTTGTTTAAGTGTTGTGTTGCCCGACGACCAAATTATTGAAGTAAACCCTGTGTACACATTAGTGAAGTAAAGATTGTGTACACATTAGTGAAGTAAACCTTGTGTATACATTAGTGAAGTAATCATTGTGTACACATTAGTGAAGTAAACATTGTGTACACATTAGTGAAGTAAAACATTGTGTACACATTAGTGAAGTAAACATTGTGTACACATTAGTGAAGTAAACATTGTGTACACATTAGTGAAGTAAACGTTGTGTACACAGTAGTGAAGTAAACGTTGTGTTCAAATTAGTGAAGTAAACGTTGTGTTCAAATTAGTGAAGTAAACATTGTGTACACATTAGGGAAGTTCATTGAGTCAATGGGCATTTCTTAAAATTCAGCGCTTTTCAAATTTTTTATTGCTATTAAATGTTGCAGAAATTAAGTAAATTTATACATACTAAAGATTCTTTACTTAAAAAAAATTGCTAAAATACATTTCTTTTATTTTTTATTTTTATTTTGGGGAAAATTCATTCTTGTACTTTGTAATATTTCATAGACAAAAGTTCAATTACATAGATGAAAGTCAAATTTCATAGACTTAAGTCAGAGGCGTACTCAAGGTGGAATGAGGTGGGGTCCGAATTCTAATGTTCCCTCTAAAATTCCGTGACCTTGTCAGCAAACCATCTTGGGTGTGTGCAAAGTCGGAAAGAAATTGACAGAACAATTTCTGCCCACATTTTGTGGGCTCTGTTTTAAGAATGTCATACCTCACCTTTGCCCACCGTTTCATTACCTCAGTATGTTCATACCTCACCTTTAACCCACCGTTTGATTACCTCAGTATGTTCCTACCTCACCTCTAGCCCACCGTTGGATGACTTCATTATGTCCCTACCCCACCTCTAGCCCACCGTTTGAATACCTCAGTATACCTCACCTCTAGCCCACCGTTTGATTACCTCAGTATACCTCACCTCTAGCCCACCGTTGGATGACTTCATTATGTTCCTACCCCACCTCTAGCCCACCTTTGATTTCCTCACTGAAAGAACAAAGTAATCGAGCATCAATCTGTGCGAAATAAAAATGATAAACACCCAAACAAAACATTTATTAATACGCCGGACGTAAACAAAAATACCGAGCATACACAAGATAATAATTTCACGTTTTTGAAAATAATTAAAATCGTTCAACCACTGTGAAGTTTCTTATCATGGCATAAATCCAAGGAGCATTAAAAAGAAATTGAATATTTAAAAAGAATAAAAGGGTTGCATTTTTTGTTTTTATTTTTTTTCCCCCTTACCAACTAAATATTTCTTCATCAAAAAATGCAGACACGACAGCTCTGTGGGGAGAAGGGAGGGGGAGGTGACATAAAAGGAAAGGCCGGACGGGGTGCTGCATTTGGAAATGATCGCTTTCGCGCCAAAAAATAAAAAGAAAGATAACACGGTTTGTCTAAAAGTTTGACCCAGTAGTCTACCCTTGTCGCAATAACCACACAAAGATGTTCCCTTAAATGTTAACAAAATAATGTCTTTTACATGTTCTATTAGCATATTTTACGATGCAATTTTTTTTTTTTTTTGCTTTTTCACGTCTATAGCAGTATGAAGCTCAACTCAGTATTTCGTAAGTCAGTATTTCTCAAATCAGTATTTCTCAAATCAGTATTTCTCAAATCAGTATTTCTCAAATCAGTATTTCTCAAATCAGTATTTCTCAAATCAGTATTTCTCAAATCAGTATTTCTAAACTTGTTACTTCTCGAAACAGAAAGTCTTCAGTCCCTAGCACAGCCTTGATGATTTTTGAAATCTACTCCTCCCAACCATTTTCAAGCTCAAGCCGTTTAATACCAATCACGGATAGCAAGGAGTCCCAAAGTCCACCAAGCTCTAGACTCAGAGCCGGCCTTAGATATTTGGCGGCCCTAGGCAAAAGTAAAATGGCGGCCCCTCTACATATTAATTTTATATAGTAATCATGAACAGCAAAGTTGGACTAGATAGTGACACTAATAAACAATTTTTTTATTAATAATAATTAATTAATAGACGAAAGAATATTGTGTTCAGAATTATGAAATTTAATAGTTAGGTTTATTTACAAGACAATTTTTCTACACTTAATGCTTGCAAATTCGTCAATTAAACTTGCATAATCCAACGATGATGTTATATCATTCTCAATGGAAATCAGGGCAAGGTCTACCAGCCTATCGTGCGTCATTGTGGAGCGCAAATAAGTTTTATTTAACTTTAATTTTGAAAAACTGCGTTCTGCTGATGCAACAGTAACAGGTATTGTTAACAAAATGCGTAAAGCATTTGTAACATTTGGAAAGACCTCATTTAATCGGTGTGCATTAATATACTTTAACACGTCAAGTGGAGATGTACCTTCAGATATGGCAAAAGTTAACGTTTTTAGTTCAGTAAATAAATTGAGTTCCTCGATGTCACTATCGATTTCCGTGATAAGCAAATGCGCAGAGGCAGAATTGCTAACATCAGAGAATACTTCATGTAAGTTTGTGCATTGTTTTTTTTAGCATTGCGTCGTCACGATTTTTCAAGTCTGAAATTTTAAAAAGGAATCCAAAATTATTGTTAAATTGGGTTAAATGTTCAAATCGTTCATTAAAAGACATTATAGCTTGATCCATCAACACGTTTTCTCTGGGATCTTGCACTGATCCATCTTCAGCAGCTTCATATAAAAACTGTTTTTTAACTCTTTTTCGTCTCAAAGAAGCAACAATTGCTGGAAAACCCATTCGTCATCACTCATTTCCAGCTCTTCTGCTAATGACTTTGCTGCAATTTCCGATGCCTGGAAGCCATTTTCTTTGAACGAAATAAGAAACTCACGCAACTTTTGTAGTAGCTACAAATTTAAATCCAATTCTATGTTATCACGCTGCACCGCCTTACTTAGCAAATTTATTTTATTTAGCATTTCATACCAAACTGACAATGTTACAAGGAACGTGAAGTTTTTTTTAATTCTTTTGCTAGAGAATTAG
Source organism: Bulinus truncatus (assembly GCA_021962125.1). Taxonomy (NCBI): domain Eukaryota; kingdom Metazoa; phylum Mollusca; class Gastropoda; family Planorbidae; genus Bulinus; species Bulinus truncatus. Next base: position 3,410,237 of record JAGDYQ010000016.1, on the reverse strand, counting down.
CTTTTGTTCTGCATTTTGGATCATTAGCTGTTTCTGAGACCTCAACCAATGCGTCGTATATATCACCAATTTGATAGCGAATGGCTTTTACACTGCTCACTTTACACTCTCATCTAGTGTCGGACAATGGTTTCACTGTAAGATTTTTCACATGTTTTTTTAGGATTTGCCATCTTTCTTCTTCTTCTTTGTTCTCGATATATGATTATGGAGGATTTCAAACGACCAGGCCTATAGTTATGATGAACTGCACGGTGGCATCCAGGTCCGTCTCGCTCCCATAAAGTTTTTGATTGAAGGAGGTCATCTGTGGCCAGAACCTGTTGCGAGCTGTGTCATGAAAAGGGCATGTTTAGAGAACATGTTCAGCATTCTCTGGAGACATCCCACATGGGCAGTCCTCACTGTTTCCAATGCCTAGCCTTCGGAACATGTGTTGTCTTAGTCTGTTGTGCCCAGTTCTGAGTCTGAAGATAATATTTTGAGCTTGTCTGGGAAGATTATAGTAGGGATCGTTTTTGTCATGAAACCATCTTTGAACTGATGCAGAAAATAAAAAAAATTTGCTGAACAATACCAAAAAAAGATTTAGCAACTACAGAGGATTTAGCCATATCTCCAAGAAGTAAGTTCAAACTGTGACAACCGCATGGCACAAACAATGCTCGTTTGTTTATTTGCAAAATTCTGGATTGAACCCCTTTATTACAACCCCGCATGTTTGCGCCATTATCGTATCCTTGGCCACGGCAGTTTGCGATTGACAAACCCAGTTCATCAAGTTTTTGTAAAAATACATTAACAAGTCCGATTCCAGTGCTATTTTCGGTTGGTATAAAACCTACAAATCGCTCCACAATATTCACAGTTTGTTCGTTTATTTCAACATACCGAATGATTAATGTCATTTGCTCTTGGTGGCTAATATCCGGTGTACAATCTAAGATGACAGAATAATACTTTGATTCAATAATGCTGGCTACAATTTTCTTAAAAATTCTCTGGCTGATCAAATACAGAAATTCATTTTGCATGGTTTTACCTAAGTAGTGATCATGAAGTTCATTATTGTTTATTCTGCGAAGATGTTCTTGCAAAACGGGATCAAATTTAGCTAACAGCTCTACCAATCCCTAAAAATTTCCATTGTTAGCACAATTAAAATTTTCATTTGTTCCTCGAAATGCAAGATTATTTTTAGCCAAATATTGGATAATAGCTAACAGCCTTTCAAGTACACCACGCCAATGCATTTTTCTGCATTCATTAATCTAATATTTTCTTTATCAATCGTTATATTTAAATTCAATCTATTCTCCATTTCGATCCAGTTTATCTGCGCAGTGATATGGTTGTATGATGTTTCATGAAGGCTGACAACTGCAAGAAAATTTTTCCAGTTATTATAACCGTCAGAGGAAAATGAGTTAGAAGCGTTAGAAAAAAGTTTACAACAGAAACAGTACACCCGGTCCTGCTTGTCAGAGTAAACTAGCCAAAGTCTGTCAAGTGGTTTCTGATTGCAGAGTTTCCTTTTGTAGTATGTTGTTAAAAATCGTCTCCTGTCTGTTTCTGGAAAATTAAAATTTTCAATATGTATTGGACACCGCTTAACAACAAAAACACGCTGCTGATTGTTGAGAGATGACGGCCAACAACTAATGTCAGTCCAGTCGACTGCGTTGTCTGGATTCGTTATCTCAAGCTCTGAGACAATTATTTTTTTGGATAATTTTTTTACGTCTATTTCTGTTTGATTTTGATCTTTTCGTTTTTTTCCGTTTTCGTCTTGGTGCTCCGGAATCTGATTTAGTACCCTTTATGGCTGAAATTTTTTATTTTAAAAAGATTAAAAGCAAATTATCAGTGTTGTGCTTATTAAAAAAACAGCTTGTGAAAAGTGGACTTCCAAAAAGTTTAACCATTTACCCCTCGCTGCTATTCCCATTGTTCACTTCCCAATCCTTGAGAAAATGGAGGTAACTCCGCAAGAACTCCATAAAAAAATGATGTTGTGTGTAATAAGAAATTCATATAAAATAAACTAAGTTAAGCTACGAGGGTTAACCGGTAGAGGCGGCAATCGGCGGCTATGAGGGGTAAAGGGTTAATAACAATATTATTGTGATCGTTAGTTTGCGCAAGCTATTAAACGAAAATAAAAAAAAAATCGTGTTTTTAAATTTTTAAAACATTGTAAATAATTTGTGATCTTTTAAATTGTTTCAATAATTTCTACAAAATTGGCGGCCCCTTTGAATTTGGCGGCCCTGGGCAAATGCCCAGTATGCCCAGTGCTAAGGCCGGCCCTGTCTAGACTGGCCAAAATGAATTTAGTTCTTCTTTTTGAACGTTTCGTGGACAACTATGCACATTTCGTTTTCGTTTCATAAAAAACACCAACCACACCCACCACGCCCACCAATGGATGGACATGCAATACTTCAATGAAAGGCGCAATTGGTTTTTTTTTTATAATTTTTTTTTTTTCAAATGGTAAAATATTTTTTAAAACATATAGTTGACGGATACCCACCATTTCAATATACCAGTGACGGATAGCCACCATTTCAATATACCAGTGACGGATAGCCACCATTTCAATATACCAGTGACGGATAGCCACCATTTCAATATACCAGTGACGGATAGCCACCATTTCATTATACAAGTGACGGATAGCCACCATTTCAATATACCAGTGACGGATAGCCACAATTTCAATACACCAGTGACGGATAGCCACCATTTCAATATACCAGTGACGGATAGCCACCATTTCAATATACCAGTGACAGCCAGCCATGAGATTGATGAAAGTCAAGTTCCGGCTTGTAAAGTAAAATAAAAAAATCTTTAAAGATCCGCTCCATGGACAATCAATCAGTTTCATTTAAATAATGAAGACATAAAAAAAATCCTTTTATAATAAGAGCCACACTATACCTAAGAGACGCACTAAACATAAGAGCCGCACTAAACCTAAGAGGCGCACTAAACATAAGAGCCGCACTAAACATAAGAGCCGCACTAAAACCTTAGAGCCGCACTAAACCTTAGAGCCGCACTAAACCTAAGAGCCGCACTAAACCTAAGAGGCGCACTAAACATAAGAGTCGCACTAAACCTTAGAGCCGCACTAAACCTAACAGCCGCAATAAACCTAAGAGCCGCACTAAACCTATTTTAGTGCTAAGAGCCATATTTTGCACTGACCTGGTGCCTGTTTACCTGGCAATGCACTGACCTGGTGTCTGTTTACCTGACAATGCACTGACCTGGTGTCTGTTTACCTGACAATGCACTGACCTGGTGTCTGTTTACCTGACAATGCACTGAACTGGTGTCTGTTTACCTGACAATGCACTGAACTGGTGTCTGTTTACATGACAGTGCACTGACCTGGTGTCTGTTTACCTGACAATGCACTGAACTGGTGTCTGTTTACCTGGCAATGCACTGACCTGGTGTCTGTTTACCTGACAATGCACTGAACTGGTGTCTGTTTACCTGACAATGCACTGAACTGGTGTCTGTTTACCTGACAATGCACTGAACTGGTGTCTGTTTACCTGACAATGCACTGACCTGGTGTCTGTTTACCTGACAATGCACTGACCTGGTGTCTGTTTACCTGACAATGCACTGACCTGGTGTCTGTTTACCTGACAGTGCACTGACCTAGTGTCTGTATACCTGACAATGCACTGACCTGGTGTCTGTTTACCTGACAGTGCACTGACCTGGTGTCTGTTTACCTGACAATGCACTGACCTAGTGTCTGTTTACCTGACAGTGCACTGACCTGGTGTCTGCTTACCTGACAATGCACTGACCCGGTGTCTATTTACCTGATAATGCACTGACCTGGTGTCTGTTTACCTGACAATGCACTGACCCGGTGTCTATTTACCTGACAATGCACTGACCTGGTGTCTGTTTACCTGACAATGCACTGACCTGGTGTCTATTTACCTGACAATGCACTGACCTGGTGTCTGTTTACCTGACAATGCACTGACCTGGTGTCTGTTTACCTGACAATGCACCAAACTTTGGATGTAGGATATATAAAAACAACCTTATTTAACCTTATTTCAAATTTTATAGACTTTTCAGCGGAATATCTTATCACTTTCTTACGGCCGTTCTCTATGGAGTTAGGAGGCCCACGGCCGGAACTTTCAGAGAACTTGGTGGGTTCAAAACAAAAGTATTTGTAGCCCTCTAAGAATCATGTTTAATTGGAAATTACCAGAGGGGGGCATCTATTGAAGTGGGGGCCCAAGACAGCCAAGCCATTTCTAAATCTCACGATACTGATGTAATTATCACAAATGTTTTAATTCAACCAATCGGAGTGAATTTTAGCTTTGACTCAACCCATCCCCTTTCATTTCCCCAAGAGACGTAGTATTTTGTTAATGTCAGACAACTCTGTCAGACCAACCTTAGGAGCAATGCATTAGGTTATCCCCCCCCTCCACCCTTCCTCCATCAGATATAACATCTCGGGGTAGACTCCCCTGAGTTACCAGGACCTTTACAGAAGCGAGGCTAAGAAAACAATCTCTGGTGACCGTGATATGGGGCGATCGACCCGGTGTGTTTCTATCATTCTTAACATCTGTATATTTTACTGCTGAATGGGAGCCAGCGGCGTATCTCATCTGATAATGTTTGAAGAGGTGATGTGTTAGCTTAGACTGATACATTTGTTTTTTTTCGGCAGCTCATTCATCTACTGATGTTCTATTAATATTTATAAGTATTGTACATGGTGTTGATAATAAATGTAAACATTTTTTTTTCATGCAGACGGTGGTATGGCTCGGAATCGAACCATAGAGTTAAAAGTTCGTAGGCAAGCGGTCTAGCTGTTAGCCATCGTCATTACAGTTCTGCAAAGATTTTTCCGTTAAAATCCATTGCTGTTTATCGACATGGATTAAACCATTTTGTCGTTTGGATAGAAGTGCATATCATTATTGTACATAATTAGATTGATACGCTTATAAGTATAATACTTTCTCTCTCTCTCTCTCTCTCTCTCTCTCTCTCTCTATCTATCTATCTATCTATCTATCTATCTATCTATCTATCTATCTATCTATCTATCTATCTATCTATCTATCTATCTATCTATCTATCTATCTATCTATCTCTCTCTCTCTATCTATCTATCTATCTATCTATCTATCTATCTATCTATCTATCTATCTATCTATCTATCTATCTATCTATCTATCTATCTATCTATCTATATATCTATATATATATATATATATATATATATAATTATATACATGCATACTATTCACACACACACAGGCTTGTACATGTTATTCAGATATTAAATAATGTAAAACAAATATATACATTAGTTATCACCCTGGGTCATAGCAATGCAAGTCTGTATGACGTCAGTCACAACTGCCACACTGCTGTCGTTCACTGAAATTCTGATGACTGACTCAGTACACCCCGACAGGCGGAGGGCCTCAGTGGTAAAATGTTGGCTACCACATCGCTTATGTCGTGTCTCCCCCCCCCCTCTCCCTTCTAAGACACCGAGCCTGAGCTTGTTGCTCGTGTCGACCCCCCCCCCCCGCCTCCATGGGCGGCCACTGATAAAAAGATTGAAAAGAGTTCTGTATTTGGGTCATTCATGAAACTAAGACCTTATGAAATGAAATCCACCATTTTGTAAACTTCTGACAGTCTGTTAGGTTACTACTGTTAATACCGCTGTCATGTTTACTCCACAAATCGTCCATGTTCGCACATAAAGAAATGTACCCTTCCCCCCCACCACCCCGGGGTAACTACTCACTTGTCCTTTCACCGTGGCACACAAGTCTGTGGACATTGCTGTCCGGTGTAACCTAATTACACTCGGTGTCCAGACCTCACTCAGACAGAACGACAATGTCGCAAGGACAAGATATCAATTATACATTGAAACGTAATCGCCTCTTCACGGGTTTATTTCGTGCTGAACAACAACAACAAAAAAAAATATAGACGCCTTCAAGCTGCATGGATCGAACTTCGGAATCGTAAAGTAATATTCGTATACGCGATACCAAGGATCATGCGGTGATATCGATACCACGAATGTTTTGGAAGAAAAGATCCCTCGCGCCATATCTGCAATACCTTAAGTGTTATCAAAATTCCCAGTGGCGCATGACACGGTCTACGTTGGGCGGTTCTCGAAATGTCACAACCCCCGGCACCATCTGTGGGTTTCGCGCATCCCAAAACAACATTCTCAGCTATGCGGTATTTCCAAAAAGATCTGAACTCATCGTGTGGACCTGAGTCGGTGCGCCCCGTGGTTGGTGTATACTTACACTGGAAGTTTACAGTACGCGGCCCCGGTGGTAGAAAACATTTTGTGTTTTGCATCTTATATATGTCAGTGCAGATTTTTTTTTTCCTTTCTGTGTATGTCGATTAATGTTGAAATATATTTTAAACATTGGAAGCTTGTTTACAGGTAGCACGTTTAAAGTTTGGGCTCATAGTATTTTGGTCTGAAATGTTGAATACTTCAATGTGGAATAAATTAAGTCAATTGATTTAAGATTTTCAAACAAACAAACCAATTCCACAAGAAAAGCTTTAAAATTAGATTAAAAAAAAATAATACGAAAATGCGGGTGAAAAAAACACATGAAATGGTGAAGTGGTTATATTATAATAGATTCCGACAAAGTTATATTATAATAGATTCCAACAAAGTTATATTATAATAGATTCGACAAAGTTATGTTATAATAGATTCCGACAAAGTTATATAATAATATGATTCCGACAAAGTTATATTATAATAGATTCCGACAAAGTTATATTATAATAGATTCCGACAAAGTTATATTATAATAGATTCCGACAAGGGCTGAAGCTTACGGGTGGCATTAACTTGTGGATCTAACATAGGGCCCATTAATGAATTCCATTAAGCCTCACCCACCCCACAAAAACCACCAACTGTACATTTGGCTTTTTTTATGTAAGGGCCCATAATCCTCCTACTACTCAACTGAAAACCTCATTCAGCAGCAGTAATGTCCCCTGAACGCCAAATAATGATAACTTAGTGCTGCCCCTTTTTTTTTTAAAGATTACAAGCGCTCAAGTTTTTTTTTTGTTTTTGTTTTTCGTCATTTTACATGCGGTCGTTAGAATTAGGTTGTTCGAATATATGTTCAGTAAATATATTATAGACAGTAAACATTTTATAGACAGTAAACATTTTATAGACAGTAAACATTTTATAGACAGTAAACATTTTATAGACAGTATATATTTTATAGACAGTATATATTTTATATATTTTATAGACAGTATATATTTTATAGACAGTATATATTTTATAGACGGTATATTTTATAGACAGTATATATTGTATAGACAGTATATATTTTATAGACAGCATATATTTTATAGACAGTATATATTTTATAGACAGTACATATTGTATAGACAGTATATATTTTATAGACAGTATATATTTTATAGACAGTATATATTTTATAGACAGTATATATTTTATAGACAGTATATATTTTATAGACAGTATATATTGTATAGACAGTATAAATTGTATAGACAGTATATATTTTATAGACAGTATATATTTAATAGACAGTATATATTTTATAGACAGTATTTATTAGTTTAAATATAAATATGGAGGTTACATCATACGAAGAAAATAACACTCCCATTTTTTTTTCTTTCGACAGAGTCGTTGCAAGGGGATGCATAGTGAATACTTCACACAGGGCCCCAAGACATGAGGGACCCACCTGGCAATACAAAACGTATATATATATATATATATATATATATATATATATATATATATATACATATATAATTTATCTTTTCTTTTTTTGCATTTGTTTTGCCGCAACGAAATTTGACTCTCTTATGTGTAAATTAAGGGTCCTAGATTTTCTGACTACGACCTTGCTCTCCCCCCCCCGCCTCCCTACCACGACACAAACATAGAGCCTTACCCAAACATATTTACGGCACGGAGAATGCTACTTTTTTGCGTGCTGGGGATTATCACCCCCCCCCCCCAGTTCACCAGACTCCACGCTGTGGGTGTCAGTTACACCAAATGTTCCGGGCACTCCCTGTCCTGTCTCCGTGATGGCAGGTAACTCGGCTCTGCCTGTTTAATTACTCCCCAGACCGAGACTTAATTCCCTTTATTGGTTCATAAATATTAAAACATCGGAAGATTGTGAACTATGCCTGGCTGCCACCCTCCCCTCGCACCCCCACCCCACACACCATCCCAACCCCTCCCCCTCTGACTACTCCATTAGGGGCACTCATTTTTTGAAGTTCAGATCAAACACAAAACGAAAACCTTCCACGTAAATTTTCCCGATTCTAATAATGAGACATAAATGATGGCTATAAATTTCTTCGTCTGTTCAATATTAGGCAGTATGAATAAACAAATAACTGTTATTTCAATGGCTCGTTATTTTTGTAAATATGTCTTGTTTTTTTTTCTTTGAAGAATCCCCGCGGTGGGGCAGGTATCTAAGGTATGAAACACATTTTCAACGGAATGTGATGTCTCACTGACCTGTATATTTACATTTGAAAAACTTGTGATTGAGTTCCAAGAAGTAGTAAAATGGAAAAAAAAAATAGTTTGAGTGTGTTTAAATGCAGTAATAACTGTGACATTAGATGGGTACTTGATCAGGCGCTGTTTAATTGTTGTTCATACAAGTCACAAGACATACACAATATTTACACCGAGTTTAGACTTCAATCAATTATGGCTGCTGAGATTGCGATCCGATATATCGCAATAAATTGACTTAGTTTAGGCTAAAACATTTTATTTTGTAAAGTTTATTGTTAACACTTTTGAATTTAACTTACTGCCATAACTCCTCCTCAATTCAACCATCCATTGACACACAACGCCTCCTCAATTCAACCATCCATTGACACACAACTCCTCCTCAATTCAACCATCCATTGACTCACAACGCCTCCTCAATTCAACCATCCATTGACTCACAACGCCTCCTCAATTCAACCATCCATTGACACACAACTCCTCCTCAATTCAACCATCCATTGACACACAACTCCTCCTCAATTCAACCATCCATTGACTCACAACGCCTCCTCAATTCAACCATCCATTGACTCACAAGGCCTCCTCAATTCAACCATCCATTGACACACAACTCCTCCTCAATTCAACCATCCATTGACTCACAACGCCTCCTCAATTCAACCATCCATTGACTCACAACTCCTCCTCAATTCAACCATCCATTGACACACAACGCCTCCTCAATTCAACCATCCATTGACACACAACGCCTCCTCAATTCAACCATCCATTGACCCACAACGCCTCCTCAATTCAACCATCCATTGACCCACAACGCCTCCTCAATTCAACCATCCATTGACCCACAACGCCTCCTCAATTCAACCATCCATTGACCCACAACGCCTCCTCAATTCAACCATCCATTGACACAGAACATCTCCTCAATTCAACCATCCATTGACACACAACGCCTCCTCAATTCAACCATCCATTGACACAAAAAAAAGACGTCATATCTTACGAAAACATTTCAGTTCGTAAGTGACGAGGTGGACGGTCGAAAGACAAGCAAATAATTTAAAACCGGAAGTTGAGGTTGTCCTTATATACTTCTGCTCCCTATCGGAACTAAGCTAGCCAAATACGCTCATTGACGACACAGTCGTATTAGCAACAATACATTTCCCAGGCTCCAAGTAGTGTAAGTAGGATAGTGTGATGTGACTCTAGCCTGTAGTCATTATACACTCGGCAATGGTGGGAGATATAAGGACGGCGCTACTTAGAAGGGTGTTACTACAAAAATCATGTCATTAGTTATTCATTGGATCTAGAGCTACAAATGTCATCTAAGCAGGGACTTAAATCATGATATACCTATTATCATATGTATAACCTAATCTTACTTTGAGGGGGTGGGGATTAATAAACTGGGTCACAACAAGCAGTTACATCTCATTGTGACGTAATCAAAATACATTCTTATTTACTTGGAATGGGACTTATATATTACAACAGGAGAGGTAAAGCACATGATGCTAAATGTAATAATCATATTATCAATTTTATGTTCCTCTAAATTTCAGGTCTGGATTCCCGAAATAATTAAAATAGAAGTGAATTAAGTTCGCCAGGATAAAGCAGTTAGTCATGTGACTTTTATTTAAAGTTTGATTCATCTCTCACTCTGACAGGTGAGTCAGAAGTCATATGACTTATATTATTTTATACACCTCGCTTACTGTCAGCTATCATAAGTCATATACGACTTATATAGTTGATATATCTCGCTCACTATCAGGGGAGTCTAATGGCATATGACTTAGATAGTTTGATATCTCTCACTCACTGTCAGGTACCATGCTCCTTAGGCCAACCAGTTTTATAAAGCAAGGACCAGGCCTCTCAGCCCCCTCCCCTCCCTTCTCTCCTCCCCCCCCCCATACCGTTAACTTCAACAACGTACGACTCGCTCATTCACCCCACTTCCCCCCCCCCAATCCCTTTCTTCTCTCCCCTTCATCTTGACCTCTACAGGTAACTTCCGTGTAATTGGTGTAAGATGTCACAGCCAGATCCCGCCCCCCCCCCTCCCCCCCCCTTAAAGTTGGAACTCTCCATACACGGAGTAGAGAAAATCTCATAAACAACAATTAACTGTCAGCTTCTGACTTATGTGAATTGAAGATCAGTCGTTTGGGGGGTAGTTTGAAGTAAGGAAACCTGGTTTGGTTGTTATTTGAGTTACTTACACGTGAACATTCAAATGTGAGCGAAACGTTTGAAGCTTGTCTTTTTTTAATGTATTTATATCGAAGGAATTCTTTGAGTAAATATGATCCTACGCCTGAAATAAAACAGGAGATATGCCTTCCTAGCGGTAAAAATGGACATTGTAAGCAATAGACTCTAGTTTGAAAGGAAAATAATTTTTTCACGGGAAATAAATTGGTTGAATAAATTATAACATCAAAGCTAAAAATCTTGATAAAAATAAATATATATATATATATATATATATATATATATATATATATATATACAGTGGATTCCGCTTAATTGGGACACCGCTTAGTTGGGGACAGCCGCTTATTTGGGACAAAGCTCAAAGAAACCAAACCAAGAAGCCAATAGTAAATTGGTATGTTTAATTGGGACAGCCGCTTAATTGGGACAAAAAGCCTCGGTCCTGATGTCCTGATTAAGCGGAATCGACTGTATATATTTATGTATATGCTAATCGTTACCCCCATCCCCCATTATAATGTTAACAACACGATTCAAGACACCCTTGTCCCATTTATTTTATAACACACTTTTTTCTTTCAAAAAGTTTAGGTCTGTTTATGTCTCATTACCTGACAACTCTCACTAATACAACTGTGTTCAAGAGAAATTTACAATTCGCGTGAAGTAATCCCATCAGAGACGATCTCTTGTTTTGTGGGCTATTTAGCGCATTGCATTTTCGAAGAAAAAATGCGCTATTGTCCCCGTTTTGTCCGTCTGTCATCACCCGAGATCTCAGCAACCAATAAGTCCTAAACCCATGATGTATATACTATTTTGTAGTTCTTGGCCTGCCATGTGTACATCAAAAGTCCGTTTCGCGATCTGACCTCTGAGGGCCGGGAAAAAGGGGGCGTATTAAGTACCGTTTTTTTTACTAAATAAGCTATATTAACAAAGGAGCGCCCTATATCTAAGCATCCATAAGTCCTAGACCCATGATGTATATATCATTTTGTAGATCTTGGCCTGCCATGTGTGCATCAAAAGTCCATTTCGCGATCTGACCTCTGAGTGTTTTTACCGTTTTTTACTATATAAGCTATATTAATAATTTTGTCATTTTCTATGGCCCCATTCTACACCTTATACGTTCAATAACCCATTCATTTGGTGCGAAATACTGCAGCACGTAGTTTCACCAAGATTGACGTCACACGTGTTCAGGCGCAGTAGAGTATTTTTTTCTTCAGCCACAATAATTTTATTTTCGAAAAATACTTGAGAAGCTCATCTAATCTATAATGAAATAGTAAGAATATTGCATTGTCATTGGGTTGTAAGCTATATGAAAGTATCAGAGCTATATCTTTTCGGAAAGTGGTCTATAATTGGTGCCAAATTCCGTTTCTGTGTACTATATTTAGCACCAGTAATTTCCCTTGATTTAGACAAGATTGTGACCTATTCGCTATACATATTTCATTTCTTCATAAATTCAATCACTACTTGTATTCATAGCCATCAACCCTACCACTATTAACACCACCCACCCTCCCCAAGACAACTTGGATCACAAGGTTGAAGTTGAGCTAAACTTAAAGCGTGTTTGGTGCACTGAGGTGCAGTTTCCACTCAACTTACTTTGCAGGGTGGTGCAGCTTCATTACAGTCTTGAAGATAACTCATCAGAAATGCTGTCATTAGCAGCCTACCCAACCTACCCAAGCATTAAGAAACTTTATTGATGAGTTGATCGGCTAGTGAAGGGATTGTGTGGTTGGCATAACGCCCAGCCGCCTTTACTTCCCCAGCTTAAAGTCGGGTACCTATTTAAAACTGGGTGAACTTGTGGAAAATTCCCATTGTTCTCACCGAGGATCGAACCCATGACTCTGAAGTCGACAGTTCGAGTATCTACGACCATTGGCAGCTGTCAAGTACTAAAGTGATTAGCATTAAATTTGTGCTTTGTCATTGTATTTTATTGTTTTCACTTTTTTTTTTAAACTTCTGAAAAACTTGCACTCATTTTTTTAAATAAAAATAGTTTGTTGTTCTCAAAAGTATCGGTATTGTATCGGTATTGATTTTGGCAATACATTTTTTACTTTGAGTATTGTATTGGTATTAGAGTATACTATTTTCATGAAGCATTGGTATCGGTATTGACGATACAATTTAAGAGTATTGTTAACAACCCTGTAAATATTTACTGAAAGGTAACATACGTACTGATACATAACACGAAAATGCGCTAACACGTCCTGTGTCCAGAATGGAACAGGCTTTTTTTACTTGTTTTTTAAGCTCCCCCCTCCCCACCAACCCGTTCAGAGATTTTTAGAGATACACTGGGGCCTCTGACTGAAGTACTTATCGAGGTTCCTAAAGGATTGTATTTAATAAGAATATGTACTGGTATAGGGCCCGTCGGTCATAGGAATGAGGGGGGGCGGCTCCAGGATGTTGCCTAGTTTGCCTAATCCTAAGAACGGCCCTGATTTCACTAATAAACGTTTTAATAAGAAATTTATAAAGTCTGCATATACAAAAGTGAACTTTTCTCCCCATCTCTCCCACACTTTACCATATATTAGTTCAGTCACC
>JAGDYQ010000016.1:3348442-3396290 GCA_021962125.1 Bulinus truncatus | reverse complement strand
TTATCTGACAATGCACTTACCTGGTGTCTGTTTACCTGACAATGCACTGACCTGGTGTCTGTTTTGGGCTTACCTGGAGTTGGGGGGGGGACAATGCACTGACCTGGTGTCTGCTTTACCTCACAGTGCACTGACCCGGTGTCTGTTTACCTGACACTGCACAGACCTGGTGTCTGTTTATCTGACAATGCACTTACCTGGTGTCTGTTTACCTGACAATGCACTGACCTGGTGTCTGTTTACCTGACAATGCACTGACCTGGTGTCTGTTTACCTCACAGTGCACTGACCCGGTGTCTGTTTACCTGACACTGCACAGACCTGGTGTCTGTTTATCTGACAATGCACTGACCTGGTGTCTGTTTACCTGACAATGCACTGACCTGGTGTCTGTTTACCTGACAATGCACTGACCTGGTGTCTACCTGACAATGCACTGACCTGGTGTCTGTTTACCAGACGATGCACCAAACTTTGGATTTAGGATATAAAAAAAAATCAGCTGATTTAACCTTATTTCAAATTTTGAGACTTTTCAGCGGAATATCTTATCACTTTCTTACGGCCGTTATTTATGGAGTTATTAGACCCACCGCCGGAACTTTCAGAGAACTGTGTGGGCTCAAAGCAAAAGTATTTGTAGCCCTCTAAGAATCATATTTAATTGGAAATAACCAGGATGGGCATCTACTGAAATGGGGGGGCACAAGGCGGCCAAGCCATTTCTAAATCTCACGACTCTGATGTAATTATCACAAATGTTTTAATTCCAACCAATCGGAGTGAATTTTCTCTTTGACTCAACACATCCCCCCCCCCACCACTTTCATTTCCCCAAGAGGCGTAGTATTTTGTTAATGTCAGACAACTCTGTCAGACCAACCTAAGGAGCAATGCATTAGGTTATCTCTCCCCACCTCCACCAGAAGATACAACATCTCGGGGTAGACTCCCCTGAGTTACCAGGACCTTTACAGAGCGAGGCTAAGAAAACAATCTCGGTGACCGTGATATGGGGCGATCCACCCGGTGTGTTTCTTTCATTTTTAACATCTGTATATTTTACTGCTGAATGGGAGCCAGCGGCGTATCTCATCTGATAATGTTTGAAGAGGTGATGTTAGCTTAGATTGATACATTTTTTTTTCGGCAGCTCATTCAACTACTGATGTTCTATTATTATTTATAAGTATTATACATGGTGTTGATACTAAATGTAAACATTTTTTTTTATGCAGACGGTGGTATGGCTCGGAATCGAACCAGAGAGCTAAACGTTCGTAGGCCAGCGGTCTAGCTGTTAGCCATCGCCATTACAGTTCTGCAAAGAAATGTTACCGTTAAAATTCATTGCGGATTATCGACATGGATTAAACCATTTAGTCGTTTGGAAAGTTGTGCATATCATTATTGTACATAATTAGATTGATACGCTTATAATACTTTCTCTCTCTCTCACACACTCTCTCTCTCTATCTATCCATCTATCTCTCTCTATCTCTCTATCTATCTATCTATCTATCTATCTATCTATCTATCTATCTATCTATCTATCTATCTATCTATCTATCTATCTATCTATCTCTATCTATCTTATCTATCTATCTATCTATCTATCTATCTATCTATCTATCTCTCTCTCTATCGTATCTATCTATCTATCTATCTATATATCTATATATATATATATATATATATATATATATATATATATATACATGCATACTATTCACACACACACAGGCTTGTACATGTTATTCAGATATTAAATAATGTAAAACAAATATATACATTAGTTAACACCCTGGGTCATAGCAATGCAAGTCTGTATGACGTCAGTCACAACTGCCACACTGCTGTCGTTCACTGAAATTCTGATGACTGGATCAGTACACCCTGACAGGCGGAGGGCCTCAGTGGTAAAATGTTGGCTACCACATCGCTTTGCGTCGTGTCTCCCCCCCTCTCCTTCCCTTCTAAGACACCGAGCCTGAGCTTGTTGCTCGTGTCGACCCCCCCCCCCCGCCTCCATTGGCGGCCACTGACAAAAAGATTGAAAAGAGTTCTGTATTTGGGTCATTCATGAAACTAAGACCTTAAGGAAATGAAATCCACCATTTTGTAAACTTGACAGTCTGTTAGGTTACTACTGTTAATACCGCTTTCATGTTTACTCCACAAATCGTCCATGTTCGCTCATAAAGAAATGTACCCTCTTCCCCCACCACCCCGGGGTAATTCACTACTTGTCCTTTCACCGTGGCACACAAGTCTGTGGACATTGCTGTCCGGTGTAACCTAATTACACTCGGTGTCCAGACCTCACTCAGACAGAACGACAATGTCCCAAGGACAAGATATCAATTATACATTGAAACGTAATCGCCTCTTCACGGGTTTATTTCTTGCTGAACAACAACAACAACAAAAAAAAAAGACGCCTTCAAGCTGCATGGATCGAACTTCGGAATCGTGAAGTAATATTCGTATACGCGATACCAAGGATCATGCGGTGATATCGATACCACGAATGTTTTGGAAGAAAAGATCCCTCGCGCCATATCTGCAATACCTTAAGTGTTATCAAAATTCCCAGTGGCGCATGACACGTTCTACGTTGGGCGGTTCTCGAAATGTCACAACCCCCGGCACCATCTGTGGGTTTCGCGCATCCCAAAACAACATTCTCAGCTATGTGGTATTTCCAAAAAAGATCTGAACTCATCGTGTGGACCTGAGTCGGTGCGCCCCGCGGTTGGTGTATACTTACACTGGAAGTTTACAGTACGCGGCCCCGGTGGTAGAAAACACTTTGTGTTTTGCATCTCATATATGTCAGTGCAGATTTTTTTTTCATTTCTGTGTATGTCGATTAATGTTGAAATATATTTTAAACATTGGAAGCTTGTTTACAGGTAGAACGTTTAAAGTTTGGGCTCATGGTATTTTGGTCTGAAATGTTGAATACTTCAATGTGGAATAAATTAAGTCAGTTTTTCAAACAAACAAACAAATTCCACAAGAAAAACTTTAAAATTAGATTTAAAAAAAATAATACGAAAATGCGGGGGGGAAAAAACACATGAAATGGTGAAGTGGTTATATTATAATAGATTCCGACAAAGTTATATTATAATAGATTCCGACAAAGTTATATTATAATAGATTCCGACAAAGTTATGTTATAATAGATTCCGACAAAGTTATATAATAATAGATTCCGACAAAGTTATATTATAATAGATTCCGACAAAGTTATATTATAATAGATTCCGACAAAGTTATATTATAATAGATTCCGACAAGGGCTGAAGCTTACGGGTGGCATTAACTTGTGGATCCAACATAGGGCCCATTAAGGAATTCCATTAAGCCTCACCCACCCCACAAAAACCACCAACTGTACATTTGACTTTTTTTTATGTAAGGGCCCATAATCCTCCTACTACTCAACTGAAAACCTCATTCAGCAGCAGTAATGTCCCCTGAACGCCAAATAATGATAACTTAGTGCTGCCCCCTTTTTTTTTAAAGATTACAAGCGCTCAAGTTTTGTTTTTGTTGTTTTGTTTTTCGTCATTTTACATGCGATCGTTAGAATTAGGTTGTTGGAATATATGTTCAGTAAATATTTTATAGACAGTAAACATTTTATAGACAGTAAACATTTTATAGACAGTAAACATTTTATAGACAGTAAACATTTTATAGACAGTATATATTTTATAGACAGTATACATTTTATAGACAGTAAACATTTTATAGACAGTAAACATTTTATAGACAGTAAACATTTTATAGACAGTAAACATTTTATAGACAGTATATATTTTATAGACTGTAAACATTTTATAGACAGTAAACATTTTATAGACAGTAAACATTTTATAGACAGTAAACATTTTATAGACAGTAAACGTTTTATAGACAGTAAACGTTTTATAGACAGTAAACATTTTATAGACAGTAAACGTTTTATAGACAGTAAACGTTTTATAGACAGTAAACATTTTATAGACAGTTAACATGTTATAGACAGTACATATTTTATAGACAGTATATATTTTATAGACAATATTTATTAGTTTAAATATAAATATGGAGGTTACATCATACGCAGAAAATAATACTCCCATTTTTTTTTCTTTCGACAGAGTCGTCGCAATGGGCGGGGGCATAGTGAACACTTCAAACAGGGCCCCAAGACATAGGGGACCCGCCTCGCAATCCAAAACGTATATACATATATATTTATATATATGTGTTTTTTGCATTTGTTTTGCCGCAACGAAATTTGACTCTCTTATGTGTAAATTAAGGGTCCTAGATTTTCTGAATACGACCTTGCTCTCCCTCCCTCCCTCCCTCCCTACAGACACAAACATAGAACCCTACCCAAACATGGCACGGAGAATGCTACTTTTGCGTGCTGTGGATTATCGCACCCCAGTTCACCAGACTCCACGCTGTGGGTGTCAGTTACACCAAATGTTCGGGCACTCCCCTGTCCTGTCTCCCGATGGCAGGTAACTCGGCTTTGCCTGTTTAATTACTCCCCAGACCGAGACTTAATTCCCTTTATTGGTTCATAAATATTAAAACATCGGAAGATTGTGAACTATGCCTGGCTGCCACCCTCCCCTCGCACCCCCCACCCCACACACCATCCCAACCCCTCCCCCCTCTGACTACTCCATTAGGGGCACTCATTTTTTGGAAGTTCAGATCAAACACAAAACGAAAACCTTCCACGTAAATTTTCCCGATTCTAATAATGAGACATAAATGATGGCTATAAATTTCTTCGTCTAGTTCAATATTAGGCAGTATGAATAAACAAATAACTGTTATTTCAATGGCTCGTTATTTTTGTAAATATGTCTTGTTTTTTTTTTCTTTGAAGAATCCCCGAGGTGGGCGGGGGGCAGGTATCTAAGGTATTAATCACATTTTCAACGGAATGTGATGTCTCACTGACCTGTATATTTACATTTAAAAACATGTGAAAACGATAGAGTTTCAAGAAGTAGTAAAATAAAAAAAAAATAGTTTGAGTGTGTATAAATGCAGTAATAACTGTGACATTAGATGGGTACACGATCAGGCGCTGTTTGATTGTTGTTCACGCAAGTCACAAGACATACACAACATTTACTCTGAGTTTAGACTTCAATCAATTATGGCTGCTGAGGTTGCGATCCGATACATGTATATCGCAATAAATTGACTTAATTTAGGCTAAAACATTTTATTTTGTAAAATTTATTGTTAACACTTTTGAATTTAATTTACTGCCATAACGCCTCCTCAATTCAACCATCCATCGACACACAACGCCTCCTCAATTCAACCATCCATTGACGCACAACATCTCCTCAATTCAACCATCCATCGACACACAACGCCTCCTCAATTCAACCATCCATTGACGCACAACATCTCCTCAATTCAACCATCCATTGACGCACAACATCTCCTCAATTCAACCATCCGTTAAGGCACAACATCTCCTCAATTCAACCATCCATTGACGCACAACATCTCTTCAATTCAACCATCCATTGACGCACAACATCTCCTCAATTCAACCATCCGTTAAGGCACAACATCTCTCAATTCAACCATCCATTGACGCACAACATCTCCTCAATTCAACCATCCATTGACGCACAACATCTCCTCAATTCAACCATCCATTGACGCACAACGTCTCCTCAATTCAACCATCCGTTAAGGCACAACATCTCCTCAATTCAACCATCCATTGACGCACAACATGTCCTCAATTCAACCATCCATTGACGCACAACATCTCCTCAATTCAACCATCCATTGACGCACAACATCTCCTCAATTCAACCATCCATTGACGCACAACATCTCCTCAATTCAAACATTCATTGACACACAACGCCTCCTCAATTCAAACATTCATTGACACACAACGCCTCCTCAATTCAACAATCCATTGGCACAAAAAGAACGACGTCATTTCTTGAGAAAAAATTTCAGTTTGTAAGTGACGAGGTGGACGGTCGAAAGACAAGCAAATAATTTAAAAACCGGAAGTTGAGGTTGTCCTGATATACTTCTGCTCCCTATCGGAATTAAGCTAGCCAAATACGCTCATTGACGGCAGAGTCGTATTAGCAACAATACATTTCCCAGGCTCCCAGTAGCGTAAGTAGGACTGTGTGATGTGGCTCTAGCCTGTAGTCATTATACACTCGGCAATGGTGGGGAGATATAAGGACGGCTCTACTTAGAAGGGTGTTACTACAAAAATCATGTCATTAGTTATTCATTGGATCTAGAGCTACAAATGTCATCTAAGCATGGACTTAAATCATGATATACCTATTATCATATGTATAACCTAATCTTACTTTGAGGGGGGGGATTAATAAACTGGGTCATAACAAGCTGTTACACCTCATTGTGACGTAATCAAAATACATTCTTATTTACTTGGAATGGGACTTGTATATTACAACAGGAGAGGTAAAGTACATGATGCTAAACGTAATAATTATATTATCAATTTTATGGTCCTCTAAATTTCAGGTCTGGATTCCCGAAATAATTAAAATAGAAGTGAACTAAGTTCGCCAGGATAAAGCAGTTAAGTTATGTGACTTTCATTTATAGTTTGGTTCATCTCGCTCTCTGCCAGGTGAGTCAGAAGTCATATGACTTATATAATTATTTTATACACCTCGCTTACTGTCAGCTATCATAAGTCATATACGACTTATATAGTTGATATATCTCGCTCACTATCAGGGGAGTCTAATGGCATATGACTTAGATAGTTTGATATCTCTCACTCACTGTCAGGTACCATGCTCCTTAGGCCAACCAGTTTTATAAAGCAAGGACCAGGCCTCTCAGCCCCCTCCCCTCCCTTCTCTCCTCCCCCCCCACATACCGTTAACTTCAACAACGTACGACTCGCTCATTCACCCCACTTCCCCCCCCCCCCCCCACCTTTCTTCTCTCCCCTTCATCTTGACCTCTGCAGGTAACTCGTGTAATTGGTGCAAGATGTCACAGCCAGAGCCCCCACTTTAAAGTTGGAACTCTCCATACACGGAGTAGAGAAAAAAAATCTCATAAACAATAACAAACTCCAGCTTGACTTATTGAAATTGAAGATCAGTCGTTTGGGGGGTAGTTTGAAGTAAGGAAACCTGGTTTGTTGTTATTTGAGTTACTTCTACACGTGAAAATCATTCAAATGTGAGCGAAACGTTTGAAGTTTATTTTTTTTTAATGTATTTATCGAAGGAATTCTTTGAGTAAATATGATCCTACGCCTGAAATGTCGAGATACACTTTCCTAGAGGTAAAATGGACATTGCAAGCAATATCTAGTTTGAAAAGAAATAATTTTTTCACGGAAATAAATTGGTTAAATAAATTATAACATCAAAGCTAAAAATCTTGATAAAAATAAATATATATATATATATATATATATATATATATATATATATATATATACAGTGGATTCCGCTTAATTGGGACACCGCTTAGTTGGGACAGCCGCTTATTTGGGACAAAGCTCAAAGAAACCAAACCAAGAAGCCAATAGTAAATTGGTATGTTTAATTGGGACAGCCGCTTAATTGGGACAAAAAGCCTCGGTCCCGATGTGTCCCGATTAAGCGGAATCGACTGTATATATTTATGTATATGCTAATCGTTACCCCCCCCATCCCCCATTATAATGTTAACAACACGATTCAAGACACCCTTGTCCCATTTATTTTATAACACAGACTTTTTCTTTCAAAAAGTTTAGGTCTGTTTATGTCTCATTACCTGACAACTCTCACTAATACAACTGTGTTCAAGAGAAATTTACAATTCGCGTGAAGTATCCCATCAGAGACGATCTCTTGTTTTGTGGGCTATTTAGCGCATTGCATTTTCAAGAAAAAATGCGCTATTGTCCCCGTTTTGTCTGTCCGTCTGTCATCACCCGAGATCTCAGCAACCATAAGTCCTAAACCCATGATGTATATACTATTTTGTAGTTCTTGGCCTGCCATGTGTACATCAAAAGTCCGTTTCGCGATCTGACCTCTGAGGGCCGAAAAAGGGGGCGTATTAAGTACCGTTTTTTTTACTAAATAAGCTATATTAACAAAGGAGCGCCCTATATCTAAGCATCCATAAGTCCTAGACCCATGATGTATATATCATTTTGTAGATCTTGGCCTGCCATGTGTGCATCAAAAGTCCATTTCGCGATCTGACCTCTGAGTGTTTTTACCGTTTTTTACTATATAAGCTATATTAATAATTTTGTCATTTTCATGGCCCCATTCTACACCTTATACGTTCAATAACCCATTCATTTGGTGCGAAATACTGCAGCACGTAGTTTCACCAAGATTGACGTCACACGTGTTCAGGCGCAGTAGAGTATTTTTTTCTTCAGCCACAATAATTTTATTTTCGAAAAATACTTGAGAAGCTCATCTAATCATAATGAAATAGTAAGAATATTGCATTGTCATTGGGTTGTAAGCTATATTGAAAGTATCAGAGCTATATCTTTTCGGAAAGTGGTCTATAATTGGTGCCAAATTCCGTTTCTGTGTACTATATTTAGCACCAGTAATTTCCCTTGATTTAGACAAGATTGTGACCTATTCGCTATACATATTTCATTTCTTCATAAATTCAATCACTACTTGTATTCATAGCCATCAACCCTACCACTATTAACACCACCCACCTCCCCAAGACAACTTGGATCACAAGGCTGAAGTTGAGCAAAACTTAAAGCGTGCTTGCAGTGCACTGAGTGCAGTTTCCACTCAACTTACTTTGCAGGGTGGTGCAGCTTCATTACAGTCTTGAAGATAACTCATCAGAAATGCTGTCATTAGCAGCCTACCCAACCTACCCAAGCATTAAGAAACTTTATTGATGAGTTGATCGGCTAGTGAAGGGATTGTGTGGTTGGCATAACGCCCAGCCGCCTTTACTTCCCCAGCTTAAAGTCGGGTACCTATTTAAAACTGGGTGAACTTGTGGAAAAATTCCCATTGTTCTCACCGAGGATCGAACCCATGACTCTGAAGTCGACAGTCGAGTATCTACACCACTTGGCCAGCTGTCAAGTACTAAAGTGATTAGCATTAAATTTGTGCTTTGTCATTGTATTTTATTGTTTTCACTTTTTTTTTAAACTTGAAAAACTTGCACTAATTATATTTTAAATAAAAATAGTTTGTTGTTCTCAAAAGTATCGGTATTGTATCGGTATTGATTTTGGCAATACATTTTTACTTGAGTATTAGTATTGGTATTGGCGATACTATTTTCATGAAGTATTGGTATCGGTATTGACGATACAATTTAAGAGTATTGTTAACAACCCTGTAAATATTTACTGAAAGGTAACATACGTACTGATACATAACACGAAAATGCGCTAACACGTCCTGTGTCCAGAATGGAACAGGCTTTTTTTACTTGTTTTTTAAGCTCCCCCCCTCCCCACCAACCCGTTCAGAGATTTTTAGAGATACACTGGGGCCTCTGACTGAAGTACTTATCGAGGTTCCTAAAGGATTGTATTTAATAAGAATATGTACTGGTATAGGGCCCGTCGGTCATAGGAATGAGGGGGGGCGGCTCCAGGATGTTGCCTAGTTTGCCTAATCCTAAGAACGGCCCTGATTTCACTAATAAACGTTTTAATAAGAAATTTATAAAGTCTGCATATACAAAAGTGAACTTTTCTCCCCATCTCTCCCACACTTTACCATATATTAGTTCAGTCACCTGGCAGGACATAAATTTACCTGTTACACAGAGCTGTCACCTTGTGTGTCCGGAGAAAGTTTTCATTTCCTCACAGTTTTTGAAACTAACCTCACCGTCTGTGTCAAGTGGTCAGCTGTAAGACAAAGACTGTTAGACAAAAGCCGATCAGCTGGTCACAATGTTTGGTGACTGGCTACTGCCATCACTTCGCGGTCTGATCACCAGGAGAGTCCAGAGGTTTGTCATTGCATTGATATTATTGTTGTTGTTGTTTTGATTAATATACTTTTTTTAAAAAAAGAAATTTTTAAGATCTTTTTATTTGAAGACAATTATATGAGCGATGATATATATATATATATATATATATATATATATATATATATATATATATTATTTTTGTAACTTGGCAAACAGTTGAGAAAATGAAAGCATAAATAAATAAATTTTAAAAAATTATAAATACAACATATATATATAAATATATATATATATACACAAAACGTTACTTACGAATTGTTCATATGTTTATCTGATTATGCTGCACAGCTAGTTACTGTATAGTACATGTAAATAACATTAAAGTCTTATGAATATTTTTCTATGTATTCTTTTACTAACCCCCCTGTGAAAAAAAAAAGAACTTTATGAAAGCACACATCAATACATTGACAGGACATTTGGTTGTCTTGTTTTCTACAAGATATTTTAATAATTAAATTTAATTTCCTTTCAATATAAATTCAGCCAGATGATTACGCTGCAAGACTGGTAAATGTAAAGTGAGCCAAATGGTTTAGTGATGTCTAGCAACAAATTATTCAGCATTTTATGTATTGTTATACTAGAAGTTTAGCCAGAATCCATTTGAAGCCAGTCACTGACAGTGAGATTTAAAAAAAAAAATTAAAGTGGCAAACAAAATGGAAATGTGCACGTAATGAAAAAGGGGAAATAAATCTTCAATTTAAAATTTTATGATTTTTTTTCCAAGTTCACACTGGGAATTGTCTCCCGTAGGACAGACACATGAAAGATGAATTAAACTGAATGTTCTGTTTTAAGTGGATTTTGTTGACATTAATAGAAGTCTGTGGAGAAAGAAAGGCACAGGAGAGAAAGGTAGCTTAAGGTTTCCCCTAAACCATAAAAATGTCCTTGCTGGCGTCACGAATCTTTAAAGTGCGGTGAACAATACAACAATGGGAATTCCCTTTAGTCTTCGCAAATTCCCGATTAGACTTGGCAAAAGATATTCCTGAAAACTATCAATGACCTACTTTCTTGTTGTGTAGCTTTATATTTCATAACAATTACATAAATTAAGTCATGATTATAAAAAAATCAACATTGTTTTAGGGAATAGAAATGAATCATCGTTACAGTTAAATACATTTAGCCCTCTGATATATACGTTATATATATGTTATATATACGTTATATAAACGTTATATATACGTCATAGTCATCTCTGCCATTGGTTTTCCTGGGAAAAAAAGGGGTTTTCAAAAATTATGTTGTGTCTTTATAGTTGGTTCTGACGTGTCTTGTAACTAACTACCTACCGTCGGCAGTAAGACAAAGAAACTGCCAGTCAGAGAGTTGTTTGTGTTGGTGGACTTATATGACCATGTTTCGTTGGCTACTCTCGTATTTCAGCTACCCAGAGGAGGGTGGGACGGACGGGTAGGTCAAGAGACTTGTCTAGTGCGTCTTACTGTAGTCAGGCCACCTATATAGTTGTTTATATTTAGACTGACCATACAATGGCTGCTGGTTGTGCCAAGTGTTTATGTGTGCCAAGTGTTAATATGTGTCGAGTGTTTATGTGTGCCAAGTGTTTATATGTACCAATTGTTTATATGTGCCAAGTGTTTATATGTGTACAGACCTATATCATATGCACGTATATCTTTGTGTATGTTGTTTTGTTTGGGTGTGTCTATTTATGAGTGTACCTGCGTGTGTTTATGTGTGTATTTAAAAGTGCACGTGTGTGTATAATGTGTCTGCATATGTTTCTATGTGTAAATGTGTGAGTGTATTTGCATGAAAGAATGAGTGTGTTATACGTTTGCATGCGCGTGTTTGTACCATATGTATAATTGTGTTATTATGATGTATATGTGTTCATATATCTGTAATAAGGGGTAGTCAAGGATACGGCGTTGTTTTTAGTGTGTGTAGATGTGTATACTTGGTGTGTCTACTTGTGTATGTGTGTAAAGTACCTGCGTGTTTAACTGACACAACGTATGAACATTTTGACACACCTGTTCACCAGGAGAATATCGTATTATTTCACATCGATCCCGTTAGATGTCATTACGAATGCCATATCTTGTATTGATCTAACCGCGATCTATTGATTGCTGTGTGATACGGGCCACCCTGTGCCCTACCTACATTCTCGCCTTAAAGTTGGGAATCGACGCTGATAGTCATTGTCTCCCTGAATCTCCCTCGACCTGGTTAAGGTAATAGATGTGACCTGATTTCTC
Organism: Bulinus truncatus; assembly: GCA_021962125.1. Lineage (NCBI taxonomy): Eukaryota > Metazoa > Mollusca > Gastropoda > Planorbidae > Bulinus > Bulinus truncatus. Next base: position 3,384,006 of record JAGDYQ010000016.1, on the reverse strand, counting down.
TGAGATTTGAATCTACTGCACTTATCATACTGACTGTACTAGCTATTTCTCTACCCACCGAGTATTATTGATTGAACATAACCTTATTTTGCCCCTGTCACCTTCAGTTCTACATAGTTTGTCTTTTGTTCCACTTTATTGATTCTAATTTTTTTTTTCTTTTACTGATCAGTCATAATAAACTGTTCGTAACTTCTTCACTGCATACCAGTGTGTGAACTATGGGGAAACTGTAGGGAAAAGGTATAAATACATATATTATGTATATACCAGTGTAGAAACTGACGGGAAACTGTAGGGAAAAGATATAAATACATATATTATGTATATACCAGTGTAGAAACTGACGGGGAAACTGTAGGGAAAAGATATCAATAAATAAATTATGTACATATCTAAACAAATCATTTATTAATGGAAGCTATTTATACAATCGTTCATATTTTATATCTATCGAAATAACTTCCAAAATATTGAAAGTGAGTTCAACAATCACTGGTAAGTTTTATAATAAATATTCAATACGTTGTATCTTTATTCCAAAAAGTTTGAATTCCTAAAAATGTGGGTCAGAGTAAAAAAAAATGCCATGCCTTATATTTAACAAATTTAATATCTTTGAAAATAAACACTAAATTCATTAATTTCAATCTATTCCCTAATTAATATTTAAAAAAAAAAATATTGATGAGTCATTTACTGATTTATTGTAACTATTTCTTATGAGCTTAAATAAATTAAAGATCTCATTCGTGCCAACGGATTTTACATTATCTCTTGAAGATTCTTTGGCTTGAGTGACTAAAAAAAATATTACTTTAATATAAAAAACAAAATACATTAGAAATACTGTCATTTAGTGATTTAGATAAGACTGTTTTTCATTTTTTTTATCTCGGCTTTCTTTCTTTCTAACCCTGTTTACATTGTTTATTTTCCCGATTTACATTGTTTATTTTCCCGATTTACATTGTTTATTTTCCCGATTTTACATTGTTTACTTTCCCGATTTACATTGTTTAATTTCCAGATTTACATTGTTTGTTTTCCCGATTTACATTGTTTACTTTTCCGATTTACATTGTTTATTTTTCCAGATGTACATTGTTTCATATCATTGTCAACATTGATAATACATTTTTTTTCTATCTGGACAGAGGTCAAGAACGGCGTGAGTGTAAACTGAAGAGAAGGTCTGTCCACAACGACCAGAAGTTGCTACGGCTAGAAGTCAAGGCAGCAAAGCTGGGCTACATGGCTACCAAATGTCAGGTAATAATTTGGGTGGACATATTTAAAAAAAAAAATTTTTTTCCATATTTTATTGACTTAACTTTAAATCTTATCTATGTCATTTTGTACAGGGGGCCCTAAATATCTCACCGTCTATGCCTATGTCCCTCCCCTTCAGTGTGTAGGACTCAAATACCAATAGACATTGTGGGGTGATGGCGGATACAATGAAGACTGAGACGCTCTAGCCTGCAATTTACTGTCAAACATACTTAGTAGTGTCCTCCAGTGACGCCGAGAGCCAACACGGGCCCCAGGGCAGGACATCATTGCGGGCCCCTTATTAAACAATAAGTCGTGAAAAAATTGACACGGTCGGGGCGGCCGGGCCCCCTAACAGATGTAGGGCCCCCTGGCAATGACCCCCCCCTGCCCCCTCCCTCTCGGCGCGCCTGGTGTCCTCACCATTAAACATTCAGATTCAAACTCAGAGTCTTCACACGTCCACATAGTACTCACGTGCAGTTTCTGTTACTAAAACATTAACTTGCTATGACACAACTATAGTAAACAGAGCATGCTGAAAGGAACTTTGCATTGGTGATATTGCAACAGAACGTAGACATTTTTGTTATGATATTACAACATAACACAGACATTTTTATTATGAAATTACAACATAAAATTGACTTAAAAAAAAAAAAACCAACTTGAATGCCGTGGGGCAGTCATCACTAAGGATAGGGGACCAGTGTATCTTCTCAGAGCCCAGACTATACAGGAAATTCCTATTCAATCCAGATGTCAGGAGTAAATGGAGTACACTAGTTTAAATTGTTCATGTCCCTCAACATAACATCCTAAAGATGTTTCCACATATAGCCCCTAAAGGGGGTTGGATGGTCATGTGGGAAAGAGCTCGACCGTCGACCGGAGGTTGACTGGTTCGATCTCTGGTGAGGACCAATGGATTTTTCAGGTCATGGTTTTTAAGTCCCCGCTATGGCTCCCGTGGTGCCTCCATAGCCATTGCACTATCGACAATAGTGAGGATGAAAGAAGGGCACTTCAAAAACCGTCCCGTTAATGGTTTGTAGGATCTAAGAGATATCATCTCATCCTTACAGGGACTTCACACACATGTAGCCCCCTCAATTACCTAAGAACGGCCCTGTCATGCAGTATCACATATTAGATACTTATTAGGTGAGATATTTTCTTAGCTGGGCGACAAAAAAAATTGCGCCCCAGTGACTATGTTAAACTATCAAGTTCATTTAAAATTGAACGTTAGTAAACAAAAGCATAACAGTTGTATCATGTGTGACTGTGTGCTAGTAGATACGTCTATGACAGGTTAGTAAAGACGGATTCTGTACAGTTAGGTTTAATCCTATGTCTCATTTCACATATGCAAATTGTGACACGCGGTGTTATTGTTTTAATTGCAACAGTACAAGGCCACCAGATGCCACACAAGGAAACAAAGAAAGTGGGAGAAGAGGGCCGAGAGATGCGCCCAGAGAGCTTCCGTACTGACCTCACGGCTGGGGCTGGACGTCCATAAACCCGAGCAGACGTTGAACTTCCCTCCTGAGGATCCATACGGATGCCTGGACAAGGTACAGGAGGTCGAGATGACCCTGAAGCCCCCGGCATATGAAGACGTGGTCCAGCAGCCTCCCAGTTACGAGCAGGTGGCCAATGCTCCGCCCCTGTACCCAGTTCTGATGTAGACCCCCCCTAGATGACGTCATTAGTGGGTAATAAATAGTCTCTAAACCATATCTCTCGGCTGGTTGTCATTTACTCCAACATATTATTCTAACTAGATAGATATACAGCGCTTATTTTTTTTAGATATATCATTCCTTAGTTATTATTGTGATAACTTTATTTATAATTATAATTCAAATTTGTTTTCTAATTCTTGATTGATTGGAGTGACTTGGTAAATCTTTAAATTAATAAAAAGTATATTTCTGAACGTAATTTTGTTTGTTTTAAATTGTGTATGTCTAGAAACCCATCCGAGTACCCATCGTGACCATCCCCAACTGCCAGGTCATTTTAATGTTGGTCATTGATGAGAGTCCAGCCTCTTTCTCCCCCCCCCTACACCTACACCCCTTTCATTGTGGTGGGTCTGATGTAATGTGTAGACTAGAATGAAACAAACTTACTGGAAATTTTCAAGATCCAATTACTGCTGTTTTTTCGGTTCTTTGTGTTTGTTTGTTAAAACGTTTAGTTTTGTACAGTATCTAAATATTTACTTAATTTGTGTCTTGTGTATTTCCCCCCACCCCAGTTGACTTGTCAGTGTCTCCCCAAAAAACACGCCCCCTTGGCATACCCTCATCATTCTGACGTCTTCACACACACACACACACACACACACACACACAGGTCACAACATTCCTATTTAAGCCTCACAGCCCTTATCATTTTTAATCACCTCACCCCCCCCCACACACACACACCACACCCCCGTGCAATGTAAAACGAACATAAGCTGTCTGCCATTTTTTATTGAATGTTAGTTGATTGTTATTCGCTAATTGTTATTTGTTGATTGCTATTGGTTGATAGTTGATTTTTTTTAAGATCGATAAGTGGCGATGTATTATTATATAAGAAAATAAACTTGTGGGGGAAAAACAAACAACAACAACAGCAACACATGAGTTGGGGGGTAGGGGAGAGGGGGGATGAAAATCAGGAATCAACAATCCAATTTACTCGAGAACAAAAACATTTTTGATGTATCGCCTTCACTGACCCGTGATACGAACCAAGAGACAAGAGTGTGTCAGGACATGAGCGATGGATTCGTATGCAGTCTATTGAATTGATCTCTTCTATGTGTCTCAATGTTCACAAGTGTAAATACATCTATACACACAACACTAACGTGTTTCAAAATGAGCACACATTTGATTACACACACACAAACACACACACATATATATATATATATATATATACAGTGGCGCAACAGGGGAGGGCATTGTGGGCATCTGCCCCCCCCCCCCGCCGAAATATAAAAAAATTATAAGTTTACACCAAAATTAGTCACATGTAAGTAAGTTGTACTCATGATGTTTAATACAAGTGATTTTTTTGCCCCCCCCCCCGAAAGTTTGGTCTAGCTGCGCCTCTGTATATATATACCAGTCCAATGTGTCTGAAAAGGTGCACACATTTGAATACACACACACACACATATATACACACGTATATCAATGTACAATAAAAGGATATATCAGCCAACATAGATCAATGTACAATAAAATAATATATCAGCCAACATATAGCAATAGTCAATAAAATGATATATCAACCCTGCACTGAAGATGTTATCATCTACAAGCAACTATCGATGGCTATTTTGGTAGTGAGCCAAAAATCGTTATGTTTCAACACGACCTGCATGCTGTTGGTCAGGGTTCAACTCCCGGCAAGTCCCAGTTACCTTTTTTCGATTCGTCCAATGATAGATCTAAGAGATCAGTGATGTCAAGGACTAATTAAAAAAAAAAAGCAACTTTCAAGTGCGATATTAAAACAAACGAACGTTCACAATATCATTCAGATATCCATAATACCAAAAATCCTTTCCTGCTCTGTCGGCAATCCCGTGTCTGTCACACAAGGTCGTGCATGTCACACAATCCCGTGTCTGTCACACTAGTAAAAACAAAAGTTTCTTCTGTCAAAGTCGAAACATAGGATCAAAAGCTACCCACAATAACATATACATGTTGATTGTTTGTCATGTTTCTTTGGACACATCTTGGTATGCGTGTGAGGATTAGTGTTAAAGATGAAGGATTTCATAATTATCTCTACATAATTGAATGAGAAGGAATGCTCACATCGTTCCACGTCTATCAGTTTTAATGGATGAGTTTAGAGAAAAATTACTTGTATACGACGTTTGTGGGGCATTCTCTGGAGACCATTGTGTGTGTAGTAATTGGATGCCAGTCTATTGAGGTGTTTTAATGTCTATGCTATCAGATAATCACTCAACAGACCTGTGGCTTGACCTGATGTGTAGCCACTATACATCCATGGATGATGGATAGGTAAGATTTAAACTACTGTATTGGTAGGATTGGATTCTCAAACGCTTCGAAATGATTTGTTTGGGGGGGTCTCAGAACAAAGGGAGGTCATTGTTCATTGTGTCCGTTTAGACGAGGATAATGCAAAGGATTATCCGCTCTTGATTTACTCTCGTCATAAAAAATCAATTTGAAAGATTGTGATCAACGAGGAAGCTGTTGAGTCCTACCACAACCGTCAAGTTACTTGACTTGACTGTGTGTCTTGTCTGATAATGAAAAGAAAGGTATCAAATATCCAGACTGGGGGGGGGGGGGAGTGTGGGAAGAAATATTTATTGATACTATTGATAGTGAGCATTGTCTATAAAATATTTGTGTCTTTTTATCTTCTTGTATAGGACAAAAAAGGTATTTTAACAGGTAGGTAATTTAAGACAGTTATACATTATCACATATAAAATGCGATAAATGATCCAAACTACCAAAAGGCATTACAGTATTTGTGTGACCCATATTATCGAAACAGAAAACACACATACATATATACTAGGCCATCGGGGCAGATGAAGTGTAGAATTCATCTGTTTCTATAACCTCGGCGTATGAAGGGATTGTGTGGTTAGCACAATGCCCAGCAGACTTTACTCCCCCCAACTTAAGTCAGGTACCCATTTAAAGCTGGGTGAACTTGTGGGACGACTTTGCACCAAATAACACCCTGGAAAAATTACATGGTTCTCACCGATGATAAAGCCCAGGACTTTCAGGTCGACAGTCGAGTATCTACACCACTCGACCATATATATATATATACACCAGTATATACAAACGTAAATGATCAAAGATTTATGAAAAAAAAAAAGAAACATCTGAATAAATAATATAAATATGATCAAAGGTACATGGACAAAGATACATGAACAAAGATACTGAAAACAATAGAAAGACGATAACAAACGAAAACAAAAAAGAATCATTACCAAACATTACAAACGCAAGAAAAATAGACGAGTGTACGTGGTTACGTTAAAGCTCCCCCCCCCCACACACACACACATACAACAGTGCCTCAATATTGTCCAGGGAGTTAACAACTGCAGTTCAAATAGCTGACCCCCGTGATTGCAAAAAAAATCTGACCAGCTAATCTGATCAACAAAGAAAATACGGAGTCTGTCAATAATAGCAGACGACATTATATGGCCCAGGCTAAAAAAAACGGATGAATATGGTATGCGTCATCATGGCTCACTGCACACATGAGTATTCAAAAGTACAAAATGCACTACAAAATGCATACCTAATGCAATACAAAATGAACTATTTACGTCATTTAAAAGAAAATGAATAAACAAACAAAAATCATGGAGATAGGGACTAGATTTTATCTCTTTTGAAAGAGATTCAGATCTCTGAAGTATTCATTAAGACACCTCTCCAGTCTAGTCCAGATGTAGCTAACTATGAGGACGATGCATAGTTCACCAGAAATTGTTTACATTGTAGTAATAAACCATTAACAGAACCGCTTTGAGTCAATCAAACAGGGTTTACTATTAAAGTGATAGAAGAAAAAAAAAACTGATTCATTGTGAGCCACATAGGGGGCTGATTAAAGATCCCCTGGCTACTCAAAGAGCCACATTTTTTGTAATCAGACGTTTGTCCCAGTGTTTCTCAAAGTGTGGTGGGGGGGGGGGGTACGCGCTGCACAGGGTTGAGAAAATCGGTAAACATGAACGGCTAAAACGAAACTGGAGAAATGAGTGGAATCAATGATTGTAAGACAGGGCCGTTTTAAGGTCATCGTAGGCCCTAGGCACTTTCAAAGTCGTAGGCCCTAGGCACTTTCAAAGTCGTAGGCCCTAGGCACTTTCAAAGTCGTAGGCCCTCCGCGATTTCATTTTTTAATATTTTTCAAGAATGCACTTGTTTTCACTTTATGTTCCGGCTTTCGTAGGCCCTTGAAAAGCCCTAGGCATAGTACCTACTGTGCCTATAGGATAAAGCGGTCCTGCTGTAAGATATATATATATATATATATACAAATTTGACTATGGGTACTCAGTATCATGAACATAATCAAGGGGGTACACAGATGTCGAAAGTTCGGGAATTACTGGTCTAGCCATATCAAGCGATAAATGCAATGTTTAATTTATAAACAAATGGGAGCCAGCCATGTGTACTGTCCACATATGTATTTATTGATAATTAAAGACATTAATATGTTATACATTATCAGGTCTGGGTTAAGTATGTAAGTTTATTAAGGCTGAAGGCCTAGGCCAGTGGTGACACGTAGATCCTCATCAGTCGGAACTCAGAGCCTCATCAGTCGGCACTCAGAGCCTCATCAGTCGGCACTCAGAGCCTAATCAGTCGGCACGAGGCTAAAATATCACTTCATTTCATTTTAATTGGAGTGTTGGTATTTTGCTATAAATAGGTGGTGATTTTGGTTGAATTTTGGGAACGCGGCCCCAAAAAGGTTCACCACCGATGACCCGGGCATTCATTGTCCACTTGTGTCACACTTTCAAGATTCTCCGTGATTCTTCACATCAATTTCATCCAATAAAAACGGCAAGAAATCTAAATGACTTTTAAAATTTCAACATCTTCTCTCTTTGAACTCTCTAATTTTTATTTGCGGGGCCGAGACTTAGTCTCTTAGAGCCCGTGAAATCAAACTCGCCTCGTTCGTCATTATAAAGGAACTGCCCCCACCCCCTCTATCTTTAATCGCGGTTCTCAAGCGGTGTTACGCGTAGCCCCAGGGGTACGGGGAAAGATTACGTAGGGGTATCTCATTAGAAAGTTAAGCACATTCCGTTATGAAACTATGCAAACCTATTTGTGAGGGGGGTACATATTTTTGCACCCTATGGTGTACAGTCGCTATATATGTCGAGAGCCACTGATGTAAAACATCATGTTATATAGAAGAGTGCAATTTGTTTTTATCATCTACCATGCTTGCGGGGAAAAAAAAAAGATAGACAACTCTTATTTGTTAACTTTTTCCCAGTTCACAGAGATCTGACGGGGGAAACAAATAAGGTCATGGGGGGGGGGGGGGAGGTCGATTGACCCGATCGCCTTAGGCCATGTTGACGATCCCCGGCTCGCGCATTAATTCGCTACAGATGGGATAGAAGTCGCGACCTCTCGTCATAACTCACACCGAGTTCATGCCCCTTCAATCGCCCCTAAGGCCGGTAACTCTGATTGGATCCAAAGTAATAAACCGCTACTCCACCGATGTAGACTAAAGAACATGGAACAAACATCACAGGATGTATTACACCAGAGTTGCAAAAAGGTTTTTAGTTCAAAGTAGAACGGAGACACAAAAAAAAAGTAGCAAAAAAAAGCACTCACACGTCTAACCAATTTTTTTTAGCGCATTACTTTGGGATTTTTTGGTGGTGCATGTATAAAAAACAAAGAACTGGTGAAGAGTTTTAGACCACAGCACCATGGAGCCCAACCAATGCACCAGAAAGCAGGCCCTTAGCGTGCGGGGGAGGGGGCCAGGGGGCCGGGCCCCCCCTACGTTTTGTCTGCCCCCCCTGCTTATTTGTTCTACTTAGTAAAATGTATTACCTGGCCCCCCTGCTATTGCCTGCCCCTGCTGTAGAATGCCTGGCCCCCCTCCTGTAAAATTTTCACGCTACGGGGCTGCCAGAAAGTACCACAATCATTCAACGAAAAATTGAAAACTATAATTTACTGAAGGAATCTGTGTAGCTCATGGTCTCTTAAAGTAGTGAATCTGCGACACGTAGCGCAAACACAGTAGTGTTGTTTTAGTCCCAGGTCATATTTTAGTTTCAGTTTTTATTTCGTTTTTTCTGTAATAATTTTAGTTTTCGTCTAGTTTTAGTCTTGCTTCTAATTTTAGTTTTAGTTTTAGTTATCGTTGACGAAAAGTCAACATTTTCGTCAACGAAGGTTTTAGTTTTAGTTTTCGTCAACGAAAGCAACACTATATTTTAGTTTCAGTTTTTATTTCTTTTTTTCTGTAATAATTTCAGTTTTCGTCTAGTTTTAGCCTTGCTGCTAATTTTAGTTTTAGTTATCGTTGACGAAAAGTCAACATTTTCGTCAACGAAGGTTTTAGTTTTAGTTTTCGTCAACGAAAACAACACTAAAACACAGCATAACAAGGTTGTCTTTTTCCCTGCCTCTCCCACCCACCTACACTCCGCCCCCATCCCAATTTCTAGTTCATCAACCTTTATGCCCAACTGCTCTACCAGATAGCGAAGCTCATGAAACAATACCACCGACACCATCACCAAGGCGTGCACACCTGTGTTTGATAGGTGGATGTCCTTTATGTTGACCCGTTTATTTGTCCAACCATCGGAAACAATGTCGCAGTATTGACTGGCCACACATTGATATAGAGTGACAATATCAGGGGGCTTGGACATACCCACTCCCCCCCCCCCTTTCTCACCTCACTCCCCCCACTCCCACCCCCCACGGACTGAAGATGTTCTCGCAATGTTTACCCCGGGACTACAGTGATCCACCGTTATTAATTTCTTCTTTCTGAAGCGCGGCTGTACATCAGTGTGTGCGTGTGTGTGTGTGCGCGTGTGTGAGTGTCTATGTTAGCTTGTGTGTAAATTTTGAGAATGTGCGCCTGAATGAGCGAAATGTGTGTGTGTGTGTGTGTGTGTGTGTGTGTGTTTGTGTGTAAGCGCGAGAGACAACTATGTAAATCAGCGCTAGGAAGTGTGGGAAATGAACAGAATCAAAACTTTAACTCGACGTTTTCAAAGACTGTCCCTTTCGCATCACCCCCTCCCACCCCACACACACATACCAGTGGTCAGTAATCCCAGTTCGTTAATCCACTGACTAGCCCAAACAGTGTGACTCTGAAGCAATGGTTTGTGATATTGCGGCAGTCAGCTCGTCATGAGTGCTGCTGAGTACGGGTTTGAATCCCGTCAACACTTGATGATACCGTAGATACAATTATCCTACATGCTACCTTTACCGAGACAGTTTTGTGGCGCCATTTCAACATCCTCATCACAATCAAGCCAATTGACCAACGGATGTCAAATGTAGATCTTTGAACAGCATTGAGCGAACTCTTTCAAATAGGAGGGATGAGTTGAAAAATTATACAAAAGATATTTATACTTAAGAGGTGCCAGAAAAATCATAAAGTGTAAAAATCTCAAAAATCACATGTTGACAATATAATTCCACATTAATATTCACTTCCTACTTGATGTGTATGTTTAGTGGAATCACTGGAATGTCTTTACTCTATCTATTTGTGTGTATGTTTAGTGGAATGTCTTTACTGTAACTACTTGTGGGTATGTTTAGTGGAATGTCTTTACTGTAACTACTTGTGTGTATGTTTAGTGGAATGTATTTACTGTATCTACTTGTGTGTATATTTAGTGGAATGTATTTACTGTATCTACTGGTGTGTATGTTTAGTGGAATGTATTTACTGTATCTACTGGTGTATATATTTAGTGGAATGTATTTACTGTATCTACTTGTGTGTATATTTAGTGGAATGTATTTACTGTAACTACTTGTGTGTATATTTAGTGGAATGTATTTACTGTAGTATCTACTGGTGTGTATGTTTAGTGGAATGTCTTTACTGTATCTACTGGTGTGTATGTTTAGTGGAATTTATTTACTGTAACTACTTGTTTGTATGTTTAGTGGAATATCTCTACTTATCTACTTGTGGGTATGTTTATAGTGGAATGTCTCTACTTTATGGTCTGGGTGGAATTAAAAGTTGGAAATAAAGTTAAATAATTAGTTTTGTAAAAATTATCGATATAACATCATCGTAATAAATTTATTATAACTACTAAATCCTTTGGTGATCTAGAAATTATAATTTTGATATACCATCCATCTCATGTCATGATAACTTTGATATACCATCTAGCTCATAACAAATTTATAGTTATTATTAGCTCCACCAAACTGATTTTTCCTTTACAAATAATTAAGTTTATTACACTTTGGCTACAAAATATGGGTCATTCTAAGATCATTGATACCAAATTTGTCTATATATGTCAAAATTTAAGGAAGTTATGAATTTTTTTAACTTGTTAAATTTTAAGATAATTTTGAACATGCTAAAAAGCCCACTTTGGGGGTAAATATTCCAAAAGACTTTGCTCCCAGAAAGTCCATATTTAAGGAAATCAGACAATATTATGTAAATAACATACTCAATTTTTTTCAAGAACTTTTAGACATTGGATAGCTATGTTTTTTGGGGTCAAATATGGGACAACACAGCTTTTTGTAAAATTTAAAAGGGAGGTAAAAAAAATGAAAATTGGCATTTTTCAATAACTATTTAAATATTATACTTAAAAATTAAAAAACAATGGGTTAGACAAGCATGAATACTCATCATGTATACAAAAAAAGCAAAAAATGCACCATACTAAAAAAATCATAAAAAATTCAAATTTATCTTTAAAATCAATAACTTTAAATCAAAGTGAAGCACATTCAATTGTCTATAATAACTGAACTATTTAACATGATCAAATTATTTTATTTTTGAAAAAACTTAAAGAGATATATCCACTCATTTTTAAATAAATGACATAAGCAGAATTATGATAATTGATATGAATGTCATTTAAAGTTAAAACTTTTTTTTTAATTTACATCTTCTTTAACTCTAGGTAACAAATTTATAATACAGCATGATTTGATCATCTTTTTCCACACAAAAAATAGCAGTTAATAGGTCTTGTGAGTGCTCAACACGATTTTAATAACACTAGTTGAAGAACAATTATAAACAAGTATTACATTATATATAATATTAAAATAATTTTACCAGTACATGTATATCAAATTAACAAAATTACTGTTCTTTACTTCTTTGTGGATATTGTCTGAAGTATTCCATAGTTCAAAATCTTTATCATTTGTAACATATACATTTGTCTTAATTGAAATTTAATTATTTTTTTTTATTTAAGTATGATTTATTCAGAGAAATGATACAGAAATCTCTGAATTATTAATTGGTATTATTTCTTGCAGGGGCCAATAAGTATTCTATTTAAGAATTAGATGAATTATTAAATTCACATTTAAAAAATCAGTATATGCCTTGTAATAATGCTATCTGTGTTTTCATTTTGGTAGCTTTTTGAACTTTTACATAATATCAACAGTTGTTTGTGTACATAACCAATGTTGAAGTTATTTGGAAAAGTTATGTGATGATTTTAGCTTAATTCTTCACATACAACAATAAAAAAATCTATTAATAGCTTTTTCATTAGTTCTGTAGCAAAATTAACTGGAGGACAGTATATTATGTCCTGTATTGCCATGTGTGTAGTACACAATACTGACTGAAATATTTGAATTGCATTCAACAATTTCACTGAGAAACAGAACATCTTGCATTGACTGTGATAGTTTGAGAAAGTGATCCCCTCCCTTTCCATCAGATACCTGTCTCCTACAGTTCTTGACAAATAGAGTAGTGTCTACTATTATTTTGTGGAATTATGCATTTTTAGAGTAAGAAATGTTTCTGCTATAAATAATGTCACTAAAATACTGAATTGCTCATCATCTAAAATAAAAGACATATTTAAAAAAATATGAATACACAAATAAGCGAAATATAGGGTTGTATTTATAAAATACATGATAGACTACTATACTACTAGCCTATATTTTTGTAGATCTATATTTACTATACTAAATCTGTAGTGTAGTCAAACAGAAAACTTTTTTTTTATATTGTTATACACTAAAACTATTTTATTAACCTATATTTGAAATATCAGTATGTAGTATATATTGCAATTAAACATTCCTATTGAGATTTTATTATGAACAGTAAATCGAATTTAATAGTTCATTCATTAATATAATTTAAATTCAAACACGGCAAAGTTAGTTTTAGTCTCACTAGTCTAATTTATTTTTTTTTCCGGCGAGACAATTCTACTTTCGATTTCTCGACCACTTTTGAAAAATCGAAATAACTTTAATAAAATAGTTTTTGCTCATTTTTTATAACTTTATAAATATTTTAACATGTTATAGATTTAAAAAAAAAACTTTTTATTCGCGAGAAAAAATTGGGTTATGGTTCAAAGTATGTAGGTTGTGATTTCAGACTTCGCAAATCACAGTAAATATAATCATCCTAAAAATCATTTATAGCTAGCTTATTATTATACAGAAACATATTTTTTGCAATATATTGATAGGTATAAATTTTACTTTTTTTTGCGATGGTTTTACTTACCTCTGATATTCGATTAAGCCCTAAAAATATTTTTTTTTCTAAAGCACTATGAGTGTCAGAGACTGAAAATCTGTCGCTTCAGCCACCGTGCAGGGGGAAAAAAATATAATTATAGGGCGTTTTAAAGGGCGCGGCGAATTCGCGCCAATAATCGGACGCAATTACATTTATAACATTTTTATAGGGAAAAAGTTCAGCTTTCTGATGATTGATTTAAATTTTATCCAAATTAAAGATTTCTAAAAAAAATATTCAAAATACGTTTTAAAACTTAAAATAAACAAATATATTTACTATTATTCATAAATTTAAAGATATGATTATAAAGAGCTGTTATTCCTGAATACAATGATATAAATCTTTATATAATAGGATTATTGGCGCAAATTCGCCCGACACGTTTATCATAGGGGGTGGGAAAAGTACGAGTCGGTCGCAACAAAAAAAACAGAGATGGTGGGTACATCCAATTAAAGATTTCGTTTATTAAAATATTGAAAATCAAAACAAAACAATATATAACAAAGTCGCTTAAAATAAGCTTTTCAATGACATATTTTATGATAGAATAATGTTGGCATTTCATTATACAATCTTAAGTTGAAAATAGGCATAAAATGATTTTCATGTACGAAAATCGCTGTTTTTCGTCAGTTTTGGGTACCTATTATTATGGTACAATTATGTAAATGCCTTTTCAAAGTAATGACATTCATATCCGGATAATTTTTCTTTTGGAACAGCCAGTGTAGGCAGAGCTGATTTTATGGTCAGGCAATGTTAGGCACGATAGGAAACCGCATGGAACCCCCTTCTCCCATGGCCCAACCTTACCACTGCAACAGGCCCATCCCCTCTGCCAAAAAGCCCCCCCTTCACTACCATTATTAAACTCATAGGGCCCCGACAAATACTTTTGATTAGGTAACAAAATATCCATTGCTGAAATCTCTGTCTAAAGACTGTGGTGGAATTTAAAACAAACAAATAAATAAACAAACAACCTGTTCTACGAATCTAACGACATCGGAGATGAAGTACAATATAGACCAGGCGCCCCATGAAATAACCAAAAGATCAACTCTGCACGTAATGCGTATTAATAAACAATGTTTTTTTTTGTTTGTAGCTACTTACATTTAAAAAAAAAGTTTATAGTAACGGACTTCAAAGTTTTACTCTAGATAGAAATATAGAATGAGGGAGAGAGAGACGGATATAAAAGAGTGAGGTAGAAAAGAAACAACAAATTACATTGACAAATCTCTTTCTTTTATTTCCTGCTTGTCCGAGTCCAGCGAAAAATGTTCCCTAGTGACGTGCCGTAAAGTCTACATCACTTACTAGATTATGGTGAAGTCCATCCCCAGCCATTGTATATTAGCCGGCGGTCAACAGTTTCCTGTGATAGCCAACCAAAGCAATTCATTTGCCCCCCAGACAGCAGGACTAAAGCAAGCTATCAAGTCTTTCCGCGGCGAGATGAATAGGCCAAGGGAAGATAGCTTGATTAAAGCTTTCAAAATTATTACCTCGATGAATGGCCTCCCTTTGCATGCTGATGTAAAAAGATGTCCGGTATCATAAAAAAGGGCTGGCTATTTGGAAAACGCACGCGCTTAAAAAAGAAAAAAGATGAAAAGCATAAAAAAAAAGTTTGAAGCTACCCAGACGTAACAATTGATTTATTAAAATAACGAATTCACAACGGTCACATAAATTTAGCATTGGTTTCCACTGGTATGGTGCATAGTGAGATGTGTATGAGTATTATGAACGTTTTTATTTTACCACCAACGGACATGGTATGTGTGTATGCATAATATGAATGTATATATCTGAATGTCTGCATTTGAAAGAATGTATTTTAGTTAGCTGTTAGTAAATTTTCAACGTGTTTGTGTTTGGTTATGTTCGAAAACTATGCGAACGTTCCGCTAGAGACACGGAAGTCCAATGTGTCAAAGTAGCACGGTATATGTGTCACGGTATGTGTGTCATGGTATATGTGTCATGGTATATGTGTCATGATATATGCATCTTGGTATATGTGTCATGGTATATGTGTCATGGTATATGTGTCATGGTATATGTGTCACGGTATATCTGTCACGGTATATGTGTCACGGTATATGTGTCACTGTATATGTTTCACGGTATATGTGTCACGGATTATGTGTCATGGTATATGTGTCACGGTATATGTGTCACGGTATATGTGTCACGGTATATGTGTCATGGTATATGTGCCATGGTATATGTGTCATGATATATGTGTTATGGTATATGTGTCATGGTATATGTGTCATGGTATATGTGTCATGGTATATATGTCATGGTATATATGTCATGGTATATGTGTCACGGTATATGTGTCACGGTATATGTGTCACGGTATATGTGCCATGGTATATGTGTCACGGTATATATGTCACGGTATACGTATCATGGTATATGTGTCACGGTGTATGTGTCACGGTATATGTGTCATGGTATATGTGTGAATGTGTGTATTACTGGGTAAACATATTCGTACGTGGCCTTCATGTGTATTTGTACATGTATGTGTTTAAATGTGCCTTAAATACGTCTTATGTTACGTGCGAATAAGTATTTGCAAATATGTATTTATTGGTGTTTTAAGATGGTGGATGTATATTTATAAAAAGAAGTGTAGAATTCATGTTTCTTTAACCTCGGCATATGAATGGATTGTGTGGTTAGCACAATTAACAATAGTTATTGAAATGCAACATACATCCTTCCCTTCTAAAATCTAACCAACCTTTGATGGTGTTAGTTTACATTTTCCAGGGGGGTAACTCTTTGATTTCAATTTTGGCAATAAATACAAGGGAAATAACTAAAACAGAAACTAACTCTAAAAGCTTAAAAATAAGTTTCTTCCCTTTCACAGATACATTTTTACAGTAATATGTGATTTTAACAAAGAGTTACTCCCAAGTCATTGGCGGATCCGGGGGGGGGGGGTGCGACCCGGCCTCGCCCGCTCCCCCATGGCTCCGACCCCTCTAATTTCTAGACCCTTTTTCTCTGCTGCTGCTCGAAATATAACGTTTTTACAAAGTCACGCCCCCCCCCCATTCCAATTTTCTGGATCCGCCCCTGCAAGTGATGTTTACACATGACACTATGTGGGTTCAAAATGAGCGGAGGTACTTAGCTGTAAAGGGCAAGGCATTATCATACTTGGAATGTGGTTAATTATTATACAATCGGTTGTGAGTAAAGGACGGCTAGAGAAACACATTTGAATTTATATCTCGTCATAGCAGACGTGAGGTGAATAATGGCGGCATTCCATTTTGTTTTGTTTTTTTTTTTAGTAGAAAAACGTTGTAAAATAATCGAGAGCTGCTCCGAACTTAATTGATGAACATTTAGTATATAGAATAAAAAAGTTATCACTATTCACGATTACAGGATCTTTTAAACCAATAACGGGACGGTTTTTGTAATTCCCCCTTTCACATCTTCACCATATCCAAGTGTGCAATGGCAATGGAGACACCACGGGATGTTGAGATGTTGACGGAAATAGGGAAAAAAAATTTCAATAATTTTAAAACACATTTTTTGTTCTGTTTAGGTACGCAAGAGAATGGAAAGGGAAAAGGAGGGGGTGATAAAATTTGATACCGAACCAGGTAACAAACATGTATCAGTATTCATTACTGAGCCAGGTGTTTTCTATCGTCATCATACAGGAACAGAATAATTTATTTTTTAGCGACAATTATTAAATTGATAAATATTATGTCTGCCTCTAAAAAGGATAAATTACTGATTTGTTTACCTGCTTGTTGTTTTATTTAATTCGAACTTTTTCAATCATTATGGAGTGTTCTGTTTATGAATCTAAGTGATGTTTTCAGCTGTATGCTAGAAGATATATGTTGTCAGCTGTATCGCCTGTATGTTAGAAGATATGTATTGTCAGCTATATGTTACGATATATATATATATGTATATATATATATATATATATTGTCATCTGTATGCTAGAAGACACATTTTGTCAGCTGTATGTTGGAAGATATATGTGGTCAGCTGTATGCTAGAAGATATATGTCTGTAGTTCATCGATGACACTGTTTGTTTCTCACGACATTGTATTGTGTTGTCATGTTTTTGAATGTCATTCATGATATCATTTTAAATGTATTGCAATATGTTTGTCAATGTGCTGCTAAAAGTACAATACTGTTCCGTACATCGAATCAAAACATAATGAGAAAGCATTTATTTCTCTTTTTATTTAACTATCTTTCTCTATCTATTCATTCGATACAAATTAAGTCAAAGGAGAATCAACATCACATTCCCACTTTAGCCACCCAGTTCAGTGGGCCCATAACATTGGGAAACATACAATGGAAATAATATGTGTATGACTTGTTGTGATATTGTTAGTGGACCCATAACATTTGGAAACATACAATGGAAATAATATGTGTATGACTTGTTGTGATATTGTTAGAGGACCCATAACATTTGGAAACATACAATGGAGATGATATGTGCATGACCTGATGTAACATTGTTTATGTTTGTGTATAATGTCGACTAATACGTCTCACTTAAGTTCTAAGCTTCCATCTGTACATTGATACTGTTGTTATTTTTTTTTTGATCAATAATTTGAACGTTTCACTTTGAATATTTAACATGTCCACGTCACCATCTCACATGTCTTCCACCACCCCCATACAAACACATCTGTAAGGTCACTTCTGTAGTACAGTCTAAGAGTCACCCTGTCACTCTGTCACACCATATAGTTACCTGTGGAGTGCTGAGACAGATACATCCAACGACCTCACCTGTCCCACGAAAAAGGTCTCGACTCCGCCACAACCATTTCTGGTTTCTCTTTCTTTGAACTCTTTCTTGTACCTCCCACACAGGTCAGCCAGAGAGAGAGAGAGAGAGAGAGAGAGAGAGAGAGAGAGAGAGAGAGAGAGAGAGAAAGAGAGAGAGAAAGTGTGTATGAGAGAGATACTGTGAGAATGAGAGAGAGAGACAGTGAGAGAGATCTTAAACTGCGTGTGTCGAGTCATTCATATGTGACACAGGTAATCACTTCCGGAGCAGGCAGGGTAAAATATATTCCCATCTTCCCTCCCCCCTTATTTCCACCTCACCGCCTGCTACCTTTGATCTAATACACATGGTGGGGACATACGTTCATTTATTGTCCGTTTAAAATAACACAGTTTAGACGTAAAATGTGTCTGTGATGGTAAACATGTTTATACCAAACACTGCGTCCTATTAATTCGATACGGCTGTACCGCCATGTCGGTCAGCATTTTAAAATAATGTGTTTATAATCCAGTTTAATCCACCCTCAGAGCTGTTTCATTAATAATACAAACTGTTAACTAATGTGCTTAATGACCTCTGCGCTGGCGGATTTTTTTTTGTGTCGTCATAATCCCGACACCCCCCACCCAGCACTACTCCCCCGTGGTGTCCCACACCCTACAGCGCCGCCCCACCCCCAACCTCTTTGCTGACATAGAGTAGCCACGGGTTCACCAAGTGCAAAATAGTATGTCGTATAAACACTGCGAACGAGTGTTATCTTATTTATAAACGAAAAAAAGCCATTTCAACATTCGTTGATCCCACTTTTAACTGTTAAGTGACTTTTTTGTGTTGTCGTCGGTTTTGTGGGGATTCCCATGTCAAGTCGCCCGTGACACAATCCAACCCGCCAGTGTTTGTAATTTTTTTTTGTTAAGTTTAGTGTAGTCTCAAGTAGAACTGACAGACGGACCTGGAGTTTACGAAACGCCCGTCTAGAAGTTAGACACTTTTTTTTTTATTTTATTGGTGTGATATTGTTGTGTTGTTTAAACTTCAAATATCAAAAATTGGACCTAACAGTGTGAGTTGACCTAACCTTGATTCAACGGCGCCAGTGGACTAATCAATTTTATCCCAGTTCAATAGACGATGTATATATTTCAATAAAATCAATCAAGATCTTGTCAAAATAAAATAATCGATATTGGACTTTTGAGATTTATAATCACTGATGATCACTCGCAACTGGAGATTTCTCGTCACAAGTTTCAAGTGACACAAACAGCAACAAAAGCTTTCACTCGATGCTCCGAGATCTATTTTATTCAGTCTGAGATCTATTTTATTCAATCTGAGATCTGTTTTATTCAGTCTGAGGTCTATTTTATTCAGTGTGAGCAGTGCATAGGGCAAGATTGTCATTTTTTGAAAAAAAAAAGTTTTAACTTGACTTGAGACATCATGATGTCTGATATTACATCTGTAAGAGAGATGTGTAGAGATTACACAGAGAGTTCAGACAGAGTGAGTAAAGCATTGCATCAACTCAAACATGAGCTGGTAAGTTGTTAGAATATTTTATGTAGTCTTCTTAAATAGCCAACAATGTCATTTATGTGGACAGGAAAACTAGGTGGCTGGATAGGGGGCCCCAGGGCCCCCCTACAGGCAAGGGGATTCCTTTCGGTGGGTTTTATTTTACCCGGTACGCTACACATTCACAATTTAAGCCTGAATACTCTCCAGGGACCCAGCCTAAATATAGTTCAGCAGTCAGATAGGCTTCAGGCTTCAGTTATCAAATGATATTTGGAACCCAAGACTTCCTATTTGTGGACTTGGCAGAATTTTTTACTAAGGGACCCCCCCCCCCCCAAAGTATCTTGTCTAGGGGCACAATACTTGCTTAGGGTCCCAAAATTGTACATTTACCTAGAGAAAATGGTGGCGAACCTTCTTGGGGGCCTCGTGCCCAAAATTCAAGCAAAATACCCATTCATTTATAGCAGTGTGCCAAGACTCCTATTGAATTGATGAGGCTCAGCGTGCCGACTGATGAGGCTCAGCGTACCGACTGATGAGGCTCAGCGTGCCGACTGATGAGGCTCTGCTTGTCAACTGTGGCACGCGTGCCATAGGTTTGCCACCACTGACCTAGGGTCTCCAAAAACAACTTAAGAACATCCCTTATTGTTCAAACAATCCTTTTAACAATTCCGTTGACTTCAATACAATGACGGGTTTTGTTCGTGTTACTTTGATGATGTTTATATTTTCAATAAGTCTCACGTCACGTGATTCGAGATTGTCACCTTAAATGTGTTCGTTATAAATACAACAAACAGCTATTACACCATTTCTTTAATACTTACCTTGTCAAATGTGATGGTTTTATGTTCATTTATGACATTTTTAAAATAATAATAACGAAAAAAAAAAGATCCCAAAGCAAACAAAATATATAGACCTAAACCTGGATTTTAAATGAGTTCATTTGTCTCTGTCAACGTTTTCATATCTCCTTTTATTTCTACTGTGTCCAGACATTTTGGTCAATATTTTTTTAACTCATGTGAAATATAGGACTGAAATTTATGAATGAAATAAATAGATGAATAATTGTTTGAAACTGTTACTTTTAAAACATTTAAAGATATAATGAAACGTACGACTAATTCATCATCTATTCATATCATTAAGTGCCAGGTTTATCACAATGTATTTCCTTTGTTCTCTTAATTCTTTATTCCAAAATATATCTGACTAAAGAAATTATTTTTTTGCTGGGTCTTCAACATGGAAGCTGTCTTTCTGCCAGGCCCGTAGCCGGGCCCACCTACGTTTTGTCTGCCCCCCTCTACTTGTTTGCTCTACTTAGTAACATTTATTTCCTGCCCCCCTTGCTATTGGCCTGGCCCCTGCTGTAGAATGCCTGGCCCCTGCTGTAGAATGCCTGGCCCCTGCTGTAGAATGCCTGGCCCCTGATGTAGAATGCCTGCCCCCTGGTGTAGAATTTTCACGCTACGGGGCTGCTTTCTGCTTTAGTTTGTTTCCTTAAATTACGTAGTAAGTATATATCTTATACATTTAGGGCTAGTAAAAATGTATAAATATGCTAGCAATATCACTCAAAAGCATTGACAGTTACTATTTTTGCTATATCCTTGTGAAAGACGTTAACACTTTATATCTGACTTACTCAAGACACATGTGGTCTATGTTTTAGTTTGTACATTTTCGGAAATTCCCAATAGGTGAGTCTCCCAGCGGACGTCACTTAACCTTTAGCATGTACATTTTTTAAAATGTAAAGTTTTTTTGTATTTTGTCAAGTGGTTAAAACTATCACTTAGAAGTAGGAAGTAGTTTAACTCTTAACATCCAATGAAGACTTGCTGTGTAATAAGTAAAGACAATTCACATGGAAGTCGCCCTCTTTTTTGTCTTGCTTGTCGTAGGTCTATTCTGTTAGGCTTTCACTAAATGCCCATTGCCTGACGGGATATCCACCCATCCATTCAGCAATCCACACATCTATCCATCCATCAATCCATCCATTCTCCAAACATTCTACAAATCCTTTCACACCATTTATCCTTCAATCTATCCTTCAATCCATCCATCAATCCAATAATCCATTTATCAAATAGTCCATCCATATATCAATCCAGTCTTCAATCCATTAATCATTTCATTTATCAAACTATCCATCCATCTATCCGTCCACCATTTAATCAATTTATCAACCAAACCAACCATCCATCCATCTATCCATTTAAACTCCCATCCATCGATCCAATCAATAGTCTGTCTATTTTATTAAACTCTCAGAGCCTGGTAAATATCAGCATTTATTTATCAGAGTTAATTTTAGCTTTACGCTTCTCAAGTAAAGTGTATCACGCACTGTACTGAGCCAGATAAGTAAAGTGTATCATCCATTGTACTGAGTCAGATAAGTAAAGTGTATCATCCATTGTACTGAGTCAGATACATGATTGTGAACTAACTCGCCGTATTTTTCCCTCTCCCCCAGCGTTCACTTAGACAGCAAGACGTCACTCTACTCAAGCAGCTCGTCGCCATCAACGACGCCATCACCGGCATCAAGGCCCGTCACCAGCAGAGGGCTCTGATGCCCGCGACCCTCCCCAGATCAGGGTCATTGTCACTGCGCGGCACGCCCTTGACCCAGAGTCAAAACATAAGGTCGATGAGCTTCAGCAGGTCACTGAGACCAACCTACACAGACCTACAACGACCAATCCAAAAGCTGCACGTGTCCACCCCGACTAAAGACACACCAGAGAACATTCTGTCTGAGAATTCTCTTAGTTCTTTTGAGCTTAAATTGTTAGCACACAATTTCTCATTTACACAGCTAAGAATGTCCCATATTTTACGTAAAGATAAACTCAGCAGCACAGATGGCCAGAACTTTGATAAGGAGAAATCAGGAAATGGTACCAACGTACAAGTTCACAAATGTACGGCTGCAAGTCTGGATTCGTTCAGGGGAGCGAATCGTGACTGTGGGAGAAATGAGAACAGTTATGTCCCTTCTCAAGCCAAATCAATCAAGCCCACGCATATCAATGAGTCGACGGGAGACAGACAGATATCAGATATTGATAAAATCAATGACAGGGTTCAGAAAGGTCAAGTCACCAAGATGATGATCAGCAGGGAGAAATTTTTGCCCGGCTCTTCGACCAGCATCGACACGTCACGGTCGCAGGCGGACAGCGTGTACGGCTCGGGTTCAGATCTGCGAGTCTCCTGTGACAGTCTAAATCTGTCCAGCTGTGACAGCCCTGTTTCATCCGACCTACACTCAGCGCCGTTGCTGACACTACGTCACTGACATAGGACAATTGATCCTGACATTAACAGGACGTTACCTCCGTGGTGCCTTCGTTATTATGCACCCCTGAATTCGGCCTAAAACTAGAAAGTCAAAGACACTCAAACAATGTGTGCCACTTGTTTGATATTGCACGGAAAGAAATATCTTAACGACAATTTGTCATAACATCTACACGACCGAAATTGAAATTGGCCGCCTCTTAGTGTAGTTTTATGTCTAATATTGTCTAATATTGTTAAAAGTCACTTGTTACAGACCTGTTATAAAAATTAAAGTAGTAAAAAGAAACTACTTATCATTTCAGAGCAATAATTCTCAAACCTTTGCGATTAATGACCCACCAAGAGAAAAATCTTATAATTAGTTATATATATATATGAATTCTGGCTTAAGTTTTATTTATGGCGACCTACTTCAATTGAGATCGCGACCCACTCTCTGAAAACCATTGTGTTAGAATGATTGTAATAAGCTATAAGTACATATAATAATCTTCGTGTCTGGTTTATGAACTATTAGATTTGATTTTACATAACGTTGCATATAAAACAGTACAGTACAGAGAAAACATTTGAATAAAGAAAAGTTCTTGGAAATAACCACCCATTGATTTTGAGAATTAGATTGATAAATTGACATGAAGAGAGAGAGAGAGAGAGAGAGAGAGAGAGAGAGAGAGAGAGAGAGAGAGAGAGAGAGAGAGAGAGGTGGGGTGGGAGATAAAAAAAGAGAAAGATAACAAAACCTGTTCCTAAAGATCTACCGGAAGGAAATATTAAATGCAATAAATACATAATACAAGTTTGTTGTGTGTTTATAGTTCATCTATTCACGAATACAATTTGTCTTTGAGACACATCTTCCAAGAATCTTTGTGCTTAAATTAACTCAATACATCATTTCTTACACGTCATTAATTCATTCAATACATCATTGTTCTACTCATCATTAATTCACTGAATACATTTTTGTGTTACACGTCATTAATTCACTCAACACATCTTTGTGTTACACATCATTAATTCATTCAACACATCTTTGTGTTACACGTCATTAATTCACTCAACACATCTTTTTGTTACACGTCATTAATTCACACAACCCACGTGATATAATTTTAACCCTTCAAAATTTGATATTAAAAGTTTAAAAGTGAAACAAACAAATATTCCCATAAAACTAACGTACGCTAGGATAGGTGTCGCCATCTACCCTGACGGCAGAGACCTGCAGGAATTCAAAAGATTTAATCTTTATTGACACAAGATTAGGAGATTAAATCTCATCCTGAATGAGCCATCATAGAATTGTGAATGGCCACATGATAAATTTAATCACTTTCAATTTCAATAAATGAGTTTTTATTGAATATCATTAGATTGTAGAAATACAGTTTATTGATTTTCTCACTCCCATCTCTGTATAGCATTTAAAAAAAATATTGTTTTTAAAGTACACAATAGATAAGGATGCAGTAACAGATGTTCTGAGGGCAATACTAATACAATTTTTTGAAATGATTTGATGGTAAACTCCAAGTAATTAAAATGAAAACAAAAACAAATGAATGTCATAAGTAATTACTTTTTTTAATTTCTCATGTTTTCTAATTATTATGTAACATGAAAAACTAGTCCATAATTTGCGGGAAGAAACAAAGCAGATGAACAACATTTTCTAACAGTAGTTTCAAAAAATATAAGGTATAAGAAAATGAAGTAACTATTACATTGGATATGAGTTAACATGATCTACATATGAATGTCACATATTTTGTTTTGTACATTTAAACCTGTGATGAATTGAGTTTGTCATCAATGGTGAAAGTGAGGTATTTAAAAAAGGAAAATATCAGAGACCATTTGTATAAATAAAACAAACTTTTTAAAGTCCAAAGTACACGGGCTATAGTACCAGGCCTTAGGACAACTGTGTCACCAAATCTTGTAGGACTAACACATTATAACTTGAGCACACTTTGACAGTTGGAGAAATCAATACGTTTAAAATATTTCACATCGACACCGTAGCTGGTCAACAATGCTTTCAACTGGGTCGTCTGCAAAGGTTTCACACCAGGGGTACGGGCTAAAATCCAGGCGATTTCTGTAAAATAGAAAAATGGATTGTTGTTATACGAGGTACACACGCACGGTACATTTAACAACAAATAACATAAACTCCAAAGTCTAAGTAAACAATTCAACGGCAATACCAGAAATTAAAATCTAAACGTAATGGTTGCTATTCCTTTTTTTTTTTATCTTTTTTTTTTATCCGTTGTTTAACAGTAGGTTAGGGACTGTTGTTAGTTCTTTTGGAGTGTCTAGCTAGATGCTTTTAGAATGTCTAGCTAGAAACTTTTAGAATGTCTAGCTAGAAGCTTTTGGAGATATCTAATGGACTCAGGTAAAAGTACCTGTTGGGACAACAGATTTGATATTACCGACATAAAAATGGAACTTTTCGTAATGGGGGAGGGGTGGGCCATAGACGGTCGCTTAAAAGAACTTTTCAATATAAAAGTTCTGTCAATAGAAAAGTTCTGTGTGTGGGGGGGGGGGCTTCCGGTATTTTGTATTTTTATAATCGTATAGAATTACGAATTTTACTTTAAGGTCAAATGGTCAATTTGTCTTAGATTGAACATATCCAACGTAATGATGTCCTCTACTGGCCATATTTAATTGTATATGAATCACTGTAGAATCAGGTAACTGATAGACAGCTAGCTATGGGTGTAGAATCAGGTAACTGATAGACGGCTAGCTATGGGTGTAGAATCAGGTAACTGATAGATGGCTAGCTATGGATGTAGAATCAGGTAACTGATAGACGGCTAGCTATGGGTGTAGAATCAGGTAACTGATAGACGGCTAGCTATGGGTGTAGAATCAGGTAACTGATCGACGGCTAGCTATGGATGTAGAATCAGGTAACTGATAGAGGCTAGCTATGGGTGTAGATTGAGCTATTTAGTTCAAGTACCGTCAAGTGACGGAATTTTTCCCAGCAACATCATTCATCTTTTAACATCATTGCCAGGAGACTTAAGTTTTTATATTCATTTAATGTAATTTGTTTCTTAGACTTAAGTCTTTAAAAAAAATAACACTGGTGAAAATATGTCATTAATAATAAATCACACCATCACATGATTTCAAACATGTTCCTAAAAATAACTGCAGTTAATTGTCTATTTTTACAACTTATAAAATGACCAATGCTATTAACAATCGACTGTCTGTACTTCCACTGCGTACTTTTAAATTTGATACAGTCTCAACTCTCAACAATCAAAAAACCCATGCCAAATAAGTTTACATACTGGCTCTTAACTCCACGTTTTTGTTTTTTAGCTGCATTCTCATCCACTCCGATTTTCCTCAACCATCTTATTTTCCCACCAACACAAAGTACACTAATTACACTTTTCTTTTTTCAATCAATTCGTTATGTATGACGTAATAAGTAATGAGTCACGTGAATAGATTTAGCCACGAGATTATGACTTCAAAAGAAAACAAACCCTCATCCAAACTTTGGTTGTAAGGGGAAAACACTCAATTTAACTTGAGTTATTTATAGACCTGATGCTGGGATGGGTTTGAGAGTAAATGCTAAATATAGATTCTAAAAATAAACAAGTCAATATATTAATATAGTTCATATTAATTTAAACATTTATTAACATATTTTTACACTGTTAATTGGACCTTTTGAACATCACCTCAAGGACAGACAAATAACTTATTGAAAATCTCATTACTAGTTAGGGAAGCTTCAATTTGTAATCTGTGTGAAAATACAATCCACAAATATGTATGTTACATACATAAGGTAAAGACAATGTACTGAAATAGATACAACATGAGCCAATGACTTACCAGCTTTGGGAAATATACTGATGGGTTTGGAGCAGGAATAAACTAGACTGTAGTTGGTGTAGTCGGTGTCTAGAACCAGATAGTTGGGTTTATTCTTGTCGAAATCTGAGGTAGTGGAAAACAAAATATTGAAACTTATAAGAAAACATATTTTTTTTTTACTTAATTCATCAAAAGATGGCACACAAATGTAAACAAACAAAGAACAACAACACAGTGTAGATTGGTCAATTGCAGTTCAGGGTCCCATCAACTTGGGCAGTTCCCCGGGGTGTGTTGCAGAGGCGTACCTATGGTGGGGGGAGTGTGGGTCCAAACCTGAAAGTCCCCAACCCGGGCCCCAGCTTGAGGGCCCCCCAAAACAATTTTTTTACATTAAATATTAAGTACATTATCTCATGTCATGGTGTCGAATGTCAAAATGCATGGGCCCCAAAAGAGGCCAAGCCCTCCCGGGGCCCCCAAATCCCTATCTTTGGCACTGGTGTGTTAGAATTACTAAAGGGCCCATTACCTTTTTTTTTCGCTAGTTTATATTTTTTTATAAAAAGTAGTCCAGGCCCGTGTCATGTGTACATTTCAAGAGTATTCCAGCCTGCCAGGGAATGATGAATTTCAAATTTGTATCTTGGGATAGTTTTCCCGCTGATGGTATACAAGGCCTCTCCATAAAGACTATCAACTCCATTAAGGACCTGTTCCCATATTATTTCATGAATTAAAAATCTCCTTTGAAATCAGCAAATGAAAAAACTAAGTCGCCCCACTCCCCCTCCCCTCCCCCCCCACCCAAGGTAACAAAAATATTTTTTAACAGAGGACTCTCAACCAATTTTTTTTTCTCTGAATCAGTTTTTTTAAATTTCCACCACTGTCATCCTCAACTTAGATGTGTTTCTTATAAAATGTAACTTAAGATTAACTAAAAAAAAGATTAAGGTCAGTAGGTCAATTAAGTATTTATGTACTTGGCACTATCTACACTTATCTATTGACAAAAAAAAAAGTACATGTAATGATAAATTTCTGAAAATATTTTAAAAGAAATGATGAGGAAGAGTGCATACTGACAATCGTTACATTTCTCAGATACAAGTCACTGATCTCTCTCTCTCTCTCTCTCTCTCTCTCTCTCTCTCTCTCTCTCACACACACACACACACACACACACACACACATATACAGACACACACATGCCGTAGGCCCTAAGGAGAAAGGGGGGGGGGAGATTTCGTGGGCCCTTTTCTGTTTCGGTGGCTCTAGGTACTGTGGCTATATTATAAGATGGCCAAGAAACACACCGGTCGTTTCTGAATTTCAAAATAAAAAAGTAGTAACCAGTGGCGCAGCGAGCGTAACTAGCGCCCGGGGCAAAATACCTTTTTAGCGCCCCCCCCCCATTCGAAAACCATATAATATTATATGTATTGTATATTTAGCGCCATCTGTAAGTAGCTCCCGGGGCATGATGCCCCCCTTGCTCCCCCCACACTACGCCACTGGTATTAATACACCTTGTGGCTTCAATACGAAGACATAGACAGTCGCAACAGTATTATAGTAAGGGAGCCTACTGAGAAAATATAAAATTGTACGGATTAAGGAACCTGGCAGTAACTTTTTAATGCAGCCCAAATACCAGTGTGATAAAAGCTATATTAGATGTTTATTTTTTATGAAGCGCTAGAATGAAATATTTCACCTCAAATGAAATATTTTTTTTATAAGAGTGTTTGAAGTCTATGGAGTTCACTTATTTTAAAGAAGAAATATCAAAATTAACCTAAACATTGTTAGTCGTGGTGGTTCTCATATTACCTTACAATTTTCCATGAGGTGTTCTAAGATACCTTCTTTTAAAATGGCTTGAATACAACTAATCCTCAAGTAAATTGGTAACTATGGTTATGAGCTCTACACTTTAATTGTATGATTCCTTCAATGGTTCCCTCGCTCCCTTGAAATCATTTCTAGATCCCATTGAGGACATTAGTTTGATACCCACTGGTGTAGTAAATATATAAATACAAGTCTTCAAACTGACCTGGTTGACCAGGGAACTGGACATGTAAACCAGCTGGTTGGCTGCTGTTCATGATCTTTGCCTCACCCACAATGCTGCTGTTGGATCTAAATATAGTCTTGCCAAAACTGAAACATAACAATACAGGTGTTCACAAAATGTATTATTTGATTCTGGCTCAGTACTTATTTGTGTACATATTTTTATAACTGCATTGACAAGAAAATATTTGAAATTACTTCAGTATTAGTATTATTATTTTAATTCAATAAGTTTCACCACAATTTTTTAAATAATATGAACTGGTTATCTAATTTGACATTTACAGATTAAATTATATATATATATATATATATATATATATATATATATATATATATATATTATAATGCGCAGGTACTTCGTAAAATAAAGTAACACCCTGAGAGAATCCCTCTTAGAAGATTGTCAATGTTCATTTCAAGTCGTACAAAAGGACTTATTAAAATATATCTAATATGTTCAAATTCGTAAAGTGTTCAGATGCCAAACAAGATTTGCTTTATAGCCTTAAAGCAAATATAAATATAAATAGCCAAACCAGAGACAATAAGAGCTCTAACATAATACATTACTTTGAAAGACTTAACACATTCTGAGACTACTGTAACTGACCCGTCAAAACATTAGACAGGGGTGGTTGGGGTCAAAGACAAACTCTGCGGTTTACTCACAATTTGACTTCCCTGACGCCGGTGTTTTTGACTCTCACAGTTCCGTTAGAGTTCAGGGAGTACTCAGCCGTGATGCAGCTCATGCCCGCCTGGAAGGGAGCAGGGAACGACTCGGAGGTGTACCATTTGCCCATGTACTGGTCACGTGATGTAAGAATACAAGTATACAGATCAATAATGATTTCAAATAATACGTAATAATTTATATGCCCATCAATACAATTGTTAATCTGCCAATTTTTTGTTTACCTGTAAATAAGTTTGTCAGTACTATTGTTGCATGTGTTTATTTCGTCGTCTGTATGAATAGTCGTATACATTAGAGAGCTGCACGGGATTGGGATTCACTTGAGTCCCCCCCCCCCCGCCCCCCCAGGTTATAAATAAATTTATCAGAGTTCCGTAAGGTTGGTTTTTTTTTTGCGGGAGTGCCGATGGGTTTGGGATTTTGTTTAATTAGGACTCCTCGCAGACTTCTGATGAATCAATCAAATCGCACGGATGATCTTGGGATGATGTGTGATGTATGATACACATTTAGTTCAGGGCCTTTCCTTGACATTCTTGGTATTTAGGTCAAAACGCTAGAGTAGGTTTAGAGACAGAGACTATCCCCTTCGACGTTTTAATATAATAGTTATCTAAGAGTTAGGAGGGATACCAATAAGGGTGACAAGGGGACAGACGACTTAGGACAAGGTGGAAACAGTAGAATAGTAGACGGCAAAGGTGTGAAGACCGAGGAAGGCGACGTCGCACAGGCTAGTTGGGTTAACAATGACGACTGAGTGACGCTCCACAAGAAGATTAGATAGTTGAGAAAATACTGAAAGGATTGTGACGTACTTAGAGGTAATTAGGGCACGGACGTTGGGGTATAAATAAGGGGATGGATTCGGACATTAGTTAATTAAAGAGAATTTAAGAGAAATTCGTAGTTATGAAGTTGAGATCTCTAGTTAGTCAGAGTTGAGGCAGATTGAATTATTGAAGTGTATTCATTTATGGACTTTAGTATTCTGATGAATTTCTGATGTACATATGTAAATAAATCGTTGTACTAACAACGCCTCGAGGTTTGATTGGTTTTTGCGAGTTGTGACAAAGGAGCGAGCAAATAAGAGTGAAACAGAAAGACATACTTCTCTAATTCTCTTTTTAATTTTCAAATAATGGATAATAAAGCAAACATTCGAAAGTTAGTTTACGCACAAAGCGACCGTATTCAGTTTTACGTAAATAAAGGTGGTAATAGCAATATTTGGGAAAAGTTTCAATCGTTTGCTCTTGGATGGTGAGGATGTGCCATTCGCAGTATGTACAAGATGCGATACCATTATAACTTGGAAGGCACTCGATGGTACGAATGGTCCGTGGAAGCATCTCGAGTTTTGTAAAAACAGATCACCAGTTCCAAAAATTACATCAATGACTAGCTTCATTCCAAGTCAAGAGAAGATTGTTAAACAGGTTCCAGTTCGGGTTAAAACGGAAATCACAAACACCATTGTTTCTATGTGCGCTAAAGACATCAGGCCCTTTTCATTTGTCGAAGGCTGTGGTTTCCAAGAATTGGCTGCAAAGTTGATAAACATTGGTGCAAAATATGGGAATGTTCCTGTTAATGAGATTTTGCCTTATGCCACAACTGTTTTAGGCATTTGGGTAATGTTGTGGAGAAAGAAAAAAATCTCCAGAAAGTGTTAATGTCCTCTTATTTTTACAAGAACTTAAACTGTAGAACTATTTATTTTACTCATTATCTTAAATGTTTTTCATGTATGTTTTTCGAGAGGATTTTCTACAAACAAATTTTTAAACCATTTTTTATGAGTTATAAGAATATTTTTGACGGGAGCGGGTGGGGTTGGGAAAAATTTTCGCGGGAGCGGGTGGGACTGGGGGGAATTTCTTTTGGGAGCGGGTGGGACTGGGTGTGATTTTGACTCCCGTGCAGCTCTCTAGTATACATATTTGCATATCTCTAAAGTTTTGTTTTTTATGTACATTTGTTTGTTTGCGTTAACAATTATTTGTCTGCTTGTATAGTAGTTTGTTTGTGTTTATCTGTAGAATGTTTGTGTACCTGTGTGTGAAGTCCCTGTAAGGATGAGATGAAATGGGACAGTTTTTTCTTTCATCCCCACCATAGCCGATAGTGCAATGACCATGTAGGCACCACGGGAGATATTTCGGGAACTTGAACCTTGGTCCTCACCGGAGATCGTACCAGGTACCTTCAGGTCGACAGTCGAGCGCTTTACCGCACGACCATCCGTCCCCGTCTTGCGTACCTGTAGAATTGTTTGTTCTTCCGTAGAATTGTTTTTCTGTAGAATCGTTTGTTTGTCTGCATGTAGAATTTTTCACTTATATAACAATAAAATTCTACAAATATTTTATTTTGGGAAACAACCTGAGTTGACCCGGACATGACGCATCCAATGTGCTTAACCAATCACCGAGATCTATCGAATAGAAGAATTCACTCGTTAGATTAAACAAAATTACCTGGTTCACATCTAAGTTTTGCTTCAATGGAATATCAGGGCAGTTTCCTGGGGTCATGACTATGAATGGACCAGCAGTGGCCGACACAACACACAAGAGAATCACAACAGATGACGTCAACAACATTCTTCTTCAGCGATGTCCTGGTTTTCTAAAGACATAAAAAAGAAAACACATTTTTGTTTATTGAATTTTGTATTTACATAGGCAGTTATTTATTGAATGCAGCGGAGCAGAAGAAGTGTCCCTTAGCGTTAACACATCTATGCAGCGGTCCTCAATGACTGGTCCAGTGAAGCTCCTTCAAGTGTTTCCCGAATATAAATCAAATATATTTATTTAAAAAAAAAAGGAATGTTAATGAACAAGGGTGTCTTTTTAAAAAAAAAATCGTTTTTGAGAGAAATATTCATGTTTTTATTGCGCTGGTTAATTCAGTAAGATTAGGCGCCTGTGGTTGTAAGCAGATGCCTGTGGCAGGGGCGCCGCGAGCCAACAAGGGCAGGACATCATTGAGGGCCCCTTAATAAACAATGATTTATGAAAAAATTGACATGGTCGGGGCGACCGGGCCCCTTACAGATGCGGGCCCCCTGGCAATGACCCCCCCCCACTGACCCCCCCTCGGCGTGCCTGGCCTGTGCTTGTAAGTAGGTGCCTGTGATCTTAAGATGTTGTTTTGTTTTCAGACCTACTGCATTCACACATTGTTTGTTAATCAAAATGTTCAGACGCCTGCAATATTTCGGGGGTATGAAGGTAGAACGTACCTTGAACAAAACACAGATACACAACGTCATCACTAATCAATAAACAACACACAGATACACAAAGCCATCACTAATCAATAAACAACACACAGATACACAAAGTCATCACTAATCAATAAACAATCACATATACACAAAGTAATCCCTAATCGATAAACAATCACAGATATACAAAGTAATCACTAATCAATAAACAAACACAGGTACACAAAGCCATCACCAACGAATAAACAATGTCCGAGTCAAATAAAAGTCACTTTAATACATATACATTTGAAAAACAATCTTTCAACCTTGGTACTCAGGACCTTATGTTCCCTAATTAACCTTAACGCGCTTCTTCTTCCCTTCCCGCAACTGTTACGGACTTTCTAGAATATATATCAATGTCCTATTACACATTCAAACGCTTCATGTGCTCACATGCACACATACATAACACTCTCTCAGACACACACACACAACACACTCTCTCTCTCACACACAACACTCTCTTTCTCCCACAACACACTTTCTCTCTCTCTCTCTCTCTCTCTCTCACACACATATACACAACACTTTCTCTCACACACGCACACACAGCACTCTATCAAACACTTACACACCCATATATACACATATATACATTTACATGTACATAAGATTCCCCCCTGTTTGACGCTTCCATCAATCATCAATACTGTGCATCACTCACTGTCATCATTAGACACAACAAATACCAACTGCACTAAGTGACAAGCACAAAATGTCAGACACTCTTTCAAGCAGTGAGAATTGAGATAACACACAAATCCCAGTTCAAACCCGAACAGTCAAGGTCAATACTTGTGAGCTCTAGCGCCCAACCATCATGCCCTGATTTCATAGTTTCTTTCTATATGATATTAAATATTAAAAAAAAAAGTACCGCAACTTTAAAACATGTACTAGATAGTAAGAACACCATGTTATGTGAGGCTGTAATACATTTATGTGAGGCTGTAATAATTTATGTGAGGATGTAATATATTTATGTGAGGCTATCATACTTTTATGTGAGGCCATTATACATTTATGTGAGGCTGTAATAGTTTATGTGAGGATGTAAATACATTTATGTGAGGCTATCATACATTTATGTGAGGCTGAAATACATTTATGTGAGGCTATCATACTTTTATGTGAGGCCATCATACATTTATGTGAGGCTGGAATAATTTATGTGAGGATGTAATACATTTATGTGAGGCTGTAATACATTTATGTGAGGCTGTAATAATTTATGTGGGGCTGTAATACATTTGTGTCAGCAAACGTTACAGTTTTATAACGCTAAATAAAATGACAATATTCAAAAACCTTACCTGAGCTTTGTGTATTACCTCAGAAGTCTGCAATAAATGTAAGGCCAGAACGTTGGCTTCTTATACTATTACTGCAGTACTTTTAACTTCAACCATGTGGAACAAACCGTTTTGTATGGAAAATATGGCAAGGCTTCACCCTACCACTAATTCTGGTTACAAAGGTTCTCATTGCTGCAAACTTTAAGTCTTCACCCGTAGTTTAAATATTTTCCCTGTTTATTGCAATTTCAGAAATCTTTATAAAATAATGAAGTTTTAGATCTAATAAAACATGTAGCGGTAGGTATAAATCGTGTACAGCACAAAGATAAGACAGTTTAACAATAAATACATTTTGTATGGGGTCCCCCAAATATATGGTTGTTTGAGAACCACTAAGGGGGGCGGCTAATGTCGCTACACGTGACTTTTATGTAACTGTCATCTGAACTTTGACCCAGATCAAATGAAATTTAAAAGAAAAAAAGAACCATGTTGTTTACACTGTAGTACATGGGAACCGAACTTATTTTTTTTTCAAATGCAATGTACGCCCCTTGTGTCCCCTCCCCTACTGCACCCCACTGACAAAACACAACAAACATTCTATAATACATTTGATTGAGACAGCGTGAAAGGCTGTTCTGGTGCACACAAAAGTTAGATCTGAAAACAAGGCCTTGTCTATCACAGAACATGTTATTTAGTTCATCTTTACTTCAGGAACTATAATGAACAAGACTTTGTTTGATTTATTGTAACATTGTATCGCATGAAGTTTTTTAAAGTAACGAACAATCCATCATGCGTTGATATAATCGCTACAGAATTACGAGCTTTATCTCCAAGGTTTTTTTTAAAAAAAAAAATACCAACATATATGAATTCAGATAAAAAAATGATGATGGGCTTTACAGGGCCCATTTCTGTGGGATACTGAACATTGATGGAGGGGGGCCTTATTACTTAAATTACACGGGTTGCAACATAATCCAATACATTATGTAGATATAAATATTGATATCTA
>JAGDYQ010000016.1:3329265-3347942 GCA_021962125.1 Bulinus truncatus | reverse complement strand
ATAGTCCTGTTTGTCACAAGGGCTCGGGTCAAACCGATACCCAATGAAACAAACCAGGCTAATAATGTTTCTGCAGTGAGATGGGAAAAAAACTATATACAACCGGGTCATAGAGGTAGAAAGCGAGTGACCGGTTTCATTAGTTTCCGAAAGGGTCAATGTCGAACGACGAAGGAAAGGGAAGGAAGGGGGGGGGGGCTGTAGTTTGAGCCGACTATGGTACTGTCGATGTGGAGAGACGCCATGGGCGTCAACATTGTCTGTAATACCGTGGGGGCTGCTGTCAGATAAATGTGGTGTCGCCCCTATGACTGCTGGGGATGCTGTCAAGTAAATGAGCGATGGGCCATGTCGCGGTTTTTTTTTAGGGTCCTTTGGAGAGAGAGAGGGGGGAAGAAGGGGGAGGGGAGGGGGACGATTGACTCGTATAGAGCACCGAGGCTCAACTTTCTCAGGTATGACAGGTGAAAACTACTAGCGTAGATGTGTAGGGTGTGTGTGAGTGTGTGTGAGTGTGTGCGTGTGTGTGTGTTTGTGTTTGTTTGATGGGGCGTGCGGTGTGATTCACCAAAAAAAAAGCAATATACATTTTTATTTTTTTTTGCAAAAAAAAAAATATGACAAAGAAACTTAGACAGACAAATGAAGGGTATAAAATTTAAGTTAAAAGTTATTTAAAAAATGTCAGGCTCTATACACACAGTATATATAGTGTTGAACACATTTTTTCATCACGTTTCTGGAAAAAAACAACGATTCTTAAAGGGCCGGGAAAAATTGTTGATACAGACAAATAATATATATATATATATATATATATATATATATATATATATATATATATATATAATAGCGGTGTGGGTTCTGCATTATATCGAAAGTAAAGAATTAATACAACCTCTTACAACAATTAATACACGTAGTTTAAAATCATCAAACATAAACAATAGTATTAAAAATCATGAAAAAATTGGATCTGCCCGAAACCAAAAATAACCTAGCTTACTGATCAAGCCTAAGGGAATATAACTCTATGCAAAGGTTTTGCAGGGTACAGCTAGTATATAAATAAAAATGTTTTATTTGTATAGCTTTATGTTCACGCACTTTGTTATATATAAAAATTTACAATACTGAAAATTACCAAAGTAGGTTTATTTAAAAAAAAAAAATAATAATTTATTAGTGAAACGTACAATTAAAATAAAATCCAATGAGATATTAGGGAAACATACAATAAAAAAAATTAACCAATGAGATATTAGGGAAACATACAATTAAAAAAAAAATAACCAATGAGATATTAGGGAAACAAACAATTAAAAAAATATTAACCAATGAGATATTAGGAAAACACAATTTTTTAACGAGTATTATTTTAAAAAGCAAAACAAATCGTCATTGAACCCAGTTGTATGTCTTGTAAAAGGATGTAACAATACAAGATGGAGGATTTCCTTCCTATTATTTATCCATGACACCGTCACAGTGGAATGTCCAGACCCCATCGATTATCCTAACAGCGATGAACCTACTAAACATTCCTTAAACTCAACCTGATGTGTTGATGGCAAACTCCTAATCCAGGGGAGACACCACTTCCTGACCGTTGACAAAAAACTTCGGCGATCATCGCTTCGGCCATGTCGAACAGTTCATCTTATCTTTGACTTAATTGGGACACAATTTGACCCCCAGATTAAAAGATTATGTTCAGAATAATTTCGCTGGATTACATAATATTTAATGTTTGAATTTAGTTTTATATTGGCTTGTTGCTATTGCTAAGAAGTTAATAATCTAAGCTCGAGAAAGTGGGGGGGGGGGGGGGGAGGGGGTTGTTCTAGGACAGGGGTCGGCAACCTACGGGTCGCGAGCCGCATGCGGCTCTTTCGATGTCAAGTTGCTGATCTTTTGATGTCAAATTGCGGCCCAATCAAATACCATAATATTGAAACATCAATTTTAGTGGCTCTATAAAAATTGAGAAAATTGTAAATTATAACTTTTGGCTCTTCTGTCTCAAAAAGTTGCCGACCCCTGTACTAGGATAAGCGAACATAAACGAAACAATTTAAATTATACTTAATGCGAAACCAGTTTAAAGTCGTATTTCCGAAAGTCGCCATGTTTGTTGTTTATGTGAGATTAATATTTAGACCATGACCAGAGGCGTAAAGGATGGGGGAGGGGCACTTTATCTACTGCCGAAGGTGTTCAGTGCTGTGATACCTCATATTATGAACTTAATTTGTATGAAAATGTTCAAATTCCAAAGTGTTCATGTTACAAATATTGTTTTTTTTCATTTTAAAAATGAAAATTAAAATACACCGAAAAAAAAAACACGATTTCCCCAAACATAGTAAAAAAAAAACACGATTTTCCCAATACATAATTACCACCTAAACATAGTAAAAAAAAAACAAGCAATTAAGCCTGTTCCATTCTGGACACAGGACGTGTTAGCGCATTTTCATGTTATGTATCAGTACGTTTGTTATCTTTCAGTAAATATTTTTAAATTTTGGAAATGTTTATAAATTCAATTGTGTAATGCATATATCTGAAAAAAGATATTAAAAGGACGTTTCTTTATATTTGAAAACAAAATTATTTTCTCTTAAATCTAACTACAAGTGGTTTGTGGTCACTGAAATAGGACTCATAATTGAAACATTCTAAATTGTAGTCATTTAATCGTCCGAAAACTGTCAATTGTTGAATGTTTATATAAAGTACGGGAAGTAAGTCATGTTGAATAACTGTTACAAAAATAAATAATGATTACGCCCCTTTGATTAGCTTTTATTATTTATATTTAAAATATAAGCAAAACGGTACATAAAAAACTCTTATATTTTGGCCCTGAGAGGTCAAATCGCGAAATGGACTTTTGATGTACACTTGGCAGGCCAAGACCTACACAATGATATATACATCATGGGTCTAGGACTTATGGTTGCTGAGATATAGGGCGGTCCATTATTAATATAGCTTATATAGTAAAAAAACGGTACTTTATAAGGCCCCTTTTACGGCCCTGAGAGGTCAGATCGCGAAATGGAAAAAAGTCATTTCTTGGCAGGCCAAGACCTACAAAATGATATATACATGATGGGTCTAGGACTTATGGTTGTTGAGATCTAGGGTGATGACGGACAGACGGACAGACGGACGGACAGACAGACAGACAGACAAAACGGGGACAATAGAGCATTTTTTTTCGAAAATGCTCTAAAAAAACACAAAAAAACTAGATCACCAAAAAAAAATAAATATCCCCTTAAACATTGAACTATAAATAGCTGGCTGAACATAAATAGACCAAAAGTAAAAGTAGACACAACTTGAACAATCAGAACATCATTCAGTAGGATATAAATAGGTGAGAAAACCCAATAACATAATAACGTAATCAGCTAATAATCGAAAGGTAAAGACAGGGCAACAATAGAATATGGTGGGGGGGGGGGTTATGGGGGCGGAATCACAATTTATTGTTTCTTTACGTTGACACGGTTTGGGGGGGGGGGGGTTCAAGGAGGGGAAAAAAAAAACAAGAAATCAAAGGAACCAAACAAAAACAAAAAAAAAATTACACAAAAAACATTTTCATAGTCAGAGCTGATCTTATGTTTTTGGACATCACAAGCAAAAAGTAAATTTGGTGAATCCTGGCAAGATTGTATTAGAGGGTTCAATATAAAGGTACATTTAGGAGGGGGGGGAGGAACCAAGCGAACGTAAATTTTGGGCCCTAGACAAAGGTACCTTCGGTGGCCAGCAAAAAAAGAAAACGATGCTAATGCCGCCGCCGACATAATATTTGAATTTCTTCAACTGTTGAATCTTTTCAGATCGTTCTTCCTTTTGGCTGGCGATAATAGCGGGGGTTGGAGGAGGGAAAGGGGGGGGGGGACTAGAGCCCGTTGGCAGCCATCTTGTTTACTTATTTTATAGGAAGGGTGCTGTTCATAATGACCATAAATAAATACACGTACTTGTTATCAAAAATAGAAAAAAAAAGATTTTTAAGGAAAGATCTCAGTATTTTTTTTATCAAAGTGTAAACTGAGCGGTAATAAATTTCATTCTTTGACGTCAATGAACTCTGGAATATACCATCACCACCATCATTACCATCATCATCATCACCATTATTACCATCACCATATGATCAAGAGATACATTTACCATCGTTAGGATCATATGATAAAAAGATAAACCATTTATTTAAAAAAAAAAAACGAAACATTACAGAATTTCAATTTTTATTGGTTCTGCTGAGTATAAACAGTGCACGATATGTGACAAAAGATGTCTGTCATCCTGTGTACAGAAATACTGTAGACCGACCACAGTTTTTTTTTATTGCGCTGGAAGCTCTCTGTGTGTGTCCCTGGTCATTTTGGATCTACCTTTATAAAAGGTGTTAATGCGGCGTGTCGGAACACGTGATTTCTGCTTTGGTGATTTCCTACGCTAGCTGATGGTTGTGCCAGATAGACGTTTGAACGGTAGTACGGGCTACAGTGTCATCGGCGCTGACACAGAGAAGGCAAGATAGGTAGATAGACAGGTATGTAGGTAGACAGGGAGGCATGTAAGTAGACCATTAGGTAGATCGACTTGTAGATAGACAGAGCGACAGACAGATTAGACAGACAGAAAGAAAGAAAGTCAGACAGACAGACGGACAAATAGATAGATAGATAGATAGATAGATAGATAGATAGATAGATAGATAGATAGATAGATAGATAGATAGATAGATAGATAGATAGATAGATAGATAGATAGATAGATAGATAGATAGATAGATAGATAGATAGATAGATAGACATTAAAATGAAAAACAACAACTAGTCAAACAGTGTTCATTTAACTGTGAAAGTGTTCATTTAACTGTGAAAGTGTTCATTTAACTGTGAAAGTGTTCAAAAACACAAAGACATGCTTAAACACAAGGTACATGTTTAGGCTGAGGTAGTGAGATTGGTCACGTCAATGCATGGGGAAATAATCGCCAGATAATTTTCTTCACCTCTGGTACTATGTGGCTATAATTGTAAGAGTTGTCCAGTCATCGATGACACATTCATTCAAGCCAGAAATTAATTCACACTGTTGAAATTATCACTTAACAGAGTGGCAATTTCTTTTTTTTTCCTCCTCCATGAAAAGACTTGACATTGGCTTAAAATACAGACTTTGACACACAGACTTTGACACGCAGACTTTGACACACAGCCTTTGTCACTCATACTTTGACACACAGATTTTGACATACAGACTTTGACACACATACTTTGTCACTCATACTTTGACACACAGACTTTGAAATACAGACTTTGAAATATAGACTTTGACACACAGACTTTGACATACAGACTTTGTCACTCATACTTTGAAATACAGACTTTAACACACAAACTGACGTTGATATCAGACATTGATTCAGAAAGTGTATGAATAGTGTTCGAATCTCAACGACGTCACACGGCAGGCATATAAACCTTTGTGGTGAACCTCGATCTAGTCAGGAGAAATGATCAATACACATCAAATCAATTGATCAGTTGAATCGATGGATGAAGATCAAATGTGGCTATAGTTGCTTCCATGCAAACAATAATAATTACCGAGAATTCGTTAGACGCAGGGACAAGGAATATTTTCAAATATGGAAACTGGGATTCGAACCGGAGACTTCAGGTATGATCTGCGTTTTAACCATTTCGCCCCTCGAAATTACAGCCTTGCACTAATGTATTTCCACGGGAGATTCGCGTCACGATTGAGTTAGTACACATCTAGGCGAACTACTTGTTGAATGCAACAACATATGTATGTATGTATTTATCACATACATCTTACACATACATCTAAGCGCACAATGTCACACAGCAGTCACACAGCAGTCACACAGCAGTCACAAAACAGCCACACAACAGCCACATCATCGTATGTATTTCATACGGTCTTTTGTTTATCTGTATTTTTTATTTTACTTTTTCTGTTCATGTCGTTCACCATCTCCTGGATTTGACACACGCTGTGAACTGTTGTACTGGGGATTTAGGGTCGGGGGTGTAGGGTCGGGGGGATTTGGGGGAGAGACAAGTCTGGATTTGAACGGTGAAACAAAAGTAACATAGTTTTACTTTATTTTTTTTATCTTTCACGTGCGCAGAGAGGCGCGGAAACGTGTCAAACCAGCCTACCCACCCCCGCACCCTACCACCCTACCGTCCTTCCCCATCCAAATACACCATCGCCCTCTTCCGTAAGTGAGGACGTTAACAGAGAGACCGAGAGAGAGAGAGAAAGAAAGAGAGGAGAGAGAGAGAGAGAGAGAGAGGGGGGGAGAGAGAAGGGGAGGGGAGAGGTCCTAAATAGACAATTCACCAAACACTGACGGACCAGCGCCCCCGTTGTACAACTACGGTACCGCCCCCTTATTCCCCTGCCACATATTTCCTTTTTTTTTTAAGCAAATTTTTAATAGTCGTCCCCACCCCCTTCAGGAAATAATAAAGGCAACAGTAATTACACAAAAGGAAGCACACTCAAATAAAAAAATAATAATAACAATAATAAACCCGTGTGCAATAGAAAACCAGAAAAGTTGGTGAAGAATGACATCCGTTTAGGTCTATCTCCCCCAACACAACAGACACAAGTTATTTTTTTTTTTTAATTATGGTTTAACCTTTTCATTTTTTTTTATGTATGCATATGTGTGTCTATCTATACATGGCTTACGACTGGCTGCGCCACAGGGGGGGGTGTAAGGGTGGGAATGAGGGGTTGGGGTGGGGGGGGGGGAATATAAGGTCCTATTATAGACAATTTTTCTTCGACGTCTGACGCCAAGTGACGCCACGATAAACAGGGTCAGAATTCATAGGAGGAGGATGTGGGGGGAGGGGGAGAGGACTCCCGGTCTCCATGACCCCAGGGGGTGTTTCGAGGGATGACTTGGACCAATTGTGTTGATTGATTACAGAAAATGGTTGTCCCTATGAAAGAAAAATATTCGCAAGCAGTCTTCGTATATCACACCTCAGTTGGTTTTTTTTTTGGGGAGATTTTCTTGAATTCATATGTTACGTTGAAGTTGAATACAACAAACATCTGGAAGTTTGCTGTTTTTTGTTTAAATACGGAAGCATCAGGTTTAATTCATTATGTACTTGGTGTTTGAAATTATAATGAGAAAAATATTACGAGTGTTTAAACGTGAAAGGAGCATACAATTTTGGCTCAAAAATTATCGGAAAACTGGCCACTTTCTCAGATTTCTATGAGAAACATATTGTTGATTTTAATTATCGATATTCTTTTTTGGCATATTTTGAAACTATTTATCTAATCTGATTACAATCAGAGGCGGCACAATATTGGGGGGGGGGGGGCGCACGTAACGTGAGCCTCAACCAACCTTAATTCGCCGAGTGTGACATAGTGAGGGGGGGGGGGGAGGCAAAGACTAGAAGTGGTTTGAACCATAGATATATAAGACTAGATCGCTTATGCTTATTTAATAGAGACCGAAAAAGTGTTGTATTCGAGACCCCTACTTTAAAAAGAGAAGAGTACAATTCTGTACAGTTCTTTATTTTTTACCGAAAAGATTTCCTTTCTTTTAATTAAAAAAAAATCCCCATTCATGCTAGAGGTTGGCGCTTTTAAAATCTACTGATGTGTCCGAAAAAATTATATTTGACGGTTAGTAATAATGTAATCAAACAACATGACGTTTGTAAATATGGCGGGGGATTTAGAATTGCGTGTGACACTTCGGGAGTTCACCCCTACGACTGTCAATTCAATTGCATTAAATAATGGATGAGTAGTAATAAAGGACGAGTCTAATTAGCCTGTCGGGGGATGATCAAAAATAGATGTGTAATCCTATTACACCAGTGAACAGTCCTTTCCTATTTAAAGTTTAACTTTTTTTTTTAAAGTACAATTTACATGCATTTAGTTTCTCAATACAATTAGTCCCTGTGTTCATTACAGCTGTCTGATATTGTAAAACAAATTGAAGTTTACTTAACATAATAGGCCATCGGGATAGAAGAAGTGTAGAATTAATCTATTTCTGTACTCACGGCAGATGAAGTGTAGAATTAATTTGTTTCTGTAACTACGGCGTATGAAGGGATTGTGTGGTTAGCACAACGCCCAGACGCATTTACTTCCCCAACTTAAAGTCAGGTGACCCATTTAAAGCTGGGTGGACTTTACATCAAATTTCACCCTAGGAAAGTGTCATTGGTTCTCACTCAGGGTCGAAGTCGAACCCGGGAAATTCAGGTCAACAGTCAAGCGCCCTACATCACTAGGCCATCTGTACTGCAAATGGTGGTGAACCTATGACACGCGTGCCACAGTCGGCACGCAGAGCCTCATCAGTCGGCACGCAGAGCCTCATCAGTCGGCACGCAGAGCCTCATCTGTCGGCACACAGAGCCTCATCAGTCGGCAAGCAGAGTCTCATCAGTCGGCAAGCAGAGCCTCATCAGTCGGCACGCAGAGCCTCATCAGTCGGCAAGCAGAGTCTCATCAGAGCCTCATCAGTCGGCACGCGACTAACATAAAACATCCTTTAATTTTAATTGAAATAAGTGGTGTTTTTTTTGTGTGTGTTGCACGCGGTCCCAAAAATAGTTCGCCGCCACTGGCATATATACAATATCTCACCATTCAACCTATTTTAAGACTTCTAGCTATTTCCTAAGTTGATGTATAGCAGAATGAGATATACTACAGTAGATATGGCCAAAAAAACCACCCGCAGGCCAAGCATGGCCCATCTAGCTGTTAGACCCGACCCGGGTAGCGCTCGTTCACACCGATGGAGTTTAAATTTGAGTTAACATTTATATCTTCATTCATAGAAACATTTCTACAATCTCTGCAAGTGATCTCAAATTTCAGAAAACCTTAGCGGCCCGCGTTTCAAAAAAATAACCACCCTTGTGCTAGAGAGTAATTTAGTACGAATTCTTCACCTTTCCTTTAACACTATTCTTATATCTATTTTATTGAGTACGACGCACAACAGTTTAAAATAAAACAGTAAACTAAGACCAACGAACGTATTTAGAAAATCTTTTTTTAGCAATGAAGAAATGTTTAGGTCATAATGAAGACACGTTCAAACATTCCCGAAACA
This sequence comes from Bulinus truncatus, assembly GCA_021962125.1. Lineage (NCBI taxonomy): Eukaryota > Metazoa > Mollusca > Gastropoda > Planorbidae > Bulinus > Bulinus truncatus. The sequence goes on along the minus strand of JAGDYQ010000016.1, from coordinate 3,338,752 downwards.
TCTCTAAAATAAAAAAAACCAAGTCGAGATGTAAAAACCTAATTAACAGAACTCAAGATATGGTAGAGGACCCCCATGGGGCGCTCATGATGAATTCTGTATGGAGCACTATGCAACAAAGAGGTACGCCGGGCGTCTCGATTACTGTGAAATTCAGTCTCGATTACTATGATGACCGTAGATAATCTAATGATAAGTATCGTTTGTTGGATCAGGTTCGAATAAACTTGGTGTGCTTCTGTAATGTGGCATGAATCAGTCACGGAAGAAATGCGTCTATACCCGCAGTTCTCGTTGTCCTATACGTCTACTTAGGAAAAAAATTACATTATAAAAAAAAATATTTTATAAAAAACAACGTTTTTCTTGCGTACTAAAAAGCAGAAAATAATTTCTGAATAAATTGGTAACATGGTAATAGTAATAGACTTTATAAGAGCTTCTGATTTTTATAAAAACGAAAAACGTTGGGCGCATGAATCTTATATTATGTGAATGTTTGTATTACAGTATTAGAATCATCAAATGTAAACAATTAAATCCCAAAAGAATTATTACCGAAGGTTTTCGAAATATCACGATATTGCAGATAATTTATTAGAACTTAGTCTAGATAACAAAATGCATATGAGTATGTAAAATTAATTCTAGTGTTGTATAACAATAATCATAACAACATGTACGTGTCATTATATACATACTTCTCTTTTCTAAAAATAATTTATCCTAAAAAAAACTAACCATCATTAAAAAAAGTTAGATAAATTTAAATATTTTTTTCTTTTAAAATTAAAATATAAAAAAAATATCCAGCAAAATAAAATAACTCTTACACATTTATTCAATGAATATTGCCAATTCAAAAAATTTTTTTTAGCCAATTACGGTAATTAGACTTCTGAATCCCATATGGCTGAAGTTAATTTGAAATATTCTGCCATTGTAATTATACCCATTTGTTAGATTTTTTTCCCTTCACATTTTTACTTGTAAAAAAAAAATGAAACAAATGTCTTTGATCACAGGTGTGTCTCTAACTCTAGAGTATGAACCAATCGACATTTAGTTGTACTATCTGCTGAACTGAGTCGACACAGAACAAAATGAGGGGAGAAAACTTTTCAGTTTTGTAGTGAACACAAACCATGGACCATGAACTAGTTGAATTGAAGACATTGTAGTGAATTCATCAATGTAATTGTCCCATATGGGACTTCGGAGTTCGCCATGCTAATTTTAGACATTCTAAATTGGGAGAGACAAATGGGTTGCGGGGGGGGGGGATACATTTCCAAATTATAGATCTAGGAATAAATATCAACTGGAATGTAATTTGAGTATCTGGTTGAGTACTGCTGTTTGTTCAAGTTTTATATCTGGCAGGCTAGTGCTCGTAAATACGTGCCCGGGCACTGAAATGGGGCGACATGTTTGTTACAGAAATATTATGGAAGTGTTTTATTAGCATATGTATTTTACCATTTTGTGTTTTGACATTTGTGGCATTAGCATATATGCTGTTTGCAGATGGGCCATTGACTTCTGACACCAAGCACTACTAACGTGTGACATCGTCAAATGACATTAAGTGCTACTAACATGTGTATGCCGGAGTTATAGGACATCTCGAGGGAGGAAATGTTATTTATGAAGGTTCCCCCCCCCCACCCCACCTAAAACATGTTGCAGGATGGCGACGCCTCTGTATATGTTGGTATGACAAATATTTTAATTGACACAAGCTTCATTATTCGTTCAAAGTAATTTTCACTTTATTTACTTATTGGCGTATGTGTTATATCGAAATCTGTTTTGAAGCTAAACATTTATGATGTTAGCCAACATTCTGGTTGTAATTACATAAATATATATTAAAATATATTTATAATTTCTAGACACTATTAGAGTACATTAACTGAATCATTAATTCTTTGATTTTTTTTTCCTTTTTATGTTTTATATACACATAAATACGAAGATTTTAAAAATCGTGTCTTGTAAAAAGACTAGAAAATCACAGCTAAGCTGTAATAATAAACATAATTGTGTCTAGGTCGACATTTATTGAAACAATAATATCCCGACCCAGTTCCGTTACCTCCAGCATCCGAGGTTCTCAACGGATGGAGCGCGTAACCCAACGGGGTACCTGAAAGGTTATGCAGGGGTACGGAACGACAAATAATTTTTTTTTTCTTTAAAGCAACCAAGATTTTGAAGAATGTCGCCAGTTTGCTGCTTAAGTCATCACCTGACCGCGTACCCAAGTTTCGTATTAGAATGGTAAAGCACATCCCATTGTGAATATAATACAATTATTCGCGAAACTTATAGGTGAGGGAGACCCACGCGAACGTACTTTCGCACCTTTTCAGCGGTTCCCAGACATCTCATCATACGAGACATTTCGTCATCGCATCATTCCATCATTATAGCAATTCATCATTGCAACGGTTCATCATTATAGCAATTCATCATTGCAACGTTTCATCATTATAGCAATTCATTATTGCAACGTTTCATCATTATAGCAATTCATCATTGCAACATTTCATCATTATAGCAATTCATCATTGCAACATTTCATCATTATAGCAATTCGTCATTGCAACATTTCATCATTATAGCAATTCATCATTGCATTTTTTGCAAACATAAGTACATGTAGGTGTAATTAAGTAATTTACATACATGAGCAATTTTGGCAACATGTTGAAACAGTTACTTAACCCTATAATGACGAAATGTTGCAATGATGAAATGTCTCGTATGATGAGCTGTCTTGTAACCTTTTTAAGCAGTCACAAAAATTGTAATAGAACCACTCTCCTACATATATATAATGGCCTAACCCTATATCCTGAATGTAATAACTCACCAGCCTAAACATGCTACACTGACCTATACACAAAAACAAAACAAAATCTACAGCCTTGAATTTATGTGAGCGTCAGAGAGAACAAAAGGACAACTTAATATATTTAATTATGTTCAGTCTGACAGACGTTAACAGGAGATTAATGGGATTTACAATTTTTTTTTATTTCAATTACATTCACTCGAATACTGACGTCATGAAATAGATGTCAATGTCATAATGATCTACCCAAGGCAGCATTACCACACCTATTATACACATTGCATGATGTATTATTATGAAGACATTTACAAAAAACAAAAACAATAACGGGAATGAACTTCCTGTCAGGATAAATCACACTTGAATCAAAGACATTTATTTGTAGAAACAAACAAAACATGAGTTAACAGAATGTTTACACGTAACCAATTTGTATCTCAGCAATTTGTTGAACTGCCTACTGCATATTATAAACACATAACTGTGAAGTGCATGGAAAATTGTCATCTTTACCTGACAATGGCTCTGTATTGTGAATGGTTTCTGTTGTCAAGAAACAAATAAGAGACCATTTAAAAAAACACAAGTGAGATTTTTTTTTGTTTCTCTTTTCTGTGTATGTGTTTTATGAGCAGAGCTAAATTCATGTCTTTTGGGGCAGGGAATAGCAGAGATATTTAGGGGCCCTAGCAGAGAATTACAGAGATATTTGGGGGCCCTAGCAGAGAATTACAGAGATATTTGGGGGCCCTAGCAGAGAATTACAGAGATATTTGGGGGCCCTAGCAGAGAATTACAGAGATATTTGGGGGCCCCAGCAGATAATTCCAGAGATATTTGGGGGAACGAATCTAGGCTATTGTTGTAATATCTGAATCTAGGCTAGTGTCGTAATATCTGTGAATCTAGGCTATTGTCGTGATATCAGTGAATGCAGGCTATTGTCGTAATATCTGTGAATCTAGGCTATTGTCGTAATGTCTGTGAATCTAGGCTATTGTCGTAATATCTGTGAATCTAGGCTATTGTCGTAATATCAGTGAATCTAGGCTATTGTCGTAATATCAGTGAATCTAGGCTATTGTCGTAATATCAGTGAATCTAGGCTATTGTCATAATATCATTGAATCTAGGCTATTGTCGTAATATCATTGAATCTAGGCTATTGTCGTAATATCTATGAATCTAAGCTATTGTCGTAATATCTGTGAATCTAGGCTATTGTCGTAATATCTGTGAATCTAGGCTATTGTCGTAATATCTGTGAATCCAGGCTATTGTCGTAATATCTGTGGATCTAGGCTATTGTCGTAATAACTGTGGATCTAGGCTATTGCCGTAATATCTGTGAATCTAGGCTATCGTCGTAATATCTGTGGATCTATGCTATTGCCGTAATATCTGTGAATGCAGGCTATTGCCGTAATATCGGTGAATCTAGGCTATTGTCGTAATATCTGTGAATCTAGGCTATTGTCGTAATATCAGTGAATCTAGGCTATTGTCGTAATATCTGTGAATCTAGGCTATTGTCGTAATATCTGTGGATCTAGGCTATTGTCGTAATATCTGTGAATCTAGGTTATTGCCGTAATATCTGTGAATCTAGGCTATTGTCGTAATATCTGTGGATCTAGGCTGTTGTCGTAATATCTGTGAATCCAGGCGTTTGTCGTAAATAAAACAAATACGAAAAAAGAGATATTGAAAACCCAGTTTACATAAAAACTCACCCAGTGACTTGTTTGGGGTGGGGTAGCAGTGGGGTAGCAGTGGGATAGCGAGTAGCAACTGGGGTGAAAGCCGCAGTCCCCCACAAGTAGAGATTTTTTTATTTTTTAGTAACAAAACTAAACGTTGGATCCAGGTCCCAACAAATGGCACATTGCACTAGGGCCGTCCTCAGCTCCATCCCCGACAGCTAAAAATTGTGTCACTTGATATGTCACACTTTCACAAACTAAAATGTGACACTTACACACAGAGCCGTAGCTAGCTACTGTGGTGCCCTATGCGAGTTATCTTTTTCGGCGCCCCTTCCTATTCCGCACAATCCGCAGTACCCCCCCCCCCCCCGCTATGCCACTGCTATCACAATAATGTCACTACCAACAGCGGACAAACATAAAAACAACAATTTAAAAAATAAAAAAACACCGCGTGACTTTTGAGTGACACGTCAGCAAAAAACTAAAGAATGTGTCCTTAAAACATGTAAACATTCCACACACAGAAAAAAATTAATTGTTCACGTAACGACAGAAACTGCTCATGTGACTCGGTTTATGTTGATATTAATGTTGTGACAATTTAATGAGCCACACATGCCAACTTTTAATTATGTCACCGTGTGTTGATGTTGTATATTTCAGCTGATTGCGTTGTGAAAGCAGTGGTTTTCAAACTTTTGCGATTCGTGACCTAAAAAGTCACCTGTTCGGTTTTCTCGACTTACATGTAAATAAATAATAAAAAAATAAAATAAAAAAACAGAAAATTTGAAACTGATTGTTTACAGTAGCCTGAGACACCACAAGAAATCATCTAGTGGGTCGAGATCACAATTTGAGAACCACTGACGAAATGCATTCTCCTCCTGTTTAAATACGGTAGCTTTGATTATTAAGGAATCTCAAGCGTGTCTCCATCACAGCAGTACTTAATGGTATAATGTGCCGTAGTCCCCCATCACACTTTCAGCCTCTTGAGTCAAACTATTGTCCACATGGTCACCAGAATGTTTTTCCCTAGTGAGTACTAGTGACCTAAGCGCACTAATATAATATGCATTACATTTAGTAATTTTGGCATCCCCCCTACTCCCCCCCTCCAATCCCCACGGGGGCAAACTTTGACGGTATGTCCAGTTTTATTTTATTTTGTATGACATACTTTCATCACGTGTCCTGACAGGAACTTTGACCTCTACTTGTAGGTTAGTGCCTCACAGTGCCTACTTGTTTACATATTTATATAATTTGCGATGTGGACACAAATTTCGGACACAGTATCCAGCGGAATTTTAGATTTCAGTGTGTGTGTGTGTGGTGCTATGCCAGGATGTATGTGTGTGTGTGTGTGTGTGTGCCTACATACCAGCAAACAATAAATATCCCCTAAAAATGAACTTTATTGGATACAAATGATATAATCTCACAGCGCTTATATTATTGGTTCACAACGTGTTTCCCATGGATGACGGCATCGAAGCCTCTCATACCAGTAGGCACATTGAAGCCCCTCATACTAGTAGGCACATTGAAGCCTCTCATACCAGTAGGCACATTGAAGCCCCTCATACTAGTAGGCACATTAAAGCCTCTCATACCGGTAGGCACATCAAAGCATCTCATACTAGTAGGTACATTAAAGCCTCTCATACCGGTAGGCACATTAAAGCTCTCATACTAGTAGGCACATTGAAGCCTCTCATACTAGTGGGCACATTGAAGCCTCTCATACTAGTAGGCACATTGAAGCCTCTCATACTAGTAGGCACATTGAAGCCTTTGTTTTTAATTAATGCAGCCGACATCTTTCCCCATATTTTTTTTGTGCCTAGTAATAGACATTTCTCTTCAATTTGTATGGCCATTTTGTGAGCGATTTGTCACCATAAACAAACTAAATATGTTACGGTTGTTTAGTTTATACAACTATATCTAAACAAACATTTCTCTAAACATAGCATCTTAAAAAAATCGATATGATTATTTATTTTAAAACTAATATAGATAAGGTAAAAATGTACACTGATGATTTTTCCATCAAGTAATTTGAAATAGACAACATAGAACAAAATGTAATACACTGGTATGTTTTATGTTGTTACATATATATATATATATATTTCAAGCTGTAACACATTGGTTTATGTCATGCCAAAAAATATCCCTGCTAGATGTAGACCCACAGGTATTTCTGTTTTAGTGCTCAATGATAAATACGTGATGCCATACTAACCATTGCGAATTAAAGATTATTTTCTTCAATATTGTCATTTAATAATTGATATTATTGAAACAGTTAAAAATTTAATGCACGTACTTTGTATAGTTTAATCTAAGAATATTTTTACATGTAGATTCATAGATATAGCCACCGTAAACAGACTAATGTCGACTAAAATAACATTATTTATTTTTTATGACTATAAATTTATCTTGAATCGCGTCAATACATTCCTGAATTGGTTCAACGAAAAATTTTATTAAATATTTTAACGTCAGCTACACTGTTTGATTATTTATTGTTACCATTATTAATACTGTAACTACATGTCTACTGTATTATGTATACAATGAACACCATTATTTTTTTATGTTTTTTTTTTAATTTTTTTTTAAATTTGCTAATGATGAAATTAAAAATATATTATATTAAACACCAGGTTGTGATTAATATCAACAGTCTACGTTACATCAATAAGAAAAATGTGTTTGTTTTCGACGTAAATAAAAAAATGGTTAAAAATGTAAACTTGTTGCTGAAACTATGTGAAATAGATCACAAATTGCCTTTGATTCCGTACACTAGTTTACATTTTAATTAAACTTTATTAATGTTGTTATCATTATTTGATAGCGCTACATTGCATTTGTATGCATTAACAGCTGGTTGAAAAATGCTGTATTTGTTAACATCATAAACTGAGAATGATTCTCAGTTTACATAAAAAAAGTTACATGTGTTTACATTGGTGTGTTTACATTGGTGTGTTTACATTGGTGGGTTTACATTACGACCAGGTGTGTTTATCAGTGACCGTCTGAAAAATATGATGAAAAATTTACCAGGAGCATTGTTTATCTCAAATTGTTTGTCTGATGATGTAATATATTCATAAGTTTACACGTATTCATCTCGTTACTATTGATACAGTTTCTATAAAAATCAACAGACAGACGGAGAGAATGAGATAAATTATTAGATTGACAGACATGTAAAACATACGAGTTTAGGGCTATGATTGCATGGGGCCATTTCAGACTTAATGAGTTTCAATGTGGTATATTGTATATTATCTGTCATACGTTTTACAAAAATATCATACTGTAAATTTTGGGAAGAATTAAAAAAAAACTGTCATTTAAAAAACATTGAGTTAAAACTTTATTTTAAAAAAATGCGTCATCTTGATGTATTATACTAAAATACTCTTTACTTTACCTCTTTTTTAAGTATAACATTTTATATTTAACGTGGGGGTTAGACCAGGTTAGTCATATTGGGGTATTGTCTGGATACCAAAACAGATGAGTAATTAACAATCTATTATAACGAACAATACAGCAAATATTGAAAAAATAAATCTTGCGTATACACTTTATTTAATAGAACTGCTTAGTTTACTGATCAAAACACCTGTAATAGTGCATTTATGTTTCATATATTATCCATAATACAGCAGCACTTCAAAATTTATTATGTTTATGTTTTGTCGTAATTAAGTTGTAGTACAATTAGTTTAGACAAAATGATAAAAAAAATTCTAAAGTTAATGAGAAAGAGAATCCATTAGCATACATCAATGTACAACAATCAACATGTTTGTAGGGTACATTGAAAACACCCAAACATTATCAGGGAAGAAAATAAAATGAAAAGGTAGTGAAGAAAGTATTGTGTAAACAAATAATTAGGGGAAAAATTTGTATAAACTAAAAAAAAAATCAAAGCCAGAGAAAGAGAGAGAGAGAAGGGGAGAGAAAGACAGGGAGGGAGGGACAGGGAAAGAGAGAGAGAAGAAGAAGAAGTAATAAATTAATAAAAGGAAGCTATAAATAGTAAATTATAAAAAAAAAGAAAATAGATATATTGAAAAAAATGATGGAGTGTGTAGAAAATTGCAGAAAAAGAAAGAGAGGGGAGAGAGAGAGAGAGAGAGAGAGAGAGAGAGAGAGAGAGAGAGAGAGAGAAAGAAAGGATAATTAAAAACAAAAAAAGGACAGAAAGACGGAATGGAAGAGTATAAATAAGTTATCTACAAAAGGTTATCATCCGAAGGATACATATAAATTAATTCAAGATCAAAATATAAAGACTTATATTTTACTTGTGTACTTACCTCTGAGTGTGGTCAATTGTAAGTTGAGAAATAACCGTGTACAAATATCCAATAAATGACCACGTAAAGTCCAATTCACTTAGTCCTTTGATGAGTTTCACAATTATTATTAACGCAAACAACAATCTGTAAACACTTCCACAGTTTTGGAAAAAAGTCAATGTGACCGTTGTGCACAATGGTACTCACGAAGCACACAATGTGTTATAACTGTAGTCTCTCTCTCTCTCTCTCTCTCTCTCTCTCTCTCTCTCTCTCTCTCTCTCTCTCTGTATATTACTGAGCTAAGCTGTTTGGCTTGTAACATGCAAATGAGTCGCCGTGAATTAAACAGTCGCGTGATTGAATCGCCCCGTTGCAGCAACAACAACAACAGTTATTGATATAACAACAGAACCGGGACCAATCTATACCATTCAACAACGACTACAGCAGCAAACTATGAGGGGGAAAAATAAAACAAGAGCTCTTCTCTGTCTCTCATTCACTTTTGCCACTACAGCGGGTTGTTGTTGTTGTTGCATTCAGAATTCACGAGCCGTGTGTTTTTATCTTCTGTC
>JAGDYQ010000016.1:3210943-3328765 GCA_021962125.1 Bulinus truncatus | reverse complement strand
ATTCATCTGTTTCTGTTACCTTGTCATTGAAAGGGATTGAGTGGTTACTTCTGAATAAAAATATATTAACCTTCTTTCTATAAATTCCTTAAAATTAAGTTGTAATATTAAAAAAAGTTTTAAAAACCTGTTTGTTCGGACTTTCACTTAAAACTGCGGAGCCATTCACAGTATAAGAGTCCATAATGTGAGGACCTGATTAAAAGAAAAATAATAATACAAGAACACAACCTAAAAAGAACAAACAAAAAATTATGGTGAAAAATCAATTAGACAGATAATAAAATTAAAAAAATTACAAAAAAAAAAATGACTCTACCTGCAATGCCAACTAGGACGCTAATTAAAAAGCAGACGAAAAAGGTGACAAAGACTAAAACAAACTGTCTTTTGTTGAGGGAATACAATCGCATTTGGACTGACCTATGAAAATATTTTAAAAAATTAGTATGCATTTGTAAAAAAACAACAACTTCAATTTTGTAAATGTTCAACACTTTTTAATTCAATATTTATTTCATACAGTAAATAAAGACCTGAAACATTTTTACAGCTAAGTGGAATAAAACAGGTAGGATGCCTGAATACTGTTAAGTAACAATGTCAAATCCCAGTGAGTCCAGTCACCTACTTTATCATCCGTGTTACCCCCATATTATGCATATACATTTCAAACTCGGCTAAGGTGGAGATGTAAAAAAGGAACTACAAATACCATGACATGTTGACTTAAAGGGTCAAAGAGTTAAACATATATTGACAGTATTTTAATAATATCTTCAATCTTGTCTTACAGGATTATCTCTGTTATCTGTATAATAGTAATAGTGTATAGTTTTTACAACCTACATAATCAACCATTACCAATGTGAAGCAGTTTAAACTACAATAGCTAATAATATGAGCTGACAAGAAATCAGTCCACATAACCATATTTTGCTGATAATTTAGAAAAAGAAGTTTAAAAAAAAAAAGTTAATAGTTCGATAAGTTTGATTAATACTAAGTCTAAGAACATGTCCAGATGCTGTGACTGTGTGTAATGTTATTAAACCAATGTCAGGTGGTCATTATATAAGCACCATGCCCATGGTTTCACGAATATCTCCTGGACTATAGATTCTTCTAACAATTTCTTGGGCAATAAATTCTGACTATGACACGAATAGAGGAAGGTTTTCGACCTGGGCTAAGAAAGAGGAAAATATTAGATTTAGGTCCCTTTCATCTTTAAATAAAATATGACATCAAAAATGAAGTTTTTATCTGCATAGATCCCATTTTGAGGCACCTGGTGCCACCCATTTAATTATGTATCTTTTTTAAAAATTCGTCTTAAATTGATTTCTAATGCAAAATCATAGAAAATGTACCCTGTCTAAGTCTAATTGTCTTGTATTTAAAACACTAGGCTAGGGCTAGGCCTTAACTGGGAAGAACCTGGCATAAGCAACTGTTTTTCCTCTGCTTTTTTAATAACATGTCAAATAATATGAGTGCAACTAAAAATTATATTATTTTCTCTAATATTGTAAATTGTATATTTTGTACATACGATTCTATTTCACGTGGCATTTTTATTTAGTCGATAAAGATTTGCCATCAGAAAAAAATAAATCAGAGAATTAAATTTTTAAGGTTTTGATGACAACTAAACACTTCCGGGAAATTACTCATGCGCATCTAAACAAAATGTCGCAAAAATGTTCATGCAGAAGATTACTATAAACATTTAGTTACCTTTCACATCTATCATGATAGTAAGATGGTGCTATAAATTTTGAGAATGCACTAAATGTATCAGAAAACTGAGACACGAAAGATCTGGCCTTGCTTCTAATTCCAGGACCCGCAAATGCAAATGTATAGTTGTCCATTGCTTAAAATAAAAAGAAAAAATTAAAGAATTAAAATCATAATCGAAATATACTCCTGGAAGAAAATAATTATAAAATACTAATGGTATATCTCTATCCAGCATACAAATTTTAATTGGAAGTATAATATCTTCATAAATACTACTATATGACATGCGAAATTTGTTCCAATTTTTTCACATTTACTTACCGTTATTTATTTATTATTTTTTTTAACAAGCCAATTCAGTTAATGTATTTGACAATAAAAACGCATTTTATTGTAACAGCCGTTCCTCAATTCTCAAAGATAAATTACTGAATTTAAGTAGAATAATTTAGAAAATATGCCTAATGCAACATCAATACTATTCGATCTTAACTTTAGCAAGTTCCACAATTACGGAATAGCATCCCTTATAACAGTGAAATAGCCTCCCTTCAAGTGTACTTTTAATGACCAAGATAAGCTAATTCACTACAGGATACTTTACTAAATTATATATCCAGCCATAATAATTCCTAGATACTCATGGTTTAATATAAAAACACTAGCAAGTTATGACTCCATCTAGATAAGGGATATGCACTCCTACACACTGGAATCTTTAGCACGCAGGCGCACAGCAGGCTGTTCAAGATTACAATAGGAGCTCAATACAACGTGTGTTGATGGATGGCTTACAGCAGACGAGAAATCAATATTTCCCCCCTGCCTGGAACTGCTGGAACTGGCCGACATACTCTCGTCGAATAGCGCGTGAGCTGGCGAACAAAAAATCAATGGCCGCAAAATTACAGCATATTTAAATATAGCTACATAGTTCATGAAGGTTTTAATACATTGGGTCAGAGATTGTCGGTCAAGACTGTTATCATAAACTAGTGGGAAAGCCTGCTGAAGCTGGCTGTACAAAATCCGACAGAAGGGATAACAAAGAAATATACGAAATACTGCAATAGAAAAGAACATGTGGCCTTTATTGCCATGAACAGAATACGATATGAACAGAAATAACAAAGAAACATATGAAATACAACGCATACGCAGCACGATATGAAAATTGAAAACTACCTGAGGGAGACACACGGGTTATACGATTATGTATTTAAGAAGGAATTGAAAAAAGATGGGTGTGGGGGGGGGGAGGTAGGTGGGAGCAAGATGTTTAAAACGAATGAACATGTGACCTTCTTCAAACTAAGCAGTAATCTAAAATGTTCCGTATTGGGATATAATGAACTATTTGTCAGACAGCGTAAGAACATCTAAAAGATACACGTTTTTAGAAGTATCAACAGAGCCGTTATTCTGGCGCCCTGGGCGAGTTACATTTTTTTTGGCGCCCTCCTCCCAGTCTAAAAAGTGCAAAAAAAAAAACAACATTTAACATTTTTGGCGCCACCTTCCTGTGCGGTCGCACAAACCCCACAGTACTCTTCCTGCGCAACTGAGTACCAGCACCAAAGAAGACCATTTAATACTGATATCAGGGGGACAGCCTTAGATTTTTTTTTCGGAGGTGCGTGTTCGGGTTGGATGAACCAAAGTTGGCCAGCCAACCTGTATTTTATAGTTCGGTAGATTTTGGGTTTTATGTGGGGGAAAATAATGGAGTGTAGCCTTGACCTTTTAAGTTGTTATACGCAGGACTTTTAAAGCACGTGACCGTACCCGATGGCGTCAGTACTTACAGGACTCCCCCCCCCCCCGGTTGCGTCCGCCCTACAGAGATTGATGATTTTTTTTCATTTTTTAAAGCGTTTATTCCGTGGAAAATATGATACAAAGAGATAGTGTATACAAAAGTATTAGGTTCATACAACCCTAGCACTTTCACCCATCCGCAAACACAAAACTATCTTCAAAACAAAAACACGAACTTTCAGGACAAAGCCATTCTAAGCCACTAGGGGTGATATGGGCTCTAGACAAAGGTACTTTTGGAGGGGAGGGGAGGTGGCTAGTAAATGATGGTACATTTAGGCAGTGATGGGAAAAGGTAACTAAAGAGCTACTGACTAAAAGTTTGACTAACTTTTCTTCATTTACATAGTTTAAAAAAAAATGTAAAGTTAAAAGTAAAGTTTGACTTTACTTTTTCTTTCTAGAAACTAACTAAAAAAGTTTGACTAAAAACATTTAATTACTTTCAGAAATGTTCAGAATCACAATTTTACTTCAGGGTTTAGCTATTAAGTAAATGATATAACGTTACTTAAATCAGTAATTAAAAAAATACTAAGTATTGTTGCTATTTTTATTCTCATTTTTTTCTTCCTTACAATAATACCTTGCCGAATTTATATAACAGTTGGAGAATTTTTAACTGTTAGAACTATGAGGTCATCATTCAAAATTATTTTAAAATAATGCATGTTTAGTCCTGAATCGCAGATCTGCTAAACGGTGTACTGTCCCTTTTTCTATAAACTTAAAGGTATTCTTATAAATACTGAACTCATCAAATTATAAAGTCCTTAAATAAATAATTTTTGTAAAAATATTGATTTAAAAAAAATAAATTTTCATGTAAAATGAAAAGCGTATACTAACTAATACATGCATCAAAATGAGATAAAAATGACAAGTTAAATGGCAGTATTTAGAGAATGGAGGATTTGGGATAAGTGAAATAAGGAGCGGGGCAAAGTATCTTATATGTCCCCATAGAAAAAAGATTTCTTGGTTGAAAACTATCACGGGTTGTACTAGAAAATAAACTAAAAATAACGATTTAGTCTTATGATAGTGTTATATACATTAACGAGGAAAGACAACTCCACCATTATATTATAAACAGAATTTTAATCGCCTTATTTCCCTTATATTATAGATTTTTCCCCCCATCTCTTTGTTGGAACATTGTCAAACCAGACACTTCACCTACACGTATAATAATAATAAAAAAAATTGTTTAAATTCTAGAGAAGAAATGATATCATAGTTGTTTTTGTTTTTTAATCACGAACTCATATTTATATGTAGTATATTGCCAGGGGGCCCGAATCTGTAAGGGGGCCCGGCCGCCCCGACCATGTCAATTTTTTCACGACTTATTGTTTATTAAGGGGCCCGCAATGATGTGCTGCCATGGGGCCCGAGTTGGCTCTCGGCGCCACTGGTCGCGACAAATTAGTGCAAAACAGTTTGTTCAGGTGGGTCGCATGGGGTAGAAATTTGAGAGCCACTGACTTAGATACTACAAACATTTGTTTGAATTTTATTAGCTACAAAAATGAGCAGTGGCGCAACTAGGGGGGGGGGCGTTGGGGGCATTTGCCCCCTCCGAAATAAAAAAAAAATTACAAGATTAGACCAAAAATTGTTTAAAATATAATACAAATATATAAATAATGTGATTTTTTAATACAAGTGATTTTTTTGCCCCCCCCCCCGAAAGTTTGGTCTAGTTGCGCCTCTGAAAATGAGTGAGCGCCAATAAGGATTAATTAATTCATTGGTTTCTGGCACCCACGCTTTTATATAGTCAACACAATTTTAAATAAATGTTTGTATGATCTAAGACATTTTAAATAATGGTTTATCTTCTGTAAGCTATTAATCTTAATTTTTTAATTTTATACTTTTTAGTGTCAAAGGAATTTATCTAATACTAGTTGCAAGTACCCTCTCTCCCTCCCTCCCCCTCCCTCCTTACCCCTCCCTCCCTCTCCTTCCTCTCTAACTCTCCCTATCTCCCTCCCTTCTTCTCTCAACCCCGTCCCCCCTCTCCACCTTCCTCCCCCCTCTCTCCCTCCCTGCCCCGTCTCTCTCTTTATCTCTCACTCCCTCCCATTTCTCCCATCCTCTCTCCCTCCCTCCCTCTCCCGTCTCCCTCTCTCCCCCTCTTCCTCTCTCTCCCTTTCCCTCCCTCCCTTTCTCCCTCCCTCTCCCACCCTCTCTCCCATCTCTCTCCCCATTCATCCCTCCCTCATTCCCCCTCCCTCCTTCCCTGCCCCCTCACTCTTTCTCTCTCCCTCTCCCATCCTCGCTTTCCCTCCCTCCCCTCCCTATCTCCCCTTCCTACCCCCTCTCTCCCTCCCTTCTTTTCTCTCTCCCTCTCCCCCTGCTCCCTCTCCCATCCCTCCCCCTCTCCCCCTGCTCCCTCTCCCATCTCCCTCTCCCCCTCCTTCTCTCCCCCTGTCCACCCAATTCCTCCCTCCCTCTCTCTCCCCTCCCTCCCTCCTACCCTCCTTTCCTCTCTCCCCTCTGCCCCCTCTCTCTCTCTCTCTCTCTTTATCTCTCTCTCCTCCCTGCCCCCTCACTCTTTATCTCTCCCTCCCTCCCTCCTCCCACCCTCTCTCTCCCTCCCTACCCCCTCTCTCTCCATCCCTTCCTTTCTCTCTCCCTCTCCCCCTGCTCCCTCTCCCATCTCCCTCCTGCTCCCTCTCCCTCCTTTTCTCCCCTCGTCCATCCCGCTCCTTCCTCTCTCCCCCCTGCCCCCCTCTCTCTCTCTATATATATATATAGACAACGAATGCGTCTTATAAGTATAGAGATAAATAGTGCGCCAGATTACAGATAAAAATAATTTCATAACTCTGCACATTTTTGAATCCGTTCTATACTTGATAAGCCATACATTCTTTCCACTATTTCCCTCGTTATATATTACTAGTTCCAAGTACCCGGCTTTGCCCGTGTTTAAAATAAGGTTTTCTGTTTACCTTCTGTTTTCTCCCTACCCCTCTCTCCCTTCCTCTCTCTCTCCCTCCCTCCCCCTCTCCCTTTCCCTTCCCCCTTTTCTCCTCTCCCTCCTTCTCACTCCCTCTCCCTCCCTCTCTCTCCCATTTCTCCCTCTCTCTGTTCCCTCCCATCTCTCTCTCCTCCCCTAACCCCCTCTCTCCCTCCCTTCATTCTCCCTCTCTCTCCTCTCTCCACCTCTCTCCCTCTTCCTCCCTCCCTCATTCCCTCTCTCCCTCCTTGCCCCCCTCGCTCTTTATCTCTCTCCCTCCCTCTCTCCCACCCTCTCTCTCTCCCTCCCTCCCCCTCTCCCTCCCTACCCCATCTCCCTCCCTTCCTTTCTCTTTCCTTCCCTCCCTTTCTCTCTCCCTCTCTCCCTCCCTCTCCCATCTCCCTCTTTCTCCCTCCCTCTCCCATCTCCCTCTTCCCCTCCTTCTCTCCCCCTGTCCATCCCCCTCCCTCCCTCTCTCCTCTCCCTTCCTTCCTCCCTCCCCCTCTCTTCCTCCCTTCTACCCTCCTTTCCTCTCTCTCCCCCTGCCCCCTCACTCTCTCTTTATCTCTCCCTCCCTGCCCCCTATCTCTCTCTTATCTCTTCCTCCCATTTCTCCCTCTCTCTGTTCCCTCCCCCTCTCTCTCCCTCCCTAACCCCCTCTCTCTCCCTCCCTTCATTCTCCCTCCCTCTCCTCCTCCACCTCTCTCCCTCTTCCTCCCTCCCTCATTCCCCCTCTCCCTCCCTGCCCCTCACTCTTTATCTCTCTCCCTCCCTCTCTCTCCCCCACCTCTCCTCTCTCTCCCTCTCTCCCACCCCTCTCTCCCCAACCTCTCTGTCTCCCTCCCTCCCCTCTCTCCCTCCCTACCCCCATCTCCCTCCTCCCTTCCTTTCTCTTTCCTTCCCTCCCTTCTCTCTCCCTCCCTCTCCCATCTCCCTCTCTCTCTCTCCCTCCCTCTCCCATCTCCCTCTCCCCCTCCCTTCTCTACCCCTGTCCATCCCCCCTCCCTCCCTCCCTCCTACCCTCCCTTTCCTCTCTCTCCCCCCTCCCCCCCCCCCTCTCTCTCTTTATCTCTCCCTCCCTCCCCCTCTCTCTCTCTCTATATATATATATATATATATAAATACTTATTATTATGGCTTCACACTTCTTCTAAAATCCTTCTTCATTCCTTTAACTTCCTCAAACTGTACACATCAGAGAGCATGAAAAAACATCAACAATTCTTTGCATCACAAAGGCGCAATACAGCACCAGCGCGCAAGTTCTATTCGATCATAGGGAAATGACGTCACAGAGGAATTTTATTTATGGCGCCGTCGAGATTACTTTAATATAGTAAAATACTAAAATAAAAAAAATTAATTACAATTAAACTACCCATCGATATGAAACGAAACCTGTCCTATAACCTTCCCCATGTAATTATGTGTATGTGTAACAAATTTCACGTTATTTGTTTGTCTGGATCTTGAGTTATAAGGGAACAGACAGACAGACAGACAGACAGACAACGAATGCGTCTTATAAGTATAGAGATTATACAAAACTATCAAAGAAGTTATTAACTTCGGAATTCATCTGGATTAAATTAATTGATACGACCGTTCTAAACTAGTGTACTGTCATCGGGAATACACAAGTCCTCAACAATTTGTTGGTTGATTCAATCAATTTGAATGGGAAACACAAAACACATATATCCACGTGTCTACACTAACAGAGTGACTGTAATAAAAGGTTTACAGTAAATGAGAGTTGTATAGAAAGGTCAATTTGTGAAGATTCAAAGATGAAATAAAGGGGATCAATTTAGTGGGAGTGGCAAACAAACGAATGTATGGGATTCAGCATATATATATATAAGATAAACAGTAGCCTACTTATGGACATCAAGTGGTGCAAACACACAGAACAACTTTCAAGCAGATTTACATTCCGTCGTGCAAGCATACATACACACATAAAGTTTAAATTATTGTGACATTAAAAAGAAATAGAGCATAGACTGACAGACACATAGATACAACAGATCCGTTAACAGTTCTCTTTACAGGATAAACATGGTTTGTCATTTTGTTGTCTTGGTTACTCTTATTGTTAATATTGATGTTTTTCATAATGTCAATAAATGTTATGCTCAAGTTGAGAAATAAAAGTTCATATTAAGGTAAAGTATGAGGATGGTACTGTTGATATTATTGTCAAGTATGTTGATGTGGACGATACTGTTTATATTAATATAAGTAGCTTGCTGTGGAAGATACTGTTCATATCGCAGGACTCGTTTCCACACGACCTATAACGGCATAACATCTTTGAAAGCGATGTCACATCACAGATGACAGCTCGGATGACACTGACATTCAATATTGGAAGGTGGTATGGGGAGGGGGGGGACATAACGCTTCCCGTTTCAAACTTTCCCTTTAAATAAGAAATAAAATAAAAAAATAAAATGTTAAATATTAAATCAAACACAATGCATCAAAAGGCAGGAGTGAATGAGGCCCTAGCTTCCATCAGACAGCGGCATGTACAGTCAACACCTACTTTGTAAGCCCGGCCTTGTGTCACTCGATACTCTCCCCTTTCTGTCTGCATTGAATTTCTCGTCTTTTGATCGTCATGTTTTCACCTTTTTTTTTTAAAACCTGCGCTTCTTCATAATCTGACGTTAGTGTGTTTATGTGTGTGTGTGTGTGTGTGTCTGTGTGTGTGCGTGAGGGGAGGGAGTGAGGGAATGATAGAGTGAAGGAAGTCTGAGTGCATGAAGCAATAAGTTCTCAATGAAAG
Source organism: Bulinus truncatus (assembly GCA_021962125.1). Lineage (NCBI taxonomy): Eukaryota > Metazoa > Mollusca > Gastropoda > Planorbidae > Bulinus > Bulinus truncatus. The sequence goes on along the minus strand of JAGDYQ010000016.1, from coordinate 3,319,436 downwards.
TGATTGACAGAAACTGTCAGGAAAATCACTTAAAGATTTTCAAATAATCTGTTTTAATGAAACTAATAGTTAGTTAGTTAGTTAACTAGTTAGTTAGTTAGTTAGTTACATAGTTAGTTAGTTAGTTAATTACCTAGTTAGTTAGATAGCTAGTTACCTAGTTAGTTAGTTAGTTACCTAGTTAGTTAGTTAGCTAGTTAGTTAGTTAGCTAGTTACCTAGTTAGTTAGCTTGTTAGTTAGTTAGCTAGTTAGTTAGTTAGTTAGCTAGTTACCTAGTTAGTTAGTTAGCTAGTTAGTTAGTTAGTTAGCTAGCTAGTTAGTTAGCTAGTTACCTAGTTATTTAGTTACCTAGTTAGTTATCTAGTTAGTTAGTTACGTAGTTAGTTAGTTACCTAGTTAGTTATTTAGCTAGTTAGCTAGTTAGCTAGTTAGCTAGTCAGCTAGTCAGCTAGTTAGCTAGTTAGTTAGTTAGCTAGTTAGTTAGTTAGTTAGTTACCTAGTTAGTTAGTTAGCTAGTTAGTTAGTTAGTTAGCTACATCGTTAGTTAGCTAGTTAGTTAGTCAGCTAGTTAGTTAGCTAGTTAGTTATTTACCTATTTAGTTTGTTAGTTACCTAGTTAGTTAGTTGGCTAGTTAGTTAGTTAGCTAGTTAGTTAGTTAGCTACATAGTTAGTTAGCTAGTTAGTTAGTTGGCTAGTTAGTTAATTACCTAGTTAGTTAGTTAGCTAGTTAGTTAGTTAGCTAGTTAGTTAGTTAGCTAGCTAGCTAGTTAGTTAGTTAGTTAGTTAGTTAGCTAGTTAGTTAGTTAGTTACCTAGTTAGTTAGCTAGCTAGTTAGTTAGTTAGTTAGTTAGTTAGTTAGTTAGCTAGCTAGTTAGTTAGTTAGTTAGTTAGTTAGTTAGATAGATAGTTATTTATTTATTAAGTTAGTTAGATACCTAGTTAGCTAGTTAGTTAGATAGATAGTTAGCTAGTTAGTTAGCTAGTTAGTTAGCTAGTTAGTTAGTTAGTTAGTTACCTAGTTAGTTAGTTACCTAGTTAGTTAGCTAGTTAGTTAGTTACCTAGTTAGTTAGTTACCTAGTTAGTTAGCTAGCTAGTTAGTTACCTAGTTAGTTAGCTAATTAGTTAGCTAGTTAGTTAGTTAGCTAGCTAGTTAGTTAGCTAGTTAGTTAGTTAGTTATTTAGTTACCTAGCTATCTAGTTACCTAGTTAGTTAGTTACCTAGTTATTTAGTTCCTAGTTACCTAGTTAGTTAGTTACCTAGTTAGTTAGTTCCTAGTTACCTAGTTAGTTAGTTCCTAGTTACCTAGTTAGTTAGTTACCTAGTTAGTTAGTTCCTAGTTACCTAGTTAGTTAGTTCCTAGTTACCTAGTTAGTTAGTTCCTAGTTACCTAGTTAGTTAGTTCCTAGTTACCTAGTTAGTTAGTTCCTAGTTACCTAGTTAGTTAGTTAGTTAGTTATTTAGTTAGTTAGTTACCTAGTTACATTGACTGGCTAAATTATGTAGGTCGGGAGTTGTTTTATTATAAATTTTAGTTTTGTTTCCATTATAAAGACACAGACTTGTTGACTGGTGAACCGTTTTATATGCTGACAGTAAAACAAGCAAAACATTTGACAGACACACACAGATAGTAAGATACATGGATGGATACTTTATGGATAAACAAACAGGTGAATGGGCTCCTTGGTGAAACTATGAATATACGTCTATCTATCTATCTATCTATCTATCTATCTATCTATCTATCTATCTATCTATCTATCTATCTATCTATCTATCTATCTATCTATCTATCTATCTATCTATCTATCTATCTATCTATCTATCTATCTATCTGTCTGTCTGTCTGTCTGTCTATCTATCTATCTAATCTATATATCTGTATGTGTGTCTATCTATCTGTCCATCCGTCTGCATGTCTGTCAATGTATCTATCTATCAATAAGTAAACATCATTACAAGTGTGTCACTAACTTGGAGGCCCTTCTGTTTGAGGCGGGACCCTACTATAATCACGCAGCTGTCTTGGAGTATGCGAACCATTAATATTTACCACAGCGTGTGTTTGTGGGGGGGGGGCGCACCTGCATAGGATTCCTCGACCCCCCGACAATGACGTCAGTGTCTATGGATACTCCATATCATACTAGAACTTCAAATATATTTGATCATGAAGTCCGAGGTTTAAAACTAAAAAAACCTGTTGCCAACTGAAACTAAAATCAACAGATGTGGACATTTTCTTTCTTTCACCTTTATTGTGTCTCCCCCCCCGGTCACTCACTCTCACAAGTATTTAAACTCGCATAAATCAAATGTGCTAATGACCCCAAACTGGACAGATCAACAATTGTTGTGCAAACAGCTGTCCCGCCCCCCTCTCCCCGCCCGGTCCTTTTAGCGGAAGTAACAATTCACCTTTTGTGGCGTGGAGGGGTCACTCCCTGCTGTCTCTACTGTTGACCAAATGTTTCCAGTAATATTAGCCCAACAGATCTCCGTTGGCCATCCAACAGTCCCCCCCATTCAACGGAGTGGTCCCACAGAAAACAACAAATACTGACCACTTCGCCCAACGTTTCACGGCTATCTCAATGACTGTCTTTGTATTTCTGAATTTCAATAAACAAAATCGTTCAATATTTACATACTGGCGACAATCACCACCACCACCACCAAATGTAACCCGGGGGGGGGAGGTCGAAAAAGGTCAGAAGATGTCATCATAACCTTATAGGCCCTGTCACGTGATGCTGTGGTATTGTTTCTACATTCCTATCATCATGTGAGGTCAGTATTGATTGGTTTTAAATCGTATAATCAAAATAATCATTGCAGGGTTGGTCATGATATAGATGAGCGCCACATACAATTTCTGTATACATTTAATATAACTAATTCTACAAAACCTCTATAGTTTATATAATCAGCGGACTATCCAGGAAAGTCTATTTCAGTTAATTTAAATATAAGTTCAAACAAAGTTATTAAGTAGAACACAATAATAACATATATCAATCTTGTGTATACATATATATGTGTGTTATTCTGAAAACCTAACCCAGGGGTCGGCAACCTTTTTGAGATGGAAGAGCCAAAAGTTATAATTTACAATTTTCTCAGTTTTTAAAAAAGCCACTCAAATTATTCTTTCAATATTATGGTACTAGATTAGGAATAGGTATACAAAATAATATCATTATAATTATTTGCGCATTGAACTGGAAGGCCGCAATTCGACATCGAAAGAGTCGCAGCTTGACATCGAAACAGCGCATGCGGCTCGCGAGCCGCAGGTTGCCGACCCCTGACCTAACCTAATGTATTTGTTATAGGTTACTGAAGGCTCTACCCAATATGTTTATTACACTGAAAACTTTACTTAATGTATTTGTTGAATTGACAGCTTAAGTCAGCCACGAGGGAACTACAGCCCGTGAGCCGAATCCGGCCCTTCGGACTGTTTTATCCGGCCCGCCGAACTGTTTTATTCGCCCGTGATCAACAACTCGTTTCAGAGTGAATAACAGAACTAGAATTTCATGTAATGACGTTTTTTTCTTAAAAACCATATTAGTTCATGGCAACATTCCATCCATCTACTCTTTGTGCCAGTTTGTGCAGCCCACCGGTCTAATTACTGAGCACAATGTGGCCCGTGACTCAAAAAAGTTTGTTAGTCATAACTGAAGGCTGTACTCAATGTATTTTTTATACTGAAAGCTTTACACAATGATTTGTTATCCTAATAGGGTGTATCAAATCTATTTGTTATACTGATAGCTGTACCAAATCTTTTCGTTATACTGATAGCTGTACCAAATCTTTTCGTTATACTGATAGCTGTACCAAATCTATTTGTTATACTGATAGCTGTACCAAATCTATTTGTTATACTGATAGCTGTACCAAATATATTTGTTATACTGATAGCTGTACCAAATCTATTTGTTATACTGATAGCTGTACCAAATCTATTTGTTACACTGATAGCTGTACCAGATCTATTTGTTATACTGATAGCTGTACCAAATCTATTTGTTACACTGATAGCTGTACCAAATCTATTTGTTACACTGATAGCTGTACCAGATCTATTTGTTATACTGATAGCTGTACCAAATCTATTTGTTATACTGATAGCTGTGCCAAATCTATTTGTTACACTGATAGCTGTACCAAATCTATTTGTTGTAAGTGTTTTTATATTTTCATTCACCAAGTACCATTACTATGACAACGACTATTATTGCCCGATGATTATTACCGAAATGAAGCAGGTAAATGTTTTTAACTGTTCAAACTGTCAACCACTGGATGTTGTCTACTTGGAACTACCCCCCCCCCACGCCCCATCTACTTATTTCCCCTGGTGTTCACACCCACATTCACACCCGTTGACACGTGACATATATCAATGGCTGCAGTTATAAATAAATTTATCGTTTAAAACCCTCCCCCCCCCTTTTTTTTTCACTAAATCACATTTTTTATAGTACATGTACTTGTCAAGGAATTTGTCGATTGTAATAAAGTCTTGGGGAAAGGGACATTTGAGAAGTAAGGCGGTTCCACTGGGGGGGGAGGGCGCGAAAAATATATAGTTCTGACCGCTTACCCTTGTTTGACATCGGATTGATACCTTGCCGGAAATGTGACCTTCGCTGACCTTCGGGTGACGCCTACCCAAATGCCACACCGGACGTGACCATAAACAACTGTCCCCTGAGTTGCCCGCGCTGGAAGTGAACAAAATTTTTTTGCGGGGCTACCGGACACCGGAGAGTCAGATGGTCAGAAGTCAGGAGGAGATAATGGCAAGAAGCTTTCCAAGATTTGTCGGAGTTAATGTTCTTGTTATTCGTGCGGTCCACGACTCTAGATGACACTCGTACGTGAGACACAAATCTACTGCCGTGTAAGCCAGATGTGTCTCGCTGAAATAGCGAAGTCACGTGACTACTATATGATTACAGATTTCATGATCATCGGAAAGAGGAAAAATAGCGATTATTTAGCGAAACATTTATTCGAATTGACCTGTTTTTTTCTTATCTCGAATCAATATCTATAAATAAAACCTACTCCACAGAGGCGTAGCGAGGGGTGGGCAAGGAGGACATCATGCCCCGGGCGCTACTCACAAAGGGGCGCCAAATGGCATGTTTTACATATAATATTATATGGTTTTCGAATAAGGGGGGGTGCTTAAAAGGTACTCAAAAGGTATTGTACCCCGGGCGCGAGTTAAGCCCGATACGACACTGCAACTCTAAACTGTCCCGCAAAGAATATTTTATTGTGGGGGGTTAAATTTTTTTGTTTGTATTATATCTACAAGAGCCCTATCTCCCCAAGTACTATCTGCCTTTTTCAAAGTCATATCTTAATTTACAATTAAGTTTCCAATAATACTTCAGATATTAGCAGGCTTTCACATATTTCTATCTTGTTTATCTTTCACTCCATATCAGTACTGGATCGATGTAAAATCAATTATGGGTAAACAGGTTATATTCGGTTGTTAAACATGCTACAGTTTGTATTTATTCAAAATAAAAAAAAATGGCCAGTTTCACAGACTGGATAAAAACAAAATTCTTCACCAGGTATCAGCACACAGAATTTCCGAGAATATGTAAATTTCCCAATCAAGTCTCTGTACATTCCACCGACACCTATTTCCCTCCCTTATTTCTTTTCTGTTTGTCCCCCCTCCCCTCCCTTCCTCTCCCATTAAACATTTGGAAATGGCGATCACAAAATGAGTTAATGGCTGCACACTTCCCTGGAGGTGAGGTGACAGCTTAGAAAGAGTCTGCACCGGACTGCATGGCAACAGAAAAGAATTTCCATTTTATTGCGTCACATAAAATGCGCATTAAAGTGCAAATCTTGTTGTCAGTTAAAGGCATGTTATATAGATAAGTGCAGTTTAACACGTTCTCTGCTTTTAGGACGCCAAAGTGAGGGCCAATGCCAAATGCTTCAGGAAATAAGGGGTATTCGGGGAAAATAAAAATTGGTGACCAATGGGCAACTGTATGTAAACATGCTGCAACAAGCAGGGTCGGCTTTATGAATTACATAGCCCAATTCAATGGATGCTTGCGATAAAAACTATTACAATTAATGCTAAATGTAAATTGCGTGACCCCTGCCAGGCGCGGGGCCCAGTTTCGACCAATTGGTCAAATCGACCTAAGGCCAGCCCTGGCAACAAGCAATGAAAAAAAAGTTAGAGTCCTAAGAAAATTATCATACGGGTATCTGCAGGAAAGCAAAAGAAAAAAAAAATGTTATCAACTTTCTTAACTAAAAGGATCATCCTGACCCTAGTCCGAGGGCCCATGGCGTAACTAAGAAGGGGTGGAGGGGGTAATTCGCCCCCGGGCGGCAAGTCCTTATCCACCAACAAGAAGCGGCAAAATTACCACTATAGCATTTATTTTTATTTACAGTGCGACTTTCCATGGACAAGAGGTTAACCAGGAGGTGAGCTGCTGTGTGCGGCAAAGGCGCGGTAAATCAAAACAATTTAGAATAAAATTAATCAACGTCCAACCAACATCTTTGTATTCTTAAAAAAAAAAACTCAGTCCAGACAACAAAACATGCTAAATGAGAAATTATATTAATGTGAACCTTCAACAACATTATTTCATGAAAATACGGTCGATTTTATTGCCCTCTTTTTATAAGCACACTCAGGTAGGACAGTGTCTGGTGTTAGTAAATTGATGAGACCTGTCACCACTGCTGCTGACCTGCGGTAGGTCCACCGCAAAGTGGGCCGGGGGTGGGCACAGGCCCTTCTCAGGCCAATGGGCTTGGCAAGTCACTTGTCTATGATGTAACTGTCCTACGGACATTATTCATATCTCGATGTATCAATGGGTGTTAGTATGAGGGCCCCCCAAAAACGCTGCTTTGCCCTGAGCCCATTTCGCTGTTAATATGGCTGTGCGTGTGTTACCTGAATAATTATCAGGACACCCCAGCTAATATGACATAGCAGTAGGTGGGCCGATTAGAAGGACTAAAGCGGGAAGATATTGTCGAAATGCCAAAAATGTGCTGCTTTGGATATATAGGTATTGCCCAGTCAAGTGTATTATCTGGCAGTGACTTTCTTAAAGATTGGTTGGTATACTAGGCATACGCTTAGCCCCCCCCCTCCCTCATGATGGCGGTGCCCCTTCAAGCATAAATTCCGACCAAATTTGATGTTTTAGGGGCCCCGCACGATTACTTTTGCTTAGGGACCCCCACGTGTCTATTAGTTTCTGTATGGGGCCCCCAAAAAAAATTTAAGAACGGTTCTATGGTATGCCGAAGGAGTGTCGAAAGTGTATAACATAACAGTGTTATGTCGCCCATAGAGCAATCCCCAATGTAAACAGATGTATCATACCTTCATCTCGTGTCCTCGATGCTCTTTAAATAAAAGCAATTTCTTTATTGATCTCTGATTCCACCACCCTTCCCTAATCCGCCACCACACACAATTGTACCAGAAAGATTTATTTAAATAATCGCGTGATATCCGGTGCAAGTAACGGGTATTGGAAATAAAGACTTGTTGAGAATCACGAGTTACAGAACTTGTCCCCCCCCCCCTTTTTAACGGCAACTTTTATTCTATTGGCTCGGCCGCCCAACAATGGGCCAACAATAGACCCAACTTTCGTGGCCAGCTAATCAAATACACGTTATGAAAGCAATATTGAAAAATCAAACACATAAAAGTTCGTGGGAGGGTGGAGGTGAGGGGGGGGTGTACAATGGCGCAGGTGTTGATGGACCGACTCGCCTCCCACCCACCCACCCTCGGTGCTCCCCCCCCACCCTCGGTGCTCCCCCTTTACCTTAGTCTGTTGGTGTAAACATTCTGATAGCTACACTGGTCACAACAACTTCCCAATAACATTTATGGAAATTAAAACGGAAAAAAAAATGTATTTGACAATAGAATGTTAGCTGAAAGGGGGGGGAAGGCATACAGAATAGAAGCAATAATCCTGAGAACCAAAGGGAAGTCAGCCTTTCTCTATGCTACATTAGTTGACTACAAGAATTGAATCACACGCAAGAGTATCTTCCCTTTGGTCCATCGAATCTTTTCACTCCCCCCACTCTCCCGTCTATAATCTGTTTTAAATTAGATTTGTGGCCTGTCCTATCGTCCCTCTATTATTCCAGTTTTTCTCTCTCTCTCTCTCCCTCCCCCTCCCCCACCATCACATTCCAACACTCACACATATACAAAGGCTTATAAACACTTAGTTTACACTCACACAAGTACAATGATCCCAAAAAATCCCAAAATCCTTATCATGTTTTACCAGAGTTTAATAGAGAAACGTGTATTCGAGGCAATCTATTCAGACACAATCTATGCAGACCACAATCTATTCAGAAATAATCTATTCAGACACAATCTATTATAAAACGATCTATTCAGACACAATCTCTTTAGTTGCAATATTTTCAGATACAATCTACTCAGATAATATCTATTCAGACACAATCTACTCAGATAATATCTATTTTCAGATACAATCTACTCAGATAATATCTATTCAGACACAATCTACTCAGATAATATCTATTTAGACACTCTCCATTTAGACAAAAAATATTTATAGACAAACTATTCAGACACAGTCTACTCATAATCAGACACAATCTATTCAAACACAATCTATTCTGACACAAAATTTTTTAGTCGTTATTGTTCATCTGTTAAATGTCGTTTGATAGGCTGGATACTAATATTAGCTTGACCGTGGTCATTGGGGTCAGCCTTAATTTGACAGTGGTCATTGGGGTCAGACTGAACACATCTCAATAGTTTGTACAACTGTGTGCCCAGTGAAACTATTTAAATCAAAATGACCTGTCTGTTTACTGCGGACATTAGTTGTCTATGTCCTGTCTCTGTATCTGATCCAATAACGCCCCCCCTCCCCCAACTGCAAGTATTCCACTAATAAATAAAAAGCTGAACATTGGTAAAAGCGAGTGACGGACATTAAGTGTACTTGACCAATGTCAAGGGTACCCACTGGACAGTAATCTTTGTGAGCATCCTAAAACTTATTTCCGTCGGTGAACTAAAAATATATCATCATAGAGTACACCAGGGCTCGATTTACCCCCGGGGATGCCGGGGATATCCCCGGCACTGAGACCTGTCATCCCCGGCTCTGCTTTAGCTGATATATCCCAGCCGGGGATGAAATCATAGACATTTATCCCCGGCTCCGCAGAAATTTATTTTCATCCCCGGCACTGGTTTTTTTTTCTTAAATCGAGCACCGGAGTCAACTCTTGTTGCATGCAGGCAAAAAAAAAAAAACATTTTCAGACCCGCTTCTTTACTGTTGAAAGCAATATAATATTGTTCTTCAATAATTATAGATTTTTATTTAGCGAACTAGGTTCACATATCACTGCGCGGTTGATAAATAAAAAAGTATTGCAACAAATGACTCAAAATTGAAATGTTGAAAGTATTTCTATGGAGACAGACAGTAAGTTCAGTAACAAAGCTTAGGATTCCACGCATTTAAAAACAACTGAAAAGAATTCAGTCGATTACTGGTGGCAGTGTCCGGCAAGACTCACGACACGTGAAATAATCAAAAAGTGGTCACGCAAAAAACTGACCGTCAAAGTTGAATAGACTGATTTAAAATACAACGACCGTATTCGTTAAGTACGAAATATTTCTCAAACGGTCAACAGTGAATTAAAAACAAGACAGTATTTTAAACGTCAAGTATTTTAAGTGCAATCTTGCATTTATCGTCAGTGCACTGCTTAACCCGAAACACCATCCTCGCGCTATAACAGTAAAACAGACTTTTATCATTTACAACAGTCATCGGCTGCTGACTGTATGACCGACAGACTATACCGCAGGCGGACGAACCGAAAAATGTGTTCACAAACTCTGTACAGACTTCTTGAAAAAAGTTTTTTTTTTTACGAGACACCAGTAACAGGGGGAGAGAAGTGTTGTGTTTCAGAAAAGGTCCACCGGGCAGGGGGAGGTAACTCTAGTATCTGCCAACGATATAAATCAGGGTGACATTCGTGGACTCCGAGGGTTGGGTTGCCCGAGCAGGCAGCAACTGCTCTGAGGGCCGCTATTAAGTTTCCTCCCGGGCCCTCAGAGTTATATCTAATTTATTACGTCCCCAAAACCAGGAAATTCAATTACTGGTGGGCTGCCATAACTGTTTTGTGATTTGTGAATTCTATTAAAAATAGGCGAGGGCTAATTTTATCGTAAGTTCTTCCCCCTCCCCCTCACCTGTTTTATTTAAATCTCATCTCTGGTTTGCCCCTCCCACTGTCCCATTCAAGCGTAGAAAGTAATTTGATTTAGATGCACTTGCCTGTATCGTATTGTATAATTCTGGACACTATTTAATTGTGTTTAGCTCTTAAAGAAAACGAACACAATAAACAATATTTATTTTTTTTTTTTGGGGTTAATATTTCTTTTAATAAATTGTTCAAATGGCGGGTGGTTGGTGCGGAGGGGGGGGGGTGTTGGACACCGGAAGAACGGATGGACGGTGTAGAGCGCTCAATGGTCGACCTGAGAGTCCCGGGTTCGTTCCTCGTTGGGAACCTTTCCAGGTTCTGAGGAAAGTTGTTAACCCCTCCCCCCCCCACAATGGCCCTCATCTTTAAATGTTTACCTGACTTGAAGTTGAAGAATACCTGAGGCTATAGAAAACAGTGGAGGAGAGGAGACGGATGGTCGTGCGGTAAAGCGCTTGACTTTCGACCTGAAGGTACCTGGTTCGATCTCTAATAAGGACCAAGGAAATTGTTCAGGTCTTGGCTCAAGTTCCCGATATATCTCCCGTGGTGCCTCCATGGTCATTGCACTATCGGCTGTGGTGGGGATGAAAGAAGGGCACCATAAAAAAACGTCCCATTAGTGGTTTATTGGATCTAAGAGATTTCACCTCATCTTTACCTCATCTCACACAGAAAACAGTCGAATTCAACACATTCGTTTGCCCCGATGGGCCTCAAAGGCTAAGACGAACTTTTTTCTTTACAGTGGAATTAGGATCCGGACGATAAGCAAACAAGCAATTAAGCCTGTTCCATTCTGGACACAGGACGTGTTAGCGCATTTTCATGTTATCTTTCAGTAAATATTTGTAAATTTTGGAAATGTTTATAAATTCAATTGTGTAATGCATATATCTGAAAAAAGATATTAAAAGGACAAGTAAGTCATGTTGAATAACTGTTACAAAAATAAAATAAATAATGATTACGCCCCTTTGATTAGCTTTTATTATTTATATTTAAAATATAAGCAAAACGGTACATAACAAATTCTTATATTTTGGCCCTGGGAGGTCAAATCGCGAAATGGACTTTTGATGTACACTTGGCAGGCCAAGACCTACACAATGATATATACATCATGGGTCTAGGACTTATGGTTGCTGAGATATAGGGCGGTCCATTATTAATATAGCTTATATAGTAAAAAACGGTACTTTATAAGGCCCCTTTTACGGCCCTGAGAGGTCAGATCGCGAAATGGAAAAAAGTCATTTCTTGGAAGGCCAAGACCTACAAAATGATATATATATCATGGGTCTAGGACTTATGGTTGCTGAGATATAGGGCGGTCCATTATTAATATAGCTTATATAGTAAAAAACGGTACTTTATAAGGCCCCTTTTACGGCCCTGAGAGGTCAGATCGCGAAATGGAAAAAAGTCATTTCTTGGCAGGCCAAGACCTACAAAATGATATATACATCATGGGTCTAGGACTTATGGTTGTTGAGATCTAGGGTGATGACAGACAGACAGACAGACAGACAAAACGGGGACAATAGAGCATTTTTTTTCGAAAATGCTCTAGAAATGTCAAGTAAAAGCTGGTAAATGTTTTGTACAATGAAATCAAAATCATAAATAAATTTGTGATAGTGTTAGTAAATTTTTCAATTAAATTGAATTTAACTTTGAAGTACCTCTACAATAGTTTTGAGTAGACTCATCTGACAGCTTTAGTAATTGAATGAACATGTTCAATAGCCAGTATTGTGGAGTTTGAAGTGTTAAATTGGTGAGATAGTGGGAGTAAAAATGTTTAACAATTGGGTGGTTTAACAATTGGGTGAGTTAAGGGGTGGTGTTGTTAATTAGTGGAAAAAAGCACTCACAGTAACAGTTGTAAATGCTGGGGTGGTCAGGTTAAATATTCAAAGAAATATTTTAATGGAATAAAAGTTTATCAATAAAGTGGTTATTAAACTCGGAAGATGGGAGAGTTACATTTATACATAGTTGCACTGAACTAGACCAATGGCATGCCTCAAAATGGTGTGACGTATCTTGTATGACGCTGTCATGATGCACCTGTCATAGCGCTGGATAAAAAAAATCAATATATGCACAATTTTGATGAGATATAGCTCAAAGATTGACATAAGAAAAAAAGAAAGTTGATTTATTTTATACATTTTAATTTATTTGCACATTAAAACTTTATGTCTAGTTTCAGTACAATATTTGCTGATATGAACATTTAAGCGAAAATTAAACCACAATTTATCTTTCATATATAGTTGTAGTATCGTGTTCTATTTTATTTTTAAAAAAATAGCTATAAAAATTTAATTTGTTTTAGTTAATTCTTCAAGTCCGATCTTTACATGGTTACAATAGCTTGCAGATATAATTATGTAGGCCGGTGTACTTAATTTGCACCAAAATACAATATGGCGGTGACCACGATCGACTTCCGTTTGAGAACTAAAAATCTAGTTCTGCATATCTATGTTTGAATATGTATTAAATTGGGGGTGTGATTGTTGATATTAGGAGATTAAAGAGATTAGCAGTGATTATAACAAAAATAAATTAATAAATAAAAAGACAATCTTACTAAATGTTGAGAGAAATAATGAAGGTGTGTGTGTGTGTGTGTGTGTGTGTTTTGGGAGCAGGGGAGACCACCTGTGGTGTCATTTAATACACAAAAGAATTGTAGACGGTGTTGTTTCTCTGATGTGGCTGTGAAATATTTCAACCTCGTCTGTACATTGTTTCAGAATGTCAACAGAAAGCATCTCTCTCTCTCTCTCTTCCCCCACTACACTAGGCAGGGTACAAACACAGGTAACTATGACAAACTGTTTGTAGGCAGGGTACAAACACAGGTAACTATCACAAACTGTTTGATTATCTTTCCCAGTTCTCTATGAACATTTTCACGATATCTTTTCTTTAAAAAAATGTATATTAAATGTGATTTACTTACATTTGGAATATTTAAATTATCATTTAAAAACGTCACTTATCATTTCTGACATTTTACTATGAACATTTATGTGTTACATGCCCATTATATTGTGTGTTGTGTACCCATTATATTGCCGTGTTGTGTACCCATTATATTGCGTGTTGTGTACCCATTATATTGCGTGTTGTGTACCCATTATATTGCGTGTTGTGTACCCATTATATTGCGTGTTGTGTACCCATTATATTGCGTGTTGTGTACGCATTATATTGAGTGTTGTTTACCCATTATATTGTGTGTTGTGTACCCATTATATTGTGTGTAGTGTACCCATTATATTGTGTAGTGTACCCATTATATTGTGTGTTGTGTACCCATTAAATTGCGTGTTGTGTACCCATTATATTGTGTGTTGTGTATCTATTATAGTTGTGCTTGTTTTTTTTCAAATTTCAACAAATTTCACGTTCAATGGTTATTTTTTTTTTTCATCAAATTAAGTATTCTCTTAAGTAGATACTGTAGCTGTTTTATTAGAGGCCATTAAGGGACTGGACGAAAAAATACCCCACCGACAGACAGACAGAAAAACAGAAAGATACATAAATAGACACTTAGATTGATTAAAAATAAACAAACAAACAAAGGAACATTAATATTTTAACGAGAAAAAAACTTTAAGTAAGAAAATGAAAGATAACATTAGATTAATGGCCTTAAGGGTGGGGGGGGAGGGGCAACTAGGGGAACCGTTCTCAATGCACCTGGAAGTAGGGGTGGGGCGCCGTATGAATAATATAGTACAGTATATAACCTACATCTCTACATCTCGTCTTCCCTTCCCTCCCACACCCCCTCCCACAACCGTTACCAACCCATGCCATGGCACTTGCTCAGGGTTCCGCGTACTGGTGTGTCTTTAAAGGCCACCTCTGGTGGAAAGCTAGTCTAATAATCCACCCACAGATGTGCAATACTGTCAGTAATTCCATCTGGTCATGTCAGTACATTTGATAGCATTGTGAACGTGATGACATGTAAATGACATCCGAAAAAAATTAATTCCCATAAGTAGAATGAATAGACTCCCCCCCCCCCATCCCTCTCCATTTTATTTCAGCCAAGACATACCTATATTGTGCTAGCAGTGTGCCCGGCGTTGCTCGGGAGGTCGGGGTGCCACTTGCAACTTGAACCGTTTCTAATGCTTTACATTCCACACATTTGTAATGATGTGGCTTAAGGTCGTATAGAAACTGTTTCAAAATTCCCGCCAACTAATGTGTAGCAGCAATCTGCATTTCATATGTCACATTCTACCCTTCAACGACTACAACTGTAGTCCGGATAATTTGTTATAACCGTACTTTTTGTTCTCTTTGTTAAAAAAAAAAACAAAGAACAATTTTTTTTTAATCTTTTTATTTTATGAATTGAAATCGGCGAACAAAAAAAAATCTTTTAATATCATTGAAATATTTACATCATGTGTCAGATACACTTCAGTTGGGAGCTTCACTAGTCAATAACCAGAGGAGACGTTCTTGCGTTTTTGGGTGACGTAGCAAAGGTACATTTTGGGCGATCTTGCTAATGTATTTTTGAAGGTACTAAGGTACCGAGCCGTTACTTTTGGTGGTCCTGAGAAGGGCAACATATCTTTACCCTTGGCCAGTTGTGGCGAAACTTTTTGGGGCCGCGTGCCCCGTGCCCCAAAATTCACCCAAGAACCACTTATTTTTAAGCCAAGTTCCAACACGCCGATTAAAATTAAAGGAAGTGATATTTTAGTCGCGCGCCGATTGATGAGGCTCTGCATGCCGACTGTGGCACGCGTGCCATAAGTTCGCAACCACTGCCCTAGGCTAATTTACAATGGGGAGCTCTATGAAAAAACACTGTCAGGGTCATTTCTTGCAAATTCTGAACGCCAAATAATCTTTGATAACAGGGTACCTAAAGCCCCCCCTACCTATAAACTAGTCTAAACTGTTAACTGTTAGGTAAAAACAAAATATAGGTCACAATAAGGGGCAACTTTGGTTGCCTCCTAGTTTGCCTATATTTAAGAACGGTCCTGTGAATAAGCTCCTCAGTATAAGCACACTCAGCCCACTTTTTGACTATGTCTCCAATGCAGGCATCCCCAGCCCTTCCGACAGTCTGCCTGCCTACCTACTTCCGGGAAATCCCATGACCTTATTTTATCGTTGTCCATGGTAAGCAGTGTAATGTCGAAGACCCAAAGGGTTCGGGCGGGGACACAGCACAGAGACATGAATATTTATATTTTTTTTTTAATGTTTTATCTGACAGAAATATCTGGACTGGGCGGGGTACATTTGTTATATCAGTGACTGACACTTTCTGCCTTGATATTGGAATGCGGTAATTAGAACTGTCTTCAACACAAAGTCTGGCGGCGAACAGGGTGCTGTTATAACTCTACATGGGGGGGGGGGGGCGTCTCTTTTAACCAGTTTACGATTACATTAATTTTAAACATATTTTCTTA
Source organism: Bulinus truncatus (assembly GCA_021962125.1). Classification (NCBI taxonomy): domain Eukaryota; kingdom Metazoa; phylum Mollusca; class Gastropoda; family Planorbidae; genus Bulinus; species Bulinus truncatus. The sequence continues at coordinate 3,303,620 of JAGDYQ010000016.1, read as the reverse complement.
AACCTACCCCCACCCCACCACGCCTTCTCCGTTAACCCAATCTCATATTTCCATATGCTTTGTTTCTTTCTGAGTTTCAAGTGGCAACATAGAGATTTAATTATAACTCATTATTCAGGGAGATATGCAGCTTTGGTAAGAAAAAAACCATCGTTAGAATGACCTACTTAAGGAATGTTATAGCCTAGAGGGAGTAGCGTAATTAGTGGCGCCCGGAGGGGGGGGTGCAGACTCTATAAATACTGTCGGTCTGTCCCCACATTGTCGTGTCATAAAGTGGTGAAAATGGCGCCCTTTGATGGTGACAAAGTTAGACACCGCCCAGGGCAGACTGTCCGCCCCCTCCCCAACCTAGTTTAGACGCCGCTTACCCGATATGTATAAATATTATAACATTTGTGATATCAACATTATGATAAGACAATGCGTAGGTCAGTTCATTATTAACGAAGAAAAAGAACAAAAAAAAAAATTAGCGTTATCCGATGTAACATAGCGAAACAGAAAAATAATAATGAGAAATTAAAAGGAAGTCATTACATTGACATATATATTAACTTACTTGCTGTAAAAGCCCGGCGTTGTCCGGGAATTCGAAGTGCCATGTGAACCTCCTCCAAATAATTGTAACCGTTTTATTTTTACTTAAAATTAATTAAGTTGTATACCCAGGGGCAGATTTAGGGGGGGGGCATGCCCCCCCCCCCGTTACCACAAGTTTAGGTAAGACATCATTAAATTATCGAAATATTTTTTTGTTCTAAGACCAATTTTCAACAATGAAAAAGTTTTTCCCCCCTCCCCGGTCAAAGTTGTCTAGATCCGCCCCTGTGTATACCCCTATGTACAGGGCTAAAGTATTTCACTCTTACAGCGCTCCTCTGTAGCATTATATTTAAAAAAAATAGGTCGCCAAAATTACACAAAAGTAAAGATATTTGAAGCTGGTAACCCCTGCAGGTAAACAGTTGAACTTTTCAGTTTACCAGTCTGACTAAAAAGCAGACACAAGATGTGACGAAATAGACTAAAAATAATGAAGAAAGTTCTACCAGTCTGACTAAAAAGCAGACACAAGATATGACGAAATAGACTAAAAATAATGAAGAAAGTTCTAAAAATGAATATTTAAAAAAATAAATTTGACTTTTTCCAGGTTGACAAGTATTTAATGAAACACAATATTTTTATTATTGAAACTATTTACAAAGACAGCTTACCTGAGATTTTCTCTCTTTCTTATGAAAGATAGATTGTTAAACCAAACCCTGATTGTTAAACCCTGATTGTTAAACACTGATTGTTAAACCCTGATTGTTAAACCCTGATTGTTAAACCCTGATTGTTAAACCCTGATTGTTTTTATCTAAGTAAATCTATAAATAACCCACCGTGTAACTGGATCAGCTGATTATGTCTAGGCCACACCAAAAAAAAAAAAGAAAGCTGCGGCCCGCGGGCCATCTAGGGCATGTTTTCAGCTTTTGATCCGACCGACCCTCCTCTGCCATCCACTCATTCAGTTCATGGACAGCTACATGCACTTTTTATATAAGTTCATACCATCATCCACCCGAGCCTGGTGGCGCCCTTGTGCATAATTTAAAAACAATAGTAGCCCGCGGTTGAAAAATTTGCTCACCCCAGTTATCAATACGTCTAGACAGGGCCGTTTTAAGGTCGTCATAGGCCCTAGGCACTTTCAAAGTCGTAGGCCCTCCCCGATTTCAATTTTTGATATTTTTCAAGAATGCACTTGTTTTCACTTTATGTTCTGGCTTTCGTAGGCCCTTGAAAAGTCCGTAGGCTTACTGTGCCTATAGAATAAAGTGGCCCTGGGCCTAGATGTCGCCTATGTATGTAGTCCACAGGCCTACATTTGTCTATGGGACAAGTTATATTTTATGCATGCTGCCTACATGCCTAGCTGTTGTCTATACTTATTGTTTACGTCTATACCTGAAATCTGTTCACTGCAGTACATTCCCTCAGGGTGTAACCACCGCGCTATTGTGAAAACCGAGATTATATATAGAAGAGAGCAGGATTACAGTGTAGGCGCCTCCGCTCACCTGGGTGCCTCCATGTCCATTGCACCACCTGGGCTTGTTGTGTGAGTGTGTGTGGGGGGGGGAAGGGTGAATAAAAAAAGGGGACCTCCCAAAATGTGAAATATAAGTGCGATCAACTTGACATCTTGTTCTAGAAAAGGGCGCCATGTTATACAGGGGCAGCTGCTCAACTAGCGGTGCCTCGTTTACTCTTTCGCATTAACAATTAGCATCATCGGCTACAGGGGTGGCCCGGGGCGGGGCATATGATTAAAAGCAACCCACGGGATCTTCCTTGTCAACATTTTCATGATAATTTAAGTTCAACGTGGATAGGTCGCCAGCAATTATAGAGATGACAGAGATGACTTTTATAAATATACTAGCTGTACCCTGCACAACTTTTGCATAGAGTTATATTCCCTTAGGCTTGATCGGTAGGCTATGTTACTTTTGGTTTCGGGCAGATCCGATTTTTTCATGATTGTATTTTAAACTGGAATACTGTTGTATTAGTTCTTTACTTTCGATTTAACGCAGAGCCCAAATCGCTTTTATATATATATTATATTACGTTCAGAATAATGGATCGCTAAACATGTAGCGGCCATGCAGTGAAAGCAACAACTATTGTTGGTAATTGTTGTTACAACAGTCATACTTCATACGGTGCATATGAACGCCAACACTTGTTTTATAAACATGAAGAATTACATTTTAATAACTTCTAACACATGAAGAGACAATATGTATAAAATAAATATAAACTTAGAACATGTATGTCTAAATCTATCGCTGTCTAACTATGTCTGCAAGTCTACTTTTAAATACGCCAACTACCGCAAGTTTACCTCTGTCTAATCTCTAAACCAAAAGCCCTTTTTCATGCGGCAACAAAATATGATCACAGTGTATACGTCACAAGTCACACCCCTGCAAGCAGCAAGTAACTGCTACGTCACATACCAATATGACGTATAAAAGAAACTACTTAGCGCCGACTATACTTCAATAGATTTTTAACTAAAATCCTACAATTACTTTTAATAATACCTTTTTTTTTTAATATTGTATAAAAATAAAACACTAAGGCATTTAAATCGGAATTTTTAAAGTTTTATTTTGTTATCAATATCAAAATGAACATGGGAATTTACTGTGTACCTTAACAAAAAATTTGTGTGATAAATATCAGTAAGGGCCCAACAAACAATAACAACAAATCTGAATATGTAGCCAATACAGTTAAAATAAATTACGAAATACGGTCATAGTTATGGAAGAAATACAAAAAAAACAACGTTCGAACCGATGACATATCTATTATCTGCCGGTTACATATCTATTAATTATCTGCCGATGACATATCTATTATCTGCCGGTTACATATCTATTAATTATCTGCCGATGACATATCTATTATCTGCCGGTTACATATCTATTAATTATCTGCCGATGACATATCTATTATCTGCCGGTTACATATCTATTAATTATCTGCCGATGACATATCTATTATCTGCCGGTTACATATCTATTAATTATCTGCCGATGACATATCTATTATCTGCCGGTTACATATCTATTAATTATCTGCCGATGACATATCTATTATCTGCCGGTGACACATTAGGACCAAATTTTAAACTGACCAAATCCTGTGTGTAATTCAACTTGAGATAGAAAACATCTTTTTCTCCTTTCGCTTTCAGTCTATATCCCTCAGACTCTGTGTGTGTGTGTGTGTTTGTGTGTTTGTGTGTTTGTCTGTCTGTAAGATTAATTCGTAATGTAGCGTAAGGATGCCACCATTTATCTATTCAACTAATACCAACTGACCAGACTTGTATCTCCAAGGGAAATAATTCATTGCCTTACTTTTGGTACAAGTCTCTCTGTTTAGACAGAAGCATGGGTTTTCATTGGAGCAGTTCTGGATTTATAATAATATAGCAAACAAAAATACTTTTGAGTGAGCTACACTATAGTCGTTTTATAGAGATTCAGTAAACAAAAGGAAGAGAATAATAAACAAACAAGAGCATTGGGAGGCGAACGAAACACAACCCGAAGCCACTTGGTGCTCCGGCCGCATTTTACCACCATAAACATATACCTCGGGTGGCCCTTTGACCACCATAAGCCTATACCTCGGGTGGCCCATTGACTACCATAAGCCTACACCTAGGGTGGCCCACTGACCACCATAGGCCTATACCTCGGGTGGCCCACTGACCACCAAGCCTATACCTCGGGTGGCCCACTGACCACCATAAACCTATACCTCGGGTGGCCCATTGACCACCATAAACCTATACCTCGGGTGGCCCATTGACTACCATAAACCTATACCTCGGGTGGCCCAATGTAAGTGTTAGAGCATCATGTGGTTCTACATTGAGTCTAGTGTTGCTCCCAGACTGTAAATCAGTTTTTTAAAATCATTATTTTTATTTTATTTTTGTATTTTCATCTCATCAATAAATCTTATTCAATGTACTTCAGAGAAGTTTTATATATATACTAGCTGTACCCTTCAAAACCTTTGCATAGAGTTATATACATATTCCATTAGGTTTGATCAGTAGGCTAGGTTATTTTTGGTTTCGGACAGATCTAATTTTTTCATGATTTTTATTACTATTGTTTACGTTAGACTGTTAGACGATTTTAAACTGGAATTCTGTTATATTAATTCTTTACTTTCGATTTAACGCAGAACCCGCATCGCTATTATTTATATAGATACATACATACATACACACATATGTATATATAGATTTGGAGCGCGTCTCTCATTATGCTCATGCGAGCCACCCTCAGTTACGCCACTTACACCTAACCTAGACAATTATTATTGACTCTAAAAGTACTACTACCGAATCATCAGCATCATAATTCAGTTTACATGCTCCCCACCCCCTTTCTCCCCCCCCCCCCATACACACACACATTTTCTGTCTTTGGAACGTCTGTTCATTACTTTTAAAAATTGAAATGGAAAATTTATTTTGAAACCGAGGCAATGGTGGAAGTTGTCGGTGAACATTCCGACTGACGCGACTTCCTGTCGCTCTCATTTTCGTCAGCTGTCGTCTGCCAGTTTCTTGCCAATAAACATGGAATGATGGGAAGACGTTTTATATTTCCCACATAAATCTTTTCACATTGAAATAACAACCGAAAATAAATGTAGATTTATAATTTATCTTTTCAAATTGATATAACAAATAACAAAGTCGTTTTGAAAAAAAAAAACAATAAATCTTTCCACATTGAAATAACCAACAAAATCATCTAGAAAAATAACCAGAAGTGACCTAAGGGGCAGCAACTGGGTCGACAACCTAAGGTCCCTTGTTTGATGGGGGTTCGTCGTTTGGAGATTCGTTTGTTACTAAACTGTAACAGAACTAAACGTTTGTTCCAGGTCATGTATATCACAATACCCAAATGCCCCCCCCTCACATGACACTCGAAACAGGCCCCGTATAATGGTAATGGCCGCAAGAGAAAGTAGAGGTGGGGAGGGCTTTGTACGGGCCCTGAAAAAGAGAAGGCTTGTGGGATTTTGTGCCAAATCCTACAAAAATGTCCTAGCGTTTTTTAAATTAGCGCACAATATTTTGAAATACAAATTTTAGCCAAATTAAAACATGTAAAACAAAATGACTGTCAATAAATTGTTTGTTCTAAATGTTCTATGAACCTGACAGTAAACACTGGTTACAAAGTTCTATGAACCTGACAGTAAACACTGGATACGAAGATAGAAGTTATTCCTTAATCTGAACATTTTGGTTTAGAAAAATAGAATTATGAACAATAATAACAAGAAATCGGTTGGGATATTGAAAAAAAAAATGTTTCCACTGAAAAATTATAAAGAAAAAAACGGAGAAAGTAAAATATTTGCGAAATTCAGATCATTGAGGAACCAATTTGTGGGGAAATTTCAGTTCAATGTTTTTATTTTATAAATTAATATCCTAGATTAAACCGTTCAATGTGAACCAAATGTGTTCGATTAAATTTGTGGAAATTGAAATTGTATCTTTCAAAATTCTACTTAAACAATGATTTAACTGTACGGCAGACTATTACGTTATGGGTGGTTGCTACTGACAATTTTTAGAATCGACAATTTTAAAGGTTATGCAACAAAACCAGACTTATTAAGCTGTATGATTTGCTTCCCTTACTCTCATGTCACGTCACATTAATTGATAGAAGAGAAAAAAAAACAAAATACAAAGAAAGAAAAAAATAACGGCATAGACGTTAAGGGGACGTCAACACGCAAAAACAAATTATATTGTCATCAGGAGTAACTTCCCCCTTCCCTTTTCCCCATACGCCCCCCCCCTCCCTTTTCTACGTACTGTTCATGTTGACGTGTGACACGTCTCTTTGTACCGGCTCGCCACACATTCATCCACATGTACACTCACACACAAACACACACACACACACACACACACACATACATATATATATATATATATATATAAATGCACACATATTCATTTAGACACACACACACACACACACACACACAATCACACTACACACTAGCGCTGCGCACACCAATGCAAACACTCCTATACGGTGTATACATTGACACACACACACACACACACACAGACACATCGTGTTGATCGTTCCTAGGCTACTCACACACAGAGAGCATTGCTTCATAATATAAACATAATAAACTGACTCGCTGTGTTCTCGCAGTGAAAAGGAACTAATGATTGGGGGGTGGGGGGTGAGATGCTGTGGTGGTGGCGGTGGTACTATAAAAAAATTGATCTGCTGACTTGCACAGATACTGTCCCAGGTCCCCAGGTCCCAGGTTTATCTCTCGCTTGGCTGGCTGTACGTTTCTCTCTCTCATCCCCCACCTCCAACCTTCGTGAGTTTTCTCCATCAGATTTAACCTCCTGCTATTGGCCACTCAGAGGTCACGTGACGAGACACCAACCACTACCAACCGTTTCCCCAGGAGAGATCGATGAGTCCACGGGGGTCATAAGACCCAATAAGAACTACGCTGTGAGGACATTCTTTTTTTTTTTGTTTCTGTTACATTTGAATGTAAATAGCAAGAAATGTTTCAACGCTGACTCCACCCCCTTCGTGTTCCACAACGAGGACATCACGCGCAGGTGAGTGCACAGGTCGATAATGGAGTCCAACCCCCCCCCTCCACACCCCAACCCTTATCTCTATCTGATTTCTGAAAGATCTCTCCAGGTAAAAACCATCTTAAGGCTACTTAAAGTAATGAACTGGTTACCTCTAGATGACAATGTTACTTATGACATCGGTGAATTTTTCCACTGACAAATATAAAAAACATGAACTTCAAAAAATATCAAATTGTAATAATTATTATGGGAATTATGATTATTTTGCGATTAATAAATGTAATCCACCAACAGTGATGACTGCCAATGAAAATCCCAAGTGGTAAAAAATAATAATAAATATTTCTCGATATGCCCACTACACGATATTACATAAACTAAACTAATACTCGTGAGAGTCGTAACAGTTATCGATTTATTTCCTCTAGTCACTCAGTCTATCTATCCGTATGCCAATCTGTCTCTCGTTCACTCTCTCTTTATAATATCACCGTGTTTGTGTCAGTGTGCGCGCGTGCATCTTCCCTTTAACTCCTACTGGGGCATAGGGGCTGAACTGAATCACTGCAGTGGACACGGTTTGGGGCAGACCTCTTGACCTGGGCCCATGACACCCCAGACCTCTTGACCTGGGCCCATGACCCCAGACTTTTTTACCTGGGCTCATGACACCCCAGACTTTTGTACCTGGGCCCATGACACTCCTGCCTCATTTATTCCTTTTTCGTTAATCTCTATGTTACTTCTGGCTCTTTCATGCGGATTCCAAATTAATTATTTTGCAATTTAAAAAAAACAACAACAACATAATGATAGATAAACAGTGTAGAATAAACATTCTATAGAAAATATAAACAGTTTAGAATAGACATTCTATACAAAATATAAACAGTTTAGAATAGACATTCTATAGAAAATATAAACAGTGTAGAATAAACATTCTATAGACAATATAAACAGTGTAGAATAGACATTCTATAGAAAATATAAACAGTGTAGAATAGACATTCTATAGAAAATATAAACAGTTTAGAATAGACATTCTATAGAAAATATAAACAGTGTAGAATAAACATTCTATAGAAAATATAAACAGTTTAGAATAGACATTCTATACAAAATATAAACAGTTTAGAATAGACATTCTATAGAAAATATAAACAGTGTAGAATAAACATTCTATAGAAAATATAAACAGTTTAGAATAGAGATTCTATAGAAAATATAAACAGTGTAGAATAGACATTCTATAGAAAATATAAACAGTTTAGAATAGACATTCTATAGAAAATATAAACAGTGTAGAATAAACATTCTATAGAAAATATAAACAGTGTAGAATAAACATTCTATAGAAAATACGCATACACTATTTTATAAACTGATTTATAAACAATTTTTATCTAAACTTAGTATGTAACATAGCTCAGTTAATTGTTACAACAATGTAACACACTCATATATATATATAAAGTATGTAATATTGAATTACAATCAGCACTGACATTTGAGAATCAGTTACCATACAATAAATTCGCTTCCGAAGTTTGACTTTTTTAAAATGTTTCATTGTAGCGGTCAGAGTCAAGAAACACCACAGTTCGAGATCAGATGACCACCACATTCCAGATCAGATGACCACCTTGCTATATATTATTTATATTTCTTGTTGCAACCAAAGCACCGGTGATAAATATGTCTCTGCCCAGTGGCTACCATTGTTAGAAATAATGTCACGATGTCCAAACAATTCACCTAAGTCTTTAAACAAATCCGTTTTGCCTGCCCCCCCCTTGACCCCAGGTCCTGTGATAACAGAAAGATAGCTTCTAACCAGGGCCGGTAAGGGGGCATGGAACTAAATGCCGCAGTTGTCAAACTTATTATCTTGCTACATGTCATAGCAACATTTTTTGTTGTCATTAAACCTCCCTACCTGTACTGGTTGTGTCCCCTTACCAATTTGAACCTCCCCCCCTCACCGCATACCTCGTATTTTGCTGTTCAGGGGACGTGAGAATGGTACCAGCCGTCCACAATTCACCCTCCGTTACTCCCCTCTTCAACAACACAACATTTGCCGCAGATTCGCGTCACGAATGACAGCCAATTTTATTTATATTTTTTTTTTTATTTCATTTTTTTTTTAAATTTGGTTTCCGATTTGACAGTAGGTTTTGCCAGTTTTTTTTTCCTCTCCCCGTTCATTTAGCGGCTGCCAATGAATGAAGTGGCCAGATAGGACAGAAGATAAAAACACACGGCTCGTGAATTCTGAATGCAGCAACAACAACCCGGCTGTAGTGGCAAAAGTGAACGAGAGACAGAGAAGAGCTCTTGTTTTATTTTCCCCCCCTTCATAGTTTGCTGCTGTAGTTGTTGCTGAATGGTATTGATTGGTCCCGGTTATGTTGTTATCAATAACTGTTGTTATTGTTGCAGCAGCAGGGGCGATTCAATCACGCGACTGTTTAATTCACGGCGACTCATTTGCATGTTACAAGCCAAACAGCTTAGCTCAGTAATATACAGACAGAGAGAGAGAGAGAGAGAGAGAGATAGAGAGAGAGAGAGAGAGAGAGAGAGAGAGAAAGAGAGAGACTACAGTTATAACACATTGTGTGCTTCGTGAGTACCATTGTGCACAACGGTCACATTGACTTTTTTTCCAAAACTGTGGAAGTGTTTACAGATTGTTGTTTGCGTTAATAATAATTGTGAAACTCATCAAAGGACTAAGTGAATTGGACTTTACGTGGTCATTTATTGGATATTTGTACACGGTTATCTCTCAACTTAAAATTGACCACACTCAGAGGTAAGTGCACAGGTGGCATACGTCTTAATGTTTTGATCTTGAATTAATTTATATGTATCATTTGGTTGATAACCTTTTGTAGATAACTTATTTCTTCTCTTCCTTCCATTTCGTCTTTATGTCCTTATTTGTTTCTATTATTCTTTCTCTCTCTCTCCCCCCAACCCACCACCCCCTCTCTTACTTTTCCAACAATTTTCTACACACTCCATCATTTTTTTCAATATATCTATTTTCGTTTTTTTTAAATTTACTATTTATAACTTCCTTTTATTAATGTATTCTTTCTTCTTCTCTCTCTTTCCCTCTCCCTCCCCGTCTTTCTTTCCCCTTCTCTTTCTCTGGCTTTGATTTTTTTTTTAGTTTATACAAACTTTCCCACCTAATTATTTGTTTACACAATACTTTCTTCACTATCTTTTCACTTTATTTTCTTCCCTGATAATGTTTGGGTGTTTTCAATGTACCCTACAAACATGTTGATTGTTGTACATTGATGATGTATGCTAATGAATTCTCTTTCTCATTAACTTTAGATTTTTTTTTATCATTTTGTCTAAACTAATTGTACTACAACTTAATTACGACAAAACATAATCATAATAAATTTTGAAGTGCTGCTGTATTATGGATAATATATGGAACACAAATGCACTATTACAGGTGTTTTGATCAGTAAACTAAGCAGTTCTATTAAATAGAGTGTATACGCAAGATTTATTTTTTCAATATTTGATGTATTGTTCGTTATAATAGATTGTTAATTACTCATCTGTTTTGGTATCCATACCATACCCCAATATGACTAACCTGGTCTAACCCCCACGTTAAATATAAAATGTTATACTTAAAAAAGAGGTAAAGTAAAGAGTATTTTAGTATTATACATCAAGATAACGCATTTTTTAAAATAAAGTTTAAACTCATTGTTTTTTAAATGATGGTTTTTTTTTAATTCTTCCCAAAATTTACAGTATGATATCTTTGTAAAATGTATAACAGATAATATACAATATACCACATTGAAACTCATTAAGTCTGAAATGGCTCCATGCAATCATAGCCCTAAACTCGTCTGTTTTACATGTCTGTTAATCTGATAATTTATCTCATTCTCTCCGTCTGTCTGTTGATCTTTATAGAAACTGTATCAATAGTAATGAGATGAATACGTGTAAACTGATGAATATATTACATCATAAGACAAAGAATTTTTTTTTAGTGACGCGCAAGTTGAGAAAAACAATGTTCCTAGTAAATTTTTCATCATATTTTTCAGACGGTCACTGATAAACACACCTGGTTGTAATGTAAACACACCAATGTAAACACACCAATGTAAACACATGTAACTTTTATGTAAACTGAGAATCAGTCTCAGTTTATGGTGTTAACAAATACAGCATTTTTCAACCAGCTGTTAATGCATACAAATACAATGTAGCGCTATCAAATAATGATAACAACATTAATTAAGTTTAATTAAAATGTAAACTAGTGTACGGAATCAAAGGCAATTTGTGATCTATTTGACATAGTTTCAGCAACAAGTTTACATTTTTAACCTTTTATTTTATTTACGTTGAAAATAAACACATTTTCTTATTGATGTAACGTAGACTGTTGATATTAATCACAACCTGGTGTTTAATATATTAAATTTTTAATTTCATCATTAGCAAATAAAAAAAAAATAAAAAAAAAACGTAAACAAATAATGGTGTTCATTGTATACAAAATACAGTAGACATGTAGTTACAGTATTAATAATGTCAACAATGAATAATCAAACAATGTGCCTACTGGTATGAGAGGCTTCAATGTGCCTACTGGTATGAGAGGCTTCAATGTGCCTACTGGTATGAGAGGCTTCAATGTGCCTACTGGTATGAGAGGCTTCAATGTGCCTACTGGTATGAGAGGCTTCAATGTGCCTACTGGTATGAGAGGCTTCAATGTGCCTACTGGTATGAGAGGCTTCAATGTGCCTACTGGTATGAGAGGCTTCAATGTGCCTACTGGTATGAGAGGCTTCAATGTGCCTACTGGTAGAGGCTTCAATGTGCCTACTGATATGAGAGGCTTCAATGTGCCTACTGGTATGAGAGGCTTCATTGTGCCTACTGGTATGAGAGGCTTCAATGTGCCTACTGGTATGAGAGGCTTCGATGCCGTCATCCATGGGGAACACGTTGTGAACCAATAAAATAAGCGCTGTGAGATTATATCATTTGTATCCAATAATGTTCATTTTTTGGGGGATATTTGGTGTTTGCTGGTATATATGCACACACACACACACACACATATATCCTGGCATAGCACCACACACACACACACACACACACACTAGCCCCAATATTGCAGGCTGCATTCCTTGAAATCATTCATCTTATCAAAAAAACAATAACAAAAACTGCCCTTCCCTCCAAAGAAATCGGATTTTCATTGGGGGGCTATGTATATGTAAAGACAGATAGATAAGCAGACAGGTGTGCACAGATGACGAGGACTAATATATATATTTGACCTTGGCCTTGGTGATCCACCGTACTGGCCAATGGAGAGGGGAAGCCAACATTACTAAATGTAATACATGTTATATTAGTGCGCCTAGGTCACTAGTACTCACTAGCGAAAAACATTCTGGTGGACAATAGTTTGACTCAAGAGGCTGAGACTGTGATGGGGGCTACCACACATTATACCATTAAGTACTGCTGTGATGGAGACACACTTGAGATTCCATAATAATCAAAGCTACCGTATTTAACCAGGAGAATGCATTTAGTCAGTGGTTCCCAAATTGTGATCGCGACCCACTAGATGATTTCTCGTGGTGTCTCAGGCTACTGTAAACAATCAGTTTCAAATTTTTTCTTTTTTTTTTTCTTATTTATTTACATGTAAGTCGAGAGAACCGAACAGGTGACTTTATAAGTCACGAATCTCAATAGTTTGAAAACCACTGCTGTCAGTCATAAAGACACACACACACACATACTACAACAACGCAATCAGCTGAAATATACAGCATCAACACACGGTGACATAATTAAAAGTTGGCATGTGTGGCTCATTAAATTGTCACAACATTAATATCAACATAAACCGAGTCACATGAGCAGTTTCTGTCGTCACGTGAACAATTAATTTTTTTTCTGTGTGTGGAATGTTTACATGTTTTAAGGATACATTCTTTAGTTTTTGCTGACGTGTCACTCAAAAGTCACGTGGTGTTTTTTTTTATTTTTTTTTTTATTGTTGTTTTTATGTTTGTCCGCTGTTGGTAGCGACATTATTGTGATAGCAGTGGCGTAGCGGGGGTACTGCGGATTGTGCGGAATAGGAAGGGGCGCCGAAAAAGATAACGCGCATAGGGCACCACAGTAGCTAGCTACGGCTCTGTGTGTAAGTGTCACAATTTAGTTTGTGAAAGTGTGACATATCAAGTGACACAATATGTAGCTGTCGAGGATGGAGCTGACAACGGCCCTAGTGCAAGTGCCATTTGTAGGGACCTGGATCCAACGTTTAGTTTTGTTACTATAAAAATAAAAAAAAAAAATCTCTACTTGTGGGGGACTGCGGCTTTCCCCCCAGTTGCTACTTGCTACCCCACCCCCAAACAAGTCACTGGGTGAGTTTTTATGTAAACCGGGTTTTCAACATCTCTTTTTTCGTATTTGTTTTTATTTACGACAAACGCCTAGATTCACAGATATTACGAGAATAGCCTAGATTCGTGCCCCCAAATATCTCTGTAATTCTCTTCTAGGGCCCCCAAATATCTCTGTAATTCTCTTCTAGGGCTCCCAAATATCTCTGTAATTCTCTTCTAGGGCTCCCAAATATCTCTGTAATTCTCTTCTAGGGCCCCCAAATATCTCTGTAATTCTCTTCTAGGGCCTCTAAATATCTCTGTTATTTCCTGCCCCAAAAGACATGAATTTAGCTCTGCTCATAAAAACACATACACAGAAAAGAGAAACAAAAATCTCACTTGTTTTTTTTTTAAATGGTCTCTTATTTGTTCCTTGACAACAGAAACCATTCATAATACAGAGCCGTTGTCAGGTAAAGATGACAATTTTCCATGCACTTCACAATTATGTGTTTATAATATGCAGTAGGCAGTTCAACAAATTGCTGAGATACAAATTGGTTACGTGTAAACATTCCGTCAACTAATGTTTTGTTTATTTCTACAAATAAATGTCTATGATTCAAGTGTGATTTATCCTGACAGGAAGTTCATTCCCGTTATTGCTGTTGTTTTTGTACATGTCTTTATAATAATACATCATGCAATGTGTATAATAAGTGTGGTAATGCTGCCTTGGGTAGATCATTATGACCTTGACATCTATCTCGTGACGTCGGTATTCGAGTGAATGTAATTGAAATAATAAAAAATTGTAAATTCCATTAATCTCCTGTTAACGTCTGTCAGACTGAACATAATGAAATATATTAATTTGTCCTTTTGTTCTCTCTGACGCTCACGTAAATTCAAGGCTGTAGATTTTGTTTTGTTTTTGTGTGTATAGGTCAGTGTAGCATGTTTAGGCTGGTGAGTTTTTACATTCAGGATATAGGGTTATGCCAGCGGCGTAGCGTGGGTATCGGCCGCCCAGGGCGGATGACGATTTTGCCGCCCTCTCATTTAGGTATTTCAATTTAATCTATACATTTTTGCCGCCCCCCCCTAAAAAATAATAAAAAGTGCCGCCCGGTGCGGACCGCACCCACCGCCCCCCCCCAGGTACGCCACTGGGTTAGGCCTTTATATCAATGTCGGAGAGTGGTCCTCAGCAATTTTTGTGACTGTGCTTAAAAGTTGCGAAAGTGTGTCCGCGGGTACCTCTGACCAGGGCCGCTTTATGCCTAGGGCCTGCGGACTTTTCAAGGGCCTACGAAAGCCAGAACATAAATTGAAAACAAGTGCATTCTTGAAAAAAATATTTTTAAAAATGAAATCGGGGAGGGCCTACGACTTAGAAAGTGCCTAGGGCCTACGGTGATCTTAAAACGGCCCTGCCACTGACATATAAGTTTCGCGAATAATTGTATTATATATACATCATGGGATGTGCTTTAGCATTCTAATAATATACTTGGGTCACGCGGTCTGGTGTTGAGTGATGCATCAAACTGGCGACCTTCTTCAAACTCTTGGTTGTTTTGAACAAAAAAAAAATTATTTATCGCTGCGTACCCCCTGCATAACCTTTCAGGTACCCCGTTGTGTTACGTGTTCCATCCGCTGAAAACCTCGGATGCTGGAGGTAACGGTTCTGGGTCGGGATATTATTGTTTCAATAAATGTCGACCTCGACACAATTATTGTTTATTATTACAGCTCGTTGTGATTTCCTTGTCTATTTACAAGACAAGATTTTTCAATAAAATCTTCGTTTATGTGTGTATAAAATAATAAGGGGAAAAGATTAAAGAATGAATGATTCAGTTAATGAACTCTAATAGTGTCTAGAAATTATAAATATATTTTAATATATATTTATGTAATTACAACCAGAATGTTGGCCAACGTCATAAATGTTTAGCTTCAAAACAGATTTCAATATAACACATACGCCAATACGCAAACAAAGCGAAAATTACTTTGAACGAATAATGAAACATGTGTCAATTAAAACATTTGTCATACCAACATATACAGAGGCGTCGCCATCCTGCAATATGGTTTAGGGGGGGGGGGAACCTTCATAAATAACATTTCCCCCCCTCGAGATGTCCATTAACTCCGGCATACACATGTTAGTAGCACTTAATGTCATATGACGATGTCACGTGCTAGTAGCGCTTGATGTCATATGACAATGGCCCATCTGCAAACAGCATATATGCTAATGGCACAAATGTCAAAACACCAAATGGTAAAATACATATGCTAATAAAACACTTCCATAATATTTCTGTAACAAACAAACAAACATGCCGCCCCATTTCAGTGCCCGGGGCACGTATTTACAACCACTATACTCCCAGAGATAAAACTTGGACAAACAGCAGTACTCAACCAGATACTCAAATTACATTCCAGTTGATATTTATTCCTAGATCTATAGTTTGGAAATGTATTCCCCCCCCCCAACCATTTGTCTCTCCCAATTTAGAATGTCTAAAATTAGACATGGCGAACTCCGGAGTCCCATATGGGATAATTACATTGATGAATTCACTACAATGTCTTCAATTCAACTAGTTCATGGTCCATGGTTTGTGTTCACTACAAAATTGAAAAGTTTTCTCCCGTCTTTTGTGTTGTGTGTCGACTCAGTTCAGCAGATGGTACACTAAATGTCGATTAACTCAGTTCAGCAGGTAATACACTAAATGTCGATTAACTCAGTTCAGCAGATAGTACACTAAATGTCGATTAACTCAGTTCAGCAGATAATACACTAAATGTCGATTTACTCAGTTCAGCAGATAATACACTAAATGTTGATTAACTCAGTTCAGCAGATAGTACACTAAATGTCGATTGGTTCATGCGCTAGAGTTAGAGACACACCTGTGATCAAAGACATTTGTTTCATTTTTTTTTTACAAGTAAAAATGTGAAGGGAAAGAAATCTGGCAAAGGGGATAATTACAATGGGAGAATATTTTAAATTAACTTCAGCCATATGGGATTCAGAGGTCTAATTACCGTAATTGGCTAAAAAAAATTTAAATTGACAATATTCATTGAATAAACGTGTAAGAGTTTTTTTTTTTATTTTGTAGTATACGATTTTATTTTATTTTTATATTTAAAAAAAAAAAAATTAATTTATCTCATTTTTTTTAATGAGAGCTAGTTTTTTTTTTTTAGGATACATGATTTTTAGAACAGAGAATTATGTAAATATTGATACATACATGTTGTTATGATAAGTCTGTACAAGCTGGGTAAATATGTGGCTAGGTTATATGTGTGTGTGCAAGGCCGTATAATGTGTACAATAGTCGTCCTAGGCCAGCACGTCCTTTCTACTTCCCAATCATGGCCGGACCAAAACGGCCCATGGGGACAAGACGTTGGCCACAGGTAACAGAATCGAATAGAAATTTGAATGACGCACAACCTCCCCCCCCCTTCCCCCCTGCTTCAATACAATCGGTCCACACTCCACAGTCCACACAGTCCACAGCTTGTTCGCTAACCAGTTCGCTCTTATCGAAATATATTTTCATTTTGTCAAAACCTTTATATAGTTACTATGAGTAAACCATTTTGAATGCTTTAGACCAGCGGCTCTCAACCAATTTTGCGACGGTACCCCAAAGGGCGCAAAAGTATTTCTGCCGGTACCCCCCTAACAAGTAAGTTCTTTGAACCGTTGGTTGTTTTAAACAACAATTACATGTCGCTGCGTACCCCCCGCATAACCGCGGGTCCATATTGTCAGGCACGCCGAGAGGGGGTGGGTCATTGCCAGGGGGCCCGCATCTGTAAGGGGCCCGGCCGCCCCGACCATGTCAATTTTTTCACGACTCATTGTTTATTAAGGGGCCTGCAATGATGTCATGCCCTGGGGCCCTTGTTGGCTCTCGGCGCCCCTGCATATTGTACTGCATATAATACAAAAACTATTCCACCTTCCAACTTAGTTCTGACTTTTTCCAAAGTAGAAGTATAGGACAACGAGAACCGCGGGTATAGACGCATTTCTTCCGTGACTGCTTCATGCCACATTACAGAAGCACACCAAGTCTATTCGAAACTGATCCAACAAACGATACTTATCATTAGATTATCTACGGTCATCATAGTAATCGAGACTGAATTTCTCAGTAATCGAGACGCCCTGCGTACCTCTTTGTTGCATAGTGCTCCATACAGAACTCATCATGAGCGCCCCATGGGGTCCTCTACCATATCTTGAGATCTGTTAATTAGGTTTTTACATCTCGACTTGGTTTTTTTTTTATTTCAGAGATGTTTCGGGAATGTTTGAACGTGTCTTCATTATGACCTAAACATTTCTTCATTGCTAAAAAAAAAGATTTTCTAATACGCTCGTTGGTCATTGTTGACTGTTTTGTTTTAAACTGTCGGGCGTCGTACTCAATAAAATAGATATAAGAATTGTGTTAAAGTAAAGGTGATGAATTCGTACTAAATTACTTTCTAGCACAAGGGTGGTTAATTTTTTTGAAACGCGGGCCGCTAAGGTTTTCTTAAATTTGACAAATAGCCTGAGATCACTTGCAGAGATTGTAGAAATGTTTCTATGAATGAAGAGAAGATATAAATGTTAACTCCATTGGTGTGAACGAGCGCAACCCGGGTCGGGTCTAACAGCTAGATGGGCCAGGATTGGCCCGCGGATAGTTTTTTTGCCCATATCTACTGTAGTCAGTGCTTTTTTGTGCCGGTACGCACCGTTACGGGGTACCGGCACATTTTTCAATGTGGGGAAAAAAAATATTACTTTTCTTGTATTTTAAGAGGATTTAAGTTGGTGGTTAATTATGAAATAAAATTGTTTTAGACATTTAGTATCTTTGCAGTTGTGATTCAGCTTGCATCGAGGTGCGAACTTATAGTTAAGTTAGGCAATCCATCACTGGGTACCGGCACCTATTTTTTTTTACAAAAAAAAAGCACTGACTGTTGTATATCTCATTCTCCTATACATCAATTTAGGAAATAGTTAGAAGTCTTAAAATGGGTTGGGTGGTGAGATATTTAATTATATGTCAGTGGCGACGAACTTCTTTTTTTTTTGGGGTCGCGTGCCCAAATTTCACCCCCCCCCCCACTTATTTATAGCAAAGTGCCAACATTTTAATTAAAATAAAGGATGTTTTATGTTAGTCGCTTGAGGCTCTGCGTGCCGACTGAAGAGGCTCTGCTTGCCGACTGTGGCACGCGTGCTATAGGTTCACCACCATTTGCAGTACGGATGGCCTAGTGGTGTAGGGCGCTTGACTGTCGACTTGAGTTTCCCGGGTTCGATCCTCGGTGGGAACCAATGAATGACACTTTCCTAGGGTGAAATTTGATGTTAAGTCCCCCCGTTCACCCAGCTTTAAATGGGTACCTGACATAAGTTGGGGAAGTAAAGGCGGCTGGGCGTTGTGCTAACCACACAATCCCTTCATATGCCGAGATTACAGAAACAAATTAATTCTACACTTCATCTGCCTTGAATACAGAAATAGATTACGTATACACTTCATCTATCCCGATAGCCTATTTGGTTAAGAAAACTTATATTTGTTTTACAATATCAAACAGCTGTAATGAACACAGGGACTAATTGTATTGAGAAACTAAATGCATGTAAATTCTACTTTAAAAAAAAAAAAGTAAAACTTTAAATAGGAAAGGACAGTTCACTGGTGTAATAGGATTACACATCTATTTTTAATCATCCCCCGACAGGCTAATTAGACTCGTCCTTTATCACTACTCATCCATTATTTAATGCAATTGAATTGACAGTCGTAGGGGTGAACTCCCGAAGTGTCACACGCAATTCTAAATCCCCCGCCATATTTACAAACGTCATGTTTTTCTTGTTGTTGTGTTTGGGCTCGTTTGGCCGTAATATTTTTATGAAGGGTTCAAACCACTTCTAGTCTTTGCCTCCCCCCCTCACTATGTCACACACGGTGAATTAAGGTTAGTTGAGGCTCGCGTTACGTGCGCCCCCCCCCCCCCCCCAATATTGTGCCGCCTCTGATTGTAATCAGATTAGATAAATAGTTTCAAAATATGCCCAAAAAAAAATATCGATAATAAAGTCAACAATATGTTTCTCATAGAAATCTGAAAAAGTGGCCAGTTTTCCGATAATTTTTGAGCCAAAATTGTATGCTCCTTTCACATTTAAACACTCGTAATATTTTTCTCATTATAATTTCAAACGCCAAGTACATAATGAATGAAACCTGATACACCCGTATTTAAACAAAAAAAAACAACAATTTCTTTCACAGCAAACTTCCAGATGTTTGTTGTATTCAAATTCAACGTAACATATGAATTCAAGAAAATCCCCCCCAAAAAACCAACTGAGGTGTGATATACGAAGACTGCTTGCGAATATTTTCTTTCATAGGGACAACCATTTTCTGTAGTCAATCAACACAATTGGTCCAAGTCATCCCTCGAAACACCCCCTGGGGTACTGGAGACCGGGGTCCTCTCCCCCTTCCCCCCCCCCATCCTCCCTCTATGAATTCTGACCCTGTTTATCGTGGCGTCACTTGGCGTCAGACGTCGAAGAAAAAGAGATTGTCTATAATAGGACCTAATATTCTCGCCCCTCATCCCCACCTTTGCACCCCCCTCCCCCCCGTGGCGCAGCCAGTCGTAAACCATGTATAGATAGACACACATATGCATACATGAAAAAAAATGAAAAGGTTAAACCAAACATTTTTTTTTTTAAAAACTTGTGTCTGTTGTGTTGGGGGAGATAGACCTAAACGGATGTCATTCTTCACCAACTTTTCTGGTTTTCTATTAGCACACGGGTTTATTATTATTTTTTTTTTTTATTTGAGTGTGCTTCCCTTTGTGTAATTACTGTTGCCTTTATTATTTCCTGAAGGGGGTGTGGGATGGGGACGACTATTAGATATTTGCTAAAAAAAAAAAGAAATATGTGGGCAGGGGAATAAGGGGGCGGGGCGGTACCGTAGTTGTACAACGGGGGCGCATTGTGCTAGTCCGTCCGTGTTTGGTGAATTGTCTATTTAGGACCTCTTTCTCCCCCCCCCCCCTTCTCTCTCTCTCTGTTAGCGTCTTCACTTACGGAAGTGGGGCGATGGTGTATTTGGATGGGGAAGGACGGTAGGGTGGTAGGACGGTAGGGTGGTAGGACGGTAGGGTGGAAGGACGGTAGGGTGGTAGGACGGTAGGGTGGTAGGACGGTAGGGTGGTAGGACGGTAGGGTGGAAGGACGGTAGGGTGGTAGGACGGTAGGGTGGTAGGACGGTAGGGTGGAAGGACGGTAGGGTGGTAGGACGGTAGAGTGGAAGGACGGTAGGGTGGTAGGACGGTAGAGTGGAAGGACGGTAGGGTGGTAGGACGGTAGGGTGGTAGGACGGTAGGGTGGTAGGACGGTAGGGTGGTAGGACGGTAGGGTGGAAGGACGGTAGGGTGGTAGGGGTGCGGGAGTGGGTGGGTTGGTGTGACACGTTTTCCGCGTGAAAGATAAAAAAAAATATATAAAGTAAAACTATGTTACTTTTGTTTCACCGTTCAAATCCAGACTTGTTCCACATCCCCCGACCCTACACCCCTTCCCTAGATCCCCGGTACAATAGTTCACAGCGTGTGTCAAATCCAGGAGATGGTGAATGACAAGAACAGAAAAAGTAAAATAAAAAAACGAAGATAAACAAAAGACCGTATGAAATGCATACGATGATGTGGCTGTTGTGTGGCTGCTGTGTGGCATTGTGCGCCTAGACACCATAAGATGTATGTGATAAAAACTTACATACATATGTTGTTGCATTCAACAAGTAGTTCGCCTAGATGTGTACTAACTAAATCGTCACGCGAATCTCCTGTGGAAATACATTAGTGCAAGGCTGAGATTTCGATGGCGAAATGGTTAAAACGCAGATCATACCTTAAGTCTCCGGGTAGAATCCCAGTCAACATATTTGAAAATAATTTCTGTCCCTGCGTCTAACGAATTCTCGGTCATTATTATTGTTTGCGTGGAAGCAACTATGACCACATGTGATCTTCATCCATCGATTCAACTGATCAATTAATTTGAGATGTATTGATCATTTCTCCTGACTAGATCGAGGTTCACCCCATAGGTATATATGCCGGACCGTGTAACGTCGTTGAGATTCGAACAATGTTCATACACTTTCTGAATGAAAGTCTGATATCAACGTCAAGTCTGTGTTTTAAAGTATGAGTGACAAAGTATGTGTGTTAAAGTCTGTATTTTAAGGTATCAGTGACAAAGTCTGTGTGTCAAAGTCTGTCTGTCAAGGTCTGTGTGTCAAAGTCTGTGTGTCAAAGTCTGTCTGTCAAGGTCTGTGTGTCAAAGTCTGTGTGTCAAAGTCTGTGTGTCAAAGTCTGTCTGTCAAGGTCTGTGTGTCAAAGTCTGTCTGTCAAGGTCTGTGTGTCAAAGTCTGTGTGTCAAAGTCTGTGTGTCAAAGTCTGTCTGTCAAGGTCTGTGTGTCAAAGTCTGTGTGTCAAAGTCTGTATTTTAAGCCGATGTCAAGTCTTTTCACGGAGGAGAAAAAAAAAAGGAATTGCCACTCCGTTAGGTGATAATTTCAACAGTGTTTAATTAATTTCTGGCATGAATGAATGTGTCACCGATGACTGGACAACTCTTAACAATTATAGCCACATAGTACCAGGGGTCAAGAAAATTATCTGGCGATTATTTCCCCATGCATTGACGTGACCAATCTCACTACCTCAGCCTAAACATGTACTTTGTGTTTAAACACGTCTTTGTGTTTTTGAACACTTTCACAGTTAAATGAACACTGTTTGATTAGTTGTTTTTTTTCATTTTAATATCTATCTATCTATCTATCTATCTATCTATCTATCTATCTATCTATCTATCTATCTATCTATCTATCTATCTATCTATCTATCTATCTATCTATCTATCTATCTATCTATCTATCTATCTATCTATCTATCTAACTATCTAACTATATCTATCTATCTATCTATCTATCTATCTATCTATCTATCTATCTATCTATCTATCTATCTATCTATCTATCTATCTATCTATCTATCTATCTATCTATCTGTCTGTCTGTCTAATTATCTATCTATCTATCTATCTATCTATCTATCTATCTATCTATCTATCTATCTATCTATCTATCTATCTATCTATCTGTCTGTCTGTCTGTCTGTCTGTCTCTCTGTCTGTCTGTCTGTCTGTCTATCTGTCTGTCTGTCTTTCTAATCTGTCTGTCTGTCTGTTGGTCTGTCTATCTACAAGTCTATCTACCTAATGGTCTACTTACATGCCTCCCTGTCTACCTACATACCTGTCTATCTACCTATCTCGCCTTCTCTGTGTCAGCGCCGATGACACTACAGCCCGTACTAACGTTCAACCGTCTATCTGGCACAACCATCAGCTAGCGTAGGAAATCACCAAAGCAGAAATCACGTGTCCCGACACGCCGCATTAACACCTTTTCTAAAGGTAGATCCAAAATGACCAGGGACACACACAGAGGGCTTCCAGCGCAATAAAATAAAAACTGTGGTCGGTCTCCAGTATTTCTGTACACAGGATGACAGACATCTTTTGTCACATATCGTGCACTGTTTATACTCAGCGGAACCAATAAAAATTGAAATTCTGTAATGTTTCGTTTCCTTTTTTTTTTTTAAATAAAAGGTTTATCTTTTTATCATATGATCATAACGATGGTAAATGTATCTCTTGATCATAAGGTGATGGTAATAATGGTGATGATGATGATGATGGTAATGATGGTGGTGATGGTATATTCCAGAGTTCATTGACGTCAAAGAATGAAATTTATTACCTCTCAGTTTACACATTAATAAAAAAAATACTGAGATCTTTTCTTAAAAAAATCTTTTTTTTTTTCTATTTTTGATAACAAGTACGTGTATTAATTTATTGTCATCATGAACAGCACCCTTCCTATAAAATAAGTAAACAAGATGGCTGCCTACGGGCTCTAGTCCCCCCCCCCTTTCCCTCCTCCAACCCCCGCTATTATTGGCCAGCCACAAGGAAGAACAATCTGGAATTATTCAACAGTTGAAGAAATTCAAATATTACGTCGACGGCGGCATTAGCATCGTTTTTCTTTTTTTGCTGGCCACCGAAGGTACCTTTGTCTAGGGCCCAAAATTTACGTTCGCTTGGTTTCCCCCCCCCCCCCCCAAATGTACCTTTACATTGGACCCTCTAATACAATCTTGCATGGATTCACCAAATTTACTTTTTGCTTGTGGTGTCCAAAAACATAAGATCAGCTCTGACTATGAAAATGTTTTTTGTGTTATTTTTTTTTTTTGTTTTTGTTTGGTTCCTTTGATTTCTTGTTGTTCGTTTTTCTCTCCTTGAACCCCCCCCCCCAACCATGTCAACGTAAAGAAACAATGAAATGTGATTCCGCCCCTAAACGCTATCCCCCCACCATACTCTATTGTTGCCCTGTCTTTACCTTTCGATTATTAGCTGATTATCTTATTAGGTTATTGGTTTTCTCACCTATTTATATCCTACTGAATGATGTTCTGATTGTTCAAGTTGTGTCTACTTTTATTTTTGGTCTATTTATGTTCAGCCAGCTATTTATAGTTCAATGTTTAAGGGGATATTTATTTTTTTGGTGATCTAGTTTTTTGTGTTGTTTTTTTTTACTATGTTTAGGTGGTAATTATGTATTGGGAAAAGTCGTGTTTTTTTTTTAATCGGTGTATTTTAATGATCATTTTTAAAATGAAAAAAACAAATATTTGTAACATGAACACTTTGGAATTTGAACATTTTCATACAAATTAAGTTCATAATATGAGGTATCACAGCCCCCTCCCACCCCCACCCCCATCCTTTACGCCTCTGGTCACGGTCTAAATATTAATCTCACATAAATAACAAACATGGCGACTTTCGGAAATACGACTTTAAACTGGTTTCGCATTAAGTATAATGTAAATTGATTCGTTTATGTTCGCTTATCCTAGTACAGGGGTCGGCAACTTTTTGAGACCAGAAGAGCCAAAAAGTTATAATTTACAATTTTCTCAATTTTTATAGAGCCACTAAATTTGATGTTTCAATATTATGGTATTTGATTGGGCCGCAATTTGACATCGAAAGATCAGCAACTTGACATCGAAAGAGCCGCATGCGGCTCGCGAGCCGTAGATTGCCGACCCCTGTCCAAGAACAACCCCCCCCCCCCCCCACTTTCTCGAGCTTAGATTATTAACTTCTTAGCAATAGCAACAAGCCAATATAAAACTAAATTCAAACATTAAATATTATGTAAGCCAGCGAAATTATTCTGAACATAATCTTTTAATCTGGGGGTCAAAGTGTGTCCCAATTAAGTCAAAGATAAGATGAACTGGTCGCTTTAACGTCACGACATGGCCGAGGCGATGATCGCCGAAGTTTTTAGTCAACGGTCAGGAAGTGATGTTCCCCCTGGATTAGGAGTTTGCCATCAACTCATCAGGTTGAGTTGAAGGAATGTTTGGTAGGTTCATCGCTGTTTGGATAATCGATGGGGGTCTGGACATTCCACTGTGACGGTGTCATGGATAAATAATAGGAAGGGAATCCTCCATCTTGTCTTGTTGCATCCTTTTACAAGGACATACAACTGAGTTCAATGACGATTTGTTTTGCTTTTTGAAATAATACTCGTTAAAAAAAATTGTACGTTTCACTAATATCTCATTGGTTATTTGTTTTTTTAAATTGTATGTTTCACTAATATCTCATTGGATTTTATTTTAATTGTACGTTTCACTAATAAATCATTGTTTATTTTTTTTTTTTAATTAAACCTACTTTGGTCATTTTCAGTATTGTAAATCTTTATATATAACAAAGTGCGTGTACATAAAGCTAGAAAAATAAAACATATTTATTTATATACTAGCTGTACCCTGCAAACCTTTGCATAGAGTTATATTCCCTTAGGCTTGATCAGTAGGCTAGGTTATTTTTGGTTTCGGGCAGATCCAATTTTTTCATGATTTTTAATACTATTGTTTATGTTTGACGATTTTAAACTACATGAATTATTTGTTGTAAGAGGTTGTATTAATTCTTTACTTTCGATTTAACGCAGAACCCACACCGCTATTATTTATATATATATATATATATATATATATATATATATATATATATATATATATATATATATATGTATCAACTATTTTTTCAGGCCCTTTCAGAATCGTTGTATTTTCCAGAAACGCGATGAAAAAATTTGTTCAACACAATATATACTGTGTGTATAGAGCCTGACATTTTTGAAATAACTTTTAACTTACATTTTATGCCCTTCATTTGTCTGTCAAAGTTTCTTTGTCATGTTTTTTTTTGCAAAAAATAAAAATGTATATTGCTTTTTTGGTGAATCACACCGCACGCCCCATCAAACAAACACAAACACACACACTCACACACGCACACACTCACACAAACACACACACTCACACACACCCTACACATCTACGCTGGTAGTTTTCACCTGTCATACCTGAGAAAGTTGAGCCGCGGTGCTCCATACGAGTCAATCATCCCCCCCCTCTCTCTCTCTCCAAAGGACCCTAAAAAAAACCGCGACATGGCCCATCGCTCATTTACTTGACAGCATCCCCAGCAGTCATAGGGGCGACACCACATTTATCTGACAGCAGCCCCCACGGTATTACAGACAAGGTTGACGCCCATGGCGTCTCTCCGCACATCGACAGTACCATAGTCGGCTCAAGCTACAGCCCCCCTCCCCCCCTTCCCTTTCCTTCGTCGTCCGACATTGACCCTACGGAAACTAATGAAACCGATCACTCGCTTTCTACCTCTATGACCCGGTTCTATATATATATATATATATATATATATATATATATATATATATATATATATATATATATATATACAGTGGATTCCGCTTAATTGGTACACCCCCTAATTGGGACAGCCGCTTATTTGGGACAAATCTCAAAGAAACCAAACCAAGAAGCCAATAGTAAATGTGAATGTTTAATTGGGACAGCCGCTTAATTGGGACAAAAAGCCCCGGTCCCGATGTGTCCCAATTAAGCGGAATCGACTGTATATATTTTCCCATCTCCCTGCAGAAACATTATTAGCCTGGTTTGGTTCATTGGGTATCGGTTTGACCCGAGCCCTTGTGACAAACAGGACAGAAATAAATCTTGTTTCCTTTTTTTCAAGTTGGCAGGCTCCATGTTGTATGTGTACTGCTCTGTGACTCTCGCTACTGAAGCTCGGAGATTGTTCACTTCAACCGCGTCAACTCCAAATGTTTAGCTCAGACATGGACAAACTTCGGGCCAAGTACGGCGCGCGCTCTATTCCTCTCAGCCTTTTCACATCAACGACATTCACATTTAATGAATATTATTTTGTTATAAACACTCTATCAATCGGCTCTTGGCAGACATATGAACCCAATGCCGCCCGCGATTCGAAAATATTGCCCATCCTTGATCTAGCCACAGCCTGTATTAAACTTAACTACAGACGTTACGGGTACATGAACGAAACAGAGACATTCAAAACGTTATAACCAAAGCATTACAAAATATAAATATTAACGTTTACAATAAGCACATAAACTTTCCATGATTCTTATGAATATAGATCATTAAACAACGGAGTCGGGCATAGGTCGGACGTAGCCCAGGGGTGAAGAAGAAAATAGTGGACCCTGAAAATGGAGACAATAGTGGCTTTTTGGGGGCCTTGTGCGCACTGTCGTTAACCCTCTGATAAACCCTGTTACTCAACCGAAAAATATATTCCGATTAGCCTACATTATCTCACACCTATACAAATCTATTCATTTGTCTGTTGTTTTTCTCGATTCATTTCCTTTATGCTAATTTATTGGTAGGAGCTTGCGTGGTAAAGAGGTGGGGTGGGAGTAAATATTCTTTGTGTACGACATGTGGTTGACACTCACTTGTCAGGCCTTATTTCTGCTAGGTCAATGCGCCTGTTACATTGCTACTGAAAGCGATATTTGTATTTTTACTGCGGACAGAAAGTTATCGATTCGTGATACGCCACTGACTCCAAGCCCCGATCGATACACACACGAAACAGATGATTAGACTTCGGCTTCATCAATCGCACTTCGAGATTTTCCGCCTGATGTCGTCAGCGCCACCTTGGTGGTTATTTTCCCGACTACCTAATGTCGACACCTAGATCTCGTCAATTCTCCCCCCCCCAACCCCACCCCCACGTCTCAATCAACCAACGGAATGTGTCGGTACGTACCATTAGTTGTACTGAAGGAACGACCGTCTCTCGAAATAAGTCCTTATGTATTGATCTCTTCCAGGGGAAGTAAAGAAAGAGTCACGACGCATTAAGGGGACATAATCTTTTGGATTATTTATATAAAGGTTGTTTGTGTGTGTTTGTGGGCCGTGTATAAGCTGTTTGTGTGTGTTTGTGAGCTGTGTATAGGTTATTCGTGTGTGTTTGTGGGCTGTGTATAAGCTGTGTGTGTGTGTTTGTGGGCCGTGTATAGGTTGTTTGTGTGTGTTTATAGGCCGTGTATAAGCTGTTTGTGTGAGTTTGTGGGCTGTGTATAGGTTGTTTGTGTGTGTTTATGGGCTGTGTATAGGTTGTTTGTGTGTGTTTGTGTGTGTGTGTGGGCTGTGTATAAGTTGTTTGTGTGAGTTTGTGGACTGTGTATAAGTTGTATGTGTGTGTTTGTGGGCCGTGTATAGGCTGTTTGTGTGTGTTTGTGGGCTGTGTACAGGTTGTGTGTGTGTGTGTTAGTGGGCTGTGTATAGGTTGTTTGTGTGTGTTTGTGGGCTTTGTACAGGTTGTTTGTGTGTGTTTGTTGGCTTTGTATAAGTTGTTTGTGTGTGTTTGTGTGTGTTTGTGGACTGTGTATAGGTTGTTTGTGTGTGTTTGTGGGCTGTGTATAGGCTGTTTGTGTGTGTTTGTGGGCTGTGTACAGGTTGTTTGTGTGTGTTTGTGGGCTGTGTATAAGCTGTTTGTGTGTGTTTGTGGGCTGTGTACAGGTTGTTTGTGTGTGTTTGTGGGCTGTGTATAGGTTGTTTGTGTGTGTTTGTGGGCCGTGTATAGGCTGTTTGTATGTGTTTGTGGGCTGTGTATAAGTTGTGTGCGTGTGTGTTTGTGGGCTGTGTATAAGTAATTTGTGTGTGTTTGTGGGCTGTGTATAAGCTGTTTGTGTCTGTTTGTGGACTGTGTATAAGTTGTTTGTGTGTGTTTGTGGGCCGTGTATAGGCTGTTTGTGTGTGTTTGTGGGCTGTGTACAGGTTGTGTGTGTGTGTGTTTGTGTGCTGTGTATAGGTTGTTTGTGTGTGTTTGTGGGCTGTGTTCAGGTTATTTGTGTGTGTTTGTTGGCTTTGTATAAGTTGTTTGTGTGTGTTTGTGTGTGTTTGTGGACTGTGTATAGGTTGTTTGTGTGTGTTTGTGGGCTGTGTATAGGTTGTTTGTGTGTGTTTGTGGGCTGTGTATAGGTTGTTTGTGTGTTTGTGGGCCGTGTATAGGCTGTTTGTGTGTGTTTGTGGGCTGTGTATAAGTTGTGTGTGTGTGTGTTTTGTGGGCTGTGTATAAGTTGTTTGTGTGTGTTTGTTGGCTGTGTATAAGTTGTGTGTGTGTGTGTTTGTGGGCCGTGTATAAGTTGTTTGTGTGTGTTTGTTGGCTGTGTATAGTTGTGTGTGTGTGTGTTTGTTTGTGGGTCGTGTATAACTTGTTTTGTGTGTTTGTGTTTAACGTATGCGTGAAAGAAAGGAAGATCGACTTAAAAAATTCTTAACATGTGTGTATTATAAACAGAAAACGTATTATTCATGGCGCGTATATGTGTGTTTATATACAACTATACTTGTGTGTGTGTGTGTGTGTGTTTGCGCATGCACTTAAGCATGTGAAAGAAAATTTGCGTTTCAAACGCACACACACACACACACTCTCTTTTTTTACTTTCCCCTCCGTCCCTCCCCTTTCCCCGGTACTCTCCCCCCCCCCCCCCCGCCCTGGGATCGTCCTGCATTCAACAAACTCTATTATCCCGCTGCGCTCTTGAAAGGTGTAAAAATAAAAATAAAAAAATAAAGAAAAATCCAGGGATCAAATGTTTCCCGGAGAATATGAACAAGTTGATGAGATGTTCAGGTCATTCAAATCTCTAAATAATGAACTGATTTTCCCGTCTGAACATTATGTATGCATACTGACTTCACATGACAGAAACACATTTCGAGACAGTTTGTGAGACAATTTATGAGACAGTTTATGAGACAAGACAATAATGCAGCCAACATTTATCTATAATAAAAAACAACAACTTTATTTTACTTTCGTTATAATGTTGAGTGTTAACTTTAATTTAAAATAAAATGTATAAAATGTCCCCGTTTTGTCTGTCTGTCATCACCCTAGATCTCAACAACCATAAGTCCTAGACCCATGATGTATATATCATTTTGTAGGTCTTGGCCTGCCAAGAAATGACTTTTTTCCATTTCGCGATCTGATCTCTCAGGGTCGTAAAAGGGGCCTTATAAAGTACCGTTTTTTACTATATAAGCTATATTAATAATGGACCGCCCTATATCTCAGCAACCATAAGTCCTAGACCCATGATGTATATATCATTTTGTAGGTCTTGGCCTTCCAAGAAATGACTTTTTTCCATTTCGCGATCTGACCTCTCAGGGCCGTAAAAGGGGTCTTATAAAGTACCGTTTTTTACAATATAAGCTATATTAATAATGGACCGCCCTATATCTCAGCAACCATAAGTCCTAGACCCATGATGTATATATCATTGTGTAGGTCTTGGCCTGCCAAGTGTACATCAAAAGTCCATTTCGCGATTTGACCTCTCAGGGCCAAAATATAAGAGTTTGTTATGTACCGTTTTGCTTATATTTTAAATATAAATAATAAAAGCTAATCAAAGGGGCGTAATCATTATTTTTTTTTGTAACAGTTATTCAACATGACTTACTTGTCCTTTTAATATCTTTTTTCAGATATATGCATTACACAATTGAATTTATAAACATTTCCAAAATTTACAAATATTTACTGAAAGCTAACAAACGTACTGATACATAATACGAAAATGCTCTAACACGTCTGTGTCCAGAATGGAACAAGCTTAATTGCTTGTTTTTATAACGCCTCGATTATTTGTTTTTTTCCAGTTAGAATGTATTTTTGATATTAGAATTTTTTAAAGTTTCTGTCCTTCTAAAATAAATCATTATATCCCAATAACCAGGAAATGGTACTGGAAGTTGGTTATTTGGAGTGGAGACCGTAGTCCAGGGGGTGGGCACACTTTTTGAGTCGCAGGCTACATTGATTTCGTAAATTTTACCGGCGAGCCGGACCAAGAGCGAATGGATGGCGTGTTGACACGAAATAATGTAAACAATTATTTCAAACGTCATAACGTAAATTTAAAAATGATTGGCGGGCCGGATTAATCAGTGTGGAGAGCCAGCTTTGGCCCGCGGGCCGCAGTTTGCCCCATGACTGATCCATGACTACCCGTAATTCGTTTTCCTAACACACCTACCGATTAGAACAGTATATTATCTACCAGTCAGGTTTTCTCGTTTAAAAGAACTGTAGCAACGATATTTAAATAAATAAATGGCTTATATAATATTTAAATGTTTGAATTGAGTTTCATATTGTCTTGTTGCTATGCTAAGAAGCTAATAATCTAAGCTCGAGAAAGTGGGGGGGGGGGGGGGTTGTTCTAGGACAGGGGGGTCGGCAACCTACGGCTCGCGAGCCGCATGCGGCTTTTTCGATGTCAATGACAAAGCCACCAAAAGTAAATAGAAAAAAAGAAAACAACACCACCACCACCACCAAACCAGCACACACACACACACACACACACACACACACACACACACATACATTTATAGTTCATTGCGTCTTCCTGCTTTATTTGTAAACAAAAACAAAAAAAGAGAATCCATTATAAATATCCTCAGTGATCGTACGGTATAAACCAATTAAGATAATTCACAATCATTCTTTATTTCCTCTCATAACACTTCAGTTTACCACCCCCCACCCGTTTTAACCACCCTCCCTCCTCCTATTCCAGGGTTCAAAGCACAGGTCATGCTCAGTTGACGAGGACTGTTTCATATATTATGTATACATTCTCAACCCACAACACTAATCTCTGCGTCTTCATTCAATCAGACTCGTTACTGGCTTAGTCTATAACAGGAAAAATAAACTTTAACACAAATACACATTTTTCTAAAACTCCCTTTTTAATTTAAAAGAAGAGTTAGTCTAAGGGGAGGTAACAAGTAAAACAGAAAAAAAAACATGTAGCATTCCCGCCATCCCCCCCCCCAACCCAATCCCCCTCTTAAAAACCCCGTCAGCCAAAAACCGTTTAAACTCTTTTGTTTACGGGCCATTACTTTTGAATGTATTATTTTCATATGGGGTGGGGGGGCAGCGTTACGAGCCTAAAGGGGTGAGGGGTGTTCTCAGCCCCTGCACCATACGGGGCCCTGGGGGTTTTTGAATACAACACGGGCCAATAAAATACAATGTATTGCTTCTCTCTCTAATCTCTACTTGAAGAAATAAAATAATTTTAGAACACGTCTTTTTATTGAATTTTTTCAGACAGGTCCATATTGTTGTGTATGTCTTGTGGAAAGCAATCTTTATGTTTCAGTTATTGAGAAAATTTAAAGAGAGGATTGAAGTTTATATTCCTAACACCTGAACATCAAGCTGAAGTATTTTGTTTTGAAATTTTTTTGGAGCGTACTTTTTATATTGCTGATATAACTTTTGTTGTCAAAAAAAAAAAAAGAAAAAGAATAAAATAGATTCTTGAGACCAGACCACTTTACAACAAACTGTGATAAATTAGTTTACACATCTTTGTCTTATAGTTTATAATATACATAGCTGGTCTAAAATATCTTGAAAGTCCCTGTAAGGACTGGATGTATATTCTTAGATTTTAAATATATTACTAAAGGGACGGTTTTTTTGCAGTCCCCTTCATGAAGGCACCAGGGGTGACATAGAGGTCAAACCATGACCTGAAAAATTCCCCCACCGTTTATCGAACCCGGGATCCTCAGGTCGTCACTCTCACACCGCTCGACCACCCGTTCCCAGGCGACCATCTTGGGCTGCTACTTCCAAAGGGCCCCTACTACCAAGGCCCCTACAACCAAAGGGCCCCTACTACCAAGGCCCCTACTACCAAAGGGTCTCTACTACCAAAGGGCCCCTACTATCAAAGGGCCCCTACTACCAAAGGGCCCCTACTACCAAGGCCCCACTACCAAAGGGCCCCTACTACCAAAGGGCCCCTAATACCAAACGACTCCTACTACTACAGGGCCCCAACAAATTTGATGCTATGGGGGCACCGACTTATATGTTCAAAGTATATCTAAACATTATAGCAAGGGCCGCCGATAACCTGATAACTGTCCTGGTGTGATGTAGGAGGCTCTGTAACAATAGCCAAGACATGAGTTTTCTTGCATACATTCACATATCTTTTGCACATGCAGGTTTCTGTATGTCGTATCGGAGGCAATGAGACATTCGGTGTGCAATCTTTATTGCACTGTGAAAAGATAGAATCATTTTCTTCATTCCCATAACGGATACACCTAAACGGAATGAACTTTGATTGTAGTTTACAACTAAATATTGCATTGGGTGAATTATTCAGACCATGTTAAGCTAGTCAATTTTGTCTTGCAAGTTCATATTTAAAAAAAAATAAAAAAGGAATGTTTTGTGTTTATGTTTGCCTGACATGTACCCACATAGGCTGGGCCATATGTATGGATAAGCAAACCAGATCGAACCAAGGGCCACCATACAGGACTAATTCCTTGTGACTGTCAAGTCGCTGATAGAAACTTCTACCTATATCTACGACGGATGGTCATGCGGTAAAGCGCTTGACTTTCGACATGAGGGTCCCTGGTTCTCCAGTCACGACCAGTACATATTTAAGATCATGGTGAAAGTCCCCCCCTCCGTTATATCTCCCGTGGCCATTGCACTGTCGTTTAAGGTGGGGGATGAAAGGATCGAACCATTAAATCATTATCGATAGTAGTTTTTGGATCTAACAGCTTTCATCTCATCCTTACAGAGACACCACACATCTATATCCCCTAAACATCTCTACAATTCTCTGCCTTCTTTCTTTCATTTCCTCCAACTTATTGCCAACGTCCTCTCCATTACGTCTTCATTACACTTCTAAGTTTATAACATTGATCTACGTAGCATTTATTTTACACAGGGTTGGGTCGGGTAAGTCTTCTAGCCTTCTTTTTCCTCCTACTTTTTCCTCCCTCCCTACTTTTTCCTCCCTACTTTTTCCTCCCTACTTTTTACTCCCTACTTTTTCCTCCCTACTTTTACTCCCTACATTTTACTCCTTACTTTTTACTCCCCACTTTTTACTCCCTACTTTTGCTCTCTACTTATCCCCTCTCCCTACTTTTTCCTCCCTACTTTTTTCCTCCCTACTCTTTTACTCCCTACATTTTACTCCCCACTTTTTACTCTCTACTTTTTCCTCCCTATTTTCCCAAGTCTTAGGACTTGACAACGGTGGAGTTAGAAAAAATACAATTGTCTTTTCCCAGAGCAACAGAAGACCTGAGAACGGCTTTGACACAAAAAAAAAAGCTATAGAAGTGGGTGTGTTCTAGTCCAATCATAGAAGTGGGTGTGTTCTAGTCCAATCATAGAAGTGGGTGTGTTCTAGTCCAATCATAGAAGTGGGTGTGTTCTAGTCCAATCATAGAAGTGGGTGTGTTCTAGTCCAATCATAGAAGTGGGTGTGTTCTAGTCCAATCATAGAAGTGGGTGTGTTCTAGTCCAATCAGGAGTAAGTAGTACACGGACTGAAATCAACAATAAATAGTATAATTGGTAGGTTTCAAACACGAGTCTATGTGTGTGTGGGGGGGGGGATGAAGGCCAGAATAAAAAAAAAGCCCTCCATTCTTAGCGAGTCTTTTATCACTATTTACTTTTAGTTCTATGAAGTACTGCTCCCAGCTATAGCCATTGGGCTAAATAGTCATTGAGAACTGCCACTAGCCATAGTCACTTACTTTAGTGTAAGCACCTTACCGCGTGAATGGGAGAAAGAATTCCTCATCGACATACAGGGTACACTTGTATATACCATTCGGCGTAGTTGCAATCTGTTGGTCGAAGTTATAATTAGCTTCCTGCAGATTATCTCCATACACTTCTTTATTCCCCCCTCCTTTGCCAGCCCACCACTTAAATGCCCCCTCCCCCCCCCTTCTCCACCCTCCCAACCTGTTTAGACCGTGAAAGTTGTCAAAATGTATATTTCCACACCCTGGTACACTTCAGAAAAGTTTTTTTTTTTACTCCCTTTTTCACCCGTTCCTTTCACGGTAAATCAGCTGGTAGAATATAAATACAAAAACACTTTACTTTTAATAGTTGTGACTTGACGCCGTGGGTCTCAAGTCTGTACACATCCCCGGGGGCAGAACACCTTGATTTTTTTTCTTTCATATATATTTCTGATTTTAGACGCCAGCTAAGAGTTTGAACTTTAACCCTGACAGATATACGGGGGAGCGTTACAATTTTTTTTTTGGAGGGGGGGGGGTATTTCGCGAAACAAGCTCCACCCCGGCCTCTTGTAGTATTACAACATTACCCCCCCCCACACCACCACCTCTTTCCCTTACATTATTGAACCCCCCCACCCACACACACCCACACACACACACACACACCCCCACACACACACACACCCACACACACACACCCATTTCCACCATGAGCTTCTCATTCTCATACAAGGAAAGAACCTGAACTCGGGAGTTTTTGTTTTTTCCCTCTCCTTCCCTATAGGCAGTGTGGGTACTTGAGGTTGTCGGTGTCTGTATTGGCTGGGGGTGCATTCAGTGCGAGTCATTGGGAGCGAATGGAGCGAGAGCGCCATTGGAAATTCCCGAATGAAAAGATTGCTGGTTTTGAAAAAAAGACTAGAACCTTTTTTCCCCCCACATAATCGAATGAACGTTGATTTTTTTTCCCTTTATGATTCTTTCTTTCATTCATGATTCATGAAAAGAGGGGAGGGAGCGGGAAGGATAGAAAGATAGACTCAATGGGAGAAATATACTGATCGCTGCACAGTATTAAGTCAAAGAGGTCGTCCGTTGATGACACAGGCCTGGTCGTTAGAATAACCCGTTGTAAGGAGCTGACAGATCAGCACACACACACACACACACTCACACACACACATCATTGAACCGTGTGTTTGTATTTAAGAACATTCTAAAAAAAAATATTTTTTTTCTACTTACCGACGGTCAAACTTTGTATCAGTCATTTTATGATGTACAGTCGCAACACATGACGCACGCATTTCAACATTCCGACGTACGGACATTCTACTACTCGCAGAGTGAGAGGGAGAGAGAGAGAGAGAGAGAGAGAGGTGGAGGTAAAGAGAGGATGAAGGGATGTCAGAAGAATCGTTTCACGGAGAGACCCTGAAAAGAACGAATCGTATGATAGACAGGAGCGTTGAATGCCCACCACCCTGTGAATGAAAATGTTGGGAGGGAGGTTGAACACAATCAGTTGCACGCAGCGGCCCAAGTTCGAACCACTTCATACCAAAGTGACACACCGCACTCACGACCCACGGGCGAAGTCTTTGTGTCACGTCGCCCAAGCGCCTGCGGCCGCACCGTCTTCACTATGTGGTACAGCAACAACAGCAGCACTGTGACATACTTTTAACATTGTGGCACGCCAACATTCCTTGTGGCACAGCAGCTAACTCTGGAACATTGCATCAACTGTGTGGCGCGCCGACACACCATGTGACACATCGAATTGTTCTATGGCAAGCCACATCAAACTGTGGCTCACCAACATACAAACACACCTTTTGAGACACATATACACTTTGTGGCACACCAGCATAACAAACACACTTTTTGAGACACATATACACTTTTATGAACATTTGTCCTTTTTTAAACTCAATATTGCATGTACATGTAGATTTGTTAACAGGGCTTTTAACTGTTTTTTTTTCTATTTAGTTTGACTTTATGAATTCCTACATACTGAATATACACACTTGGGTAACATATGATAACATTTGTATGAGTCCTATGGGTGTCGGTAAATACGTCACACAACTACAGGTAAAAAAGCCAACAGTAAAAAAAAATATAATGTTTAAAAAAAAATTGGGTGGAAAAAGTAACGGTAAAAATAAGTTAACAGTAAAAAAAGTTAACACTGAAAAAGTTAACAGGAAAAAAGACAAAAGGGAAAAAAAATGTTAGGCTGTGATCAGCTGATTCCATTGGTCGAACATTAACCACCACCACCACCAACACCACCGTGCCAGTTTATCTCGTCCAGTTTCAAACTCCCCGCCGTGGCGTAGGTTTGTAGATTAAAACAATAAATATATATCTGCTGGGCCGACGATACAAAGGGGACAGTTTTAGTTCACGACTCAGAACGGAATACTACATTTGTACAATACTACATTTGGCTTTTGAGCTGCGATGGTGACCGATGGTTGTCCTTTCCCGGGGAACATTTAGTGAGTATTTTTACGACAGATCGCAGTATAGTGTTTCCCCGTCTGACCATTGTCCAGCGAGTGACCCCCCCCCCAGCAATTTATGACTAGGCTGTATAACGTAACTGGCTTCCTGCACATGTCTAACAAACTACCGGTGGATATTTAAATCTCACAAAGTTCCGTCTTGCAGCTGATGCAATTAAACAAAAAGCTCAAATGGCAACTTGGCAAGTACTTTTTTTTTTATTGTAGTTTGTACCTGGCTAGTTTGAATGGTCCGGTCTATATATTTATGGTCCGGTCCCCCTCCTCCATTAATTTAATAAATCTATTCTATCATAATAAGCCGCAATGTTGTATCATTGGTTGAGTTAGATGTTTTTTTAATTACATATTTTATCCAGATTGATAATTGAACGTAATTTTGAAGATGGTAAGAGAAGAAAAATACACCAAACATTATGAGACTAGTAAATGAAATCGAAGGAAATTTATCATTAACCACCATATCTACGTCTTCTTGTTACTCACTTGCTCCTTCTTTCTGTTCAGTTATTGTTTTGTTTCATTAACATATATGTAAACAAATAACTTCCTTTTAATTTCAACCCTCAAGTGTGTTCAAGTATGCTTTGACATGTACACACGTAAATCACACACATGTATGTCATTTGATGACAATAATCACACACACATGCATGTCACTTGATGACAATAGGCATGCCTTAATGTACTATAGATGATTTCTGCATGTCATGTGAATCAGGTGACACGGTTTGATGTCACGTGGTTGACATCTGTTTGTTGTTGTGCTAATGTCCTCGTGCCGTCTGCTACTCAGCAGTGATGAGATTTATTTTTCATACAGAGTACGACGGTTACATTCCTCCCCACAACTTTCAACTTCGAAGACAATAATTGTTAAAAAGTTATAAAACACACACAAACACACACACACACACAAACGCATGCACGAACACACACACACACACACACACACATACATACATTGGCGTCATCTGCATCTGTTGTTGTGTTTGCTATTAGAATATTTTTTTTTTTATGTGGAAGAACATTTGCAATGTGGTCTTGCAAGGTGGGTTGACACACATTAAAGAAGGGGAAATAGAAAGAGATCTTATTACCTGTCGTAAGCAGACTCTGCCTGTCAATGGATTATATAACACACGGCCCTGACACTGGCAGGCAGGCAAGGCCTGTGAACCTGTCTGACGGTCTCTCGTCAATTGCTTACAGCCAGGTTGCTCAGTGACATCAGCACTTGTTGTAAGCCGGGCTAGGGTCGAGTGCTCAAATCCACTTTTGCGGCACTTGTGGTCTTTGATATGGACGTCATATTTCTTTCTCTCATCAACCATTGCAATGGCTGTTTCCTGCCATACTGTAGCAGGGTAGAGGGTTTGAATTCAAGAACTTATTAATAGTAGAATACAAGTATATATGGTCGTCTAATATTTAATGATTTGAGGCCGAAGTGTGTGGATACAAGTCTTCTGGATCTGTTTGTTTTTTTGTCTGGACAACAGATATGGTCAAACTATGACCAAAGGTACGGATCATTAGACCTATCTCCCGCAATCTGCTTTCTTCACTCTTTTGCATGAAATGACGTTTGCTTTCAGAGGCGTACCTGGGGGGGGTCCAAATTCAAAAGTTACCCCAGGCCCCAGCTTAAGGGGGGACCCCCGAAAAATTAAATATGGGTGTTGAATGTCAAAATGCAGGGTCCCCAAAGTGGCCAAACCTCCTGGGCCCCCCGAATCCATAGGTTCGGCATTGTTTGCTTTCAATTTATTCATATAGTAACTCCATGCTTCTGCTGTTGCTCCGGTCCATTTTGTCATGTTTAAGAACCCAATGTGTCCCGCGAATCAAAATGATTGCCCCCCCCCCCAGTTTAGAGTGACTTAAAGAAAAAGCCTCTTACATTCACATAAACTATAAAGTTATCTGTCCCTCCTGTCCAGATGTCCGTCATCTCCTCTGACCATGTAGGCCTACTGGTGTTGAATTACTCCCTTGACCTTTTGACCTGGTCCAGATATCAAATGTGTGACATAATGATTCATGTCCCGAAGTCAAGTTTCTCCGCCAGTGCAATGACCACCGCGGACATGACTTTTTTATGATCTAACACTGACCACTGAAACTGTTCTGCTGTTACAGTGTGACCCGGTGGGGGAGAGTAGGAGAGGTGGGGATTTCTATGTCACGTTGACCGCTACCAGTAGGAAATAATAAAAAAAAAGGCCATTGGTTGTGTGACGTCACAAAGTCCTGCTCGCTCCGTAGCCCGGCGTGGAAGTCCCGCTGTTACTGTTGAATGGACTCTGGTCAGGCGATAATGATGGTCATTCTGTGTCTGTGGGTGACAGGCTTACAGATACCCCCGATGCTTGCCGCCCCCCCATTCCTCCATCCCCGTTTCCTTTTTTTTTTTCGTTTTATTTCCGGCACTTGATCACGTGACTGTCCAGTCCAGACAAAAGATGGCTGATGGTAATCCGCTGCAGAGCGTCACTTACAAATCCAGAAGGTGGGTGGACTCAGCAGATATACTATACTCACACACAGGCACACACACTCTAGCGCATAACACTTTCCTTATTGTACATGTATAAATATCTTATCATATATATATATATAATACACAAAAAATCTATTCCTGCTCTGTCTGCGTCTGTCACACAAGATGGCGGCCACATTCACATCAGAGATGAGCGGAAAGCGGACGCGTCCGCTTGCGGACGCAGATCCGCAGACTTTTCCGAATCCGCGGACTGACAGCGGACGCTTCGTATGGTTAAGTTGCGGACTCGCGGACTGACGCGGATCTTCTTTAGCGTTACCATAAAAAATTTCAAGTCATTTAAACAGCTTAATTTCAGCAATGCGGACGCGCGGACTGGTCCGCAGACCAATGTTGTAAGATTCTGCGGACGCGGACGCGGATCATTGATAGAAATCCGCGGACGGACGCGGACGCTAAATTTCAAGATCCGCACACCTCTGATTCACATGTACTGTATGCAGGGGCGCAACCAGTATGTTGAAGTTGGTAGGGTCCAAAATATTAGGTAAGATGAAAATTGGTATGTCTGGCCCCCAAAATTTTGGTAGGGTCGAATATCATTAGCTTGATTTTTTTGGTAGGGTCCGGACCCTCACGACCCGTACATCGGGTGCCCCCATGACTATATACGTGTTCTATACTGCATGAGTTGGTCACCATGCGCACAATTATTTGATATGTTGCTTAGCGGTACTCTAATAACCATTCATCTCTACCATGGCCGTTAAAACCCTGGCCATGAAAGCACTACGGGAGACGTGAGAGAACATTATCTAGAACCGAGAAGTTCCCGTGGAATTAACCAGAGATGGAACCCGGGGGAGGGGGGTTTGTTTAATGTTTGAGCGCTGCATCGAACAACCAACCACACAACCCCTTTAATTTAACTCTCTCAACGCATTCATCAGAAATGGGTTCAAGATTGCATTTCTGTAACGCAGTGGCTACGGTAACATCAAGACGGAATTCGTATTTTTTTTTCCGGGTTACATCAATAGATATTGCTCCACACCCACTGGCGGCGGAGCAGGGGGGGGCAGGGGGGCAGGCGCCCCCCCTAAAACTTTTAAGGGGTGGCGGCGCCCCCCCTTGAATTTCCAGTCTGCCCCCCCCTAAAATTTTAACTTTGTTTAACTTTTTTAACTTTGTAATTCATTTTAGTTTATATGTATCATTTTCATAATTCATTTGATTTATTTCTTAAATTTAATATTTGAAAGAAATTATAAATAATTTACATTTTACTGTAATCACATTATTGAGAGTTGTTGTGGCATATTTTAAAATGTGTTGCCATCTACCGAATGACGGCAAATGTAATTTTTAAAGTAAATGCAATTATTTATTATCTTTTCATAAATTACTTTTTGTTTATTGAGGTTCCGGTTTCTAGTTTCGTGTTCATCATCATTCATAATAATTATTTTCTGATCTTATTTCACTATTAAATTTGTAAACAAACTGACATTACGATACAAAAAAGATTAAAAAGTAAGGTATGTGTCAACATTTTATATATATCATTCATAAAGTTAATAAAAATAGAATAATATTCAGTGGTGTAACCAGGGTGGGGGGAGAGAGGTCCAAATACAAACGTCCCCCCGGGCCCCCACTTGAGAGGGGGCCCAAAGGAGTTTCCAAAATGTTTATTTTAGCACTAAATATTAAATACTATCTGTACCAGCCACACGCTGTAATGACCACGTCGGTAATGTTTTTGTAACACACTTTGGAAGGGCCGGGAATGATTACAGTGTGGGTCATGTTTAAAGAGAGTTTGTATTTTTAGGTGACACATACCTGTTAAACGTTAGATGACCTGGTTAGGCTGGAATTAAAAGCAAGGCTAAGCGCCCTTATGTTCTCAAGAGACAAATGTTGTGATAAGCTAATTATCTACTGTCTGGTTTCGTATGTATGGCGCCAAACTTCCACATGGGTTTGCTCAATGTTACAAAGAATCAGTGTCCCAATGTTTCTAGGTTGAGCATTGTATTTACAAGAATATAGGTCAAACATTGTATTTTCAAGAATGTGGATCA
The DNA here is from genome assembly GCA_021962125.1 of Bulinus truncatus. Lineage (NCBI taxonomy): Eukaryota > Metazoa > Mollusca > Gastropoda > Planorbidae > Bulinus > Bulinus truncatus. The sequence goes on along the minus strand of JAGDYQ010000016.1, from coordinate 3,261,597 downwards.
TTGGGTCAGGGATGGGTCAATCAATTAATTTGTCACTAAAGTACACAAGTTCAGGGTCTCTGCTGTTTTGACTGAAATAACAGAATATCACCAATCAGGGACCGACCAATCAGAGACAAAGACATAGTTGAGAAGAAGCAGTAATTAGGTTCTTATAAAAGATGCTAGCATCTTTTTGTGGGGATACATATTGAGAGAGATTAAAATACAGTGAGGTATAAGTAGCACACAGGATGCAGTGATGTTTTAGTAAATATTACCTGGGAGAGTATAGTTTCATTCTACTTATATCTTGAAATCATAATTTGTGTAATCGTCAAATAAAGTATATGAATCGGACTTGGCAGTTTATATCATTTATTTGTGATGTCTGTGAGTGAGTACAAGCTTAGATGAAGTATCAATCGCTACCAGAGAAGTGAAGACAGAGACAGATCACCACTGTAATGACACCACTTTAATTTAAAAGTAAGTATTAAGAAAGTCTTCGTTTCTAATTCTGTTTATTGATTTACTGCGATTTTGTGTGTAAATTTCAAGGCAATTGGTGAAGAACTTTAGATGTTATTAGCTAGCCGGGAATCCTATTTACCGCAATGTAATCTTGATATTCACGTTGTTATATAAGGTAGTTCAGTGGCGTAACTAGTAAGGGCGCGCCGCACCGGGTGACATCAATATAGGGATGACAACAAAATGAACGATTCTAAATTTCATAGCAGAAAGAACTCGGTGTAGTCAGTTTTATAACCGATCATAGTAAAAAATATGAGGAGTAGCACAGGGTGCCACCACATAGACCAGTAGTACAGGGTGCCACCACATATACCAGTAGTACAGGGTGCCAAGATACAGACCAGTAGCACAGTGTGCCATCATGCAGAGCGTCTGGAGCTTATGTAATGAATACAGTTCACAGCTGCTCGGATCAATCTAGAGTTCCTTTTGCAGACGCGCTAAAAAAAAATACTGATATAATCACGTGGTTTCATGAAATTGGAGACGTATTTTACAAACTCAGTTTAATGAAAGTAATATACATCTTTCTGAAATACAGTCAGTAATACTATCGTTTGTATCACTTAAGTATTTTAATGTAGATTCTCTTAGGTCTAATGCAAGAAAATTCGAAATATGTACCATTGCTCGTTGGAAGTCTTGAGGGTTGGGAGGGGGGGGGCTGACACCCTGAATATCCCGCATTTGCATTATCACCATATAATCAACGGAATTATTCATTAAAAAAGTTTTAATGATTATTTTTTTGTTAATTTTATTGATATACTGTACCAATTTGAATTTAGACATATGTGCTAATATAATATGTGCTAGTACATTAATTCATGATGTCGAATGTCAAATTGCAGGGGCCCCAAAAAAGGTCAAGCCCCCCCGGGCCCCCAAATCCATATGAACGCCTCTGATAATATTTATTTCAAAATTTGATTACAAGTGTACACTCTTTGTTATCAATGCTTATGAGTCCCACACTGAGGCTTAGGCTGCTTCTCTTTTCTGGTTCATGCCTGTCGGGGTTAAATAATTAAAATTACTGTTGGTGGTCTGAAGAATTTTCAAAATTGAGTTTAGTTTATAGATTTTGTCTATGTGAGTGTCCCTACTGTCCTTTGTACATTGATCTATCATCAGTTTCATTAAAGCCTAGTAATACAAATAATTAATAACACATACTAATTGATTTATTACTTCACATATAATTTAACTGTTTTAAAATTTTTTAACAGGTTCGAAAAAGAAATGGAAGATATTATTGTCACTTCCTGTGACCGTGCTGAACTTATGAAAATATTATCAGAACATGGTTTAACGATTCTAAAAATAGCAGGAGATGGGCACTGTTTACTGAATAGCATTCGAGAAGCGCTAGCATGTAATAATAATGTTAATTTGACGTCAACAGAACTCATTGACAAGCTAGAAATAGAAGCTTTCACTAATTTTGAATATTATAAAGACTTTCTGGACGATGGCATGTCTTGTGAATCCGAAGCAAGTGCAAATGCTGTTTTTGAAAAGTTTAAATTTGAATTTTCAAACTATGTGAAATACAAGAAATACACTAGCGATTCAGTTGATATTTGCATACCTGTCCTCTGCAATGCAATAGACATGACTTTAAATATATTTTATGAGAATTCAAATGGTGTAATCTCACAGATTTGTCACAAACCATTGCGAATTCAATCTGCAAGTTCTAAATATAATGTTTATGTCTTACGAACTGGAAAATCTGGTTGTGAACACTTTGATGCAGTGGTTAAAGTACATTGTAAATTGTTCTCATCTTCGCCGACAACAATTAAGAACACATTAAAGAAAACCATTACACAGAGCAAACTGTCAGACATGTTTGCTAGGCAGAAACAATCAAGCATGTCAACAGAGTCTAGTCAGAAACAGTCTACATGTCAAAGTATCTCACAAGAGTCTAGTCAGAAACAGTCTACAGGTCAAAGTATTTCACAAGAGTCTAGTCAGAAACAGTCTACAGGTCAAAGTATCTCACAAGAGTCTAGTCAGAAACAGTCTACAGGTCAAAGTATCTCAAAAGAGTCTAGTCAGAAACAGTCTACAGGTCAAAGCATGTCAACCATTGTACATGGCAATCAGGATTGCACTGCCCTTTGCTGTATGCCTGGTAGGAGTAACCCATACATTCCATCAAAAAAAGATAAGTCTGAACCTGAAGGAGAGTTTTTTTGCCTAAATGGGCAAACGATTACAATTGGCTTACCTATTGTGATACACGTAAAATTGTTCTTTGTTTCACATGTAGTCATGCATCACAACGTGGGCTTGTAGAACCTGGCCCAAAATTTGGAAGTGATGTGTTTGTTAGTACTGGATTTTCAAATTGGAAAAAAGCCACTGAAAAATTCCAAGCCCACGATCAATCAGAATTGCATAGGGAATCATTGTATAAGTTAGATGCTCAGAAACACTTAAATGTTTTGGCTCAGTTGTCTTCATCATATTCAGATCAGCAGAAACATCGACGTCAGTTGTTCTTTCGTCAACTTCATGGACTGTTGTATCTTGTCAGACAAGGTCAGAGCTTGAGAGGACACACAGATAGTGAAGGTAATCTACACCAACTTCTCCTATCAGAAGCTAGAAGTTATGAAAACACTGAGTTGAAACAATGGGTGTTGAATGGAACATATTCATCACATGACATAATAAATGAAATAATTGAATTAACTGCCAACAACATCTTGAGAGGGTTGCTTGAGGATATAAAACATGCAGGTAGTGTTCTTTGACTATAATTGGATTAAGCATATATTTTTAAACAAATGCTGCATATCATGCAAGCTTTCACAGTATGATCAGCACAATTTATCTGCACATTGCATAATCTTAATTAAAAATAACTCCCAGTCATTCACAGTGAACTGTTTAGTGCCCATGGGCAAGCATTTTATTTGGATTTTATCTAAATCATCTATCTAAATTTTGACAAGTTTAATACATTTTTTGTTATTATTGTAAATTGCAGGTTATTTTACACTGATAGCTGACGAAACAATGGACATATCACGTAAAGAGCAGCTGTGCATCTCCTTGCGCTGGGTTGGAGAACAATTTCAAGTTTTTGAAGACACAATTGGTTTAGTTCAGATCGACGCAACAAATTCTGAATATATTACGGCAGCAATATTAGATGTATTACAACGTTGCAACCTGAATTTATCAAATTGCCGTGGCCAAGCATATGATGGTGCTGCAACTATGAGCGGAAAATATAAAGGTGTTTCAACCCGAATTCATTCGTTGGAGCACCGTGCTTTCTATGTGCATTGTTCAGCACATAATTTAAATTTATGTTTGCAAGATGTGTGTAAGAATAGTGATCCAGTAAAAGCTGCTCTTGATTTTACATCAGAAGTTGTTAACATTATTAGAATTTCACCGAAGCAATTGGTAGCCTTTGAAAATCTTCAGAAAGCTCAACCTGACACTGAATCTGGAGACCATGGCACGTTGCTCTTTCCAAAACAAAATTTTAATGCCTTAAAACCTCTTTGCCCAACACGTTGGACTGTTAGAACGGCTGCTCTGGAATCTGTCATCGACAATTATGCAGTCCTGCAAGAAGAACTGGCTGCTATAGCCAAAGAGGCTGGTCGTAAGGCTAATGGTTATGCTAGCCTAATGGACAACTTTGATACACTATTTGGTTTAAAATTAGGCATCTTAATTTTCTCTGCTTCGGAACAAGCAAACAAATCTCTGCAGAGTAAAGACATCAACTATCAAGAAATAAACACAGCAATTGAAGCACTGAATAAATATCTTACTCGGATGCGCCAAGATGAAATGTTCAGAAGTTTTTACGAAAATGTCCTAAAACTTTCTGACGGACTAACTGCACCAGTTCTACCAAGGGTTCGAAAACGACCTCGAACATTTCAAGACGGATCAGCACCATTCGAATTTCAAACTGTTGAGGAATATTTTCGCCAGAAATATTTTCAGGCTATTGATGCTGCAATTGGAGCAATACATGAACGGTTCACTGAAAATGAAGGACAACAGGTTATGACAAGTATTGAAAAATTAATTGTGGCAGCAGCAAATGAACCACAACAGATCAATATGGAACTGGATGAAAACAAATGGCTTCTTGGTTATCCAGAAATTAACTGTGCTCGACTTGGAACACAAATAAATATGTTTTGTGATTTTGTTAAAAGCATGAACGAGAGGCATGCACTAAAACTTAAAAAAGTTACACAGATTTCAACGATAGGCGACCTCTTCAACCTTGAAAGTTCAATTGGAAAAACTATGTTTTCAGAGATTTACACATTGCTGCGTATTTATCTCACATGTCCAATTTCATCTGCAACAGCTGAAAGAACGTTCTCGACTCTCCGTCGTCTTAAAACCTATCTACGTTCTACAATGACTGAAAAACGTCTCAACAATCTGCTTATTCTGCACACACATAAGGGCAGGGTTGATAACGTTAATCTTACAGAAATTGCAGAAGCCTTTATAAGTTTGAACGAACATCGCCAAGAATACTTTGGTGCATTTAAATAGTTTTATTTATACTTGGATTGATTTGTAATATTATCCAAAGACTGTTGAGACTTTTTAAATCTCGCTACTTAGTAATTACTAGATATTAAGCCCGGCGTTGCCCGGGTAATCTAGGTGTAATGTGAAACCCTTTCTTAATCAATGTAATTAATTGAATATTAAAATTCAAATATCTTGCTTAATTGTAACTATCTAAATTTCAGAATGTCATAAATTTTATTTTCTATCTGCAGATGTAATTATTATAAAATATCAGAAATAAATAATACAGGAATGTTTGAAACTGATATTATGCGTATGCCCTGAAAAACAAGAGATAGGTCTACTAACTGTTATATTTGTAGTTAGCACATAAGCTGCAATGTTTACAATGATTAATAATCCTGTCAGACTGCCGAATTTGCTCAGTTTAGCTAAAAAAATAAATAGTAACATACCTAATATTCATTTCAATAATGAATCAGTTGAAGACAGAAGTGCTAAATGTTCATTATTATTTTTTTAATATATTATTCTTTAATAATATCGATTAAATACTTGCTACAGAATGACTATATTCTATTATTGAATTAAGGGGGTAAAAGTTGTCTTTTGGTCATATTTTGTCTTGCCCCCCCTTAAATTTTCAAGGGGGGGCGGCGCCCCCCTTGAATTTTGTCTTGCCCCCCCTTAAAATATTTCGTTCCGCCGCCACTGTCCACACCCTAACCCTATCTCTAACCCTGTCCCTACCCCTATCCCTATTCCTAATCCTAATATAATTGCTGGTACCCGAAAAAAAAATGAGTACTCCCGCTAACCCTAATATAATGGCGCTTGATGTTACCGTAGCCACTTCGTTTCTGTAAATAATCATGGCATTACAGTGTCCGTCATTTGCATATATATATGTCAGAATAATGTAATATTTACTGCGTTCAGTTTGTTGTTATTTTTAATAACTTGTATCTATATCTTGCAAATAATGTAAAATTTTTCATTTTTTATTATTACGTCACACAAATGAATTCTACAAGGGTGGAGTCTGAGTAGCACCGTACGCAATGTAGACTTTGCAAACTAACCCATTTATGAGCGGGGGGGGGGGGGGCGGGGCTTCACAGAACTGTAACAACAATGTTAAAAGCTTTGACAGAGGCCTTAACTGATACAAGACTGTTTCTGAATTTATGGAATTTTTTTTTAAATTGAAGGGCAGATGGAAGTTACGCGATGATTCTATCTATTCCTATTATGTACTTTGATACATTATACTTTACCACACATAATGTCAATAAAGTATTACACTATTCTGTTATTCAAAACGATATGCGTGTAAAGTATACTAAAGGTAAAAAGGAATGTTAACATTTCAATTACGTTTTTTTTGTAGTAAAAAGTGCTCCGGGTTGGAAACATTTTCTTTGTTAATTCTCTGTACGATATATTGTACTATACTACAATGTGTATGACTGTAAATAAACAATCTATATGTTGTACTACACTACAATATGTATGACTGTAAATAAACCATCTATATATTGTACTATACTACAATGTGTATAACAGTAAATAAACCATCTATATATTGTACTATACTGCAATGTGTATAACTGTAAATAAACCATCTATATATTGTACTATACTACAATGTGTATAACTGTAAATAAACCATCTATATATTGTACTATACTACTATGTCTATAACAGTAAATAAACCATCTATATATTGTACTATACTACTATGTCTATAACAGTAAATAAACCATGTGTTGTACATGTAGTGATTCACTCAACTTACAGACTTCACTCACGTCACTTAGTTTTTTTTTAAATACGTCATGTTAAACATTATAAAACATAAAATGAAGAACTGTTTGGAAAAAAAAGTTCTTTAAAATATTATAAATGAATTAGAATGTATCAATGATATGGTGTTGAGTGCGCAAATTATGTATAGTTTGATGTTAGATTTATTGTCGGGGATTGTTTTCGTTAAGATTTTGTACCCATACTGATGAGTATTTTATTTTGGAGCTAACAATATAAAATATGAACTTTATTTGATGTATTATTAAGTGTCCCTAAACTTAAATGCAATTTTACTACAATAATCTGTTCATGTCCTTTGGGGCCACTTCGAGTACATAGAATTTGCTATTCTTTGTGAATAGACTGATTGTTAACGCGCTCTAATATATATATATATATATATATATATATATATATATATATATATATATATGTATATATATATATATATATATATATTAGAGCTGCTGTTCGATTAAAAAAATTGATCGAAATTAACGCATGATTAAAAAAATTAATCGCAAATTAACGCATATTTTAATCGACACAATACAATACATTTGTTTGTATTCAAACCAGTATGTCATAATATTATATCATAAAATTGGCATAATAAACAAGTCAGATTTATTGACGAAAGAGTTATAATAAATTGTAACATATTTATTAAGCATTTGCATATATGTCTATTGAATGAGTTATTGAGACCAGTTTATTGATATTTATCAATCACGTCAAGCGATGCGAATTGTTTTCTTTTTTATCAACAACAATGCCAAACATATGTTTTTCTCGTGCTTTAATTTCCAAATTAATGACGTATGTCAACCCCTGTTCCCCTGTCATATTTTGCAACACTTCGCTGCCACACGTAAGTCTTGTTTACCCTCCACTACCGTAATACCCCCTCCACTTCCCATCCCCAAAAAATACACACGTTATATGTGCTTTTTCTTTCATAACATAATAGTGTAGCCAGAAAGTAGATGCTCACTTATTATTAACGCGTTTTTATTTTATCCCCCCCCTTTTTTTCCCAACCCAGTTACATTTTTGACACTTAGCAGCCACTCTCTCCCCACAAAGATGACGTTACTTATGGCTTACCCAACCGCAGTACCCCCTCTGTCCCAAAACAAATTTACACAAGTTCCATCGTTTCCAAATCATGGCACCTGTCAATCAAGCTTCCTAGCTACGCCAGATGTTAACTAATTGTATCATTCAAGGTCATACATTAGAATTAAGAAATGACAATCCTATTGTTTCAAGGTCATATCGCTGCTATGTAAACGTGACAGTTACTTTTTTAAAAAAAATCTTGTCTGATCTGTTTATTCACTTTTTTTTTCTGCAACTCTGAAATAACAGGGTTTGGGTAAAATTTAATGCATATAGGTGTTTGTGTTAAATATGTAATCGTATATTTTTTAAAGCATCAATTGCACTTTAATTGCATTAATCAACAGCCCTATATAAAATGTTAAATTTAACTCAGTGTCACAATAATTCTGAAAAATACAACCACTGTCTCGTGTACAGATGTTTGTATCAGCCAAGTCTAGACACTGTCTGATTACAGTGTCATGAATATGAAACTATTAGTGTAGCTGTAGCAGACGTGACCGGCAAGATGCTGTATTATCAAAATGCGATACAAAATTACACGCAGAAAAAAAATGATGAACAAAATTTCTAGCATCTCTTTATTTTGATCTAATTATAAACGAGTTCATTATACACTTGTTGTTTTTTACCATCAACAATACACTGTTGTATCTCCACCAATACACTACAGTATATAATGTAGTGAATGAAACTTTTCTCTTTTTACATCGACCGGGAAGGGAGCATAATGTTTATTGTCGAAGGGCTATATAACAAAAACATCGTCATTTTATATTATGGGGCTTTAGTCGACATACCTGAAGGAGAGGGTGTGTGCGAAATGCGACGGGGTAGGGGTAGTAGATCTACTTCATAAGTGAACAGACCTTAACTTCAAATATTTAGTAAAATTCTGTTACTTATCGATCTGGTGAATTTTAAGTATATTGGTCAAATTAACGCATTTAGGTGTTGCGTTAAAAAATTTAATCGCAAATTGTTTTTGACGCGTTAATCGAAAATTAACGCAGTTTAATCAGCAGCCCTAATATATATATATATATATATATATATATATATATATATATATATATATATATATATATATATATATATATATATATATATATAATATATCACCATTTTCAACTCCAGCTGCGGTCCGTGTATCTGGCCTTTGTTAACTAGTACAATATATATTTTGGGAATGCATTTTGTTTGTCTGTTAAAAAAAAAATGACATCAGAATATAAGTATAGACCTTAATGAGCCGCATCGGCTAGATGGCTCTCTGGAATATCTAACGCGCCATTGTCCCGTTGTTCATTTACTTGTCTGTCTTTCAGTCAGTTGTAGTTGTGAACAACATTCGCATAGTATAACATTAGTATAACAAGTGAGTACCGACCTTTCTCTGGACAGGTATATAAGAAATATACTTTCAATGGGCGGAGAGTAAATATATTTTATTTGGGAGGAGGGGGGCATCGTAAAATAAACAGAACAACTCTTACACTGAGATAATGATCGGGTGAAACAGAACAACAGACTATAGTACTGGCTGAAGATACAACAACAGACTATAGTACTGGCTGAAGATACAACAACAGACTATAGTACTGGCTGAAGATACAACAACAGACTATAGTACTGGCTGAAGATACAACAACAGAATATAAAGTACTGGCTAAAGATATAACAACAGAATACAACGTACTCTGAAGGTAAAACAACAGACTATAGTACTGGCTGAAGGTAAAAACAACAAAACAAATCCAGTGCTGGTTGCTGTTATAGTTGACTGGTTATCGTTTGTTGCCAACCAGCTTAAAATCAACTCTTGAATACCTTAATAACAAGCTGGGATAATCAATTAATAGACGGGATTCTCAGGCATGATTACCTCCCATTTATGTTCAGATGGAGTTGAACGATCGAGTGTTTGGGCGCCAGGGATGAACCTTTAGAATTAGACTTTTTTTTTTATCATTTGGTTTTAACTTAGGCGTTCCTTTGTCACCTGCCGGATTGTAACTTTTCCGTTACAGCGGTTTGTTTTATACAGGATATTCAGATTTGGTTTAGAGGCGTCAATTTTTAAGAACAATATTTAAAAAAATATATATAAATTACAGTGTTTGTCTGACTTGTTAAATATTTCGAAAAAAAAAGTGCATTTTAAATATTTTTATTTTGAGGTTTGTGCATGTGTCGTTTATGTCATGCTCATTATGTCATTAGGGAAATATTTTTTTTTTAAACTATGGCCAGGTACTCCACTCTTTCATTCGGCCAGATTTCGTCCCACGTACAGTCGCAGTTGCCAGATTGTCTGAGCAAAAGACCCAGTGGGCGGAACAAGTGGAGATATAGAGGGGAATAAAAGAAACCAACATACTTGAAACCTAATGAACACTTGGGGCGCATTGAAGGCACATCGAGGGAACAAAACTACAAGACACGGTGTTCGCTGAACACACACACACACATGCGCGCTCAACTACACACACACGCATATACACGATCTCCCATCATAATTATCAGGGAAAACATGAACACGGCCAAAGACAGGTGGGCGTTACGGTAACAAAATAAAATGTTTAGGAATAACACAAAAAAATGTCTTGTAATATAATGTGGAAGAAATGGAGTCATTTTTTTTAAATTTTTCTATTTATTTATTTTTTTGTGTGGCTAATCGTTAATCATCATCATCATTATATAGGCGGGTACATGCTAAATACCCGTAATGACACATGTGTGTAAATGTGTGCTTATCTATTGAGCCTGTATGTGACACCGTCACAATAGACGAGATTGGTACGGGATGTTTAGACGAGGGGGGAAAATGTCACAGAGTTCACCGGTTGTTACACTGGTGCATACCTTGGTGTAGTTACAATTAATTGTTTATACTAATACGTCGTTTGGTGCATTGTGTATTTTTGTTTTTAATGTACAAACAACTATCTGCTTGTTTATGAAACAAAAGTGAGACAAATTTGACAATGTTTTTTTGAAAGTTAAAGATATGTTGAGAAGTTTTTGTTCCATCGACATATGACTGCTGTGACAATATTTTGGAATAGTTTAGTATTGCTATTGTTAGATATACTTGTATTATTTCTAAATATATTAGTGTCGCTTCTAGATATGGTATTATTACTTTTAGATACAGACTAATTTGATTATGTCTAGATTTAGTAGTGGTATTTCTAGGCATAGTACTGTTATGTCTAGATAAATAAAGATGTTATGTCTAGATAAATAAAGATGTTATTTTTAGATATAAATTACAATTTCTACATATAAAAGAGCTTTTTCCAGTTATAAAGTATTGATATTTCTAGAAATAAAAGTGTAATTTCTAGATATCCGCCATATTTAGTGAACGGGGATGCAGTAGACAAGCAGGTAGTACGGGAAGTAGACACATCTGAAACGTTATTATGGATAAACCAACTAGGCCGTCGCTAAGGGCTCTATTTCAGTATTCACGTTTATTAAATCTGGCACTTACAGACCCCCGTCAGGCTCCTTCTCTCATATACCTCTGAAGTCTTTGTCTAGGACCCCACATATATCTGTGGTCAGAGGCGTAGCGAGGGGTGGGCAAGGCAACTCGCACCCGGGGCATTTTACCTTTTTAATATCTTTTTAGCGCCCCCCCATTCGAAAACCATATAATATTATATGTAAAATATACCATTTGGTGCCCCTGAACCTCGGTGCCCGGGGACATATGTACCACCGCCCCCCTAGCTACGCCTCTGTCTGAGGTCTCTGCCTAGGGACCCCTAGTACCTAACAACGACCGCCTGAATCATCTCACATCAAGTATTCACTTTGCAAGAATACTTGTCGAATCCTCTGCAAATCTTCTAAGCCATCTTAACTTAATGTGACCCCAGCCTTTCCCCTTAAAACTATGAAAAGTTAATGGTCTATTACCATTGGGCCCCCCTCCCTTACACTCATTGAGCTTCCTGGTTAAATGCCCGGCGGGCAGGCCCACCTACAGAAATTTCGGGCCCCTGGGCAGGGCTGTCACGCCCCCTCCCGTGCTGATAATAATATTTTCAAAAGTTGATGGGCCGGCCCCTAAAACTCGCCGGGCCCCTTGCCATTCGCCCCCCCCCGCTCCCTGTCTCGACGGGTCTGCCGGCGGGTCGATACTTCACGACGTCCCTACCATCAGCCAAAGCCAGCAGACATACTCAGTATTAATTCTTTTCAAATTATATAGACCTAAATATCTATTGGTTTGTGCACGTGATGTAGGGTTTGTTATTGTTATAAAAATAATTGTGTTTTTCCGGGGGGGGGGGGGTTCTTCCCCGGCACAAATTGACACGGCATCTGTCACTTAGGATCAGTGTTTATTTTAGATTAAAGTTATAAATAGAATATATCCTGTCCACAACACGGAATATAAATAATACAGAATGCGCATCGGCAATATAAATTAGTTTTTTTTTTCCGAAAGCCGTCATATTTGTGTCACTGTTTTATTGTCTATGCAAATATTAAAGAGAATAATAACACAAGTGGCGGCCATTTTTTTAGTCATTTATAGAGGACTCTTTATATAGCTATGTACTTTCTGTATAGGATATATATTTTGTGGCCCGCATTATACAAAACCTTTTAAGCACATGACTATAATAAAAATATTTATTTACTACAGACGTTGTCCTTCACGTCAGTTTCAAATTCAACTTTATTAAATAACAAACTGTAGGATACATTTTGTAAGAAATTGACGTATTTGTTCGTCTCATCACTTTCTATCGTAAAATTATTTTTAACTAGCTGTACCCTGCAAAACCTTTGCATAGAGTTATATCCCCTTAGGCTTGATCGGTAGGCTATATTATTTTTTGGTTTCGGGCAGATCCTATTTTTTCATGATGGTATTTTAAACTGGAATACTGTTGTATTAATTCTTTACTTTCGATTTAAGGCAGAGCCCAAATCGCTTATATATATATATATATATATATATATATATATATATATATATATATATATATTATTTGTCGACTACCGTTGAAATTCACTATTTAATTCATTAATATGTGGGCTTTCAATTTTTAATTTCATTTTCAACGAAAAAAAAAACCCTCACTTAATATAACATAACAGCTGGGGAGAAGGAAGTAGAGAGAGAGAGAGAGAGAGAGACATGATGACACCGGCCACTGGTCAGCGACTGGTGATCACAGACCAACTACTCCACGTGTAGGTTACAGTGATTACCACGGCCGTGTTACGGTACCATCAAAACATCCTTTTGGAGCGTAGAAATAAAACTGAAAACGAAGTAGAACTGGGGCTTAAAGATGAAAGGACCCAGACCGGATCGCAATGTCCCCAGTGGTTAGACTTTGGGTCATCTCCACGCGACTATTAAAACCGGAAGTGCTGTCTGATCTGTAAGCTTAGTATAATCCCTCCCCATCTCTGAAGCCAGGGCTACGCTGAATCGGGAAAAAAAAGGGGGTAGGGTTTGTGGTGAGGGGTGGGGTACGCGCGTGTTTGTAGGAGGGAGGCGGAATTTTAGTACCTGGTTGTTTTTGATGGACCTTTTGTTTACATTTTTGGTGTTTCGACTTTTTGTGACCACAGGAAGAAGGGGGCTTACTGTGAAGTAAATACATTAGTTCAGTAACTCGAGCATAGCCAGAGTTTTATAAATGAAGCAATTACGTTACCATTTGTTTTGATAGAATCTGTACATACATTTAGTCATTGTACTATTAGTCGATTAACTAAAAGTCATGTTCATTAGCGATATGTATGATTGATTCTTCTGAAAATCAGGCAATAACTTGAGTTAAATTTAGTACTTAAACTGACATTTATACTCACATGGACATCTGTAATCAGACTGACACATTCACTCACGTTGACCAGCTGTATTAACACTTGCTAGCAGTACACACATCCTTCTCGACATTTTGTGATGTCACTTAACGACATTTCATTAATACGACGTCGTTCATTGACACCCATGTAAAGGATGAAATGTTTATCTCCTACTTCTGTAATCACTCGCGAGACAGTTTTTTGAAGCGTCCTTTTAACATACTGACCACATCCCATACTGACCACATCCCATACTGACCACATCCCATACAGACCACACTCCATACAGACCACAGCCCATACTGACCACAGCCCATACTGACCACAGCCCATACTGACCACAGCCCATACTGACCACATCCAATACTGACCACAACCCATACTGACCACAGCCTATACTGACCACAGCCCATACTGCAATGACCATGTGAGGTAATTCAGAGGTCAAAAGTTGATTGGGCTTGTCCTCTTTACCTTGACTCTGAACTTTATTTACGTGACATGTGTGTTTGTTGGATTCACACCTTTACACAATAGCAGACAAAAGACGAATAACTACAGCGACTGACTGGATTTAAACCCGAGCCCCTGCTTCTGACAACCACACCACCACCATCCATTATCCCATTATAAAAACACACCTTCGATGACATCATTTTCAAAAATGAACAATCCCACTGGTACACACGTTCTTTCACATTAGATTGACGCATCACACATGGATTTACACCAGACTAATTTACACCAGACTAATTTACACCAGACTAATTTACACCAGACTAATTTACACCAGACTAATTTACACCAGACTAATTTACACCAGACTAATTTACACCAGACTAATTTACACCAGACTAATTTCACAAAACGTGGGATCTGGATTTACACCAGACTAATTTCACAAAACATGGGATCTGGATTTACACCAGACTAATTTCACAAAACATGGGATCTGGATTTACACCAGACTAATTTCACAAAACATGGGATCTGGATTTACACCAGACTAATTTACACCAGACTAATTTACACCAGACTAATTTCACAAAACATAGGATCTGGATTTACACCAGACTAATTTAAACCAGACTAATTTCACAAAACATGGGATCTGGATTTACACCAGACCAATTTCACAAAACATGGGATCTGGATTTATACCAGACCAATTTCACAAAACATGGGATCTGGATTTACACCAGACCAATTTCACAAAACATGGGATCTGGATTTACACATTATGATACAGTGGGCTATTCTGAAATAACTGTATAACAACACAATACAAAAGACTGTTGTGTACAGCTGTATACTGAGTGGGGGGGTCAGTCCTACACAGGCGGCCTTTTAGAGTCTGCCCCGGGCTCTAGTGGATTTCTAAGAACAAACATTGCGCCATGATGATGAGGGGGGAGAGAAAGTAATATGACTCCGATGTGTCACTTATAACAGGTGCTTGTTTATGTTTTGATTTTTTTTACAAATAATCTATGGGAAGTACAGTGGCGTACCTAGGGGGGCGGTGGTGCGTCCGCACCGGGCGGCACTTTTTATTACTTTTTAGGTGGGGGCGGCAAAATGTATAGATTAAATTAAATTACCTAAATGAGAGGGCGGCAAAATCGTCTTCCGCCCTGGTCGGCCGATACCCACGTTACGCCGCTGGGGAGTATTGTGTTGATATGAAAATGAACATCCTGTTTGTTACCTTTTGACAGCAGTGGCGGCCATTAGAAAAGTTGAGCGGGGGAGGAGGGGGACGCCTGCTTTTGAACATTAACATTGTTAAAGTCTAGGTTGAAATAAAGATATTAAAGATCTAGTTCAGTTGTTGTAACCACGCACTTAGCAAGTGAGATCTGTAATGTCTAGTTAAACTGTAACCACGCACTTAGCAAGAGAGATGTGTAATGTCTAGTTCAGTTGTTGTAACCACGCACTTAGCAAGTGAGATCTGTAATGTCTAGTTAAACTGTAACCACGCACTTAACAAGTAAGATCTGTAATGTCTAGTTCAGTTGTTGTAACCACGCACTTAGCAAGTGAGATCTGTAATGTCTAGTTAAACTGTAACCACGCACTTAACAAGTAAGATCTGTAATGTCTAGTTAAACTGTAACCACGCACTTAGCAAGAGAGATATGTAATGTCTAGTTCAGTTGTTGTAACCACGCACTTACCAAGTGAGATGTGTAATGTCTAGTTCAGTTGTTGTAACCACGCACTTAGCAAGTGAGATGTGTAATGTCTAGTTCAGTTGTTGTAACCACGCACTTAGCAAGTGAGATGTGTAATGTCTAGTTCAGTTGTTGTAACCACGCACTTAGCAAGTGAGATGTGTAATGTCTAGTTCAGTTGTTGTAACCACGCACTTAACACGTGAGATGTGTAATGTCTAGTTCAGTTGTTGTAACCACGCACTTAACACGTGAGATCTGTAATGTCTAGTTCAGTTGTTGTAACCACGCACTTAACACGTGAGATGTGTAATGTCTAGTTCAGTTGTTGTAACCACCCACTTAACACGTGAGATCTGTAATGTCTAGTTCAGTTGTTGTAACCACGCACTTAACACGTGAGATGTGTAATGTCTAGTTCAGTTGTTGTAACCACGCACTTAACAAGTGAGATCTGTAATGTCAAGTTAAACTGTAACCACGCACTTAACAAGTGAGATCTGTAATGTCTAGTTAAACTGTAACCACGCATAACTTAACACGTGAGATCTGTAATGTCTAGTTAAGCTGTAACCACGCACTTAACAAGTGAGATCTGTAATGTCTAGTTCAGGCTTGGCCAAGCACATTATTCATTCTTACAGTATAATCAATGTAACAGGATTTAGAAAAAAAAGGTGATGCTATAAATAATTCAAAACAAATTATTCTATTGAAGAGTTTTTCGACTCAGTGAGGAGCGGTATTTGGATATAAGAGACACCTTTGACCTCCTTTATACAAGATTTATGGTCTCCAATTATTTGTTGTAATAATTTAAAACACTTCGAGTTATGCTGGATTATTGTTACTATTTTTAAAGCGTGTTTACTTTTTTCTTCTTCTCTATTTAAAGCTTTCATATAACAGTACATGAAGTTACTTTAAAAAATAACACGTTATAAAGTATCAAATTTTCAAGCTTGAACTAAAAGTTGTTTCATGTGAGAGGAGCTGAGAGTAGTGGCGGACACGTAGTCAACTTGCCCTTAAGCAGTGGCGAACATGTAGTCAACTTGCTCCTTGAGTAGGCGGACATGAAGTCAACTTGCCCCTTAAGTAGTGGCGGACATGTAGTCAACTTGCCCCTTGAGTAGTGGCCGACATGAAGTCAACTTGCCCCTTGAGTAGTGGCGGACATGTAGTCAACTTGCCATTTGAGTAATGGCGGACATGAAGTCAACTTGCCCCTTGAGTAGTGGCGGACATGAAGTCAACTTGCCCCTTGAGTAGTGGCGGACGTGAAGTCAACTTGCCCCTTGAGTAGTGGCGGACGTGAAGTCAACTTGCCCCTTGAGTAGTGGCGGACATGAAGTCAACTTGCCCCTTGAGTAGTGGCGGACATGAAGTCAACTTGCCCTTGAGTAGTGGCGGACATGAAGTCAACTTGCCCCTTGAGTAGTGGCGGACATGAAGTCAACTTGCCCCTTGAGTAGTGGCGGACACGTAGTCAACTTGCCCCTTGAGTAGTGGAGGACATGAAGTCAACTTGCCCCCTTGAGTAGTGGCGGACATGAAGTCAAATGCCCCTTGAGTAGTGGCGGGCATGAAGTCAACTTGCCCCTTGAGTAGTGGCGGGCATGAAGTCAACTTGCCCCTTGAGTAGTGGCGGACATGAAGTCAACTTGCCCCTTGAGTAGTGGCGGACATGAAGTCAACTTGCCCTTGAGTAGTGCGGACACGTAGTCAACTTGCCCCTTAAGAAGTGGCAAACATGTAGTCAACTTGCTCCTTGAGTAGTGGCGGACATGAAGTCAACTTGCCCCTTAAGTAGTGGCGGACATGTAGTCAACTTGCCCCTTGAGTAGTGGCCGACATGAAGTCAACTTGCCCTTGAGTAGTGGCGGACATGTAGTCAACTTGCCATTTGAGTAATGGCGGACATGAAGTCAACTTGCCCCTTGAGTAGTGGCGGACATGAAGTCAACTTGCCCCTGAGTAGTGGCGGACGTGAAGTCAACTTGCCCTTGAGTAGTGGCAGACGTGAAGTCAACTTGCCCCTTGAGTAGTGGCGGACATGAAGTCAACTTGCCCCTTGAGTAGTGGCGGACATGAAGTCAACTTGCCCCTTGAGTAGTGGCGGACATGAAGTCAACTTGCCCCTTGAGTAGTAGCGGACATAAAGTCAACTTGCCCCTTGAGTAGTGGCGGACACGTAGTCAACTTGCCCCTTGAGTAGTGGCGGACATGAAGTCAACTTGCCCCTTGAGTAGTGGCGGACATGAAGTCAAATGCCCCTTGAGTAGTGGCGGGCATGAAGTCAACTTGCCCCTTGAGTAGTGGCGGGCATGAAGTCAACTTGCCCCTTGAGTAGTGGCGGACATGAAGTCAACTTGCCCCTTGAGTAGTGGCGGACATGAAGTCAACTTGCCCCTTGAGTAGTGGCGGACATGAAGTCAACTTGCCCCTTGAGTAGTGGCGGACATGAAGTCAACTTGCCCTTGAGTAGTGGCGGACACGTAGTCAACTTGCCCCTTGAGTAGTGGCAGACATGAAGTCAACTTGCCCCTTGAGTAGTGGCGGGCATGAAGTCAACTTGCCCCTTGAGTAGTGGCGGACATGAAGTCAACTTGCCCCTTGAGTAGTGGCGGACATGAAGTCAACTTGCCCCTTGAGTAGTGGCGGGCATGAAGTCAAGCTTGCCCCTCGAGTAGTGGCGGACATGAAGTCAACTTGCCCCTTGAGTAGGGCGGACATGAAGTCAACTTGCCCCTTGAGTAGTGGCGGACACGTAGTCAACTTGCCCCTGGAGTAGTGGCGGGCATGAAGTCAACTTGCCCCTGGAGTAGTGGTGGGCATCAAGTCAACTTGCCCCTTGAGTAGTGGCGGACACAAGTCAACTTGCCCCTTGAGTAGTGGCGGACATGAAGTCAACTTGCCCCCTGAGTAGTGGCGGACATGAAGTCAACTGCCCCCTTGAGTAGTGGCGGACACGTAGTCAACTTGCCCCTTGAGTAGTGGCGGACATGAAGTCAACTTGCCCCTTGAGTAGTGGCGGACATGAAGTCAACTTGCCCCTTGAGTAGTGGCGGACATGAAGTCAACTTGCCCCTTGAGTAGTGGCGGACATGAAGTCAACTTGCCCCTTGAGTAGTGGCGGACACGTAGTCAACTTGCCCCTTGAGTAGTGGCGGACATGAAGTCACCTTGCCCCTTGAGTAGTGGCGGACACGTAGTCAACTTGCCCCTTGAGTAGTGGCGGACATGAAGTCAACTTGCCCCTTGAGTAGTGGCGGGCATGAAGTCAACTTGCCCCTGAGTAGTGGCGGACATGAAGTCAACTTGCCCCTTGAGTAGTGGCGGACGTGAAGTCAACTTGCCCCTTGAGTAGTGGCGGGCATGGAGTCAACTTGCCCCTTGAGTAGTGGCGGACATGAAGTCAACTTGACCCTTGAGTAGTGGCGGACATGAAGTCAACTGGCCCTTGAGTAGTGGCGGACACGTAGTCAACTTGCCCTTGAGTAGTGGCGGGCATGAAGTCACCTTGCCCCTTGAGTAGTGGCGGACACGTAGTCAACTTGCCCCTTGAGTAGTGGCGGACATGAAGTCAACTTGCCCCTTGAGTAAAAGGAAGTCAACTTGCCCCTTGAGTAGTGGCGGACATGAAGTCAACTTGCCCCTTGAGTAGTGGCGGACGTGAAGTCAACTTGCCCTTGAGTAGTGGCGGGCATGAAGTCAACTTGCCCCTTGAGTAGTGGCGACATGAAGTCAACTTGACCCTTGAGTAGTGGCGGACATGAAGTCAACTTGCCCCTTGAGTAGTGGCGGACATGAAGTCAACTTGCCCCTTGAGTAGTGGCGGACACGTAGTCAACTTGCCCCTTGAGTAGTGGCGGACATGAAGTCAACTTGCCCCTTGAGTAGTGGCGGACATGAAGTCAACTTGCCCCTTGAGTAGTGGCGGACACGTAGTCAACTTGCCCCTTGAGTAGTGGCGGACATGAAGTCAACTTGCCCTTGAGTAGTGGCGGGCATGAAGTCAACTTGCCCCTTGAGTAGTGGCGGACATGAAGTCACTTGCCCCTTGAGTAGTGGCGGACATGAAGTCAACTTGCCCCTTGAGTAGTGGCGGACATGAAGTCAACTTGCCCCTTGAGTAGTGGCGGACACGTAGTCAACTTGCCCCTGGAGTAGTGGCGGACATGAAGTCAACTTGCCCCTTGAGTAGTGGCGGGCATGAAGTCAACTTGCCCCTGGAGTAGTGGCGGACATGAAATCAACTTGCCCCTTGAGTAGTGGCGGACATGAAGTCAACTTGCCCCTTGAGTAGTGGCGGACATGAAGTCAACTTGCCCCTTGAGTAGTGGCGGACATGAAGTCAACTTGCCCCTTGAGTAGTGGCGGACACGTAGTCAACTTGCCCTTTGAGTAGTGGCGGACATGAAGTCAACTTGCCCCTTGAGTAGTGGCGGACATGAAGTCAACTTGCCCCTTGAGTAGTGGCGGACATGAAGTCAACTTGCCCCTTGAGTAGTGGCGGACATGAAGTCAAATGCCACTTGAGTAGTGGCGGGCATGAAGTCACTTGCCCCTTGAGTAGTGGCGGGCATGAAGTCAACTTGCCCCTTGAGTAGTGGCGGACATGAAGTCAACTTGCCCCTTGAGTAGTGGCGGACATGAAGTCAACTTGCCCCCTTGAGTAGTGGCGGACATGAAGTCAACTTGCCCCTTGAGTAGTGGCGGACATGAAGTCAACTTGCCCCTTGAGTAGTGGCGGACACGTAGTCAACTTGCCCCTTGAGTAGTGGCAGACATGAAGTCAACTTGCCCCTTGAGTAGTGGCGGGCATGAAGTCAACTTGCCCCTTGAGTAGTGGCGGACATGAAGTCAACTTGCCCCTTGAGTAGTGGCGGACATGAAGTCAACTTGCCCCTTGAGTAGTGGCGGGCATGAAGTCAACTTGCCCCTTGAGTAGTGGCGGACATGAAGTCAACTTGCCCCTGGAGTAGTGGCGGACATGAAGTCAACTTGCCCCTTGAGTAGTGGCGGACACGTAGTCAACTTGCCCCTGGAGTAGTGGCGGGCATGAAGTCAACTTGCCCCTGGAGTAGTGGTGGGCATTAAGTCAACTTGCCCCTTGAGTAGTGGCGGACATGAAGTCAACTTGCCCTTGAGTAGTGGCGGACATGAAGTCAACTTGCCCCTGGAGTAGTGGTGGGCATGAAGTCAACTTGCCCCTTGAGTAGTGGCGGACATGAAGTCAACTTGCCCTTGAGTAGTGGCGACATGAAGTCAACTTGCCCCTTGAGAAGTGGCGGACATGAAGTCAACTTGCCCCCTGAGTAGTGGCGGACATGAAGTCAACTTGCCCCTTGAGTAGTGGCGGACACGTAGTCAACTTGCCCCTTGAGTAGTGGCGGACATGAAGTCAACTTGCCCCTTGAGTAGTGGCGGACATGAAGCCAACTTGCCCCTTGAGTAGTGGCGGACATGAAGTCAACTTGCCCCTTGAGTAGTGGCGGACATGAAGTCAACTTGCCCCTTGAGTAGTGGCGGACATGAAGTCAACTTGCCCTTGAGTAGTGGCGGACATGAAGTCAACTTGCCCCTTGAGTAGTGGCGGACACGTAGTCAACTTGCCCCTTGAGTAGTGGCGGACATGAAGTCACCTTGCCCCTTGATTAGTGGCGGACACGTAGTCAACTTGCCCCTTGAGTAGTGGCGGACATGAAGTCAACTTGCCGCTTGAGTAGTGGCGGGCATGAAGTCAACTTGCCCCTTGGTAGTGGCGGACATGAAGTCAACTTGCCCCTTGAGTAGTGGCGGACATGAAGTCAACTTGCCCCTTGAGTAGTGGAGGACATGAAGTCAACTTGCCCCTTGAGTAGTGGCGGACATGAAGTCAACTTGCCCCTTGTAGTGGCGGACATGAAGTCAACTTGCCCTTGAGTAGTGGCGGACACGTAGTCAACTTGCCCCTTGAGTAGTGGCAGACATGAAGTCAACTTGCCCCTTGAGTAGTGGCGGGCATGAAGTCAACTTGCCCCTTGAGTAGTGGCGGACATGAAGTCATCTTGCCCCTTGAGTAGTGGCGGACATGAAGTCAACTTGCCCCTTGAGTAGTGGCGGGCATGAAGTCAACTTGCCCCTCGAGTAGTGGCGGACATGAAGTCAACTTGCCCCTTGAGTAGTGGCGGACATGAAGTCAACTTGCCCCTTGAGTAGTGGCGGACACGTAGTCAACTTGCCCCTGGAGTAGTGGCGGGCATGAAGTCAACTTGCCCCTGGAGTAGTGGTGGGCATCAAGTCAACTTGCCCCTTGAGTAGTGGCGGACATGAAGTCAACTTGCCCCTTGAGTAGTGGCGGACATGAAGTCAACTTGCCCCCTGAGTAGTGGCGGACATGAAGTCAACTTGCCCCTTGAGTAGTGGCGGACACGTAGTCAACTTGCCCCTTGAGTAGTGGCGGACATGAAGTCAACTTGCCCCTTGAGTAGTGGCGGACATGAAGTCAACTTGCCCCTTGAGTAGTGGCGGACATGAAGTCAACTTGCCCTTGAGTAGTGGCGGACATGAAGTCAACTTGCCCCTTGAGTAGTGGCGGACACGTAGTCAACTTGCCCCTTGAGTAGTGGCGGACATGAAGTCACCTTGCCCTTGAGTAGTGGCGGACACGTAGTCAACTTGCCCCTTGAGTAGTGGCGGACATGAAGTCAACTTGCCCCTTGAGTAGTGGCGGGCATGAAGTCAACTGCCCCTTGAGTAGTGGCGGACATGAAGTCAACTTGCCCTTGAGTAGTGGCGGACGTGAAGTCAACTTGCCCCTTGAGTAGTGGCGGGCATGGAGTCAACTTGCCCTTGAGTAGTGGCGGACATGAAGTCAACTTGACCCTTGAGTAGTGGCGGACATGAAGTCAACTTGCCCCTTGAGTAGCGGACACGTAGTCAACTTGCCCCTTGAGTAGTGGCGGGCATGAAGCTCAACCCCCTTGAGTAGTGGCGGACACGTAGTCAACTTGCCCCTTGAGTAGTGGCGGACATGAAGTCACCTTGCCCTTGAGTAGTGGCGGACACGTAGTCAACTTGCCCCTTGAGTAGTGGCGGACATGAAGTCAACTTGCCCCTTGAGTAGTGGCGGGCATGAAGTCAACTTGCCCCTTGAGTAGTGGCGGACATGAAGTCAACTTGCCCTTGAGTAGTGGCGGACGTGAAGTCAACTTGCCCCTTGAGTAGTGGCGGGCATGAAGTCAACTTGCCCCTTGAGTAGTGGCGGACATGAAGTCAACTTGACCCTTGAGTAGTGGCGGACATGAAGTCAACTTGCCCTTGAGTAGTGGCGGACATGAAGTCAACTTGCCCCTTGAGTAGTGGCGGACACGTAGTCAACTTGCCCCTTGAGTAGTGGCGGACATGAAGTCAACTTGCCCCTTGAGTAGTGGCGGACATGAAGTCAACTTGCCCCTTGAGTAGTGGCGGACACGTAGTCAACTTGCCCCTTGAGTAGTGGCGGACATGAAGTCAACTTGCCCCTTGAGTAGTGGCGGGCATGAAGTGAACTTGCCCCTTGAGTAGTGGCGGACATGAAGTCACTTGCCCCTTGAGTAGTGGCGGGCATGAAGTCAACTTGCCCCTTGAGTAGTGGCGGACATGAAGTCAACTTGCCCCTTGAGTAGTGGCGGACATGAAGTCAACTTGCCCCTTGAGTAGTGGCGGACACGTAGTCAACTTGCCCCTGGAGTAGTGGCGGACATGAAGTCAACTTGCCCTTGAGTAGTGGCGGGCATGAAGTCAACTTGCCCCTGGAGTAGTGGCGGACATGAAATCAACTTGCCCCTTGAGTAGTGGCGGACATGAAGTCAACTTGCCCCTTGAGTAGTGGCGGACATGAAGTCAACTTGCCCCTTGAGTAGTGGCGGACATGAAGTCAACTTGCCCCTTGAGTAGTGGCGGACACGTAGTCAACTTGCCCCTTGAGTAGTGGCGGACATGAAGTCAACTTGCCCCTTGAGTAGTGGCGGACATGAAGTCAACTTGCCCCTTGAGTAGTGGCGGGCAGAAGTCAACTTGCCCCTTGAGTAGTGGCGGACATGAAGTCAAATGCCACTTGAGTAGTGGCGGGCATGAAGTCAACTTGCCCCTTGAGTAGTGGCGGGCATGAAGTCAACTTGCCCCTTGAGTAGTGGCGGACATGAAGTCAACTTGCCCCTTGAGTAGTGGCGGACATGAAGTCAACTTGCCCCTTGAGTAGTGGCGGACATGAAGTCAACTTGCCCCTTGAGTAGTGGCGGACATGAAGTCAACTTGCCCCTTGAGTAGTGGCGGACACGTAGTCAACTTGCCCCTTGAGTAGTGGCAGACATGAAGTCAACTTGCCCTTGAGTAGTGGCGGGCATGAAGTCAACTTGCCCCTTGAGTAGTGGCGGACATGAAGTCAACTTGCCCTTGAGTAGTGGCGGACATGAAGTCAACTTGCCCCTTGAGTAGTGGCGGGCATGAAGTCAACTTGCCCCTTGAGTAGTGGCGGACATGAAGTCAACTTGCCCCTGAGTAGTGGCGGACATGAAGTCAACTTGCCCCTTGAGTAGTGGCGGACACGTAGTCAACTTGCCCCTGGAGTAGTGGCGGGCATGAAGTCAACTTGCCCCTGGAGTAGTGGTGGGCATTAAGTCAACTTGCCCCTTGAGTAGTGGCGGACATGAAGTCAACTTGCCCCTTGAGTAGTGGCGGACATGAAGTCAACTTGCCCCTGGAGTAGTGGTGGGCATGAAGTCAACTTGCCCCTTGAGTAGTGGCGGACATGAAGTCAACTTGCCCCTTGAGTAGTGGCGGACATGAAGTCAACTTGCCCCTGGAGAAGTGGCGGACATGAAGTCAACTTGCCCCCTGAGTAGTGGCGGACATGAAGTCAACTTGCCCCTTGAGTAGTGGCGGACACGTAGTCAACTTGCCCCTTGAGTAGTGGCGGACATGAAGTCAACTTGCCCCTTGAGTAGTGGCGGACATGAAGCCAACTTGCCCCTTGAGTAGTGGCGGACATGAAGTCAACTTGCCCCTTGAGTAGTGGCGGACATGAAGTCAACTTGCCCTGAGTAGTGGCGGACATGAAGTCAACTTGCCCCTTGAGTAGTGGCGGACATGAAGTCAACTTGCCCCTTGAGTAGTGGCGGACACGTAGTCAACTTGCCCCTTGAGTAGTGGCGGACATGAAGTCACCTTGCCCCTTGAGTAGTGGCGGACACGTAGTCAACTTGCCCTTGAGTAGTGGCGGACATGAAGTCAACTTGCCGCTTGAGTAGTGGCGGGCATGAAGTCAACTTGCCCCTTGAGTAGTGGCGGACATGAAGTCAACTTGCCCCTTGAGTAGTGGCGGACGTGAAGTCAACTTGCCCCTTGAGTAGTGGCGGGCATGAAGTCAACTTGCCCCTTGAGTAGTGGCGGACACGTAGTCAACTTGCCCCTTGAGTAGTGGCGGACATGAAGTCAACTTGCCCCTTGAGTAGTGGCGGACATGAAGTCAACTTGCCCCTTGAGTAGTGGCGGACACGTAGTCAACTTGCCCCTTGAGTAGTGGCGGGCATGAAGTCAACTTGCCCCTTGAGTAGTGGCGGACATGAAGTCAACTTGCCCCTTGAGTAGTGGCGGACACGTAGTCAACTTGCCCCTTGAGTAGTGGCGGACATGAAGTCAACTTGCCCCTTGAGTAGTGGCGGGCATGAAGTCAACTTGCCCCTTGAGTAGTGGCGGACATGAAGTCACTTGCCCCTTGAGTAGTGGCGGGCATGAAGTCAACTTGCCCCTTGAGTAGTGGCGGACATGAAGTCAACTTGCCCCTTGAGTAGTGGCGGACATGAAGTCAACTTGCCCCTGGAGTAGTGGCGGACACGTAGTCAACTTGCCCCTTGAGTAGTGGCGGACATGAAGTCAGACTTGCCCTTGAGTAGTGGCGGGCATGA
Source organism: Bulinus truncatus (assembly GCA_021962125.1). Taxonomy (NCBI): domain Eukaryota; kingdom Metazoa; phylum Mollusca; class Gastropoda; family Planorbidae; genus Bulinus; species Bulinus truncatus. Next base: position 3,235,652 of record JAGDYQ010000016.1, on the reverse strand, counting down.
AGTCAACTTGCCCCTGGAGTAGTGGCGGACATGAAATCAACTTGCCCCTTGAGTAGTGGCGGACATGAAGTCAACTTGCCCCTTGAGTAGTGGCGGACATGAAGTCAACTTGCCCCTTGAGTAGTGGCGGACAGTCAACTTGCCCCTTGAGTAGTGGCGGACATGAAGTCAACTTGCCCTTTGAGTAGTGGCGGGCATGTAGTCGACTTGCCCCCTGAGTAGTGGCGGACATGTAGTCAACTTGCCTCTTGAGTAGTGGCGGACATGTAGTCAACTTGCCCTTTGAGTAGTGGCGGACATGAAGCCAGCTTGCGCCTTGAACCAACATTTACATTCTTCCACTGGTGAAGACTAATTGTACGTAATTTGTTTCTAATCTTGTACTTGAACCATCACACTCCAAAAACTAAACGTCATAATAGCCATGTCTACAAAAATAGGCCTGGCATGACACATGTATCTAGGAAAATCGTCATTGTAGTGCACTGTAAGTCCAGCTGCTAGTCTGTTGCCGATTTGAAAGCTAGGTGGACTTGGGGAACAATCAATCAACGATGACCGAACAACCCCCTGCAATCCTGTAATTACTTGAAGAATTTTTTAAGCTAAAAGTTTTGAAACTAACTCTTTTGTTTCCATTGTAGTATTTAGTAACTATCTCATTCTTTTCTCATAGTTACTCCCAGGTACATCATTTCGGGTATGGCTTGAAGGGGTTTGTTGCCAGGTCCCCATCAAGTATATGGACGTAATTGTGGCGGTTTGTCCCTCTTTGATGCTTTATTTTACGTAAACGATAATACAAAAGCGCCGCATACAATTACAAAAAAGAAGTAAATTTCTGTTCATTTTTACTTATCTGGCGGGTTTTCAGTGATTTTCTTAATGAGTTTCAGTGGTTTTCTTAATCAGTTTCAGTGGTTTTCTTAATCAGTTTCAGTGGTTTTCTTAATCAGTTTTAAGTGATTTTCTTAATGAGCTTCTGTGGGTTACTTTAACAATGGCAACATTGGACAAAAAATCATTGGTCATTGGGGAGGGGTGAACATTAGGTGGAGTGAAAAAACATTTTTAAAATTTTTTATTCTAATAGTTCAGAATGGTTGCCTAATGGTTTAAGTTGGTACGGCCTAAAATATCTTTTATGTAGTGTACCGTTTACCGGTGCCCCACAAGCTTTCAAATTTTAAAGGATTCAAACTTTAAAGCATTATAACAATTTTGAATGAAATCAACATCTCAATAGTGATATTCGTAATGTTAATGTGCAAATATGAACTGCTGAACTAAATTATGTTTATGAATTAACAATTTAACAATTTACAATAAGTCAGAATCGTCGATTTTTCTTAAGGCGGAGACAAACAACGTGACAGGAAGATGGTCTTCCACAAGTGCTTGTCACCATCACGACGGTGTTGTTTTAATGTCAAACCAAACAAGGTCATAAACCCTCACAATATAAGTTGAAAGTTCTTGTAGATCAAATGACTGAGACATCGTTGCAATATACAAACGGAGTATTATGTTCGGCTTTGTCAACCAGTGTGCATGAGACAATTTGCCAGGATCGCAGCGAGCAAGATCATTGGAACAGTTGCCTCTAATTACAGTTTGACAGAAATGTGTCCTTGCCAATTCCCACTGCAGCATAAAGTTCCATCGGAAGAAAAGACTTCCTTGTTGACCAAAGAACCATAAAAATGAAGTACATCGGTAAAATAGATGTACTAACATCAAGGAAGAGGTAAAAATGCATTGCAAGGATAGCCATAGGAGCCAGACATATGCCTATGAAAGTGAACAATCGGCTGCATGTAGTTCAAAGAAACAATTGTAATCAGATGTTTCTTCGACAGCATCCGATTCTACGGTGGAAGATGAAGAAGATGATTATACCCACTCTAGCACTAACCCAGTGCAATCAACTTCAATCACTCACACAAAAGAAAAAATGCGTATAATGCTGCCATATGTTGCACAGATTTGCGACAGATAAGGAATTTCCGACAGAGCAGGTGCCACAATAAGTTTAGAAAATGTTAGCTTTGTTACAGAAAAATTGCAACAAGTATAATAGATTTACAAGCTGAGAAGAGAAAGAAAAAGAAGTGAACATACAAAAACACTGGATAAACTGCAGGGATTATTTTTTGACGGATAAAAAGACAAAACGATTGTAACAAAGCAAGTGGAATCAAAGAATTATCGTGATACAGTTTTGAAATAACTTATTGCACAAATTCACGAGCCAGGATCAGAGTATGTTGGACACATTTCACCTCTTCTGGTGCTGCTGCAGCTGTTCAAAAGTATGATTGAGTTTGTTTTGTCCAAACACAATCAGCACAGACACGTTATTGGTTATTGGTTGCATGGTTCAGCAAGCAATACAAGTTCCAAAGATGGCGTGATACGGCTTATTGAAGAAAATTGAATAAGCCTGTTTAAGGCTAGTATGTCAGTTGCGAATGAATAGCCACTTCGGCATTTAATCAAACACCTCGATGGTCCAACAACTGGTCCTCGCAGTTTTTAGTTTCTATTGGAGTTACAATTCAGAGTTGTGAAACTCTCCCACCTGTTGCTTTCAAGAGGATATATGCTGTACGGAAATTGCGTGCGATGATTTAAGCACAGATGAAGCATACTTTCTGGAAATCTGTCAAACTGTAATTAGAGGCAACTGTTCCAATGATCTTGCTCCGCGATCGCGGAAAATTGGTTGACAAAGGCGAACAGGATACTTCGTTTGTATATTGTAACGATGTCTCAGTCATTTGATCTACAAGAACATTCAACTTATATTGTGAGTTTATGATCCTGTTTGGTTTGACATTAAAACAAACCGTCGTGCAAAGATGGTGACAGGCACTTGCGGAAGACCATCTTTCTGTCACGTTATGTGTCTCCTGCCTTATGAAAAATCGACGATCCTGATTTATTGTACATTGTTAAATTGTTAATTCATAAACATTAATTTAGTTCAGCAGTTTATATTTGCACATTAACATTACGAATATCGCGATTGAGATGTTGATGTCATTCAAAATTGTTATAATGCTTTAAAGTTTGAATCCTTTAAAATTTGAATGTCTTTGGGCACCGGTAAACGTTACACTACATAAAAGATATTTTAGGCCATAACTACTTAGACCATTTGGCAACCATTTTGAGCTATTAGAATAAAAAATTTAAAAAAAGTTTTTTCACTCCACCCTAGTGCACATATTCACCCCCACCCCTAAAAATGACGACCAGTAATGTAAAATTCTGTTTGGTCAAACATGCATACCACAAAAAGAATATGAAATGTATCTTGATTTATTTTGAAATAATAACAAACGTAATTTGATTAAAACTTTTAGTTATTTGTAAAGTGAAGTCAGAAACAATTCGTTTGGGTTTGTTAAATTTTACGAAGTGAAGTGTGGAAAACCTGGCCACATCCTGTATACTTGAGTGGTCAAAGAGCAGAGCTTTGTCTGCTGAGATGTTAAAACTATTTCAGAGTTCTATGACTAATGACTAGTTTGTTAAGTATTTGATTCACACTTTTATGAAGTGCACCTTTTAACATTATATAATACATCTTAAGTCTTAATACTTGAAAAACTTGACTATACAGCCAGCCATATATTGCAGTTGGGTACGCCACACGACCGAAAAAAGCCGGATAGAAAGGACTATATACTTATTCGCTTACTGTGTAATTGTAGCATTAAAAACACCCTTTTAATATACTGAGCTCAAATGAACTTATAGCATTAACAAAACCTATTTTTATTGTTCTTGAAACAATATTTTATGACCTTCTTATTATGTTCCAACACATTAGAAATATTCCGAGTTGAGATGATTATTTTACAACAATGCAGCCTATATTAGTTCTAACCGAAATATTTAAAATTATGTACTAGTCTTATTAAATTGTTTACGGTAATATAAAGGCTGGAATGCGTCTCTACATTTCGACATAAAGCGTGACCTCACTGCTATTTACACAAACTGAACTTCCACCCTCCTTCCCAGGATACCATTATATGTTAGAGTGATCTCCCCTTACATTTTGTAGGTTTTTTTTTAATGGTAGCTAAACAAAATGGTATAAACACCTACTCTCAGTAACAAGAGCAAAATATATTAAAATTCATATTTGGATTTTTTAAAGCTATATTTTGTGTTTAATGCATGAGTCCAAAAAAATAAAAATAAAATAAAAAACAAAAACAAACAAACAAGCGTTAGCTTTTAAAGGCAGTTAAAATAAATTATTTAAAATAGATACATGTATGTTGTCTCAACCTAAAAGGAGCGTTTATTTATAGATTTTATTTTAACTTTCACTTTGTTTGTTTGTCTCTTCACATCTTGCAACTTTTGGTTCTGTTCTCATTTAGTGAGAACACTTTTATATTTGACACACTTGTAAACTCTACTAGAGAATACTCTGTTGCCCGTGTAATGCAATCATTTGTAGCCTGGGTGGACTGAAGAATATTGAACAGAACCATAGATATATATAGATCATCTATGATCAGAACAGAGAATAGTTCCTGCACTTATTGTGATTGGAACACATACTAAGGTGGTAAAAGTGAGAAATCAAGTTTTAAAATGTTACACAATTACAACATAATGAAATATAAACAAATTGATATTCCCTTCAAAATAATGTCTTTTGAGAAAATTGTCTTTACTAAGATCTTTAAACAAATACATTTCTCCAAGTTAACCGCCAACAGATGGATTTTCTATTTAAATGGTCTTGTTCAAATCATTTAAAATCAAACCTAAAAAATATTTCTTTAAAGATTTATTTCGATTTGGATCTTGGCTCAGCTCTCGACCTTAAATGTGTACATTATCATCAAAGGCCTACAGGAAACATGTTCACAGCCTCTAGTAGAAAAAAATATTTTCTCATCATTCATTTCGTAAAAGTAAAATTGGATACAATTTATGAATTTGAAATAAACAAATAGGCTGACACTTAGACCGTCTTCTGCTACAATATGTTTAACCAAAGAAAGAGTTAAGTTCTTATATTTTCTTATTAATATAAATGTAATTTTTTTTTACAAAACCTGGTATTGACCTTTTTGTGTATAGTTTGTGGGCTGTGTATATGTTGTTTGTGTATTGTTTGTGGACTGTGTATAAGTTGTTTGTGTGTGTTTGTAGGGCCGTGTATAGGCTGTTTTTGCAGTGTTTGTGGTTGTGTACAGGTTGTTTGTGTGTGTTTGTGTGGCCGTGTATAGGCTGTTTGTGTGTGTTTGTTGGCTGTGTATAAGTTGTGTGCGTGTTTTGTGTTTGTGGGCTGTGTATAGGTTGTTTGTGTAGAAGTTTGTGGGCTGTGTATAAGTTGTCTGTGCAGTGTTTGTTGGCTGTGTATAAGTTGTGTGTGTAGTGTTTGTGGGGTCGTGTATAAGTTGTCTGTGTGTGTTTGTTGGCTGTGTATAAGTTGTGTATGTGTGTTTGTGGGCTGTGTATAAGTTGTCTGTGTGTGTTTGTTGGCTGTGTATAAGTTGTGTGTGTGTGTGTTTGTCGGCCGTGTATAAGTTGTTTGTGTGTGTTTGTGGGCTGTGTATAAGTTGTGTATGTGTGTTTGTGGGCTGTGTATAAGTTGTCTGTGTGTGTTTGTTGGCTGTGTATAAGTTGTGTGTGTGTGTTTGTGGGCCGTGTATAACTTGTTTTATGTGTTAACGTATGCGTGAAAGAAAGGAAGATCGACTTTAAAAAAATTCTTAACATGTGTGTATTATAAACAGAAAACGTATTATTCATCGCGCGTATATGTGTGTTTATATATACAACTATACGTGTGTGTGTGTGTGTGTTTGCGCGTGCACTTAAGCGTGTGAAAGAAAATTTGCGTTTCAAACGCACACACACACACACTCTCTCTCTCTCTTTCTTACTTTCCCCGCCGTCCCTCCCCTTTCCCCGGTACTTCCCCCGCCCTGGGATCGTCCTGCATTCAACAAACTCTATTATCCCGCTGCGCTCTTGAAAGGTGTAAAAATAAAAATAAAAAATAAAGAAAAATCCAGGGATCAAATGTTTCCCGGAGAATATGAACAAGTTGATGAGATATTCAGGTCATTCAAATCTCTAAATAATGAACTGATTTTCCCTTCTGAACATTATGTATGCATACTGACTTCACATGACAGAAACACAATTCGAGACAGTCTGTGAGACAATTTATGAGAGAGTTTATGAGACAAGACAATAATGCAGCCAACACTTATCTATAATAAAAAAAACTTTATTTTACTTTCGTTATAATGTTGGGTGTTCACTTGGATTTAAAATAAATGTATATTTTTATAACGCCTCGATTAGTTGTTTTTTTTTCCAGTTAGAACGTATTTCTGATATTAGAATTTTTTGTATGTTTCTGTCCTTCTAAAATAAACCATTACACCCGAACATCCAGGAAATGGTACTGGAAGTTGGCTATTTGAAGTGGAGACCCTAGTCCGGGGGGGGTGGGCACAATTTTTGAGTCGCGGGCTACATTGGTTTCGTAAATTTGACCGGCGGACCGGTCCAAGAGCGAATGGATGGCGTGTTGACATGAAATAATGTAAACAATAATTTCAAACGTCATAACGTAAATTTAAAAATGATTAAACAGTCTGGAGAGCCAGCTTTGGCCCGCGGGCCGCAGTTTGCCCCATGTCTGATCCATGACTACCCCTAATTCGTTTTCCTAACGCACCTACCGATTAGAACAGTATATCATCAACCAGTCAGATTTTCTCGTTTAAAAGAACTGTAGCAACGATATTTAAATAAATAAATGGCTTATATAATATTTAAATGTTTGAATTGAGTTTTATATTGTCTTATTGCTATTGCTTAGAAGCTAATAATCTAAGCTCGAGAAAGTGGGGGGGGGGGGGTTGTTCTAGGACAGGGGGGTCGGCAACCTACGGCTCGCGAGCCGCATGCGGCTTTTTCGATGTCAATGACAAAGCCACCAAAAGTAAATAGAAAAAAAACAACACCACCACCACCAAACCAACACACATACACACACACACACACACACATTTATAGTTCATTGCGTCTTCCTGCTTTATTTGTAAACAAAAATTTTAAAAAAGAGAATCCTGTATAAGTATCTCCAGTGATCGTACGGTATAAACCAATTAAGATAATTCACAATCATTCTTTATTTCCTCTCCTAACACTTCAGTTTACCCCCCCCCATCCCTTTTACTCTCCCTCCCCCCCTCCTATTCCAGGGTTTCCAAGCACAGGTCATGCTCAGTTGACGAGGACTGTTTCATATTTCATATATATATATACATTCTCAACCCACAACACTAATCTCTGTGTCTTCATTCAATCAGACTCGTTACTGGCTTAGCCTATAACAGAAAAATAAACTTTAACACAAATACACATTTTTTTCTAAAACTCCCTTTTTAATTTAAAAGAAGAGTTAGTCTAAGGGGAGGTAACAAGGAAAACAGAAAAAAAAACATGTAGCATTCCCGCCATCTCCCCCCCCCCCCCAACCCAATCCCCCTCTTAAAAACCCCGTCAGCCAAAAACCGTTTAAACTCTTTTGTTTACGGGCCATTACTTTTCAATGTATTATTTTCATATGGGGGGGGGGGGTTGGAAGCGTTACGAGCCTAAAGGGGTGAGGGGTTGTGTGGTCTTCTCAGCCCCCTGCACCATACGGTGCCCTGGGGTTTTTGTATACAACACGGGCCAATAAAATACAATGCATTGCTTCTCTCTCTCTAATCTCTACTTGAATAAATAAAATAATTTTAGAGCACGTCTTTTTATTGAATTTTTCAGACAGGTCCGTATTGCTGTGTATTTCATGTGGAAAGAAATCTTTATGTTTCAGTTATTGACAAAATGTAAAAAAGAGTATTGAAGTTTATATTCCTCACACCTGAACATCAAGCTGAAGTATTTGTTTTGAATTTTTTGGAGCGTACTTTTTATATTGCTAATATAACATTTGTTGTCAAAAAAAAAAAAGAAAAAAGAATAAAATAGATTCTTGAGACCAGACCACTTTACAACAAACTGTGATAAATTAGTTTACACGTCTTTGTCTTATAGTTTATAATATTCATAGCTGGTCTAAAATATCTTGAAAGTCCCTGTAAGGACTGGATGTATATTCTTCGATCTTAAATATATCACTAAGGGGACAGTTTTTTTGCAGTCCCCTTCATGAAGGCACCAGGGGTGACATAGAGGTCAAACCATGACCTGAAAAATTCCCCACCGTTTATCGAACCCGGGATCCTCAGGTCATCACTCTCACACCACTCGACCACCCGTTCCCGGGCGGCCATCTTGGGCCACTACTTCCAAAGGGCCCCTACTACCAAGGCCCCTACTACCAAGGCCCCTACTACCAAAGGGCCCCTACTACCAAAGAGCCCCTACTACCAAAGGGCCCCTACTACCAAGGCCCCTACTACCAAAGGTCCCCTACTACCAAAGGGCCCCAACATATTTGATGCTATGGGAGCACCGACTTGTATGTTCAAAAGTATATCTAAACATTATATCAAGGGCCGCCGATAACCTGATAACTGTTCTGGTGTGATGTAGGAGGCTCTGTTACAATAACCAAGACATGAATTTTCTGTATACATACATTCACATATCTTTTGCACATACAGGTTTTTGTATGTCGTATCGGAGGCAATGAGACATTCGGTGTGCAATCTTTATTGCACTTTGAAAACACCTACATGAAATGAACTTTGAACTTTGATTGTAGCTTACAACTAAATATTGCATTGAATGAATTATTCAGACCATGTTAAGTTAGTCGATTTTATCTTGCAAGTTCATATTTAAAAAAAAAATGTAGGAATGTTTTGTGTTCATGTTTGCTTGACATGTACCCACATAGGCTGGGCCATTTGTATGGATAGGCAAACAAGATCGAACCTAGGGCCACCATACAGGACTAATTCCTTGTGACTGTCAAGTCGCTGATAGAAACTTCTACCTATATCTACGACGGATGGTCGTGTGGTAAAGCGCTTTGTCTTTCGACATGAGGGTCCCTGGTTCTCCCTACTTTTTACTCCCTATTTTTTCCTCCCTACTTTTTACTCCCTACTTTTTTTCTCCCTACTTTTTACTCTCTACTTTCCCAAGACTTAGGACTTGACAACGGTGGAGTTAAACAAAAACTACAATTGTCTCTTCCCAGAGCAACAGAAGACCTGAGAACGGCTTTGACACAAAAAAACCTATAGAAGAGGGTGTGTTCTAGTCCAATCAGGATTAAGTAGTACACGGACTGAAATCAACAATAAATGGTATAATTGGTAGGTTTCAAACACGAGTCTATGTGTGGAGGATGAAGGCCAAAATAAAAAGCCCTCCATTCTTAGCGAGTCTTTTATCACTATTTACTTTTAGCTCTATGTAGTACTGCTCCCAGCTATAGCCACTGGGCTAAATAGTCACTTACTTTTGTGTAAGCACCTTACCGCGTGAATGGGAGAAAGAATTCCTCATCGACATACTCAGTATACACTTGTATATACCAGTCAGCGTAGTTGCAATCTGCTGGTCGAAGTTATAATTAGCTTCCTGCAGATTATCTCCATAAACTTCTTTATCCCCCCCTTCTTTGCCAGCCCACCACTTAAATGCCCCCCCTTCCCCCCCCCCTCCACCCTCCCAACCTGTTTAGACCGTGAAAGTTGTCAAAATGTATATTTCCACACCCTGGTACACTTCAGAATAGTTTTTTTTTTTACTCCCTTTTTCACCCTTTTCTTTCACGGTAAATCAGCTGGTAGAAGATAAATACAAAAACACTTTACTTTTAATAGTTGTGACTTGAGGCCGTGGGTCTCAGTCTGTACACATCCCCGGGGGCAGAACACCTTTATTTTTTTTCTTTAATATATATTTCTGATTCTAGACGCCAGCTAAGAGTTTGAACTTTAACCCTGACAGATATATTATACGGAGGAGCGTTACAATTTTTTTTTTGGGTTTATTCGCGAAACAAGCCCTACCCCGGCCTCTTGTAGTGTTACAACATTACCCCCCCTCCCCCACCACCTCTTTCCCTTACAACATTGAACCCCACCCACCCACACCCACCCACACCCACACACACACACCCATTTCCACCATGAGCTTCTCATTCTCATACAAGGAAAGAACCTGAACTCGGGAGTTTTTGTTTTTCCCTCTCCTCCCCTATAGGCAGTGTGGGTACTTGAGGTTGTCGGTGTCTGTATAGGCTGGGGGTGCATTCAGTGCGAGTCATTGGGAGCGAATGGAGCGAGAGCGCCATTGGAAATTCCCGAATGAAAAGATTGCTGGTTTTGAAAAAAAAGGACTAGAACCTTCCCCCCCCCCCAACATAATCGAATGAACGTTGATTTTTTTCTTTACAATTCTTTTTTTCTTTAATGATTCACGAAAAGAGGGGAGGGAGCGGGGGGGGGGGAGGGAGGAAAGGATATAAAGATAGACTCAATGGGAGAAATATACTGATCGCTGCACAGTATTAAGTCAAAGAGGTCGTCCGTTGATGACACAGGCCTGGTCGTTAGAATAACCGTTGTAAGGAGCTGACAGATCAGCGCACACACACGAAAATGAACCGTGTGTTTGTAATTTAAGAACATTCTAAAAAAAAATTTTTTTTTTCTACTTACCGACGGTCATGCTTTGTGTCGGTCATTGTATGATGTACAGTCGTAACACATGACGCACGCATTTCAACATTCCGACGTACGGACATTCTAATACTGGCAGAGTGAGAGGGAGAGAGAGAGAGAGAGAGAGAGAGAGAGAGGTGGAGGTAAAGAGTGGATGAGGGATGAAGGGATGTCAGAAGAATCGTTTCACGGAGAGACCCTGAAAAGAACGAAGCGTATGATAGACAGGAGCGTTGAATGCCCACCACCCGGTGCATGAAAATGTTGGGAGGGGGGGTTGAACACAATCAGTTGCACGCAGCGGCCCAAGTTCGAACCACTTCATACCAAAGTGACACACCACGCTCACGACCCACGGGCGAAGCCTTTGTGTCACGTCGCCCAAGCCCCTGCGGCCGCACTAGCTTCACTATGTGGTACAGTAACAGCAGCAGCACTCTTTGACATACTTTTAACATTGAGACACGCCAACATACCTTGTGGCACAGCAGCTAACTCTGGAACACTGCATCAACTTTTTGGCACAACATCTAATTGTTCTACGGCAAGCCACACCACACTGTGGCTCACAAATATACAAACACACCTTTTTGAGACACATATACACTTTGAATAACACCAACATTACAAACACATCTTTTGAGACACATATACATTTTGTGGCACACCAACATAACAAACACAACCTTTGAGACACATATACACTTTGTGGCACACCAACCTAACACACCTTTTGAGACACACATACACTTTGTGGCACACCAACATAACAAACACACCGTTTGAGACACACATACACTTTGTGGCACACCAGCATAAGAAACACACCGTTTCAGACACACATACACTTTGTGGCACACCAATATAACAAACACACCTTTTGAGACACATATACACTTTTATGAACATTTGCCCTTTTTTAAACTCAATATTGCATGTACATGTATATTTGTTAACATCACTTTTAACTGTTTTTTTTTCTATTTAGTTTGACTTTATGAATTCCTACATACTGAATATACACACTTGGGTATCATATGATAACATTTATATGAGTCCCATGGGTGTCGGTAAAAACGTCACACAACTGCAGGTAAAAAAGCCAACAGGAAAAAAAATATAATGTTTAAAAAAAAATTTGGGTGGAAAAAGTAACGGTAAAAAAAAGTTAACAATGAAAAAGTTAACAGGAAAAAAGACGAAAGGAAAAAAAATGTTAGGATGTGATCAGCTGATTCCATTGGTCGAACATTAACCACCACAATCACCATCACCACCACCAACACCACCGTGCCAGTTATCTCGTCTGATTTCTAACTCCCCGCTGTGGCGTAGGTTTGTAGATTAAAACAATAAATATGTACCTGCTGGGCCGACGAGACAAAGGGGACAGTTTTAGTTCACGACTCAGAACGGAATACTACGTTTGTACAATACTACGTTTGGCAGTAGAGCTGCGATGGTGACCGATGGTTGTCCTTTACCCGGGAAAAGTTAGTGAGCATTTTTACGACAGATCACAGTATTGTGTTTCCCCGTCTGACCCCCCCAGCAATTTATGACTGGGATGTATGACGTAACTGGCTTCCTGCACCTGTCCAACAAACTACCGGTGGTTATTTAAATCTCACAAAGCTGATGTAATGAAACAAAAAGAAAAAAAAAACCAAATAGCAACTTGGCTTGTACTTTTTTTTTTATTGTAGTTTGTACCTGGCTAGTTTGGAATGGTCCGGTCTATATATCTATGGTCCGTTTTATATATTTATGGTCCGGTCTATATATCTATGGTCCTATCTATATATCTATGGTCCGGACTATATATTTATGGTCCGATCTATATATCTATGGTCTGGTCTATATATTTATGGTCTGATCTATATATCTATGGTCCGGTCTATATATCTATGGTCCTGTCTATATATCTATGGTCCGGTCTATATATTTAAGGTCCTGTCTATATATCTATGGTCCGGTCTATATATTTATGGTCCGATCTATATATCTATGGTCCGATCTATATATCTATGGTCCGGTCTATATATTTATGTTCCGGTCTATATATCTATGGTCCGGTCTATATATTTATGGTCCGGTCTATATATCTATGGTCCGGTCTATATATTTATGGTCCGGTCTATATATCTATAATCCGGTCTATATATCTATGGTCCGGTCTATTTATCTATGGTCCGGTCTATATATCTATGGTCCGGTCTATATATTTATGGTCCGGTCCCCCTCCTCCATTAATTTATTAAATCTATTCTACCATAATCCATAATGTTGTGTCATTGGTTGAGACTTGAGTTAGATGTTTTTAATTACATGTTGTATCCAGATTGTTATAATTGAACTTAATTTTCATGATGGTAAGAGAAGAATAAATACACCAAACATTATGAGACTAGAAAATGAAATCGAAGGAAATTTATCATTAACTACCATACCTACGTCTTCTTGTTACTCACTTGCTCCTTCTTTCTGTTCAATTTTTTTTTTTTACATATATGTAAATAAATAAGTTCCTTTTAATTTCAATAATCAAGTGTGTTCAAGTATACTTTGACATGTATACACATAAATCACACACATGTATGTCATTTGATGACAATAATCACACACACATGCATGTCACTTGATGACAATGGGCATGCCTTAATGTACTATAGATGATTTCTGCACGTCATGTGAATCAGGTGACGCGGTTTGATGTCACGTGGTTGGCATCTGTTTGTTGTTGTGCTAATGTCCTCGTGACGTCTGCTACTCAGCAGTGACGAGATTTATTTTTCGTATAGAGTACGACGGTTACAATCCTCCCCCCACAACTTTCAACTTCGAAGGCAATAATTGTTAAAAAGTTATAAAACACACACAAACGCATGCACGAACACAGACACACACACACATACATACATTGGCGTCATCTGCATCTGTTGTTGTGTTTGCTATTAGAATATTTTTTTTATGTGGAAGAACATTTGCAATGTGGTCTTGCAAGGTGGGTTGACACATTAAAGAAGGGGAAATAGAAAGAGCTCTTATTACCTTTCGTAAGCAGACTCTGCCTGTCAATGGATTAGATAACACGCGGCCCTGACACTGGCAGGCAGGCAAGGCCTGTGAACCTGTCTGACGGTCTTTCGTCAACTGCTTACAGGCAGGTAGCTCAGTGACATCAGCACTTGTTGTAAGCCGGGCTAGGGTCGAGTGCTCAAATCCACTTTTGCGGCACTTGTGGTCTTGATATGGACGTCATATTTTCTTCTCTCATTAATCATACATAATACAGCTGTTTACTTCCATACTGTATGCAGTGCTAGAGGGTTCCAAATTAAAAATTCATGTAATAAGTAGAATACAAGTATACGGTCGTCTAATATTTAATGATATGAGGCCGAAGTGTGTGGATACAAGTCTTCTGGACAACAGATATGGTCAAACTATGACCAAAGGTACTGCTCATTAGACCTTTCTCCAGCAATCTGCTTTCTTCACTCTTTTGCATAAAATGACGTTTTGCTTTCCAGAGGTGTACTAGGAGATCCAAAGTTCAAAGTTTTCCCCAGGCCCGAAGAGCTTAAAGGAGATTTCAAAAAAATTAAATATGGGTGTTGAATGTCAAAATGTAGGGTCCCCAAAGATGCCAAACCTCCTGGGCTCCCCGAATCCATCGGTTCAGCATTGTTTGCTTTCAATTTATTCATATAGTAACTCCATGCTTCTGCTGTTGCTCCGGTCCATTTGTGTGCATGTTTTTAAGAACCCCATCGTATCCGACAAAATCATTGCCCCCCCCATTTGTTTAGAGTGACTTAAAGAGAAAACCTCTTACATTCTCATAAACTATAAAGTTATCTCGTCCACTCCTGTCCCGATCATTAAAGTCATCTTCCTCCCGACCATATGACCTAGACAATCTGGTGTGAAGTTACTCCCTCTGACCTTTTGACCTGAATCCAGATATCCATTATGTGACACTAATGATTCATGTCCCCGAAGTCAAGTTTCTCCGCCAGTGAAATGACCACCGCGGACATGACTTTTTATGACCACTGAAACTGTTCTGCTGTTACAGTGTGGCCGGTGGGGGAGAGGAGGAGAGGTGGGATTTATATGTCACGTTGACCGCTACCAGTAGGAAATAAAAAAAAAGGGCCATCGGTTGTATGACGTCACAAAGTCCTGCTCGCTCCGTAGCCGGCGTGGAAGTCCCGCTGTTACTGTTGAATGGACTCTGGTCAGGCGATAATGATGGTCTTCTCGTGCGTCTTATTCGGGTGACAGGCTTACAGATACCCCCGATGCTTGACGCCGCCCCCCCCCTTCCTCCATCTCCGTTTCCTTTTTTTTTTCCGTTTTATTTCCGGCACTTGATCACGTGACTGTCCAGTCCAGACAAAAGATGGCTGATGGTAATCCGCTGCAGAGCGTCACTTACAAATCCGTAGGGTGGGTGGACTCAGCAGACATACAATATTCACACACAGGCACACTCTAGCGCATAACACTTTCCTTATTTTAATGTTTAATTATCTTATCATATATATATAATACACAAAAAAATCTATTCCTGCTCTGTCAGCGTCTGTCACACAAGATGGCGGCCACATTCACATGTACTTTATGCAGGGGCGCAACCAGTATGTTGAAGTTGGTAGGGTCCAAAATATTAGGTAAGATGAAAATTGGTATGTCTGGCCTTCAAATTTTGGTAGGGTCGAATACCAGTGGCTTGATTTTTTGGTAGGGTCCGGACCCACACGACCCGTACATCAGTTGCGCCCATGACTGTATACGTGTTCTTTACTGCATGAGTTGGTCACCATGCACACAATTATTTGATATGTTGCTTAGCGGTACCATTCATCTCTACCCTGGCCGTTAAACTATGGCCATTTAAACCCTGGCCATTTAAACCCTGGCCATGAAAGCACTACGGGAGACGTGAGAGAACATTATCCAGAACCGAGAAGTTCCCGTGGAATTAACCAGAGATGGAACCCGGGAGGTTTTGTTTAATGTTTGAGCGCTGCATCGAACAACCACGACCCCTTTAATTTAACTCTTTCAACGTATTTATCAGAAA
This sequence comes from Bulinus truncatus, assembly GCA_021962125.1. NCBI lineage: Eukaryota > Metazoa > Mollusca > Gastropoda > Planorbidae > Bulinus > Bulinus truncatus. Next base: position 3,219,875 of record JAGDYQ010000016.1, on the reverse strand, counting down.
TGGGTTCAAGATTGCATTTCTGTAACACAGTGGCTACGGTAACATCAAGACGGAGTTCGTATTTTTTTTTCCGGGTTACATCAATAGATATTGCTCCACACCCTAACCCTATCCCTAACCCTATCCCTAACCCTATCCCTAACCCTACCCCTAACCCTATCCCTAATCCTAACCCTTTTCCTAACCCTTATCCTAACCTTAATATAATTGCTGGTACTCGACAAAAAAAAATGAGTACTCCCGCTAACCCTAATATAATGGCGCTTGATGTTACCGTAGCCACTTCGTTTCTGTAAATAATCATGGCATTACAGTGTCCGTCATTTGCACACACATACAGGATAATGTAATATTTACTGCGTTCAGTTTGTTATTATTTTTAATAACTTGTATCTATATCTTGCAAATAATGTAAAATTTTTCATTTTTTATTATCACGTCAACACAAATGAATTGTATAAGGGTGGAGTCTGAGTAGCACCGTACACAATATAGACTTTGCAAACTAAGCCATTTATGAGCGGGGAGGGGGGGCGGGGCTTCACAGAACTGTAACAATGTTTAAAGCTTTGACAGAGACCTTAACTGATACAAGACTGTTTCTGAATTTGTGGAATTTTTTTTTTTTAAATTTGAAGGGCAGATGGAAGTTACGCGACGATTCTATCTATTCCTATTATGTACTTTGATACATTATACTTTACCACACATAATGTCAATATTCTGTTATTCAAAACGATATGTATGTAAAGTAAAATAAAGATAAAAAGGAATGTTAACATTTCAATTATATTTTTTGTAGCAAAAAGTGCTCCTTTGTTAATTCTCTGTACGATATATTGTACTATACTACTATGTCTATATTAGTAAATAAACCATCTATATAATGTACTATTAGGGTGATAACAAAAAAAAAAAAAAAATTAAGAAACCACTTGCAATCGAGGAACATTTATGTGTAATTAAAGAATATAAATTTTTTGGAAGAAAAAAAGTGAAAAAATATTTTTTTTTCAAAAAAGAACATGTTTTTTTTTTTAGCTTAACTCAAAAGAGTATTAATAATAACTAATCAACTTTTATTAACAAATAAGATAAAGAACAGTTAGTAATATGTACAGAATGTACAAGAAATGTTCAAAACATATTTTGTCCTATGAACTTCAGATTCAAAAATTCAATTTTTCTCGATTTCGCATGAAGTTCCTCCATCAGTTTCACAGCACGTTCAGTAATTTGGTTAGATCTGGGCATGTCAATTAATGACTTCTCGACTGACCAATGGGACTTTAAACACTTAATTGCCTTCTTGTATTTTATATTGATGAGTGAGGTAAACAGTTCTTTGAAGGACGCTTCATTGTAGTATTGCGAATCGAACCAAGCATTTGCCCATTCGTAGCAGATGAAGTTGCAGGCAGAAGCGAGAATGCTGCGCCACTCTGGTATCAGAAATAATGCTATAACAGTAAATATTGCACATGAGTTCCATCTTGCCTGGTGTAAATTTGGTAATTTATTCCAGCTGATGCGAGGCCAACATGGGTTCTCGCCTGTGCTAACATCTTTTGTCGCAAGAAGCAGTAATCAGCTTGAAGAGTGGCATAGTTTTGTGTTAATTTGCCAATGAAGGAATAGTTGAGTTCTGGTTTGCTCGTTGGCTCTTGAATAAGAAAATTCATGACATGTTTCAGAAGAAGGTCGAGTACATGTTGCTGACAGTCAATATATTGTGGCTTCTGAAAGCCATTGCTCAAGACATCATCCTGTATGAGCTTTACAATCCCGTGCAAATGGTCAGTATTTCTGCGGTCGTGTTGCAAATTAACATACAAAAATTTTCTAAAGCATTATATTCATCAATTAGCTGATGTAGTTCATTGTGAATTGGCCGCGGTAGAACCACTCTCACATTTGAGAATACTGAGTTTGATTTCGGTTGTCATCTTTTTCAGCAAACATACTTGATACTCTTCCTCTTGCACTCTTTTACCATCAAACTGGAGACATTAGGGATCTTTGCTTTGAAGATTTTGAACAATTTTTGTTTTCATTTTCCGTCCTTCAGAGATTACTCGTTTCCAGACACCCGCCTGACTTGGAACCGGCACATCATGACCTGTGTAGCAATGGTTGCAAGAACGTCATGTGCTTTATGTGTGGAAATGTTTTTCAGTACTAGTAAACCCGCCGTTCTACTGCTTGCTCTTTGGTATTTCGGTTTGCATTCAGAAGATGACGTTTAAGAAATAGTTGGCGACTTTTTGAGACAGTTGTATGTTTTTGTGTAGGTTTTGAGACAGTTGTATGTGTTTGTGTAGTTTGTGAGACAGTTATGTTTGTTTGTGTAGGTTTTGAGACAGTTGTGCGTGTTTGTGTAGGTATTGAGACAGTTGTATGTGTTTGTGTAGGTTGTGAGACAGTTGTATATGTTTTTGTAGGTTGTGTGACAGTTGTATGTGTTTTTGTAGGTTGTGATTGAGAAAAGCTGGCTTGAGATTGAGTTTTTGATAGTCGGATTCGTTTTCTTGGGTGGAATGATTCCAAAGGGGCTTGTTTGACAATTGAATAACCAATCTTTCTTCCACTGTTAACTTGCCTCTGGTAGAGCCCTTTATCCTCTGTGCTTTTCCATTCTCCATTAGCGTTGGTAACATCAAATAAATGAGTAAGTGTTATCAGATGGTTTCTTTTTGTTTTTGTCATATAAATCAATTAGACCATTGAGTTTCATTCTGATTAGTGTGCTGGATAATAGTGGAAAGACTTGAATTTCCCTCCAGAGCAATTCTATATCAGTGATCATAATTTTGATTCGATCCAGTCGCCGTTTCTGGCTATTGAACAGAAAAGTGAATTTTCCAAGAATTTGACGGTTTGTCGGCATCCATGAGATATTGATTAGCTTTTCAACAGATAGAATTCTTGGACACCTCTTCTGTTTAGAAGATGAGGGAAGATGAGTATAGTAAATGCCTTGTTTATAAACAAATGGAAACAGATGACTGGAATGTTCTTAAAAGCAAACTAGAAAGTCATATAAAAATTCAGTGTAAAATTGAAACCGAGCGTCAAACTTCGCGATATGAGAAAACAAAAATTAAAAGGTGGGGGAACTTTTTTACTATTTAAAAAAAAAATAATGTTGCTACTGTCATCTATCTACATACAATTGTTCCTCGAATGTAAGGGGTTTCAGTTTCGTTACAAAAAAAATGAAAATAGTTATCACCCTATTGTACTGTACGATAATGTGTATGACAGTAAATAAACCATCTATATATTGTACTATACTACTATGTCTATAACAGTAAATAAACCATTTGTTGTACGTGTAGTAATTCGCTCAACTTCCAGACACTCACTCACGTCACTTACTTTTTTTGAAATACCACATGTTAAACATTATAAAACATAAAATGAAGAACTGTTTGGAAAAAGTCCTTTAAAATATTATAAATGAATTAGAATTTATCAATGATATGGTGTTGTGTGCGCAAATTATGTATAGTTGGATGTTAGATTTATTGTCCGGGGTTGTTTTTGTTAAGATTTTGTACCCATACTGAGGATTATTTTCTTTTGCAGCGAACAATATAAAATATAAACTTTATTTGATGTATTATTAAGTGTCCCTATACTTAAATGTACTTCGAGTACATAGATATGCTATTCTTTGTAAATAGACTAATTGTTAACGCGCTCTAATATATATCACCATTTTCAACTCCAACTGCGGGCCCACAAGCCGGTCCGTGTACCGGGCCTTTGTTTACTAGCATAATATATAATTTGGGAATGAATTTTGTTTGTCTGTCGAAAAGAAATGCCTTCAAAATATAAGTATAGACCTTAATGAGCCGCATCGACTAGATGGCTCTGTGGAATATCTAAAGCGCTATTGTTCCGCTGTTTATTTACTTGTCTGTCTTCCAGTCAGTTGCTGTAGTTGAGAACAACATTCGCCGAGTAACACAAGTGAGTACCAAACTTTCTATGGCCAGGTATATAAGAAATTTATTTTAAATGGGCGGAGAGTAAATATATTTCATTTAGGAGTAAAGGAGGGGAGGGGAGCGTCGTAAAATAAACATAACAATTCTTACACTGAAATAATTATCAGTTGAAACAAAACAGAATAAAGTACTGACTGAAGGTAAAACAACAGAATAAAGTACTGGCTGAAGATAAAACAACAGAATATAAAGTACTGGCTGAAGGTAAAACAACAGAATATAAAGTACTGGCTGAAGGTAAAACAACAGAATATAAAGTACTGGCTGTAGGTAAAACAACAGAATACAAAGTACTGGCTGAAGATAAAACAACAGACTACAAAGTACTGGCTGAAGGTAAAACAACAGAATATAAAGTACTGGCTGAAGGTAAAACAACAGAATACAAAGTACTGGCTGCATTTAAAACAACAGAATACAAAGTACTTGCTGGAGATAAAAACAACAAAGCTAATCCAGTGCTGGTTCTGTTATAGTTGACTGGTTATCGTTTGTTGCCAACCAGCTTAAAATCAACTCTTGAATACCTTAATAACAAGCTGGGATAATCAATTAATGGACGGGATTCTCAGGCATGATTACCTCCCATTTATGTTCAGATGGAGTTTAACGATCGAGTGTTTGGGCGCCAGGGATGAACCTATAGAATTAGACTTTTTTTTTATCATTTGGTTTTAACCTAGGAGTTCCTTTGTCACCTGCCAGATTGTAACTTTTCCGTTACAACGGTTTGTTATATACAGGATATTCAGATTTGGTTTAGAGGCGTCAATTTTTAAGAACAATATTTAAAAAAAAATTATAAATTACAGTGTTTGTCTGACTTGTTAAATATTTCGAAAAAAAAAGTGAATTTTAAATATTTTTATTGGAGGTTTTTGTATGTGTCGTTTATGTCATGCTCATTATGTCATTAGGGAAATATTTTTTTTTAAACCATGGCCAGGTACTCCACTCTTTCATTCGGCCAGATTTCGTCCCACGTACAGTCGCAGTTGCCAGATTGTCTGAGAAAAAGACTCAGTGGGCGGAACAAGTGGAGATATCGGGGGAATAAAAGAAACCAACATACTTGAAACCTAATGAACACTTGGGGCGCATTGAAGGCACATCGAGGGAACATTACAAGACACGGTGTTCGCTGAACACACAAACACACACACGCGCGCTCAACTACACACACACACACACATACACACGATCTACCATCATAATTATCAGGGAAAACATGAACACGGCCACAGACAGGTGGGCGTTACGGTAACAAAATGAAATGTTTAGGAATAACACAAAAAATGTCTTGTAATATAATGTGGAAGAAAAGGAGTAATTTTTTTTAAAAATTTTTCTATTTATTTATTTTTTTTTTTGGCTAATCGTTGATCATCATCATCATTATATAGGCGGGTACCTGCTAAATACCCGTAATAACAGATGTGTGTAAATGTGTGTTTATCTATTGAGCCTGTATGTGACACCGTCACAATAGACGAGATTGGTACGGGATGTTTAGACCGGGGGGGGGGGTGAAATGCCACAGAGTTCACCGGTTGTTACACAGGGGCATACCTTGGTGTAGTTACAATTAATTGTTTATACTAATACGTCGTTTGGTGCATTGTGTAGTTTTTCTTTTAAATCTACATAAACTTTGTGGACGTCATATGTGACTTTGCAAAGACAAAGAGCCGAAAAGTTAACACACTGTAATTTACAGATCTACAGCACTGCAGCTTGACGTGCTCATCTCACACGGTTGTGTATAGTTACTTCAATGCAAACATTATTACATTTTACTGGCATTCTGAACTTGTTTTCACTTTATGTTCTGGCTTTCGTGGGCCCTTGAAAAGTCCGTATGCCCTAGGCATAGTACGGTTAAGTCTAGATAAATAAAGATGTTATTTTTAGATATAAATTACAATTTGTAATATAAAAGAGCTTTTTCCGGTTATAAAGTATTGATATTTCTAGAAATAAAAGTGTAATTTCTAGATATCCGCCATATTTAAGGAACGGGGATGCAGTAGATAAGCAGGTAGTACGGGAAACAGACACATCTGAAACGTTTTTATGGATAAACCAACTAGGCCGTCGCTAAGGGGTCTATTTCAGTATTCACGTTTATTAAATCTGGCACGTACAGACCCCCTTCAGGCTCCCGCTCTCATATACTTATGAAGTCTTTGTCTAGGACCCCACATATATCTGTGGTCAGAGGCGTAGCGAGGGGTGGGCAAGGCAACTCGCACCCGGGGCATTTTACCTTTTTAATACCTTTTTAGCGCCCCCCAATCGAAAACCATATAATATTATATGTAAAATATATCATTTGGCGCCCCTGAACCTCGGCGCCCGGGGACATATGTACCCCCGCCCCCTAGCTACGCCTCTGTCTGTGGTCTCTGCCTAGGGACCCCTAGTACCTAACAACGACCGCCTGAATCATCTCACATCAAGTATTCACTTTGCAAGAATAATTGTCGAATCTTCTGAAAATCTTCTAAGCCATCTTAACTTAATGTGACCCCAGCCGTTCCCCTTAAAACTATGAAAAGTTAATGGTCTATTACCATTGGGCCCCCCCTTACACTCATTAAGCTCCCTGGACAAATGCCCGGCGGGCAGGCCCACCGACAGAAATTTCGGGTCCCTGGGCAGGGCTGTCACGCCCCCTCCCGTGTTGATAAAAATATTTTCAAAAGTTGATTGGCCAACTCAGTCCGGGCCCCTAAAACTCGCCGGTCCCCTGGGCATTTGCCCCCCCCCCACCCTGCCCCCTGTCTCGGCGGGTCGATACTTCACGACGTCCCTACCATCAGCCAAAGCCAGATGACATACTCAGCATTAATTATGTTCAAAGTATATAGACCTAAATATTTATTGGTTTGTGCGCGTGATTTAGGGTTTGTTATTGTTATACAAATAATAGTGTTTTTCCTGGTAGGGGGAGGGGGTTCCCCGGCACAAATTGACGCGGCATCTGTCACTTAGATCAGTTTTTATTTTGATTAAAGTTATAAATAGAATATATCCTGTCCACATCACGGAATATAAATAATACAGAATGCGCATCATCAATATAAATTAGTTTTTTTTCCCGAAAGCCGTCATATTTGTGTCATTGTTTTATTGTGTATGCAAATTTACGGGTCTACCATATTAAAGAGAATAACATCTGTAGGATATATATGTTGTGGCCCGCATTATACAAAACCTTTTAAGCACATGACTATGATAAAAATATTTATTTACTACAAACGTTGTCCTTCACATCAGTTTCAAATTCAACTTTATTAAGTAACAAACTGTAGGATACATTTTGTAAGATATTGACGTATTTGTTCGTCTCGTCACTTTCTATTGTGAAATTATTTTTAATTGGTCGACTACCATTGAAACTCACTCATTAATTCATTAATATGTGGGCTTACAATTTTTAATTTCATTTTCAACGAAAAAAAACAAACACTTAATATAACATAACATCTGGGAAGAAGGAGGTAGAGAGAGAGAGAGAGAGAGGGAGAGGGAGAATCATGATGACATCGGCCACTGGTCAGCGACTGGTGATCACAGACTAACTACTCCACTGTAGGTTACAGTGATTACCACGGCCGTGTTAAGGTACCATCAAAACATCCTTTTGGAGCGTGGAAATAAAACTGAAAACGAAGTAGAACTGGGGCTTAAAGATGAAAGGACCCAGACCGGATCGCAATGTCCCCAGTGGTTAGACTTTGGGTCATCTCCACGCGACTATTAAAACCGGAAGTGCTGTCTGATCTGTAAGCTTAGTATAATCTCCCCCTAGCTCTGAAGTCAGCGCTACGCTGAATCGGGAAAAAAAAAGGGGGAGGGGTTGTGGTGAGGGTGGGGTACGCGCGTGTTTGTAGGAGGGAGGCGGAATTTTAGTACCTGGTTGTTTTTGATGGACCTTTTGTTTACATTTTTTGGTGTTTTGACTTTTTGTGACCACAGGAAGAAGGGGTGTACTGTGAAGTAAATACATTAGTTCAGTAACTCGAGCATAGCCAGAGTTTTGTAAATGAAGCTATTACATTACCATTTGTTTTGAAAGAATCTGTACATACATTTAGTCATCGTACTATTAGTCGATTAACTAAAAGTCATGTTAAATAGCGATATGGATGATTGATTCTTCTGGCTATCAGCCAATAACTTGAGTTGTATTTAGTACTTAAACTGACATCTATACTCACATGGACATCTGTAATCAGACTGTAACATTTACTCATTTTGACCACTGTATTAACACTTGCTAGCAGTACACACATCCTTCTCGACATTTTGTGATGTCACTTAACGACATTTCATTAATACGACGTCGTTCATTGATACCCATGTAAAGGATGAAATGTTTATCTCCTACTTCTGTAATCACTCGTGAGACAGTTTTTTGAAGGTCCTTTTAACGAACTGACCACAGCCCATACTGACCACAGCCCATACTGCAAGGACCATGTGATGTAATTCAGAGGTCAAAAGTTGATTGGGCATGTCCTCTTTACATTGACTCCGAACGCGATATTTGTGTTTGTTGGATTCAAACCTTTACACTTTACACAATAACTGAATAACTACAGCTACTGACTGGATTTAAACCCGAGCCCTGATTCTGACAACCACACCACCACCATCCAGCCACCGTATCCCATTATAAAAACACAACTTCCATGATATCATTTTCAAACAAAGTAAAAAAAAAAATTGTTCATAGCGTCATTAACAGCCAGAACGATACCACTGCTAAACACGTTCTTTCACGTTAAGTTGACGCATCACACATGGATTTACACCAGACTAATTTAAAAAAAACATGGGATCTGGATTTACACCAGACTAATTTTAAAAAAACATGGGATTTTGATTTACACCAGACTAATTGTGCAAAA
>JAGDYQ010000016.1:3144424-3210443 GCA_021962125.1 Bulinus truncatus | reverse complement strand
AGATGTTGCAACATTAGACCCATATTCATCATGGTGAGTACTTATAATCTACTAACCTATTTATTGATTTGTAATATTTAAACATGAAGCATGTAGCCCCGGCATAAGTAGCCTATTTTTGATTTTTTTTAAACTGATAATATTTGTTGATGTGCATAATGCTGTTTTATCAACTCCCGCCAGAGTGAAAGGTGTAATCGTTTAACTCTCTATGGGTGGAGATTTAAAAATAAATTTAACATCAATGGGGGTTGTATCACTGCGGGTTGCATCAATGCGGGTTGTATCAATGCGGGTTGTATCAATGCGGGTTGTATCACTGTGGGTTGTGTCACTGCGGGTTGTGTCACTGCGGGTTGTATCACTGCGGGTCGTGTCACTGCGAGTCGTGTCACTGCGGGTTGTGTCACTGCGGGTTGTGTCACTGCGGGTTATGTCACTGCGAGTCGTGTCACTGCGGGTCGTGTCACTGCGGATTGTGTCACTGCGGGTCGTGTCACTGCGGGTCATGTCACTGCGGGTTGTGTCACTGCGGGTTGCATCAATGCGGGTTGTATCACTGCGGGTTGTGTCACAGCGGGTTGTATCACTGCGGGTTGTGTCACTGCGGGTTGTATCACTGCGGGTCGTATCACTGCGGGTCGTATCACTGCGGGTTGTATCACTGCGGGTTGTGTCACTGCGGGTTGTATCACTGCGGGTCGTGTCACTGCGGGTCGTGTCACTGCAGATTGTGTCACTGCGGGTCATGTCACTGCGGGTCGTGTCACTGCGGGTCGTGTCACTGCGGATTGTGTCACTGCGGGTCGTGTCACTGCGGGTCGTGTCACTGCGGGTTGTGTCACTGCGGGTTGTGTCACTGTGGGTCGTGTCACTGTGGGTTGTGTCACTGCGGGTTGTGTCACTGCGGGTTGTGTCACTGCGGGATGTGTCACTGCGGGTTGTGTCACTGCGGGTCGTGTCACTGCGGATTGTGTCACTGCGGGTCGTGTCACTGCGGGTCGTGTCACTGCGGGTTGTGTCACTGCGGGTTGTATCACTGCGGGATGTGTCACTGCGGGTTGTGTCACTGCGGGTCGTGTCACTGCGGATTGTGTCACTGCGGGTCGTGTCACTGCGGGTCGTGTCACTGCGGGTTGTGTCACTGCGGGTTGTATCACTGCGGGTTGTATCACTGCGGATTGTGTCACTTTGGGTCGTGTCACGCGGGTTGTGTCACTGCGGGTTGTGTCACTGCGGGTTGTATCAATGCGGGTTGTATCAATGCGGGTTGTATCAATGCGGGTTGCACTGTTTTCAATATTCTATCTTTTTTTTTAGTTTTTATACTTATAGATGCACACTATGTCTCTGTCAGTCTTTTCGACCCACTGTCCCATCTTCCTGTGTTTCAGTATTGAAGTCTCACATATGTTCTTTTAATCTCTACCTGTTGTAAGATAAGAGGAACGGATGACCAAGCGGTATAGAACGCTCTGAGAGTCCCGGGTTTGAGGCTCGATGATAACCAATGTAATTTTTTCCAGGTTCTGGTGAAAGTCCAGCATGTCCACCCATGGGGAAGTAAAGGCGGCTGGTTGCAGAAACGGGTGAATTCTACACTTCATCTGCCCCAATAACCATAAAAAACTAAGGGGATTGATTATTGTAAGATTACACAGAGAAATAAAAACATCAGCCAGAAAACTGTCGAAAAAGTCTGTCTGCTAGTCTTATATTTGTTTGATATAACAAAAACCTGAATGATTACCTTGGTCTATTGAGACTGAGATAAACCGATACGGATGAGTTGGTCTTAGTAGTACAGTAGGTTTTGATTTAGACTTTCATATATATAGATTTTTATCTTAGGCATTCGAACACCAATACATTTAACGTGTTTTTCTTTTTCATATCACTTCAGGTAGGGGGGTGGGGGAGGTGGGGGGAAAAGGGTGGCTGGTGGGTAGTCAACCTGTTCGCCACACCACACTGACTTCAAGCAAACACTATCGATGCATTTCTCTGATGGAAAGTATTTTTATTTACGGCGTTTGTGAACTGCAAGTGTCACACAGGTAAGCTTGAGTTCTGGTTAAATGTTTGCTCTCATCTTAGATGAGGGATTCAAAACTATAAAAAAAAAAACGCGTTAATAGCTTCAGTGGGTTTGATACGGTTGTCTCAGTTCGAACCCAGGAACATGTCATCAGTTTAATTGCCAGCGATAAGGTTACTTGACCAGGCCTCGATCAATGCATACAACGTTTCATATGAATCGGGTACATATAGAAATATGTATGTGTGAGTGTGTGTGTATATGTGTGCCTGTGTGTGTGTGTATATATGTGTGCCTGTGTGTGTGTGTGTGTGTGTGTGTGAAGTATTTAATGCAATGAATTTGATACGCACAGTTTGCATATGTTACAGAAGGCACAGTTGTTCAAAAACAATATCAAGTAAAAAAAAATGGTCATATGATGATCTCGCAATTATGTAATGTTTGCATCCTGGTCATACCAGCAGGGCCGCCGAAAGGGGGGGGGTCATCGCCAGGGGGCCCGCATCTGTAAAAGGGCCCGGCCGCCCCGAAAATGTCAATTTTTTCACGACTTTTTGTTTATTAAGGGGCCCGCAATGATGTTCTGCCCTGGGGCCCGTGTTGGCTGTCGGCTCCACTGCATACCAGTGCCCACTAGTGGTAGAGTTGATTTTTTTTTATCGAAAGCATGTCATTCTACGCCCCCCACCCCACAGTCTGCAATAGTCATAAAGTCACCACAGAGAATAACATAACAAGGGTGGAAGGAGGGGGGTAGGGGATTATTCCCAGTGCAGCACTTACTTTATCACCAGACAGGGTCGGAAACTGCCAAAACTTTAAAGCCATACACGGTGTGGTGGGCGGCATCTTCTTACTCCGACCCGGGGGCCAGCAACGCCAGTTGCGCAATGGAAGACATATTTCCACTTAAAAATAAACTACCTCAAGACATATTCTCACACTATTCACAGAGCCAACAAGAATCAACGATCAGAATTCCAATAAATCATTACAACGAATGTAAATTTAGCCATGTTAGTCTACTTTAGACCCACCTTTATTCGAGACTGTACCCCACCACGGGTAGCGAAAGTATGTCCGCATGCATGGGCGTATTCAGGGGGGGGGGCAAGGGGAAGCATTGCCCCCCCCCCTACATTTTGAAAAAATGTCATAAAAGAGGGGGGGCATTTGCTCCCCCCCCCCTTACATTTAAAAAAAATGTCATAAAGTTGTTATTTGCCCCCCCCCCCTGGAAAATTTTTGCCCCCCCCCCTCTGGAAAAATTCATACCGACGCCCATGTCCGCATGTACCCATCACAAGTAAATTTGAGAATAAATAAACTTGTTTCCATATTAGAAATTTGTTTTACGTTCTAATGCGATACTCGGACAAGTACATGTCGGACATGCGTACCCCATGGATAACCTTTCCCCCGTGCCCCCTGGGGGGTTCGCGTACCGCCGGTTGAGAATCGTGGCTTTAGACCCCCCCCTCCCGGGGCAAGACACATATGTCACGTGGTACATTTCAATAAAGTAAACAATTTGTATAAAACGTTTGAAAACAGTTTTGTTTTTTTTTTTACATTCTTTCAGCGCTGTGTAAGTTGTGTGGATAGAATTAAGTAACAGCTGTTGAGTTTACCATCTCTACTCCCTCTGTATAATACTGTAAACCATTGTTTGTTTGACAGTCACTGCCACAAAGTCTAGAGTACGATTGATCTATGGAGACTGGTGACATCAAAAGAAATATCATCCCAAATAATGATAGTATTGATAGTAATGATAGTAATTACATGCAAAATATCTTTTTTTTTTTAATTTTCATTTGACATGACATGAAGTATTAGAGTTTACAACTTTCGGTGCGTCAGTTTGTCGTTAAATTTATTTTTAAATCTCCACCCATAGAGAGTTAAACGATTACACATTTCACTCTGGCGGGAGTTGATAAAACAGCATTATGCACAGGCACACATATACACACACAATCACACATACATATTTCTATATGTACCCGATTCATATGAAACGTTGTATGTATTGATCGAGGCCTGGTCAAGTAACCTTATCGCTGGCAATTAAACTGATGACATGTTCCTGGGTTCGAACTGAGACAACCGTATCAAACCCACTGAAGCTATTAACGCGTTTTTTTTTTATAGTTTTGAATCCCTCATCTAAGATGAGAGCAAACATTTAACCAGAACTCAAGCTTACCTGTGTGACACTTGCAGTTCACAAACGCCGTAAATAAAAATACTTTCCATCAGAGAAATGCATCGATAGTGTTTGCTTGAAGTCAGTGTGGTGTGGCGAACAGGTTGACTACCCACCAGCCACCCTTTTCCCCCCACCTCCCCCACCCCCCTACCTGAAGTGATATGAAAAAGAAAAACACGTTAAATGTATTGGTGTTCGAATGCCTAAGATAAAAATCTAAATATATGAAAGTCTAAATCAAAACCTACTGTACTACTAAGACCAACTCATCCGTATCGGTTTATCTCAGTCTCAATAGACCAAGGTAATCATTCAGGTTTTTGTTATATCAAACAAATATAAGACTAGCAGACAGACTTTTTCGACAGTTTTCTGGCTGATGTTTTTATTTCTCTGTGTAATCTTACAATAATCAATCCCCTTAGTTTTTTATGGTTATCGGGGCAGATGAAGTGTAGAATTCACCCGTTTCTGCAACCAGCCGCCTTTACTTCCCCATGGGTGGACATGCTGGACTTTCACCAGAACCTGGAAAAAATTACATTGGTTATCATCGAGCCTCAAACCCGGGACTCTCAGAGCGTTCTATACCGCTTGGTCATCCGTTCCTCTTATCTTACAACAGGTAGAGATTAAAAGAACATATGTGAGACTTCAATACTGAAACACAGGAAGATGGGACAGTGGGTCGAAAAGACTGACAGAGACATAGTGTGCATCTATAAGTATAAAACTAAAAAAAAAGATAGAATATTGAAAACAGTGCAACCCGCATTGATACAACCCGCATTGATACAACCCGCAGTGACACAACCCGCAGTGACACGACCCACAGTGACACAATCCGCAGTGATACAACCCGCAGTGATACAACCCGCAGTGACACAACCCGCAGTGACACGACCCGCGGTGACACGACCCGCAGTGACACAATCCGCAGTGATACGACCCGCAGTGATACGACCCGCAGTGATACGACCCGCAGTGATACGACCCGCAGTGATACAACCCGCAGTGACACAACCCGCAGTGACACAACCCACAGTGATACAACCCGCATTGATACAACCCGCATTGATACAACCCGCAGTGACACAACCCACAGTGATACAACCCGCTGTGACACAACCCGCAGTGATACAACCCGCATTGATACAACCCGCAGTGACACGACCCGCAGTGACACGACCCGCAGTGACACAACCCGCAGTGATACAACCCCCATTGATACAACCCGCATTGATACAACCCGCATTGATGCAACCCGCAGTGACACAACCCGCAGTGACACAACCCGCAGTGACACAACCCGCAGTGACACAACCCGCAGTGACACGGCCCGCAGTGATACAACCCGCAGTGATACAACCCGCAGTGATACAACCTGCATTGATACAACCCGCAGTGACACAACCCGCAATGACACAACCCGCAGTGACACGGCCCGCAGTGATACAACCCGCAGTGATACAACCCGCATTGATACAACCCGCAGTGATACAACCCTGAAATAAATTGACATTCAAAGACAAAGCCAAGTGACAGTCACAATTAAGGTACTGGACGACATGAAACTGAACTGGCCGAGGAAAGATCGAGTTTGTAGATCTATTGTGTTTAAAAATCATCTGGCGTCTACTGCCTGTGTTATCCAGAACTGGTTACATTTTTTTGTAATCCGATCTCCAGGTCTCCTTGCCCCTCCCCCCCTCATCCCCATCCCTTCCATCCCTTCACCGTTAACTTTTAACAGCTACCCTCCCTCCCTCCCCCCCACCCCATCCTAGCCTCCCACTTACCTGATGCTGTTCAGCTCCAGTTATCCCTGCAACAGAATTACCTAGTCCAGGTGACGCTGACACAGACTCGGGACGGGGAGGGGGGGTGGTATGGAGGGGGGACTAGGAAAGGGGTTTTGTTAGGGGATGATGGTGGGGGGGGGGATGGGAGATCTAAGTCTACATATTTCTTACCGTTTTCCTCTTTTATTAGAAGGAACAGGGAACGTGGGTTATAGGACGGCATGGATGAAACGAGGTGGGGCGAGGGAGGTAAGTGGGGGTGGAGGGGGGGAGTATAAGGTAAATGTATGTCATAAATTGGCCAACAATACCCTCCCCCCTCCCCTTCTCAATTCCTATAAGATGTGAACACGTGTTCGGGTGCATCCATTGTTTGAGTTGTGTTTTTTGTAATGTTTGTGTTTTTACCATACCTAAGATCACATTTAGAAGCACACGAAAACTGCATCACCGACCCTTTCCCTAAAGTTCTTGTTCTAAATTAGAACAAAGTCTTGAAGCAGTTTACTATTTACAAACACTTGTTTACTTACAAACACTGTTTACTACCTACAAACACTGTTTACTAGCTACAAACACTGTTTACTACTTACAAACACTATTTACTACCTACAAACACTGTTTACTACTTACAAACACTATTTACTACCTACAAACACTGTTTACTACCTACAAACACTGTTTACTAGCTACAAACACTGTTTACTAGCTACAAACACTGTTTACTACTTACAAACACTGTTTACTACCTACAAACACTGTTTACCTCTTACAAACACTGTTTACTACTTACAAACACTTTTTTGTTTACTTACAAACACTGTTTACTGCTTACAAACACTGTTTACTACTTACAAACACTGTTTTGTTTACTTACAAACAGTGTTTACTACTTACAAACACTATTTACTACCTACAAACACTGTTTACTTACATTGCATGCAGTGTTTCCCATTTACAAGGGTATTCAGCCCATGATGACAAAAGTACAATTTTATTTTTATTTTCAAGTCATATAAACAAACACACCCATCAGCCTTTGATCAGTCTCATTGTGGCACGCGATTCCAAAAGTTAGCACACCCTTCAACCAACCGAATATCATTTCTAAGGGTAAGAAAATGATAGTGGAATCTGCTTCGGCTCCTTTGTGTGGTGGTGGAGGGGATGGAGGCTTCCTATCTCCACTCACACATCCACACTCACACATCCACACTCGCACATCCACACTCACACATCCACACTCACACATCCACACTCACACATCCACACTCACACATCCACACTTGCGTGACACCACGTCATACTCACGGACAAAACGTCAGGCTCGGGGTACTTTGACACATTTCTAGGGCACGTGCCTTATACCAGGGATCATCTCCGCCACGGAACGTGCTTTAACCCTTAAACTGAGACTTAACAACTCGGGGGTTGGGGGGGGGGGAGAGGAGGAGAACCTGGAGCATCATCGTCTTCTCACCAGCAGTTGTTATGCGTGTACTCGGCCTGGGGTGGGGGTGGGGGGGGAGGGGCTTTCATTGGCTGTGACTCGTGCGGTTGTGGTTGAATGGAATTGTTTTTTTTTTTTTTGGTGAAAACCAAAGTAGATGTGAAAAGTTCTTAGATCTTAATATACCTACTACGGTGTTTCCCGAAGAGTTTGGCTGGGGTAAGCGCTGCAATGGGGATGAGAAAATCTGGTAAACATTCACGGCTAAAGTGAAAACACAGGGTAACAATGACCGTAAAAACAATATGCAAGTTTTTTATTTACTAGTGGTACACAGTGGTCTAAAGTTTGGGAAACATTGTCCCGGTAGATGGTGCGTTCACAGTTCATATGTAATTGAACAGAACAATAGCTGTGGAACGTATTGCCATACACAGGCAAGGTAGTGAGAGTTATGTTCATGTTTTTATAAGATATACGTCCACTGATCTACATTTATACTTCACCAATCATACCCGCGGCGTAGCATGAGCCGCCATATCAATATCATGATTGTAATTTTTTTTTTAAATTAGTCAATCAATTTAATTACATTTCATCATTCATTTTTGATTGGTCATTAAACAATGCAACATTATTTTAGTATTATATGCTTTATTTACAACAAAATTTACTTCAGGTAACACAAAAGCAAATGGGAAAATTAGCATGTCTCGATGGCTGGCAAGCAGTGTAGTGAAGGGAAGGGGGGGGGGAACTCCTCCGCACTGCGCATGTCTCGAGACAAACGTCCTGTTGATGAGGGAGTTGGGGAGATGGTGAGGAGGGGGATGAAAGATTCAATAAAAGGGAAAATACTTGTTAAAGTAGTTTAATTAATAGGTTTGATTATAAGCGGTCTAGTGGCAAGGACATCTGGCTTTTCATCCGGGTGAGCCGGGTTCGAACCCAGCATGGGTAATCATTACTGTGTTTATACGTTGTGTATGGAAAGTATCAATTATAACTGATATTGTCTTATTTTTATTTGTTGCTGGTTTATTTTTCTAATAGATTAATTAAATAGAATGCGTCTAATTACATTTACATATCATTCCACCAAATAATGTCAACTTATTTACCAAATGCTGGAGATAAATGACAAATTCATTAGACAATGTATTGCGACGATAAGCCTTTTTTACAGAAAGAAGAGAATTCGAGAATAATTGATGAATATGTCATCCAATGTCTACAAATAAAACAGAGATAAAGTTCTTTTAATAAACTGTCATTTCATGTTTACACTTTAACACTGAGTTATCTTCATATTTACACCTTGACACTGTGTTATCTTCATATTTACACCTTGACACTGTGTTATCTTCATATTTACACCTTAACACTGAGTTATCTTCATATTTACACCTTAACACTGAGTTATCGTCATATTTACACCTTGACACTGTGTTATCTTCATATTTACACCTTGACACTGTGTTATCTTCATATTTACACCTTAACACTGAGTTATCTTCATATTTACACCTTAACACTGAGTTATCTTCATCTTTACACCTTGACACTGTGTTATCTTCATATTTACACCTTAACACTGTGTTATCTTCATATTTACACCTTAACACTGAGTTATCTTCATATTTACACCTTGACAGTGTGTTATCTTCATATTTACACCTTAACACTGTGTTATCTTCATATTTACACCTTAACACTGTGTTATCTTCATATTTACACCTTAACACTGTGTTATTTTCATATTTACACCTTAACATTGTGTTATCTTCATATTTACACCTTAACACTGTGTTATCTTCATATTTACACCTTAACACTGAGTTATCTTCATATTTACACCTTGACACTGTGTTATCTTCATATATACACCTTAAAACTGAGTTATCTTCATATTTACACCTTGACACTGTGTTATCTTCATATTTACACCTTGACACTGTGTTATCTTCATATTTACACCTTGACACTGTGTTATCTTCATATTTACACCTTAACACTGAGTTATCTTCATATTTACACCTTAACACTGAGTTATCTTCATATTTACACCTTGACACTGTGTTATCTTCATATTTACACCTTAACACTGAGTTATCTTCATATTTACACCTTGACACTGTGTTATCTTCATATTTACACCTTGACACTGTGTTATCTTCATATTTACACCTTAACACTGAGTTATCTTCATATTTACACCTTAACACTGAGTTATCTTCATATTTACACCTTAACACTGTGTTATCTTCATATTTACACCTTGACACTGTGTTATCTTCATATTTACACCTTAACACTGAGTTATCTTCATATTTACACCTTAACACTGAGTTATCTTCATATTTACACCTTAACACTGAGTTATCTTCATATTTACACCTTGACACTGTGTTATCTTCATATTTACACCTTAACACTGAGTTATCTTCATATTTACACCTTAACACTGAGTTATCTTCATATTTACACCTTGACACTGTGTTATCTTCATATATACACCTTAAAACTGAGTTATCTTCATATTTACACCTTGACACTGTGTTATCTTCATATTTACACCTTGACACTGTGTTATCTTCATATTTACACCTTGACACTGTGTTATCTTCATATTTACACCTTAACACTGAGTTATCTTCATATTTACACCTTAACACTGAGTTATCTTCATATTTACACCTTGACACTGTGTTATCTTCATATTTACACCTTAACACTGAGTTATCTTCATATTTACACCTTGACACTGTGTTATCTTCATATTTACACCTTGACACTGTGTTATCTTCATATTTACACCTTAACACTGAGTTATCTTCATATTTACACCTTAACACTGAGTTATCTTCATATTTACACCTTAACACTGTGTTATCTTCATATTTACACCTTGACACTGTGTTATCTTCATATTTACACCTTAACACTGAGTTATCTTCATATTTACACCTTAACACTGAGTTATCTTCATATTTACACCTTAACACTGAGTTATCTTCATAGTTATTCTGTAATACTGTTATACTTACCAAACTTTTTTTTGACTTGTTTATTTTCTATTTTTAAATCTCCCCCCCCCCCGCCGCCCCTACTCTTACACCAAAAGTCAATTTTTCTTCACTTCTTTTTTAACCAGCTCTGTCTACCCTCCTACCCCCTGCACCGCCCATCAGTATATTTGACTATTTCCTTTTCCCCTCTCCCTTCCTCCCCTATCTCTCCCAAAATGCACGAAATAATGTTTGTACTAAACTCTTGTAACGACCCTTCACTAGTGACCAGTACTGACCACACTGGACCAAACAAATATTGGACATTTGCTCGTTGATGTCCAAACTCGATGTCCTATGTTTGATCCTTGTCGTCAACATTTGGATTCCTACACTAAGCAATAAAAAATAAAATAATTAAAAAGAAAAGAGTATCAGTGTCTTTGCAATAAACCGATCACTGACCATTATATTTACTTAGATCTATTTACATTCAACTAGTTTATACAATACTCTAGTCTTTATATCATTTTATTTGATTTCTTATTGTTTTGTTTTTATATTATACACTAATATTTTATCTATGTAAATCTTTTTTGTATGTATATAGCGGTGTGTATAACATATTCCTCTGATTAATACGGAAATAGTTTTTTTTTTCCTTTTTACTCCAATGTTTTATATAGATATTTCTACTTCATTATTTTTTTGGTCAAATTTGTAGTTGTAACTTCTAGTCAGGAATACAATTAGCATCTCAAAAGTTAGAACATGAGCGCTGCCAACCTATGTGATTTATCTGTCGTACTGTTCTATTTTATTCATCTTGAGAATAACAAAAAAAAATAATACATAAAAACATATTTAGAATGTATTTGAAGCATGTCCCTAATTTCAAGTTGTCAGATGATAGATAGACTTATTCTGAGGAAAATACGCTGACAGTTTGTTTCGTCGTCGTGGACAAAATAAGACTCTGGGGATGCACTGTAAGATTTATTATTGGATTGCATGAGTAGATCGCAGGCTCATGCGACCTACATTTTCTGCGGGGCACAGTAGAACGTAGGCTCATGCGACCTACATTTTCTGCAGGGCACAGTAGATCGTAGGCTCATGCGACCTACATTTTCTGCGGGGCACAGTAGATCGTAGGCTCATGCGACCTACATTTTGTGCAGGGCTCAGATATTTTTAATTTCTCTGGTACCTATTTTCTCCGGATTTTAACTTCGGTGGTCATGTGATATTCCAGAAGTGTCCGCGTTTGGCTCGTCGGAGAATTTAGCGCGGTTTCCCAATGAGCCATTTATTTGTATTATTTAATTACTTTGTTCAATAAATCTTGATAAGTTAATTATTATGAAGTATTTGTTTACTTAATTAAAAAAAAAAACACCCACATCACGGCTCTCATCAGCCTGACCTCCTACATGGTCACCCGTGTTATATATTGGCATTGTGTGTGTGTATATATATATTATATGTATTATTGGCAGCGTCACCATTACACTATTACCGTCAGTTGTTAGTCACAAACTAGTCAATAAAAATAAATACAATTGTACCGAAATTAAATATGTCTTTTTATTTCAATATTTTATTGTTTTTTTCAAACTTTTCCGATAATATAATGCGTCTAGTTTTTCAAAACTTTAATATTACAAAAGCGAAAAACTTTGTGAAATACAATTAATAACAAATAAAATAAGTTGTAAGCTTTGCCGTAAAGTCCAATAATAATCCTCCACGGTTCGGTAAAGACGACATAAAAACACCTGAAGTTTGCTTAACTTGGTTTCATCGTGAGTGTACTTTTAAAATAGAAAAAAAAAAGGAAATTTTTTTTATTGGCGGCCTCCATTTGAAATCTAACCAGGTGAAAGAAAAGAAAACTGTATGTGGGTGGGTGTGTGTGAGGGGGTGGAAACGTGGTTGATCATAGCGTTGACTCCAGGACGGGAAACGGTTTAGATGGGGGGGGGGGTGTTGAGAGAGAGAAAGAGAGAGAGAGAGAGAGAGAGAGAGAGAGAGAGAGAGAGAGAGAGAGAGAGAGAACATATAAATTATTGCAAATTTAAAATAAATAAAAGCTTTTCAAAATTAAAGTCCATTTCGGAATGTTTTCTTATGCATTGTAAAACTTCACTGAACATCAGGGGAAGATGGTGTGTATAAGGGTGGGGGGGGGGGAGAGATGGCGTCAGTTCATTAAGGGAGAACACAGACACAGACACCGAAATATTAAATATGTTGACGAACCATCGATTGACCAACTTCTGAAACGGCCGTTAGAAGATATTGACTGCACCTCTGACTGCATGCCGCATCATGGTCTACTTTTAGTTTAAGGAGATACCCCAGCCCTAACCCCTGGGTCGTATAAAAAATGCCCGGGTTTATTTCAGTAAAATAAAATACAAAAAAACATAAGTTATGAACACAACGCCTTCCTCTCCATAGGCTTGGGGGTCCCCTGAAAAGTTTTCAGGAAGA
Organism: Bulinus truncatus; assembly: GCA_021962125.1. Classification (NCBI taxonomy): domain Eukaryota; kingdom Metazoa; phylum Mollusca; class Gastropoda; family Planorbidae; genus Bulinus; species Bulinus truncatus. Next base: position 3,197,434 of record JAGDYQ010000016.1, on the reverse strand, counting down.
CCCTTCCCCCACATTTCCCATGCCAACATCCAAATAAATCCGTGTGGAGATATTGCCATATAAACTGATCATTTTGTAGATGGTTTGGGATTAATATGCAATATATGTCGTTAACTAATTAGATGGTTTGGGACAATATGCTATTTATGTCTATTTTCGATGGTTGCGTCAGTAATGTCAGAATACGCAATGAGAGGGCAAAAGAAACTGTTTTAACTCATGGTCAAGATTGTTGGAATGCGACATAGATGTGACCAGTTTTTTCAAACAACTTAGGAACCACAGTGGTCAACAGATAATCCTGTGTCAGCTTTAGGTAGAATTACCTGGCAACATGTCTAATGATACTGTGAGGCCCACGTAAGGATGATTTAAATGGAACTATTTTTTTTATGGTGCCCTTCTTTGATCACCACCTTAGCAGATAGTGCAGTAGCGATGGAGGCACCACGGGAGATAAGGATAAGGGGGAGGGTAAGGCGACTTTCACCATGACCTGAAATATGCTTTGGTCCTCACTGGAGATCGAACTAGAGACTATCACGTCAACAGTCAATCACTTAACCGCACGACCATCCCCCCCCCCTACGATCTGTGATATCAACAGACATTTCGCTTAACCTAAGGTCAAGATGACCTTATATATATATATAAATATATATATATATATATATATATATATATATATATATATATATATATATATATGGGAGCATCAGCGATATTTAAATACATTCGAACAGAATTGTTAGTTCAAGTTAGTGAGTGAAAATATTTGATTTGTCATGCACCAATAAACGAAAACTCAGCTTCGGAACAGTGAGTCATTTAAAAAAAAACAAATTACCGTAATTAAATTGGTTACCATTATGTAGCCAAAAAAAGTAATTATTTTTTTCTAGAGTTGACTTGAACAAAATATTTTTGGGGCTGAGAGCATTAGTCCCACATTTGGTTTTGTCCGTGAGTCTACTACTCCACATGTCATCTGTATTGTCTGTATTCTACTCCACATGTCATCTGTATTGTCTGTATTCTACTCCACATGTCATCTGTATTGTCTGTATTCTACTCTACATGTCATCTGTTTTGTAAGTATTCAATTCTACATGTCATCTGTATTGTCTGTGATAAACTGTAAATGTCATCTGTATTGTCTGTGATAAACTCTAAATGTCATCTGTATTGCCTGCCACTCTAAATGTCATCTGCAGTGTTTGTCTAAAACTCTAAATGTCATCTGCAGTGTTTGTCTAAAACTCTAAATGTCATCTGTATTGCCTGTCATAATCTCTAATTGTCATCTGTTTATTACCTGTCACTCTAAATGTCACCTGCAGTGTTTGTCTTTAACTCTTAATGTCATCTGTATTGCCTGTGCGCTACGCTACCTGCTCATCACACTAACCGCGCTACTGGTCTATACAACATCTTCTAGTGAACACATCATTAGACGGAGGATGACATGTGACATCCCGAGGGCTGAAACTTTTAAAATCGGTACACGTGTTCAGACAAGAATAACTTTTTGTTTTTTGTTGTAATTTTTTTTTATTTGAACCAAAGCTATCAGATTGAAGAAACATGCACTCATGTTGCCTTACACCCAGGGGGCAAGTTTTATTGACTGTTCCTCTTCCTATACATTTGTTGTAGCCACCGCTGTAGCTGCATCACCGCTGCACACGACGTAATCCCAATCAACAAAAATCTGGTGATATATTAAAACATAGAAAAAAAATTGTTGCTTACTTCTTGCAACAATCAGGGATACATGTACACATTAACCCATACACTGAAGGATAGTATATATAGTTATATATAGCGAGAGATAGATAGATAGATAGATGGATAGATAGATAGATAGATGGAGACAGAGAGAGAGAGAGAGAGAGAGAGTAATATAGACCAGTGCTTCTCAAAGTGGTGGGCCGCAACCCCCTAGGGGGGGCCGTGGACTGTCCGGAGGGGGGGGGCGTGGAATTTCGAAAAATGTGACACATAAAATATAATTAACCTAATGTATAGTATGTAAATAGTATTAATATATGTTCAAAATAAAATCTAGTTCATCTTTTTTTATATGTTGCATCCTTTCACTCTTTCATTGTTAACATTAGAAAAAGCATGTATTGATTGACTAGTAAAAGTTTGCATATACTGATATAGAAGTTTAAAATTATAAATTGAAGCAATCTAAACAAACAGAAAAAATAGGGGGGCCGCGACATATTGATTGGCGTTCCAAGGAGGCCATGACTTCAAAAAGCTTGATATAGACGAATTGCTACATACAACTAGCAGACTAGCATACAACAAAATACCAACTACCGCTACCACATTTCCAGATCATAAATAATATTATGTCATAGCGTTGTAGACGTCTCCAGTAATCTCTGTGTTGTGTTATGGGATAGAATATATAAAATGTGGGAGACATGTCGGCCTATATCGAGTACAGTACATGTATGTACACACACGTCGGCCTATATCGAGTACAGTACATGTATGTACACACACGTCGGCCTATATCGAGTACAGTACATGTATGTACACACGCGTCGGCCTATATCGAGTACAGTACATGTATGTACACACGCGTCGGCCTATATCGAGTACAGTACATGTATGTACACACGCGTCGGCCTATATCGAGTACAGTACATGTATGTACACACGCGTCGGCCTATATCGAGTACAGTACATGTATGTACACACGCGTCGGCCTATATCGAGTACAGTACATGTATGTACACACGCGTCGGCCTATATCGAGTACAGTACATGTATGTACACACGCGTCGGCCTATATCGAGTACAGTACATGTATGTACACACACGTCGGCCTATATCGAGTACAATACATGTATGTACACACACGTCGGCCTATATCGAGTACAGTGCATGCATGTACACACATGTCGGCCTATATCGAGTACAGTACATCATACACAGATTCTACATCCTCACTTAAAGGAATTCTTTGTGATATTTTTTCATCGCTAACTTATTGCAAGGAAACGGCCAGAGGCGTACCAAGGGTGGGGGAGGGGAGGGTCCAAATTCAAAAGTCCCCCCCCCAGCTTGAGGGGGGCCCCAAAATATTTTTTTTACATTAAATATTAAGTACATCATCTCATGTCATGGTGTCAAATGTCAGAATGCAGGGGCCCCCGAAGAGACCAAGCCCACGAACCCCCGAATCCCTAGGTTCTCCACTGCCAGAAATCTAAATAACTCTTTGCATATTTTAGAAACTGACATATTCTGACCTGGTGTAAAGTAGAAAGACATGATGCACCTCACAGGTGATACTTCATTAAAGGTAGGTCCTCAAGACAGTCGCCACAAGTAATCTCAATTTCGGAGGTTCGATGCCTCCGCCGTCAGGGAAGTTGAGGGGATTGTGGTACGTGAGCCTTTCAAGTATACGGAGCTGGCTGACCACTGGGTGGACAAGTTGTGTAGTTTTGCTTGCCCTATGGATGTATGGAGTTTCCTAATGTTGAGGATCACAGCGAGTTTAATCCCACGGGCTCTAAGATATTGAGTCTCAGATCGCAGATAAACTGAGAGTTTAAAGAGAGAGAGAAAGAGAGAGAGAGAGAGACAGACAGACAGAGAGAGAGAGACAGAGAGAGACAGAGAGAGAGACAGAGAGAGAGAGAGAGAGAGAGAGAGAGAGACAACGGTGTACCCAAACTCCCGTGTATGTTGTCTAGGTTAATTTGAGAATCATTGCTTTGTATGCCGGCCTTTATTTACATCACAGAGATGTGACCTTAATGAACGTAACCAGGTCTGACTTTTAGCGTTTTTGGTCTTTTAATGACTTTCTCTCTGCCGAGTTCTAGACCTGGGAGGTCTGGCAACACAGGTGTAAGTAGACCTCAGACTAACAGACCACCAGCAGAACCAAAGCCTCAGCCCCCCCCCTTCCCTTCCCTTACTCCATCCCAGTCCCCTCTAGATCCACATCTCACTGCAGCTGCCAAGAATGTCTTGCAGGTGTGTTCAATAACGGCAAATTTTAATGACGTCATTTTTTTCCCGCTATGTGGCTTTCCTTCCGGTTTGTTTATTTGTCGTTATGTATGGGTTTAGTCGTGTTGTTGTGTAATGGGTCTCCTCCCGTGTTGTGTATGGGTTTAACCGTGTGTTGTCTATATGTTTACTGGTGAATTGTGTATGGGTCTACTTCGTGCAGTGAATGGGTTTACTTGGTGCTGTGAATGGGTTTACTTGGTGCTGTGAATAGGTTTACTTCGTGCTGTGAATGGGTTTACTTCGTGCTGTGAATGGGTTTACTTCGTGCTGTGCATGGGTTTACTTGTGTTTTGTGTTTTCAAATTTCGCGACCCATCTTTGAGGTAAAAGGTAAAAAAAATTAAAACTACAATTCATGGCAAATATCATTTATGAATCAAATATTGAAAATATTTTGGCGACCCACTTTAAACCAGCTTGAGACCCAGTGGTGGGTCACGAGTCACAACATGAGAATAACTCCTCTATCCAAGACATTCAGTTGTTAGAAGTACGTATATAGAGATGGTATGTAGCATTAAACAAATGAGACAGACAGACAGAGAGAGAGAGAGAGAGAGACAGAGAGAGAGAGAGAGAGAGAGAGAGAGAGAGAGAGAGAGAGAACTGCAGGGATATGTAACATACATGAAGAAGATTGTCCTGAAATATCCACTTGTCCTCATTGGAGACTTTCAGGTTAAGAATCGAGCGCTTTACAACACGACCAGCAGTGGGGGTCATTTGAGGGACCGCAGGGGAGAGCGGGTAGTGGAGTCGGGGGGGGGGGGTGCGGCGGGACTGAAGGGGCTCTTACAGGGAGAGGGAATTATTATTTTTGTACGACGATCTCTTAAAACATTTTTTATTGGGGAATCACACTACCCAGCCCTAACATGTTTGCCTCTGGATGAAAGTATTTGCAAGTTAGAGGTAGCAAAGTTCACTTTTAACTCTAACCGAAGAATGGGCTGATGGAATTCAGTAAGTACGGTCCCAAATTAAAAAAAAAATTTCTGAATGTGTTCATTTGAAACAAAAATAAAAATAGTATCAGTTTAAAAAAAAGATAAGGTTAGTGGAGAGCGCTGGGCAGATTGCCAAACAAAAGTAACTTTCATTAGACTGCCCAGTAAAGTTAGTTCTGACTGAAATATTAAGTCACCGGTGGTGTAAGACTTCGGTGGATTCAGTCAACAGCTACACGTCATCTGATGACAGGGACGGGACTCAATGTTTGCCTAACGCCTACCTGCTAAGCCTATTCTTCGTAGAAGCCGTCTATCTACTCCCCGCACCCCCACCCCCCAATCCCTTTCCCTATTCTCTCAACCCACCACCCACCCTCCTCACAGATCTCAGATAACCCATTGGTACGGTAGTGTGGAGTCACCTAGCAATGCCATGCAAGTTCAACAGACGTCAAACAACAGTCGGTAGAAGGTCGGTGGGTGGGTGGGGGGGTGAGGATAAGAGGAAGGGGAGGGTACGTTTATTATGTAAGATACGGTAATGCGCACTAGTAGCGACGTGTCACGCGCCGAAGTCTTGTCTATTTTTTTTCCCGTCCCGGACGAGAGAAGAATTGAGAAGAAAATCAAATGCCCACTCCTTCCCCCCCCTTCCCCAGCGCATAAGTAAGGTTTCCCCCCCCCCTTTGTCCCGAGATTGTGAAAAGGCATGTAATAGCCAGCGGCCAATGCCTGCATGTCTAAATGGACGTTAGCTAATGATTGACAACGCTCATTGACCGCTACTTGGGTTTCACTACCGAGTACCATAAACCGATTTGCTGACTGGCCGGAATTTTGGTGTGGGGGGGGGGGGTGGGAAGGGGTGAGGAATGAAACCTTTTTATTTTTAAACAAAGGACCGTTAAATTTGCTGACTTAGCAGTGGTCATCGGGGGGAGGGGGGGCGCCGGTAGTCTTATGTCCGGCTATTTCAGTTGGTAACTGACACTGACCTGTTGACGTGACCGGCTATCCGTGTACAGACACAGACAATGTAAAAGCGGTTCAACGCAGACGTGTTTCGCTACTGCTGTTGTTATTCCTGTTCCCGCCAAGTTTCAATATAACCGTGTTCAATTTACACGCTTTTATCTAAAGCGCTGTATAAGTTAAAGTGTAATAATATAAGTATGTATATATAGGTACTTTGATAAAAAATTCAAAATGTATATAACATGTCAAATCATACATAGATCAATAGAGCTCTAAAAATGCTTTAAAATGATACCTTGTTTAAGTATGTATGTCTTTTGGTTATTGAGATATTCAATTTCTTGTGCCGAAAAACAGGCCTTTTTTTACTATAGAAAAAGTCAAGAAAATTGTGGCCCGAATTTTGAGATTGGGCTACTAAAACTGACATAACTTTTGAACCATTTAAGCTAGCAGGCTCAAATTTTCACCACTGATAAATGATCCTATTTACTTATAAAATAAGGTCAATTAAACATATTTAAGTGATATTAGTCTATGCACTTAAAGAAAAACAAATACAAGTGCTATACAATTTTAGAAATGAAAAATACTGGAAAGCAGCAAAAACTAAATAAAAATGGTACAAGCCTACAATTTTCACCAAACATAAGTGGCTGCATGCATTTCATTTTGCAATGAAAAACAACTAAAATCATATTGGTTTAAAAATGACTAGCAAAAAAAATCATTATTATAAGGCAATATGATGAATAACTCAAAAAAAATTGCGGCCTGGGTTTTGAGATTGGGCTACTAAAACTGACACAACTTTTGAACCATTTAAGCTAGCAAGCTCAAATTTTCACCACTGATAAAGCATCCTATTGACTTTTAAAATAAGGTCAATTAAACATATTTAAGTGATATTAGTCTAGGCACTTAAAAAAAACAAATACAAGTGCTATACAATTTTAGAAATGAAAAATACTTGAAAGCAGCAAAAACTAAGTAAAAATGATACAAGCCTACAATTTTCACCAAACATAAGTGGCTGCATGCATTTCATTTTGCAATGAAAATCAACTAAAATCATATTGGTTTAAAAATGAATAACAAAAAAATCATTACTACAAGGCGAAAGGATAAAAATACTAAATTTACAAAGAAACATAGATTAAAAAATTCCAAGATGCATGCTTCAGTGCAAAAATAATTGTGCATATTTCATTGTTGAATGACAAAGCAAATTTTAAGAAATAATTAAGATTACTGCATGCAATTATACAAACAATAAATAGTCAATTTAAATTATGTATGTCATATTAAAAAAAGTTTTAACACTTGACAAAACTGAAATTTTTTGCCAAATAAAATCATGGATTTAAATAAAATGTATTTCATTCTTAAATGAAAAACCACTTCACACATGTGATAAGAAAAGATATGTGAAAGAGCCAAATTTACAAAGCAATAAAAGAGAATAAGTCACCAGTGAAAATTTTTATATCATACGTTTCCCAGCAATTCATAAAAAAATTACATTGATACAGGTGTTTTTACAGCCTATGACTAAATCATTATTTAATGATAAAAGGAAATGATTAGAAAAAGATGCAAGGGCATTACATAGAATTAATTCAAGTTAAAAAAAAAATTAAATCATTCAGAACAGCATCTGTTAAAATACTTTCTAAAGTTAGTTTTACATCTTCGGCATCCTCTTCATTTTCATGCATTTTCCAGTAAGCTATCCTGATTTTTTTCCCTGGAGATGCTGACTTCATGATAATCTTTCCTTGAAAAAGGGTATCTTGTCCATCCACATTCCAGATGTGCTGAAAGCGAGCGCCTTCAATTTTGTTAGGATTTGAATCCAAGAGATCTTTTTACTTTATTTTTTTGATAGGCACTTAAAGCTAGAAAGATTTTCTGCTCCATCAAATTAGGGACATTTTGTTCGAGCAGAAACTTTATCTCCTTGCCTACTCTTGATCTGTGTACCATGTCTCTCTTCTGCCCTTTTTCTTTTAATCTGTCACAGATGGCCGCTTCCATTTGACCTTTTCTCTCTTTACTGATTGTCCTTATTGTAGCACCTCTTTGGATCGAAAATTTAACAATGGCATCCTGCTCATCTGTGGGCTTTGTGCTTAGCCATTCTAATGTTTTATTCACTTGAAATTTTGCCTTTCCATCCAGAAAAGAAATGCTGGCATTAGGGGCTCTTCGTGCTAGAGAGTCTATTATCCCCAATGTACGTTCAGCCCAAATGTTGTGGGCAGGAGCACTGGCTGCTTTGACCTTCAGTTCCTCTGTTGGATCTGCAAGATCGCCAAATAAATAGCGAGACATTTGTCTATTTAAAACATTTGACGTGGCAGTGGCCACTAGATTTATTATTTCATTGAGTTGGACAAAATTTGTATTGTCGACTATTAACAATGCAGACAACGTGTCATCTAAAATAAGAGGCCGTCCAAATGCATCAAATGTGGTGCTGATTAAATATTCTGGCTCAGCAGCAATTCTTTCAATGAAACTTACAGCTGTCTTAATTTGTTGTGCCTTAAATTAAAAATAAATTAAATTTTGAAATAACTAGAATATCAGTTTAATAAATAAGTATATTAAGTCTTGTCTATTTAAAAAAATAGATTTACCATATCAAGATGATTTCTTTGACATTCAGATCCATATACAATGGCCATCCATGGCCCAGTCACCATTTTCCCCCAAAGTCCCAGCACCTGAAGTTGAGCCATCAAGATGTCATTCTTCAAGTCTTCCAGTATTGCACTTCTCAAAGTAGTTGTATTGTTGCAATACTTTTCTAGGTACTGAATGAGCAACTGCTTATGTCTGTACACCACTCCAGATGAGTGAAACAGTATATGAAGCCTATTGCCCACATACCTAGGAAAAGTACTACATGGAAGTCCATTTTTCTTTAAGAAGGACTTGAAACCTGATGGGTCACCCTTGGCTTTGTATCTGAAAATTTAAATATATTATACATTGAATAGCATATAAAAATATGTAGAATTTATACTTAATTTACGTTTGTTTGGCTAAATAGTAAAATACTTACCTCAAATTTGAAATGGAGTAAAGAAGATTTGCTGCTTTACAGTCTGAACCATATGTCTTACTTGTGACTGCGTTCGTTTTGGTCAATTCTTTTCTGACTTCACTCGCTATTCCATCCAGTGGATGTAGATGACAGTGTAGCTCAAGCAGCTCAGTTTCAAGTACAACATTAAGTTGTGAAATAGCTGCATGATTAGCTGATGCTCTGTCAGTGAGGGTTGAAACAATTTTCCCACAGATTTGCCTTTTAACAGGGTCTTTATTGACAGAGTAAAAAACACTATATGTTTCAGCTAAGTCATCTAAAGTCTGCAAAATATGCTGAACGTAATCCTCTGCCTTACCTCCAGGTAGTTCTGCAATGCTAGCAGTCAAAATATTATTTTTTGTGCCAAAATGAATTTGGTTAATATGGCTACCTTTCAAAGAAGTAGCATCAAAAGCCAAAGTTGCACAGTCAGCCACAATCAAAGTATCAACAAGCTGAAGATCTGCAATAGCGCCCATTTCCCTGCTCATCTGAGCAATTGTTGATGCATTTGGCAGACTTTCAATTGTAACATTTGGACATAATGATGCACAAGCCGTTATAACCTTAGAAATAGAGTTTACTGGTACATTGCATTCAATGCAGCTGTAAATGATCAGCCGAATTTTAGAATGGAATTGCTTCTTGTTCTCTTTAGTAGACAAAACCTTCTTCAACTCTAATATTTCTTCGGTCAAAGACTCCATCTTTTTCTCCATGCTGTAGACAGTGTAGTCATGGCTCTCAATTTTGGTTTGTAGCGCTGCTGCATACATTTTACCGGTGGCAATTTCTTTTTTCAATTTAGTGTTTTCCTTAAGAAGGAACTGACACTTCAAGTGTGACTTCTTCAAAGATTTATGAAGACTTGAGAGCACTTCTTCCAGTTGTTTTGTTTTCAACTGATACCTTGAAATTCTGGAGGTTTTTCTTTTAATTAAATCATTTACCCTCTTGACTTGGTAAGTTTTTTTTATTCTTATCCTTTCTCTCATTTCAAATCTTCGTTCGAAGTTTAATTTTCTATTCACAGCCAACAGTTCACTGTTAGTCTGTCTTTTATATTTGCATGACTGGCAGTCTCTTTCAATCCTGGTTTTAACAGGAGAAATGAAGGGAGGATGCTTAGGCTGTAATGATGGTAATGTATGTTTCCTTTCAGGAAACTTGAATTCAGAATCAAAGAACTCCACAATGTTATTCCAATTGTTATGGATATTTCTTTTATAGAGCTTTACTTGTTCATTAATTCTAGATACTTTACTTTTTACAGAAGTAATATGGCAATTACTTTCTGCCATTGTCACTACATGCTCAGCTGTTTTACTAACATTTTTTCCTAGTTGCAGGAAAATGTAGAAAATAAATCCATTTGTGAATTTGCTATCTTTATGAGACTCAAGAAGATTCTCCATGTCCTTTAAATTCTTCAACTTTAGAGTATTTGTATTTTCCATTTTCCTGAAAATAAAATAAAAGAAGTTAATGTTTTAAAAAGTTTCTGAAATAAATGTTTAACCTGAGTAAAAATCACTACTGTTATAAGGCTCCAATGAATATTTAAAAAAATTAAATTATAGCATAATTTTATTGATATATTAGACTTATTACTTATAGTAGTTTGACATAACACACAATATATTTCTACCAGATACTACTGTGGATAAAAATATTAGTGTTTTTATATTCAGAACACATACTAGATTAAAAAAAACGTAACTTTGTTAAAGGATGGCAGTTAAAAAATATTGATTTTGAAGGATTACTATGTATGGATTTAATGTTAAGATTAGCGCTGCCCGCGGTTGCCGTTATCGATAATAGGTAACTTTTATCGGCAAATAAGCGACTCGTCAAGAACACGGTTTTTTAATTTTTTGAGCAGTCAATCAACATAAAAATGATTAAATAAGATATTTAGAATATATTAACAGTTGATCGATCAATAAAAACATTGGGTCGCGACCTAATTAAAAAATAAAAGCAAAATTTATCTTACCTTATTTTGAAATGTTGATTCCTCAAAACGAAGATGGCGTAGTTAACAAAAAAATTCACACAGATTAACTTAAGGATAAGTTCTTTTAAAATTATGGCAAAGTAAAAATAAAATAATGAGTAAATTAAAGCGTTTCAGAAAATCACAGTACCACTGGTTCTAACTGTTGCCAAACATGGCTTATGTAGCATACGGAGATTTTCAAGGCTATTTCCGGGTCGTTTGGGCACGGATATCATAGTACCTAGTATATATAACCATTGACGGGATTTTATTTTTAGACTCCTCACACAATCTCCTCCACCCTTCCCTCCCCCCGGGCCCCATGCCCACAAGGTGTAACTGAACCTGCTGACATGCTGAAAATGAAAGCATGTTCCAATCATTATGTCGATGGATATATAAATCGTGCGATGAACAATGTGATAGATTTATGAACTTTTTAAAAAACATAATAAAAAAAAATTAAATGATCACGATCTAAACAGTTCAGTTTAATGGAAGCAATTTATTTCTCTTTTTTTTTATTTTGTGTGTTGTTTTCGTCAATGTTTGACTCATTTCGATGATCTAAATAAATAATGTCAGACATTTTCAGGTATACATTTAAATAAAGCGGAGAGAGAAAAATGTCTGACAGCTCGGGCAGATGATAACAGGGAGCCTTCAGTTAAACCATTAATGGCTTCATTATTAGATATTAATGTCATGAACGATACCTTTTATTTAAGTACTAGCTGTACCCTGGAAAACCTTTGCATAGAGTTATATTCCCTTAGGTTTGATCAGTAGGCTAGTAGGTTATTTTTGGTTTCGGACAGATCCGATTTTTTCATGATTTTTATTACTATTATTTACGTTTGACGATTTTAAACTGGAATACTGTTGTATTAATTCTTTACTTTCGATTTAACGCGGAACCCACACCGCTATTATTTATATAGATTTTTTTTTTCTTATGTGTCTTATGCTGATATTGATATTGTGTGTGCGAGAACTATTGTTTCCTTTCGATTTTTTTAAAGCCACCTGTCACAATTAACAGTTGGCAGTCATAACACATTTAGTGTAGCAGCATGCACTTATTTATCTGTACTATTATTGACTTCAATAATTACTGTTATAAACTAGATCTGTAGATAATGCGGATTAAAGGATTTAATTAAACCAACCGTGAAGTCTTGAGCGGTTTAAACGAACTCAACTTTATCCTGTTGGACTGACGTCATTAACAATAGTCTGCTAGCACCGTGATTGTTAGATATTACTGAAATAAACCATTATTACACCCATATACCCCCTTACCACATGTCAGACGGGCGCACACACTCACAGACACCTCAAGCCATGTTCAAGATCCCTCGTAATTCTCGCGTTATCTGATATAAACCCTGTGACACAGATGACCTGAATACACCTGTCAATCAAACGCTCGGCGGGAGGTCAGTGCCTGGTTACGCACCGCTAGCAATACAAGTCTGTAGTGCCGGTGTCTGGAAAAAAGTTGAAGTACTGCTGGTCTCCCACAGAGTGTCCAGTCCTTCAACACAACAGCAACAGCCGGGATAGATCAGATATACAGAATGACACACACACACACCTACACATTGTACAAATAATGTGGGTGTAACAGATTGCGCTCTTTGTAGTTGTAATATCACTCCCCTCCGCACACAGCCAACTTACATACACACAGACAAACGCGCACAATCAAGAGCTCAAACGGCGTAAACCCAGCTTAACACCCGGGGAAGTTTGGTTTAACACTTCTATCTCACAACTGTCAATTGTTTGATCAATATTTTCTAACCCCTTAATTCTGATTTCTTTTATATGAAGTTCCTCGAATGATGAGTCAACTTCAGCTACTGTATCTGAACTGTAACAAGAGGTGACCTTGGCATTTACTGTTTAATACTCAAGGGCCTCAGGCGATTGTCAAATGCAGGTCTTAGGACCGTAACTATAGACTATATTACTCTATAATATAAATAATAGCGATTTGGATTCTGTGTTAAATCGAAAGTAAAGAATTAATACAACAGTATTCCAGTTTAAAATACAATCATGAAAAAATCGGATCTGCCCGAAACTAAAAATAACCTAGCCAACCGATCAAGCCTAAGGGGATATAACTCTATGCAAAGGTTTCCCAGGGTACAGCTAGTATATATATATATATATATTGCTCATATTTCGCCCATCCCCATCCTATGGGGACTTGGAAGGTGGCCCTTCCGACACGAATGGGTCCGTTTTCTAGCGCCATCGTTACACTCGTTAAAAACCACCTACCATGACAATTCTACTTATATATATATATATATATATATATATATCGATTAGCAATAAATGAAAGGTGGTGACAGTTACCATAGCGTTGACAGGTCATTGCTCGGGACGGGATAGAAATATTTCATTCCACAGCGCCAGCCCAGAGTTTCTGCTCGAAATGACCCCAAGAAGTGTGAAGGACCTTTGAAATTTTCTTTTTTTTCGAAACGTTTAGAGTTTTTTAAGTGGAGTCGCTGTACCGTCATCAGGGTCCAAGTGAGGTTGGCGGAGGGGATCCACTGATTCGCATCAAGCTCAATCCCACAACACACTACTGGGTCGGCAGTTGAATAGTGAGGACTATTTGTATATCCCAGTCAGAGAGAATTGTGTAACGGACAGTGGGGGGGGGGAGTTTTTAGAAAGTGGGGCGCTTGTATTAAGATGGGAGTGGGATGAGGTTGGGAGTGTAGTTGGTTCGATTGACTCTCATCTTTTTCAGTGATTCTGTGGTACGGATGTCCATCTGGGGAGGCGGAAATCACGGGATCGCTTCCCACCGTTATAGGATGAGGGTACTTAGAGGAACATTTTTAGAACCGTCAAATAGCTTGTGTACAGCTTGAAAATAATTTTAGTGAATGTAATGCTATACAAATAAAAAAATAAAATGCCACAACTGTTAACATAGTAAGGGTAGCGAAGGTTATGCAGTTGATGCATACTGTACAGGTTTGAACAATTAGTGCAGGTCGCAGGTCTTATGAACGCACAGGGCGCCAAAGTCAGGAGGGGCGCCGAAGTCAGGAGAGACGCCGATATTTCCTTAATTTGCCCTTAATAGATATGTTTGCACTTTTCATATCTGGAGGAGGGCATAAACAAAAAACCAGCAACATTTAAGTAGCCCAGGGCGTCATAGTAGTTAGCACTGGTTCTGGCCACTGTCCACTTTCAACAGAACCAAAGTATCGTCACTGTCCACTTTCAACAGAACCAAAGTATCGTCACTGTCCATTTTCAACAGAACCAAAGTATCGTCACTGTCCATTTTCAACAGAACCAAAGTATCGTCACTGTCCACTTTCAACAGAACCAAAGTATCGTCACTGTCCACTCTCAACAGAACCAAAGTATCGTCACTGTCCACTTTCAACAGAACCGCGGTATCGTCACTGTCCACTTTCAACAGAACCGCGGTATCGTCACTGTCCACTTTCAACAGAACCAAAGTATCGTCACTGTCCACTTTCAACAGAACCGCGGTATCGTCACTGTCTACTTTCAACAGAATCGCGGTATCGTCACTGTCCATTTTAAACAGAACCGCGGTATCGTTGGTATTAAAGTAATCATACCGATTAAACATTTGTCTTTGATATTAAAAAATATTCTGTAATTAATTCGATGTATGGCGGTATCAAAAACTGAGATATTTTTGTTTTTTTTTAAAAGAGAATACGACATGATCTTAAAATTAGTCACGCGACAACAAGTTTTAAGGCAATAATTACCTCTAAGGAGAGGGCATATAACAGAAGTGGAGGGGGGGCACATTACAGATGAGAAGGGGGGAATATAATTGAAGAGGAGGGGTATATTACATGTGAGAAAAAGGGCATGTTACCGGTGGGTGGGGGGCATATTACAGATGAAGAAAAGGGTATATTACATCTGAGGAGAGGTAATGTATTATTAGAGTGGAGGAGATTTCGGAAGGTAATAGGGGTATGGGGCGGCCAGTGGGGGAGGGGGGGACGGGGAGAAAAGAGACATTTGTTCGGGTACCCAGGGGAGATAAGAGAGGACAACCATGCATACCCCGGCCGAGATAAGGGGCAGACAACGAAATGGTAGTCCGGCGAACATCTGGTGATCCCCCTTGCCAGTAATCTTACAAACAAACGGAACAAAAAATAAGAAAGAAGTAAAGTGGGTGGGGGAGTGGAAGAGAGAGGGGGGGGAGGTTGGACGACAAAGCCCCTTGTTCTGGGCACAAAGGAAATGTTGCATGTTTGAAACTGATTGAGGAAATGTACGAGGAGTGAGAGAAAAGGATCTCGCGGAAAGGGAGAGAACAAAACAAAAAAAAAAGTGTTAATAACCTGGTACGGGATTCATCGTGATAGACAGTAAATACATTATCACTGTCGTGTTTAATAAATGTATGATAAGTAACAGGGGGGCTGAATAAACCAGACACCCCATCATCCCTACCCAACCGCATCCCCCCATATAATCCCCCCCCCACCCCCGCGCTAACACCACATCTAGACCTGTGATGTCTGCTAGATCAAAGGATTTGGTGAAGAAATTAAAATTAAAATAAACAACAGTGGCATGATTATGACGGAGACTAACAACACGTGGCCATAGTTTTATGTTGAATAAATACACACAGTCTGTTTGGAGCAATGTACAGAGTGAGTCCTGAGTGAGTCATCGCTTATTAATTAACTACATTCATAGTGTGGTCATATTTATCAAACCACTAACTGTGAACATCAAGTACTTCCGTGTGAATTATTTTCTTCTGTGTCGTAAAATATACTTTGCTGATGTTTTGTTTTAATAGCTGACACACGACAGAAGTTTTTCTTTTGTTTCGTTTTTGTTTATTTCACTATTTTAAAATGATTCACATAGGAGGAAATATAGTTTGTTCATTTATTTTACAATAACGGTGGTTCATCGAACCTAAACAGTTTTAATAAGACAACTCAACATTTTATAGAACGAGGCCAATACGTCACAGTGGGTGGGGGGGGGGGGGGTACGGGGATAAGTGAACAGTTTGGTAGAAAGATGGGTACAGGTGGAATAACAGGACAAACAACGTAGAGATATATAGATAGATAGATAGATAGATAGATAGAATTATTGTCTGCTGAAGAGACAAAGAGAGAGAGAGTGAGAGAGAGAAAAAGAGAGAGAGAGAGAGAGAGAGAGAGAGAGAGAGAGAGAAGAGAGAGGTTTAAAGAGCTACGAATGAAATAAGAAGTGACGAAAGAACATTAAAAACCAATACTATATATAAAAATATTCCTCGGATGAATGAAATATTCTTTCAGAGGCGTTTCACATTCTGTCTGTTTATGGACTGAGATTCAATGTCAGTTTTTTTTATCTGTCTGTCTGTTTGTCTGTTTGTTTGTTTGTTTGTTGTTGAAGACAATCTCATTTCATTAAGTACTACATAGAGGAGAAGCGATACACTAGACTCGATCTGCGTCTACTTGCATTGGGGGGGGGGGGGTGAGCGGGAGGAGGAATGAAACGTGTATGAATTGTATCGAAATTTTAATTGCTCGCACACCTACACACCTACACACACACAAACAGGAGAACATGTGCACTTTGTTTGCCCATGTCATGGTACACATGCACTTTACGCCATCTCCAAAACACTTTCCTTCAGACTCCTTCCTGTCCCCCCTATCCCCCCATGCCCCAAGATATCCCCAGAATGTATACATTGTGTGTGAAGTGTCTTACATTGAAAACAGATTCAGCCCCTGTGGGACAAGCCAACAAAATATTTTTCTTTGTGTACTTTTAAATTTTAAGAAAGGAAAAAAAAATGACAAAAATAAAAACATGATTTTGAATGTTTACATTGAACAATGTGGAAAGTGTGTCAACATTTTACTCGTCATTTCAGGACCGTATTGGAAGGGTCTTCAAGAGATGTTTGGGGTCCGGGGCTGAGACATCTAAAACTGCTAGGGGGCCAATGTTCCCTCTAAGGTGTGGTATGAAGTGAGCAAAAAGACATTTTGTCTCTGAGCGACATTTTTGTTTGAGGCCAAAATTTGTGAGCGATTTAAGCTATGTCGTCCGTCGGAGTGAGCGATCGTACGTGTAGTATGAACGACATTCTGAATACGTGTGAGCGATCGCTCACGCGCTCAGCTTAGAGGGATCATTGTAGGGGGCCCGAGGCAGAAACGCCTAGAGATGTTTGTTGGCCCGAGGCAGAGACGCCTAGAGATGTTTGTTGGCCTGAGGCAGAGACGCCTAGAGATGTTTGTTGGTCCGAGGCAGAGACGCCTAGAGATGTTTGTTGGCCCGAGGCAGAGACGCCTAGAGATGTATGTTGGCCCGAGACACAGACGCCTAGAGATGTTTGTTGGCCCGAGGCAGAGACGCCTAGAGATGTTTGTTGGCCCGAGGCAGAGACGCCTAGAGATGTATGTTGGCCCGAGACACAGACGCCTAGAGATGTTTGTTGGCCCGAAACAGAAAGGCCTAGAGATGTTTGTTGGGCCGAGGAAGAAACGCCTAGAGATGTTAGTTGGCCCGAGGCACAAATGCCTAGAGATGTTTGTTGGCCCAAGACACAAACGCCTAGAGATGTTTGTTGGCCCGAGGCAGAGACGCCTAGAGATGTTTGTTGGCCCGAGGCAGAAACGCCTAGAGATGTTTGTTGGCCCGAGGCAGAAACGCCTAGAGATGTTTGTTGGCCCGAGGCAGAGACGCCTAGAGATGTTTGTTGGTCCGAGTCAGAAACGCCTAGAGATGTTTGTTGGCCCGAGGCAGAGACGCCTAGAGATGTTTGTTGGCCCGAGGCAGAGACGCCTAGAGATGTTTGTTGGCCCGAGGCAGAGACGCCTAGAGATGTTTGTTGGCCCGAGGCAGAGACGCCTAGAGATGTTTGTTGGCCCGAGGCAGAAACGCCTAGAGATGTTTGTTGGCCCGAGGTAGAGACGCCTAGAGATGTTTGTTGGTCCGAGTCAGAAACGCCTAGAGATGTTTGTTGGCCCGAGGCAGAGACGCCTAGAGATGTTTGTTGGCCCGAGGCAGAGACGCCTAGAGATGTTTGTTGGCCCGAGGCAGAGACGCCTAGAGATGTTTGTTGGCCCGAGGCAGAGACGCCTAGAGATGTTTGTTGGCCCGAGGCAGAGACGCCTAGAGATGTTTGTTGGCCCGAGGCAGAGACGCCTAGAGATGTTTGTTGGCCCGAGGCAGAGACGCCTAGAGATGTTTGTTGGCCCGAGGCAGAGACGCCTAGAGATGTTTGTTGGCCCGAGGCAGAGACGCCTAGAGATGTTTGTTGGCCCGAGGCAGAGACGCCTAGAGATGTTTGTTGGCCCGAGGTAGAGAGCCTAGCGTTTTTGGGGCACTGGACAAAATACCTGTCGTTAGCTTTGAGATTCAGATTTAGGGGGGCCCTTTTTTGGTTCCCTAGGTGGGCTAATATCCACAAGAATGACTCTGCATTACCTCTCCTCTATCATTCATCATCATTCACTCCCTCTCTGCCCCTCTCTCTCTCTCTCTCTCTCTCTCTCTCTCTCTTCCTTTCCCGGTAAACTTTCTAATCCATACATTGAGTGTGTTCCCAAAAAAAAAACGTTTTTATTTGCCCTTAAAGTATTTCTTGCGAGTAACTTCTTTGGCGCCCTCCTGTCAGTCTGAAAAGTGCAAACAAAAATTACGCATCGCTCTTTTGGCGCACTTTCCTAGTTCGACGTTCGGTGCGGCCGGACTACCTGCTGTACACTTCCTGTGCTAATGGGTTCCTCCTACAACCACTATGGTAATGAAACTTACACTCTGAGTTTAGATTGCGGCCCATGCACACGCATATTGCCCCCAAGGGAGTGCCCAATGCGATAAGAAAACACTGCGCGTCGTCGTGTGATTAAATTTAAATATAACAGAATATATATCTGAATGTATTGTTTCCATCTGTTTAAGTAAAAAATAAAAAAAAAAAACTGATTTCAATAAGTCTCATTCGGGTATTCAGCTGTCAATTACATAAAAGCCGCTCCGAGAAGCAACTGTCATCATGGAACAGGATCCTGTCAGTGATTCATCTGTTGCTCTTTTAAAGAGATTAAATCCATGTTTGTTTACCTTCTGATTTGTCCATTGTTCTCTGAGACATACACCAGTCTTTAAGTTGACGTGCACTCTTAAAAAAAAAAAAGCCAAGATCTGGGAGTCTATTATTTCATTCAGCAGGTGTTAGTTATATCACCGCTAGTCAACCAGCACCCCCCAATCCCTCCAACGGGTCCCTTCCCTCACAGCCCCGTGTTTCTTCGCGCTTTAGATAAACTGTTGCAGTTCATTGGATCAGAGACTTGCCTGGCGGGGTGACGTCTACCCCCCCTCCTCCTCTCACCCCCCCCCCCACCGCCACCACATGAACTTTGAAAGGTGTACACTGAAATTACCATAACGCGGTCGCAAGAGATTTGTACAGATTACAAATTATTACTTCTTGTCTCGCTTTTTGGTTGATTTCTTTATTTCAGTACAAAATTTGAGCTCGAGACTTTGTGGTTGAGATGTTAAGATTTTAGCGCTTGCTTGAGAAAATCTAGAGTAGGGGAGAGAAGTTATACCATAATTATGGCTTTAAACTGGATGGTTATCCTAATGTATATACATGTGTATGTATGTATGTACATGTATATGTATGCATATCTATGTATATGTATATATGTGTACAGAAGCAAGTACCGTCACATTCAACTCAGTAAAACGTAATTGAGTATTTAATAAAACAACCTCTCACCCTTTGTACTGGATCCAGAATCAGTTCGCATGGATAGGCAGACAATGCGATTACCTAAGAACCCTATTTCGGGGGGCCCCTTTAACCCACGAACTGTCATAAGATTCTTTCTGTGGTGTGTGGGTATTTTTCAGTGTTTTGGGTACCGTTAGAAAAATCAATATTGTCAAATAAGTATTACTTCTAGGCCCAGTAAAGTATAAATATATTCTGAATGATGATTGAATGGGGTATCATTATAAATATTTGTTAGCTTTTTTTATGTTTATTTATGTGCCCTTGAGCTTGGTTTTCAGAGGTCATGAGAAAAAATGCAACTAAAGTGTATCTTTCAAGGTGCCGCAACCTCCCTATTTTTAAGGTCTACCTTTATAATTCTGATATAATATTATAGCCCATTCATTTACCTTTCATAATATGTATGATTTGTATGGGTGTGACTTAAGAATGACTTTAGAAACCTTTTTGTTTTGGTTTAAGTGCTTAAAAATGTGCAAAACGAACTGAACATGACAGAAACAAATAAAAAAGTAAGATAAAAACGACAAAAAAATTTAAAGAAATGTAAAATCAATTTATTTAATAAATAATAATATCCTGATGTTGCCGTTGGATGACAGAGCATTGAGAGTAGCTCCATTAAACTTAGGGTCAGATTACACAGCATTGAGAGTAGCTCCATTAAACTTAGGGTCAGATTACACAGCATTGAGAGTAGCTCCATTAAACTTAGGGTCAGATTACATTTCAGTTAGCCAGCGGGACACATCGTCTATATTCCTTATGCTGAAACAGATTATGATTTATTCTCTCAATTATATTTACGTTTCCGAAGTTGGAAACTAATTACATGTACAAAGGATGAAGTGATTGGCACAACGGCCTTGGGCAACAACAATACGTTGGTGACAGGAAATCTATAAATAGCTTCTTATTTGGGCCAGATTTCAGGTACGGGTGAAATATAGTTTTAATAAACTTGCCAGCCATTTTTCGGTCTACATTGGGGTACGACCTGCACTATTTTTCTCAAGGTTCTGTGGCGGGTAACTTGGTGACTGAGCCGGCTTTGGGCATGTTGGTATTGTGAATGGTGCAGGTTCGAGTCCGGGTGATGCTTGTTATCTCTAAGTTTCGTGGCACCTCCATGGCCACTGTGACTTCTAGCACAGGTGGGCAAACTTTGAGCATCGCGGCCCCTTTAGGTTCATACATTTGACAAAAAGGGCTGAAGGCTGGACTATTGGCTGAAAAAAAAACGCCAAAGAAGGGCAGGGACTAAAGCAAATCGATGATGTTTATTTATGTGGAAGTAATATACATTGAAAGTAATATAAATTGAAAGTAATATAAATTGAAAGTAATATAAATTGAAAGTAATATACATTGAAAGTAATATACATTGAAAGTAATATATATTGAAAGTAATATACATTGAAAGTAATATACATTGAAAGTAATATAAATTGAAAGTAATATAAATTGAAAGTAATATACATTAAAAGTAATATACATTGAAAGTAATATACATTGAAAGTAATATACATTGAAAGTAATATACATTGAAAGTAATATACATTGAAAGTAATATAAATTGAATGCGATGGCCGAATCAGACAGCCTTATGGACCATAGCCATCCCTGGGATATGATATGACCCACAAAGCCATCACACCAGTGTAAACTGGCTCCTTGTAGACTCTTTAGGGTTACATCTCACCATAACAGGAACACCAACGGATAAATGAAGATAATACATCTTGTCAGAATGAATGGGCTGATACCACATGATTCGATTCAGTTCTATATATTTGTCTATAAACTTCACATTCCTATAAGATCAAGGATTTCCAGACGGAATGAACAGAAAACGGAACTATCAGACAGCATGACAAGTTTGATATATTTCAAACGAACAAGCTAAGATGTCGGAAATGAGCTACAAATGAACTGTTTCCGGAAACCCTGAAACGTTTTCATATTTCCGACTCCAATGTACTGTCCTGTCGCAACAGTTGCACTACATCATAGCACTACACCATGTCGCTGCACCATTATACTACATCATGACGCTACTTCATGACGCAACATCATAAAACTACATCATGACGCTACATCAAAACATTACATCATGATGCAACATCATAATACCACATCATAACGCTACATCCTAACGCTACATCATGACGCTACATCAATGACCACATCTTGCTATCCCAGATTCACTGCGATGTCAATAATGAAATGACTCGTTGAAATGGTGCAGTTCTCCGTCATCTGTCCCCCATCATTCCTCCACCAAAACCCCAAATGACGCTGCTGCATGATTCATACACACCGTGGCCCCACTGGTGACTCTTTTACCCAATGCACCCACGGGCAGAGATGGAGGATGCAAGGAGGGCTCTTGAGAAAAACAATCTCAGCAGATTTAGGATTCAAGTCAACCCTCGTCAGTTACAATACAAAGAGAAAAATCCTGGTTCATCGACCGTACAGTTTGTTATGATGACAGTATCTTTATTTCTTTTATTACGTCATTGCTTTCCGGTGTGAATAGTTCAATGGCCGAAAATACGGACACACAGATAAGAGCAGCAGTACACCAGATGGAGGATAATATGTAAATGTCGGCAAGATCACACAGCACACAGTCATACACATAGACATACAGACAGATGATGATGACGAGTGGGGGGGGGGTGTTTCCCTATCAAACAGTTCTCTCTCTCTCTCTCTCTCTCTCTCTCTCTCTCTCTCTCTCTCTCTCTCCCCTCTTTTTTATTCATCTCTTCTTCACTTTTTACCAACAGCCCCGAGGGGGTTAATTACTTTTGTAAGTCCTTGAAGATCAACAGGTCCGGCTGAATGCCCCTGACCAATCAGTTATGGAGATCAAGACGTCGTCAACTGTGACGGCTGCACGAACCCCCCCCCCTCCCCACCCCCCAACCCCCACCACCACCAACCCGCAAGATATGATCTACTACTACTACTACTACTGTAACGTCTCGCTGTCTACTACATTTTTTTCCCCTCTTACGTTACGTCTTCACCGAGGTGAACGTGTGTAACTTTGCGACATTTCGTTCTCCATACAAAAATGTCGCTGTCCGAAAATCATCTTTTTTTTTCTTTACTACCGCCTCCTAGCGGTGCACCCTTCCCCACCTCTCCCAATTCTCTCCCCTGTCCGTCATGCACCACGCCCCCACTCTACTCCATCTCCTCGCCCCCATCAACCCCCCACCCCCACCCCTTTTTTCCCATCCCCTCCTACGCCCTCAGGCCATTAAACCGATGGCTGATATCGATTGACATCGTTTTGGTCATGTGATTAATCATGATCAGTTCTGCCATCAGTTCACGCAACACTTGCCTGGGATGTGTACAGTACACACACACACAAACACACACACACACACACACGCATATATATATACACACACATACACATTCAGCTTGTAAATTGGCGACCTCAAGTGTTGTCATTTTAATGTTTGGATATTATTATACACCTTCAGCAACAAGTTTTACAATTTCCATGCCCATAAAAGGGCACGCTGTTCTAATTGTGTAGCATGCACACAAAAAAAAAAAAGAAAATAACAATTAAACAAAGCAATCATCAATGACCTAAACAACAGAGATATGTACCTAAATCGCTCACGTCCGTCTGAAAGTTTAAATGATTATAAAAAAATAACTATTACTGACTTATTAATTAACAAAATGAATGAAAATAATTGGATATGGTTAAAGAATATGTGACATTATATATCCCTGTGACATGTTCTTAGTCGTGTTGACAAAGTTCCTGTACGTTTACAAAATTTGTTTTTTTCGTAAAAGTGGGTCATTATTTAGGTTAGTGTTTTGAATAACTTCCCCATGCACCTGTGGCAGTGACAATAGTCCATTTTGTGTTTGCATTGAGATAAAAAGTTGACGTAAAGTTGGCATGTAATCTAACCCTGTTAGTAAAATGTAAACACGGGTATTACATAACGAGCTCGTCAAGAGCATAACGATTTTTTTGTACTGACATATTAATAAAAAGAGAACGCCGTAAAAATCAACCAACATTGACAACTGTGAAGATAAATAAACAAACACTGTTGTTTACATGAACACAAACATACAGAACCCATTTTACAGTCACTCAATTCAATTATCTTTTAACAGAAAGTGTGGATGTGTGGATGGATGAATGTGTGGATGGATGGACGGATGGATGGGTGGATGACGAAATGAAAAATTAAACTTCTCATTTAACAAGAGATATTTCTTTTTTTTTTCTTTCTCCTTCTCTTTTCTTTCTCCATCTTTTTTTCTGCACTCCATCATTCAATGACAAATTTTAAAAAAAAGAAATTTTTTTTTTTTTTGCAGGAAGTGTCAAATCATTAACAGCATCAACCGGGTCACGGTCAAGGACACCAGTTCCTCAAAAACTTTTTTTTTTCTGCGCGTAGATTTGTGTGTGTGTGTGTGAGAGAGAGAGTGTGTGTCCAGTAAATATCAATGAGCGGCTATATTTAAGGAAGCTGTGCCGAAAATATTTCCAAATTGTGTCACAATGAAGTTTATTTACACGAGTGTACTCCATTTTTTTTTTGTTTATTATTAAACCTGTAAGTCCAGTATTGTTTCAGGCGGGGCCGCGGGGATAGTCTTAACCGCTGTGTGGGGTCCCGGGCCTACCATCTCATTGGGGCTTACGACGGTAATTACAAAAAAAAAATAATAATACAACTGAACAAAATAAAATGTGTTAAATTAGAAATGACATTATTTTCGAAAACGTGAACGACCGCTGAGGTAACTGTTTAAAAAAAGACCCCCATGCTCCGCTTAGAATATTCTACCCTGGGCATTGCTCACTCCTCATAATAAAGCCGCCAATATCAAAAGGGCCCCGAGCATGCCCCCATCCCCTCAGTCTTGTGTGCCCATGTGTTGAAAGTGCCCTTTTTTTTTACAGACATATTTCCCCATCATTGAACAACTTTTAAATATTTTACAAAAAACTGAACTTTTATATATACAGCACTACATTAATTTCAATATTTAACAAAGTTCTTTACTTATGACAGTGCTCTACTTTACTCCAGACATAATGTTCTGCTTTGCTCAATACATAATGTTCTGCTTTACTCAAGACATACTGTTCTGTGTGACCCAAGACATAATGTTCTGCTTTACTCAAGACATAGTGTCCTGCTTTACTTAAGACATAATGTTCTGCTTTTCTCAAGACATAATGTTCTGCTTTACTCAAGACATAATGTTCTGCTTTACTCAAGACATAATGTTCTGCTTTACTAAAATACATAATGTTCTGCTTTACTGAATACATAATGTGTACGATAAAGTTAACCATTATCAACCCAAACCCACTGAGAAACTTTTATTTTCCCAATGATCAATTAAGGCAAACACACACACACACTCACACACACACACACAAACACAGACACATACACAAACACACACACTCACACGCAAACACAGACACACATACACACACGCAGACTCACACTCACAAAGGACACAGAGAAGAGTTTATGATTGATTGCAGCACATCCGTTCTTTGCCACAGACTGACGTGTCGGTTCTCCATTTATCTGGATCTCATGACATAAAGACTGACTTTTTAATTAACCCCACTATAGACCCAGACTTCAAACCAAACCTTCCCTATCAGTCAATGGTCTTGAATCGACTTAAGTCGGCCTCGCAGCAGTACAGGTAAAGAGTTTTTATTATGAATGGCGTTGTACCAACAGGAGATTAGCTACAAGGTCGATCAGTTTTTTGACGGATAGTATAGAATGTGGATTATGAAATAATCACAGAGACTGGGGGAGAGGGTGTGTGCTATATATTGTGTAGGGGGGGGCGTTAAGTTACATGACGCACATCCGTCCTTTCATATTTTGGGACCCAAAGCAAAGGGCCTATAAGGGCCACATATAAAACAAATTTAAGGCCGCCGATTGCAAATATTGGAAAAATAAAAAAAAAACTTTTAAAAATGTTGCCGTCCTGACTCACCAAATTCAAAGCCCCAGACATCCCCCCCCCCCATCGAGTGTACATACTGTAGCTGGCGGATAAACATTTCTCTAATGGGGGGGGGGCTCTCTTAGCATAGAGTAGGCATAGGTAGCCACCTAGTTTGCCAATCAATAGGGACGACTCTGAAACATGTGACGTCTTAGTTGAGTGGAATAACTAGAGTGGCACACATTTCAGTGGTGCACACTTCAGTGGCACACCATTCAGTGGCACACCATTCACTGGCACACCATTCAGTGGCACACCATTCCATTCAGTGGCACACCATTCAGTGGCACACCATTCAGTGGCACACCATTCAGTGGCACACCATTCCATTCAGTGGCACACCATTCAGTGGCACACCATTCCATTCAGTGGCACACCATTCAGTGGCACATCATTCCATTCAGTGGCACACCATTCACTGGCACACCATTCACTGGCACACCATTCAGTGGCACACCATTCAGTGGCACACCATTCAGTGGCACACCATTCAGTGGCACACCATTCAGTGGCACACCATTCCATTCAGTGGCACACCATTCAGTGGCACACCATTCAGTGGCACACCATTCAGTGGCACACCATTCCATTCAGAGGCACACCATTCAGTGGCACACTATTCACTGGCACACCATTCACTGGCACACCATTCAGTGGCACACCATTCAGTGGCACACCATTCCATTCAGTGGCACACCATTCAGTGGCACACCATTCCATTCAGTGGCACACCATTCAGTGGCACACCATTCAGTGGCACACCATTCCATTCAGTGGCACACCATTCAGTGGCACACCATTCAGTGGCACACCATTCAGTGGCACACCATTCAGTGGCACACCATTCAGTGGCACACACTTTGTTGTTGTTGCTGATGTATCAGTATGAAGTCACAGTATGTGCACAAATAATACAAATATATCAACGTCATACTATTAAAACATCAACAGCAAATTATTACATTATTAACACCATAGTGTAATACAGCCTTTATAAGAATTATCACCGAGAGAAAAGTTCCCCGGGGGGTATAGTCATCCTAGCCTAAATATTCAACAAGTTAACTTCTTTTAACTTTTACATTCTTTTACATTACCACTGAGTCAAGAGAACCTATATTTAATACCAATTGTATATATCCATATTCAGATATTCTGTACATTATGACACGTCTTATAATACATTTATTACAACATATATTACAACATATATTACAACATACATTACAACATATATTACAATTATATATTACAACATATATTACAACATGCATATATTACTTATGGTATCCTAGATATTAAGTTTGTACAATTTTCATTTGGTTATAATCCTGATTTCATACAATTCAACATTCATTTTAATATTAACGAAATTAACATAACTGTTACTAATTCATTTTTTTTTTTTTGAATTGCAAAAATGTTTTCAATGAATGGTAAACTACATGAATTATTGTTAATTTATGCATTCTATAAATATATACAGTTTTATTCGATAAACAGTAATTTGATGAATTACATGAATACCATGTGTACCTAATATAATCTTGTTTACGACAGTGGAATGAATCTTTTCAGTACTATAATTCGTTGATGAAATTTACGCATGCGCGTTCTCGTTAAATTGGACAGAAAATAGATCATCGAAATGAAACGATACAATGTCAGTTGAGAATCACAATGATAAAATATCTTTATCCTCAATAATTTAAAAAAAAAAAAAATTAGCCCTGTTGTTTACTGACATGGTTTAAAAGGAATCACCATATTAAGTTTTCTGCTTTATGTTCAACGATGTGGATTTCTAAGCTGCACACCTGAGCATATATAATTTTATATATTCATGTTTATATACTAAGTTATAGATACTTTATGTAGATATTTACTGTAGTTTTATTTAACTATTTTATATTTGGACAATTACTTTACTGAACAATGTTTCAAAAAGACGTATAGTTTATACTGAACAATGTTTAAAATAGACGTATAGTTTATACTGAACAATGTTTAAAATAGACGTATAGTTTATACAGAACAATATTTAAAATAGACGTATAGTTTATAGTTAACAGCTTAAAAAAAAACAACAACAAAAAACAATCAACAACAACGATAGATGCTCAAGTTCTAAGAGAATCATTTTATTGACCGACCGAGCGTACAAAATCTGGCAATTGAAATATGGCTTTATTTTATTAGATGGGTTAATATTGAGGACACTTGAACAAATATTGCCGCTAACAATTTTTCATTAATATAAAAATTCATAAAAAACATTTTTTGTTTTTTTTTTTAAAGCCAGTAAACTGAGGCCATTCTCCAGCGAGTCTCAAAAGTTTAAAGGCTAATGGAACCATTAAAAGTTACACGGTCGTAGCATTTAGTCTCACCAGTACTCACACCATTGAGCGTTTCGAGAACGTCCCCCGCCCCCCCCCCTCCAACCGCTGTCACTCACCCCCCCTCCCCCACCCACCACCACATTCACACTTCGTCACTGCGATTACATGGCAGATGGTCTTTATTCCTGGGATTAAAGTAACAACCTCAACTCTGGTGGCACTAGGCTGGCAGTTGGGACAAAACTGGTGGTCAATTGACGCCTCGGGTTCAGTGTTCAAATCGCAACAGATAATGTTTTCAAAATGACAGCTAATTCCTGAAATGAGCGTAAAAAGACAGTCGTTAGGCTCTGTTGAAAGTACCGACAATGACCAGGTTACTGCTGTAAATAAAAACGATCAAGTTTGTTGATAGTAGTACACAATGACCAGGTCTTTTTTTATAGTACTCAAAATGACCAGGTCTTTTTATAGTGCTCAAAATGACCAGTTTGCATAAAGTATTCGTAATGAAAAGGTTTGTTGATAGTACTCAAAATGACTAGGTCTTTCTATAGTACTCAAAATGACCAAAAAAACTTGTGAAAATTATTGACTACTGATGTCATAGAGGGGAAATTAAACTGCTAAGATGGTGGATGTTAGTTGAGGAGAAAGTACTGGTGTAGATTAGTAAACACATCTTTCACTCTTTCAATATCTATATATTTAAAACAATATTAAAATTGTATTTAAAAAGATCCACTCTAAATCATCAAATATACGCCATCAACTCATTTACAAGTATGTAGGCCTATTCTATAAGAGGTCAATTCTTTAAGAGGTCAATTCTATAAGAGGTCAATTCTATAAGAGGCCAATCTATAAGAGCCTATTCTATAAGAGGTCAATTCTATAAGAGGTCAATTCTATAAGAGTAATCCACATATGTAGTCACGTGCATTATTATCCAGAACTGTATTACACTGACATCAAATATAACGGCCAAATACATCAACAAGGCCAGTGAGTACTAAACAATTATCAGTTTAGTGTGTGTTTTTACAACAGACTGATCAGTGAGTAGTTACAACTAGCAGTGGCGTATTGAAGGGGGAGCAAAGGGGGGCATCATGCCAAGGGCGTTACTCCCACTGGGACCCCAAATGGTATTTTATATATAATATTATATGGTTTAAGAATGGGGGGGGGTGTTTGCTAAAAAGGTACTGTGCTCCGGGTCGCGAGTTAAGCTTGTTACGTCATTGACAACTAGTCTTGTCATTTTTAGTACCATAAAAAAACACATCCTCTCTTCTATCATAAGTCGATAATTTTCACAAGTTTTTTAGTTTCCAATTTAAATACCAATCTAACAGTGAATAGCGGCGGGTCTTGAAGTAACGATCAGAATTCCCCAGGATTTGTACAAACTGTTTTCAACTCCAATATAGTGAGGACGTTTGCTTCACAATTTCAAAGCCAGGGTGAAATTGCCTTTCGTTCACACCCCCGCCCCCCCCCCTTTTTTTTTCCTCCACCCCCTCCCCTCCCCGTCCATTTCCATTTCCATCCCGCGGGGTTTGATCTGACCTGGTTTTTTTAAAAAGTGGAGTCTGTTTGATCAGGTTTAATGAGGGAGGCGGGGGTAAGGGGGGGGGGGAGGGCGGCGCATAGGTTGTAACGGAATGCATGCAAATTAAGGATGAGTTGTTTTATTTTTTTTGAAGGCATGTTGCCCGGTTATAAAGAAAAAATCAATGAGCGACACGTTAGATTGGGTTAACGAAGGCCTGGGCCACTGCTGATGGCGGGTGGGGGGTAGGGCGGGAGCCGGAGGTGGGGGTACTGTATGAATGATGTGGCAGACTGAGTATCGGTTGACCTATTGCTACCCGACCCCCCCTACCTAACCCCTACAGGGCTAGATCTATATATATATATAGAGGTATACATTTACACATGCCAGTGTTTAAGTAAAGGCTTAGATTATCAAAAATTAAAACACACATTTTTATATTGGCTCTTTAAGAACAACCTTTTATACAACTGTTTATAAGGTACAGTGGTTGTGGTGGTGGTGGTGATAGTTGACTGTTGTATACCGCACAATGTGTGTGATTATTGTAGTTAATATACATAACTAAACATGCCAAGATATCTTTTACAGTAAAGTAAGGGAATGGGGAAGGGACGGGGGTCTATGTTATATAATTTGTGGGAGGCTAATTGAAATATTGTGTTGTTGGAAGCTTTAATGGAGATTGGGTTGAATGTTTGATGATTAGTGCGTTACATAATCTGTTGACGGTCTTTTACGACCAGTTCATTGTTTGCAGGAGGCGGGAAGAGACCTTAGTTTAGTAATTATAACTTTAGTTTTCACCACAGGCTAGATATCACACAATATCTAATCTGTTGTTTTTCACTGAGTGTGTGTCACTAAAAAAATAGTTATTACGAAAACAAACCTCCATGACTGAATGATTCGATACTTCTCTTTCTGTAATGCACATATTGGTGCGCATTTAATATTTTGTTATTCCTCTCATTAGAAGAACCAATGATACATATGAAGAGAATGGTCATATTATAAAGACGGTCAGTGCTCTGATTGGTCTTCCCATAGATGGGTCTTCCAATGAGATGAAAGAATTAGGATGAACTGGTGTATCGTGATCATGATTATTGTTGAGATCTGCTACAGTTAAATTAAGTAGCTTACTAGAGTAGAGAGATAAGATTTTAAGAGAGATCAGTTTTGCATGAAGTCTTAGTCTTTATTTAGATTTTTTTATCAATTATGTTTAACATCAATCAAGTAAAACAATAAACATTACATCATTTTCTATTAATTGATTGTTTCGACTATTAACTTGTGTGTTCTAATTAAGAATATATTATTACGTCACAAAGGCTACCAGTGAAAGTCTGACCACTACAAGTAATAGAATGTATCTGACCACTACATGTAATAGAATGTATCTGACCACTACATGTAATAGAATGTATTTGTCCACTGCATGTAATAGAATGTATCTGTCCACTACATGTAAAAGAATGTATCTGACCACTACATGTAATAGAATGTATCTGACCACTACATGCAGCGTAAGATCACCATCTTCAAGTTCACCCCCGGACACTATATCTGGAATTGGTGGATATGGAACCAGCTAATGACCAGGCAGAGTTGGAGTTTAATGAAGGGGTTTGTGTCTTGGTAGAGCAGGATGAAAACTAGGTGGAAGACTGTCAGAAACATGAACCAATAACTAGGTCGAACGCTGCCAGAGAGCGAGAAGCCGAGAGAGAAAAATTAGGTTATTAGGTCAATGAAGAGAGTATGAGGGGAGGGCGTGTAACACTTGGTCCCGGGCGCCGATCGATTCTGACCATGCCATTTATTGACAATGAAGCCCTCTGGGTCTGGGGATAGGTAGAAACTAACAAACGTCGATATGAATTCAAGGTCATGGTCACTTGCATCGATTTTGTACTGCTGGGCTCGTAGGGCAATAGATGTGTTTGGTGTATGCATGATGTGTTTGTTAAGTGTATGCATGATGTGTTTGTTAAGTGTATGCATGATGTGTTTGTTTAGTGTATGCATGTGTTTGTTAAGTGTATACATGATGTGTTTGTTAAGTGTATGCATGTGTTTGTTTAGTGTATGCATGTGTTTGTTAAGTGTATACATGATGTGTTTGTTAAGTGTATGCATGTGTTTGTTAAGTGTATGCATGATGTGTTTGTTAAGTGTATGCATGTGTTTGTTAAGTGTATACATGATGTATTTGTTAAGTGTATGCATGATGTGTTTGTTAAGTGTATGCATGATGTGTTTGTTAAGTGTATGCATGATGTATTTGTTAAGTGTATGCATGATGTGTTTGTTAAGTGTATGCATGTGTTTGTTAAGTGTATGCATGATGTGTTTGTTAAGTGTATGCATGTGTTTGTTAAGTGTATACATGATGTATTTGTTAAGTGTATGCATGATGTGTTTGTTAAGTGTATGCATGATGTGTTTGTTAAGTGTATGCATGATGTGTTTGTTAAGTGTATGCATGTGTTTGTTTAGTGTATGCATGTGTTTGTTAAGTGTATACATGATGTGTTTGTTTAGTGTATGCATGTGTTTGTTAAGTTTATACATGATGTGTTTGTTAAGTGTATGCATGATGTATTTGTTAAGTGTATGCATGATGTGTTTGTTAAGTGTATGCATGTGTTTGTTAAGTGTATGCATGATGTGTTTGTTAAGTGTATGCATGTGTTTGTTAAGTGTATGCATGATGTGTTTGTTAAGTGTATGCATGTGTTTGTTAAGTGTATACATGATGTGTTTGTTAAGTGTATGCATGATGTGTTTGTTAAGTGTATGCATGTGTTTGTTAAGTGTATACATGATGTGTTTGTTAAGTGTATGCATGATGTGTTTGTTTAGTGTATGCATGTGTTTGTTAAGTGTATACATGATGTGTTTGTTAAGTGTATGCATGTGTTTGTTAAGTGTATGCATGATGTGTTTGTTAAGTGTATGCATGTGTTTGTTAAGTGTATACATGATGTATTTGTTAAGTGTAAGCATGATGTGTTTGTTAAGTGTATGCATGATGTGTTTGTTAAGTGTATGCATGATGTATTTGTTAAGTGTATGCATGATGTGTTTGTTAAGTGTATGCATGTGTTTGTTAAGTGTATGCATGATGTGTTTGTTAAGTGTATGCATGTGTTTGTTAAGTGTATACATGATGTATTTGTTAAGTGTATGCATGATGTGTTTGTTAAGTGTATGCATGATGTGTTTGTTAAGTGTATGCATGATGTGTTTGTTAAGTGTATGCATGTGTTTGTTTAGTGTATGCATGTGTTTGTTAAGTGTATACATGATGTGTTTGTTTAGTGTATGCATGTGTTTGTTAAGTGTATGCATGATGTGTTTGTTAAGTGTATGCATTTGTTTGTTAAGTGTGTGCATGATGTGTTTGTTAAGTGTATGCATGCGTTTGTTAAGTGTATGCATGATGTGTTTGTTTAGTGTATGCATGATGTGTTTGTTAAGTGTATACATGATGTGTTTGTTAAGTGTATGCATGTGTTTGTTAAGTGTATGCATGATGTGTTTGTTAAGTGTATGCATGTGTTTGTTAAGTGTATACATGATGTATTTGTTAAGTGTATGCATGATGTGTTTGTTAAGTGTATGCATGATGTGTTTGTTAAGTGTATGCATGATGTATTTGTTAAGTGTATGCATGATGTGTTTGTTAAGTGTATGCATGTGTTTGTTAAGTGTATGCATGATGTGTTTGTTAAGTGTATGCATGTGTTTGTTAAGTGTATACATGATGTATTTGTTAAGTGTATGCATGATGTGTTTGTTAAGTGTATGCATGATGTGTTTGTTAAGTGTATGCATGATGTGTTTGTTAAGTGTATGCATGTGTTTGTTTAGTGTATGCATGTGTTTGTTAAGTGTATACATGATGTGTTTGTTTAGTGTATGCATGTGTTTGTTAAGTTTATACATGATGTGTTTGTTAAGTGTATGCATGATGTATTTGTTAAGTGTATGCATGATGTGTTTGTTAAGTGTATGCATGTGTTTGTTAAGTGTATGCATGATGTGTTTGTTAAGTGTATGCATGTGTTTGTTAAGTGTATACATGATGTGTTTGTTAAGTGTATGCATGATGTGTTTGTTAAGTGTATGCATGTGTTTGTTAAGTGTATACATGATGTGTTTATTAAGTGTATGCATGATGTATTTGTTAAGTGTATGCATGTGTTTGTTAAGTGTATGCATTTGTTTGTTAAGTGTGTGCATGATGTGTTTGTTAAGTGTATGCATGCGTTTGTTAAGTGTATGCATGATGTGTTTGTTTAGTGTATGCATGATGTGTTTGTTAAGTGTATACATGATGTGTTTGTTAAGTGTATGCATGTGTTTGTTAAGTGTATACATGATGTGTTTGTTAAGTGTATGCATGATGTGTTTGTTAAGTGTATGCATGATGTGTTTGTTAAGTGTATGTATGATATGTTTGGTGTATGCATGATTTATGTATGTATTTATAATGCACTTATTTGGTCTAGTTATGATGTAGTTTATTTAGTTTCAGGGTCTCACTTTTACCGGACGGAGTTTTATATGGTGTCAGATTGTCCTTTTATTTTGTGGTATTAAAGTGATGACAATGTGACAGTGTGAGCAATACAGGTGAGCTCTTTGTGCCGTATGAAGGATGCCCCCCCCATAAAAAAAAATAATACTAAAGTAGCACCACATTTGTCCGCCACATCATGTTGCGTATTACCTCATAATGAAGTGACGTAATATTGTTGAAGTCCAAGTAGGTAATCAATACCACTCACTACCTTTGATTGATTTTAACGTCACTATTCTCACTAGCCATGGGTCTGATACGGTTCGATCTCCTCGTGCTACCATTCGGAGAAAAAATATGACACGTTTTGACAGGCCGTGGAACAAAGTATTCAAAGTTTATGTTTCCAACTCTCTCACACAAAGATCAAAGATTGGATTCTTACAAATAGTTTTAAAAAAAAAACAATGAAAGACACATACACTTATTTTGATTCATGATTTCAACAGAGTTGGTGATAATAACTTTGTAACGTAGAATGAAATACACAATAAACAATACTTGCGGGTCTTTTTCCTTTTAAACTATAAGACCTACATGTTTAAATTTTTTGTTGTCTTATTATATTAGGATAACACATATTATGGAATTTTGTAAAGATAGAAGCAACTCTGATATGAACGTGCGACTACACAGTATTCCAGTTTTATAGGTATACCAGTTTTATAGGTGTACCAGTTCTATAGGTGCACCAGTTTTATAGGTGCACCAGTTTTATAGGTGCACCAGTTTTATAGGTGTACCAGTTTTATAGGTGCACCAATTTTATAGGTGCACCAGTTTTATAGGTGTACCAGTTTCCAGTTTTATAGGTGCACCAGTTTTATAGGTGTACCAGTTTTATAGGTGTACCAGTTCTATAGGTGCACCAGTTCTATAGGTGCACCAGTTTTATAGGTGCACCAGTTTTATAGGTATACCAGTTTTATAGGTGTAGGTGTACCAGTTTTATAGGTGCACCAGTTTTATAGGTGCACCAGTTTTATAGGTATACCAGTTTTATAGGTGTAGGTGTACCAGTTTTATATGTGCACCAGTTTTATAGGTGCACCAGTTTTATAGGTGCACCAGTTTTATAGGTGCACCAGTTTTATAGGTGTACAAGTTTTATAGGTGCACCAGTTTTATAGGTGTACCAGTTTTATAGGTTTACCAGTTCTATAGGTGCACCAGTTTTATAGGTGCACCAGTTTTATAGGTGCACCAGTTTTATAGGTGTACCAGTTTTATAGGTGTACCAGTTTTATAGGTGCACCAGTTTTATAGGTGCACCAGTTTTATAGGTGTACCAGTTTTATAGGTGCACCAGTTTGTGAGAAAAGTGCAGAGCGTACGTCTCTTACTTTTAATGGTCATTTATTCTTATCTTACAATATCATTGATACCATCAGATTGTCTGTAGGTGTGAGCTTTATCATAGGTTTATCAATGTCTTTCTGACCAGTCTGATATAGAAGTTACAAATCGAAAGTGCGTGAGGGTGTGGGGGGGGGGAAGGGTTCGTAAACTCACATTGATTCACAGTTCTAGACACTCCGGGGGGAAAAATACAACGATAAGAAGAACCTCTCTTCACTGGACAGAGGTCAGTGTACTTATTATCATGCCGATGGTCTCGGAGGTATTGATCTTATGACCAAAGTACACACAGTCACCACGGACTGTGGATCTTGAACCTCAATTCTCTTCCCGTTATTTAATTTGTTTGTCAGTTTCCCCCCGGGGGGGGGGGGAGGGGGTGGTAGTGGTGGTGGTGGTCGCGGCGGGCTCATCCTCCTCCGTACCTCTCCCTGCCTCATCACAAGAGGGTCAGCCCAGCCACCCACCCCCTAAGTAACGGATACACATGTTGTCGCTGGATGACCTCAGCAGATTAAACCCATCAAATTCGAACGCAACGGACCTCCAAGTTATTTCCACTGGTGACGACATGAAAAAAAACAACAACAAAGCTGTTAACTGCTGTCGCTTTACTCAACGTCAAAAGTGTCCAGTTAAAAATGGACATGTCGCTTTACTCAACGTCAAAAGTGTCCAGTTAAAAATGGACATGTCGCTTTACTCAACGTCAAAAGTGTCCAGTTAAAAATGGACATGTCGCTTTACTCAACGTCAAAAGTGTCCAGTTAAAAATGGACATGTCGCTTTACTCAACGTCAAAAGTGTCCAGTTAAAAATGGACATGTCGCTTTACTCAACGTCAAAAGTGTCCAGTTAAAAATGGACATGTCGCTTTACTCAACGTCAAAAGTGTCCAGTTAAAAATGGACATGTCGCTTTACTCAACGTCAAAAGTGTCCAGTTAAAAATGGACATGTCGCTTTACTCAACGTCAAAAGTGTCCAGTTAAAAATGGACATGTCGCTTTACTCAACGTCAAAAGTGTCCAGTTAAAAATGGACATGTCGCTTTACTCAACGTCAAAAGTGTCCAGTTAAAAATGGACATGTCGCTTTACTCAACGTCAAAAGTGTCCAGTTAAAAATGGACATGTCGCTTTACTCAACGTCAAAAGTGTCCAGTTAAAAATGGACATGTCGCTTTACTCAACGTCAAAAGTGTCCAGTTAAAAATGGACATGTCGCTTCAAGTTTAGTGTTCAACACCAACACCAGGGTTTCCGAAAGTATGGTACGCGTACCCTCAAGGGATACGCAAATATTTTGGCTGGGGTAAGCGCTGCAACTGGCTGAGAACATCTGGTAAACATTCACGACTAAAGTGGAAACACAGGGTAACAATGACCGTAAAAACAATATGCAAGTTTTGTGTTGTTTACAATTAATTACAACAATAAAAAAAAAATAGGGGGGTACACAAATGTCGAAAACTTGGGAAACATTGTCCTAGAGATTGACGAATTTGTTGTATTTGTATGTATATTGCCCTGTCTACATTGCCCTGTCTACATTGCCTTGTCTACATTGCCCTGTCTACATTGCCTTGTCTACATTGCCCTGTCTACATTGCCCTGTCTACATTGCCTTGTCTACATTGCCCTGTCTACATTGCCCTGTCTACATTGCCCTGTCTACATTGCCCTGTCTACATTGCCTTGTCTACATTGCCCTGTCTACATTGCCTTGTCTACATTGCCTTGTGTAAATTGCCCTGTCTGCATTGCCCTGACTGCATGACCCTGTGTACATTGCCCTGTCTACATTGCCCTGTCTACATTGCCTTGTGTAAATTGCCCTGTCTGCATTGCCCTGTGTACGTTGCCCTGTCTACAATGCCCTGTCTACATTGCCCTGTCTACATTGCCATGTGTACATTGCCCTGTCTACAATTACCTGTCTACATTGCCCTGTCTACATTGCCTTGTCTACATTGCCCTGTGTACATTGCCCTGTGTACATTGCCCTGTGTACATTGCCCTGTCTACATTGCCCTATCTACATTGCCCTGTCTAAAATTACCTGTCTACATTGCCCTGTCTACATTGCCCTGTGTACATTGCCCTGTCTACATTGCCCTGTCTACAATTACCTGTCTACATTGCATTGTCTACATTGCCTTGTCTACATTGCCCTGTGTACATTGCCCTGTGTACATTGCCCTGTCTACATTGCCCTGTCTACAATTACCTGTGTACATTGCCCTGTGTACATTGCCTTGTCTACATTGCCCTGTGTACATTGCCCTGATTTCACTCCCATCTGGAGTTGAATATAAAATACTTGCAACGAATAAATTGTGTGGAGGAGGCTGGGAAGGAGTCTCAGATGGGGGGGGGGAAGCTTCTAAAGTGGTGGGGGGCTGTGTGGAATGTGACATGACACAACGTCATATAAAATTGTCCCGTTGAACTGGTTTGACAACTCGGTCTTGACCGGAAGATGACCAAAATGACGACCGGTGACGAAATTCCTAAGTCAGATGTCACCCAGACATATAGCTGTAATCATCTTTTTTTTATGTGGTCATAGAAGGGGGTAACTGCCCCGTGGTCATCTGATAATGTTCAGCCGATGGACACGCGAGTCATGATTTGTCATAGCTGGCTGACCATGCAGAGAGCCATTGTGATGGTTCAAATGGATAGCAACTATTTTAACGGTCGCGAAGATCACCCTCCGTCTGCCTCTCCCCCACCCCGGCCCTTCACATTGTGAACTACTAACCACAATTGCCCGTTGGACATGCATTAGTCAAAGGTAGGTGTGTGTGTGTGTTACAAAGGTGTGGCCATGAATCTGCCGATGCGATCAGGTCTGATTGAGATTTCTTTATCCCCAGTTCAGAGAAAGAACAAAGACTGGATCGTTCCTTCATCATTTCTTTTTTCTTTTTTTTTTCAGTTTCAGTTTTTAACAAAAAAAAAGTTATCCTCACCGTCGTGCCTGAATACCCAGTGCACAATTCGAAAATAAAGGAAATAAGCACGTGTTTCAACAGCCACTAATGCGTACATTGATGAAGCTGGCATTATGCTGTTGTGTACAGCCTTTAACTCGTGGCTGCTTCGAGGGCCGTCTTATGATCGCCGTGGGCCCTGGGCACATTTTCATCTAAAGGACCAAGGGGCCCCGCGCTTAAAAAAAGTAATTACGATGTGATAGTACATGAAATTTCGTTGGCCTCTTAAGGTTTGTGGCGCCCTACTGTCCCTATAGGGTAAGACGATCATGGTTGTCCAAAGACCTGTTCATGAGCGCGTTTGTGTGTGTATGCGCGTTTGTGTGTGTATGCGCGTTTGTGTGTGTGTGTGTGTGCGTTTGTGTGTGTATGCGCGTTTGTGTGTATGCGTGTGTGTGTGTGTGGCTGCATTAATTGTATTATTCCGATGTCACTTTCTGTATATAATAAATGTAACTCACAGATTAGAGTTCAGATTCTGACATACAAGCGTATTAATACATCACGTATCTCCATCAAACATCATAAGCCATGTCATCTTCCCCTGTTACTTCTGATCATCTGTACATTAGCTTCACTTCATTAATATTTCAGCTCCCCCCTGCCTCCCACCCATATCAACAACAACATAACTACCCCCTCCCTCCCACCACCAACACCACCACCACCGAAATCTACCAGTAACTCCCCTTCCACCCTATCCCCGCACCCCCAGCACGTGTCTTCCAGTGGTGACCTATGTCACATACATATTGGCCTACTTTTTGCCCCGCAAACTTAACATTCAAACAAAATAAAATAAACTGTCAGGTATTACCAGACACGTTGCGACGAGTGTTGCCTCTACGCTGTACGCATGTGCACCACATGCACTACGCCGAGTTAGCGCACAAACCATTTTTTTTTCAGCCAAACATCGCCCAAATGTTTTATTTACTAGTTTTAAATACCGTCATGCTGCGCACCAGAGGTGACAACCCCTTCCAGAGTTGCGCACCAAAGGTTACAACGCCTTTCAAAGTTGCGCACCAAAGGTTACAACGCCTTTCAAAGTTGCGCACCAAAGGTTACAACCCCTTCCAGAGTTACGCACCAAAGGTGACAATCCTTTCCAAAGTTATGCACCAAAGGTTACAACGCCTTCCAGAGTTGCGCACCAAAGGTTACAATCCGTTCCAGAGTTGCGCACCAAAGTTTACAACCCCTTCCAGATATTCTTTGCCTCACAAAGTCTTCGAAAAAAATTACAGAGAAACACTCAACCATTGACGATTGAGACCGACAACTATTTTTGTCTATGTTCATCTCCATGGTCGTTCAATTTGTCACCAATAATTGTTGTCAGCAATGATCGTGTCGTGTCCACGCGTCGTACCGCTAGGTAACACAATAATAGGACAATCCCTTCCCCCCACCCCTCCCCCCTCACCTCGTGCTCTGATGCTAATCAGAGATATGAAGTTTAATGGGTGGACTATCAGTGCCATTTATCAATACCGGGGTCCATCAAAGTCTTTTACCCGTGTGATCTATACCAATCTCCCCCTCTACGACGCCGTTCTGTATCAATCATTCAATCATTATTCGACTGCGCGGACTATAAAGACAAACGAAATAGGAACAAAGGTGAGAAACATTAAAGGGAGAGTTACTTGTGGTGTGGGGGAAAAGGGGGGGGGGAGAGAGGGGATGAATGTGATTTTTTATCCCCTTGAAAGGATTATCCTTCTTAGAAATATTAGAGGCGATGCCCCCCCTTCCCCCCCACATACACACACTTTTTTTTCTCTCCTTTGCACGCACCCCTTCTCTTCCCCATCCTGCTCTGGGCAACATTAATCGATAATTCGATTACGCCCCAGCTGACGGCCGTGAGGATCAATTAGCCCTCCAGGGTCGACATACGAATCGAATCCCCCCCCTCCACCCACCCATCCATCCCCTCTCCCTCACAGCTCCTGAACGTGTGTACAAGTTTCCTTTGTTTTGTGTTCCCGCCCCCCCCCCGTCTCGCTCTTTTCTCCCTGGCTCCAGGTACTGATAAATAGTAGGGCTGGTTAATGAAAGCTGGGTGTGAGGGGGAGAGTAGAGATGGGTGGGGGGAACACTTCCTAGGAGAGGGATGGGGAAGGAGGTACGCTGCAAGCAGTAGTGGAGTGTGCATGGTGTGAAGGGGGCGGGTGGTTGCTGGTAGAAAGGTATCAGGGATGCTAGTTCTTTGTTTAAAAATGTCTGCAAGGCATCACGGTCCGGGCTTTGAAAGCCCCGACTTACAAACACGGGAGGCACGAGCTGGGCCATATGGTGAAAGGGAGCGATGCAACGTTTTGGGTTGACAAGCATCATAGACTCGACCAACAACCCAAACCCATTTTAGACCTCCCCACCCCCTCCACCACTCAACATAATCCGATCAAAGTATCAGTCCGGAGATTATTTTTGTTCTCCTTACCCCCCCCCCCCATCACTACCATCAGTCAGCTTACGACTCCTTGTTTCAGTACTTGTACCAACTGTCAAAGGGTAAAAGTGTTAAAAGTTGGGGGGGAGGAGGGGGGATAGAGATAAATGGATGGTGAGGGGGTATTGCTGCGGTGCTGGACAAAGAGCCTCGGGGAGGGGGTGGGTGGGTGTGGGTGGAGCGGCAGTCAGATATCATAGGTACGTGGGAATTAAACGGGCCGACAGTAACTGGTCGGGTACAACTGATAAGTACTTCACAATGTAGTGAAGGGGGTGTGTATGTGTGTGTGTACGTGTGTGTGTGTGTGTGTGTGAGAGGGTAGTCATGGGTGGTGGCTGTATCACATATAGTAGATAGAAATACCACAAGACGAGACGTGGAGGTGGAGGGGGGGAGGGGGGGGGAGACTTGTGTTTTTAGTAGGAGAGTACTAACTAAAATGTGAAGACCTCCCAGCGAGAGTGAGACAAACAATATAATTGTGTGAGCGGTGACGTACTCACTCTGTATGTAACAGGCGCGGCACGAGGATTTAACTACTGGCCCCCAATTCTGACACGACGTGTGGTATCATGTCCCTCCACTCCCCACCACACACACACAAACACGCACAGACACAGATACATTGTCTAGGATTCCGCAATATGATGCTTGTTCGTTCGTTTATCTTTTCTTTCATGTAAAAGACCCCCCCCCCCTCCCCCAAACCAATCTGTACATTTTCGGAGCAATGAAACACTCAAGAACATTTTTTCACAAATCATCTTATTCATTTCCCGACATTTAGAGCAGTTTATTGTTTTATTTTAAAATAATGAATGGGTAACCAGATGTAGACCTATTCTATTCATAAATATATACTCTATATAAATGTCTAATATATATATACTAGCTGTACCCTGCAAAACCTTTGCATAGAGTAATATCCCCTTAGGCTTGATCGGTTGTCTATGTTATTTTTTGGTTTCGGGCAGATCCGATTTTTTTCATGGTTGTATTTTAAACTGGAATACTGTTGTATTCATTCTTTACTTTCGATTTAACGCACACTGGAAATGAGTATTATTATTATATATGATATATATATATATATGTGTGTGTCTACTCTATATAAGTGTCTAACCTATATAAATGACTTATCTATATAAATGTCCATTGTAAATGATTGACAACTGATGAATATGTGCGGTACGAAGTTGAGAGGGATCGACTGACTGATTGACTTGCTGATTGACTGACTGACTGACTGACTGACTTGCTGAGTGACCTGCTGATTGACTTGCTGAGTGACTAGCTGATTGACTGACTTGCTGAGTGACTTGCTGAATGACTGACTGATTGACTTGCTGAGTGACCTGCTGATTGACTTGCTGATTGACTGACTGACTTGCTGATTGACTTGCTGATTGACTGGCTGATTGACTGACTGACTTGCTGAGTGACCTGCTGATTGACTTGCTGAGTGACTAGCTGATTGACTGACTTGCTGAGTGACTTGCTGATTGACTGACTGATTGACTTGCTGAGTGACCCGCTGATTGACTTGCTGATTGACTGACTGACTTGCTGATTGACTTGCTGATTGACTGGCTGATTGACAGGCTGATTGGTCGGTTGACTGACCAATCACTGATGACATGGTAATAATTTGGCTACACAGAGATTTTAAATTCATGAAAATACGAACATTAGCCTGAGTCTATCCACACGTTATATAAACTGACGTCATGAAATCAAGGGCAAATAATTCACAACGAGTTTCTTAAATACAAAAACAACACTACCCGAGAGACCAATGGGACACGTTGTAACAACCGCAGTGTATCAATGTGGACTTAACTTATTAAAATAATCTACTTGAATAAACGCTGTGTACGATGATCGGTTTATTGGATTATAAAAAATGTTGTTAATTTTATGATTGAATTAAAAAAAAAAATTGGCCCGGAGTCATCTTCCAAAACAAGATTAACGGAGATTGTTCGATGGAGTTCAATAGTGATACAATCATTCTCTCAAGCCTTTACGGTGTCGTCGATAAGTTTAATACAAGGGTTCTCATATTGCCCACCGTGAACTGATTTTATGTAGGTTTACCAAAATATTTACAACTGTGTGTACTGTATGGTGCGTAGGTTTGCCAAAATATTTACAACTGTGTGTACTGTATGGTGCGTAGGTTTGCCAAAATGTGTACAACTGTGTGTACTGTATGGTGCGTAGGTTTGCCAAAATATTTACAACTTTATTCTGTTGTTCTACCACACCGAGCAGTTGTTCTACGCAGTCGTTCTTATGGAAAGCAAGCCCCACCCCACATACACACACACACACACCCAGAACATGTAATACTGTCCCACTCGATGTTGTACTGTCTCTGACAATACTGCTACCCTGGATAGTTATTGCACTCGCCCCCAACCCCCTACAAACTTAGCTCACCACTCGCCACCACCCCCACCCCCTACCAACTTAGCTCACCACTCGCCCCAACCCCTACCAACTTAGCTCACCACTCGCCCCAACCCATATTAACTTAGCTCACTACTCGCCCCAACCTATATTAACTTAGCTCACCACTCGCCCCAACCCATATTAACTTAGCTCACCACTCGCCACCACCCCATAATAACTTAGCTCAACACTCACCACCACCCCATATTAACTTAGCTCACCACTCGCCACAACCCCATATTAACTTAGCTCAACACTCACCACCACCCCATATTAACTTAGCTCACTACTCGCCCCAACCCATATTAACTTAGCTCTTCACTCGCCACCACCCCATATTAACTTAGCTCATGACTCGCCCCAACCCATATTAACTTAGCTCACCACTCGCCCCAACCCATATTAACAGCTCACCACTCGCCACCACCCCCACCCCCTACCAACTCAGCTCACCACTCGCCACCACCCCCAACCCCCTACCAACTTAGCTCACCACTAGCCCCAACCCATATTAACTTAGCTCACTACTCGCCCCAACCCATTTTAACTTAGCTCACCTTTCGCCCCAACCCATATTAACTTAGCTCACCACTCGCCACCACCCCCACCCCCTACCAACTTAGCTCACCACTCGCCACCACCCCCACCCCCTACCAACTTAGCTCACCACTCGCCACCACCCCTCCTACCAACTTAGCTCACCACTCGCCACCACCCCCTTCCCCTACCAACTTAGCTTACCACTCGCCCCGACCTCTACCAACTTAGCTCATTACTCGCACCAACACCTATTAACTTAGCTCACCACACGCCACCACCCCTCCTACCAACCTAGCTCACCACTCGCCACCACCCCTTCTACCAACTTAGCTCACCACTCGCCACCACCCCTCCTACCAACTTAGCTAACAACTCGCCCCAACCCATATTAACTTAGCTCACCACTCGCCACCACCCCCTACCAACTTAGCTCACCACTTGCCCCAACCCTTATTAACTTAGCTCACCACTCGCCACCACCACCCCCTACCAACTTAGCTCACCACTCGCCCCAACCCATATTAACTTAGCTCACAACTCGCCCAAACCCCTATTAACTTAGCTCACAACTCGCCCCAACCCCTACCAACTTAGCTTATTACTCGCCCCAACCCCTACCAAATTAGCTCATTACTCGCCCCAA
Organism: Bulinus truncatus; assembly: GCA_021962125.1. Taxonomy (NCBI): domain Eukaryota; kingdom Metazoa; phylum Mollusca; class Gastropoda; family Planorbidae; genus Bulinus; species Bulinus truncatus. The sequence continues at coordinate 3,152,540 of JAGDYQ010000016.1, read as the reverse complement.
CACTTATTAACTTAGCTCACCATTCGCCCCAACCCATATTAACTTAGTTCACCACTCGCCACCACCCCCAACCCCTACCAACTTAGCTCACCACTCGCCACCACCCCCACCCCCTACCAACTTAACTCACCACTCGCCACCACCCCCACCCCCCTACCAACTTAGCTCATTACTCGCACCAACCCCTATTAGCTTAGCTCACCACACGCCACCACCCCTCCTACCAACTTAGCTCACCACTCGCCACCACCCCTTCTACCAACTTAGCTCACCACTCGCCACCACCCCTCCTACCAACTTAGCTCACCACTCGCCACCACCCCTCCTACAAACTTAGCTCACCACTCGCCACCACTCCTCCTACCAACTTAGCTCACCACTCGCCCCAACCCCTCCTACCAACTTAGCTCACCACTCGACACCACCCCTCCTACCAACTTAGCTCACCACTCGCCCCAACCCCTATTAACTTAGCTCACCACTCGCCACCACCCCCTACCAAATTAGCTCACCACTTGCCCCAACCCCTATTAACTTAGCTCACCACTCGCCACCACCACCCCCTACCAACTTAGCTCACCACTCGCCCCAACCCATATTAACTTAGCTCACCACTCGCCCCAACCCCTATTAACTTAGCTCACCACTCGCCCAACCCCTACCAACTTAGCTCATTACTCGCACCAACCCCTACCAACTTAGCTCATTACTCGCCCCAACCCTTATTAACTTAGTTCACCACTCGCCACCATCCCTCCTACCAACTTAGCTCACCACTCGCCCAGACCCCGATTAACTTAGCTCAAAAACTCGCCACCACCTCCACTCCCTACCAACTTAGGTCACCACTCGCCCCAACACATTATAACTTAGCTCACCACTCGCCCAAACCCCTATTAACTTAGCTCACTACTCGCCCCAACCCCTACCAACGTAGCTCACCACTCGCCCCAAACCCTACCAACTTAGCTCATTACTCGCCCCAACCCTTATTAACTTAGTTCACCACTCGCCACCACCCCTCCTACCAAATTAGCTCACCAGTCGCCCCAACCCCTATTAACTTAGCTCACCACTCGCCACCAACTCCACCCCCTACCAACTTAGCTCACCACTCGCCCCAAACCCATATTAACTTAGCTCACCACTCGCCACCACCCCTCCTACCAACTTAGCTCACCACTCGCCCCAACCCCTATTAACTTAGCTCAACACTCGCGACCACCCCCACCCCCCTACCAACTTAGCACACCACTCGCCCCAACCCATATTAACTTAGCTCACCACTCGCCACCACCCCTCCTACCAACTTAGCTCACCACTCGCCACCACACCTCTTACCAACTTAGCTCACCACTCGCCACCACCCCTCCTACCAACTTAGCTCACCACTCGCCCCAACCCCTATTAACTTAGCTCACCACTCGCCACCACCCCCACCCCCCTACCAACTTAGCTCACCACTCGCCCAAACCCCTACCAACTTAGCTCATTATTCGCTCCAACCCCTATTAACTTAGCTCACCACTCGCCACCACCCCTCCTACCATCATAGCTCACCACTCGCCACCACCCCCCTACCAACTTAGCTCACCACTCGCAACCACCCCTCCTACCAACTTAGCTCACCACTCGCCACCACCCCCAGCCCCTATCAACTTAGCTCACCACTCGCAACCACCCACACCACCTACCAACTTAGCTCACCACTCGCTCCAACCCCTATTAACTTAGCTCAAAAACTCGCCACCACCTCCACTCCCTACCAACTTAGGTCACCACTCGCCCCAACCCATATTAACTTAGCTCACTACTCGCCCCAACCCCTACCGACTTAGCTCATTACTCGCCCCAACCCCTATTAACTTAGCTCACCACTCGCCACCACCCCTCCTACCAACTTAGCTCACCACTCGCCACCACCCCCAGCCCCTATCAACTTAGCTCATCACTCGCCACCACCCCCACCCCTCTACCAAATTAGCTCACCACTCGCCACCACCCCACCCCCCTACACACTTAGCTCACCACTCGCCCCAACCCCTATTAACTTAGCTCACCATTCGCCCCAACCCCTATTAACTTAGCTTACCACTCGCCACCACCCCCTACCAACTTAGCTCAATACTCGCCCCAACCCCTACCAACTTAGCTCATTACTCGCCCCAAACCTTATCAACTTAGCTCACCACTCGCCACCACCCCTCCTACCAACTTAGCTCACCACTCGCCACCACCTCCACCCCCTAGCAACGTAGCTCACCACTCGCCCCAACCCATATTAACTTAGCTCACCACTCGCCACCACCCCTCCTACCAACTTAGCTCACCACTCGCCCCAACCCCTATTAACTTAGCTCACCACTCGCCACCACACCGACCCCCCTACCAACTTAGCTCACCACTCGCCCCAACCCCTATTAACTTAGCTCACCACTCGCCACCACCCCTCCTACCAACTTAGCTCACCACTCGCCACCACCCCTCCTACCAACTTAGTTCACCACTCGCCACCACCCCTCCTACCAACTTAGCTCACCACTCGCCACCACACCTCCTACCAACTTAGCTCACCACTCGCCACCACCCCTCCTACCAACTTAGCTCACCACTCGCCACCACCCCCCTACCAACTTAGCTCACCACTCGCCACCACCCCTCCTACCAACTAATCTCATCACTCGCCACCACCCCCACCCCCCTACCAACTTAGCTCACCACTCGCCACCACCCCCACCCCCTACCAACTTAGCTCACCACTCGCCACAACCCATATTAACTTAGCTCACCATTCACCCCAACCCCTATTAACTTAGCTCACCTTTCGCCACCACCCCTCCTACCAACTTAGCTCACCACTCGCCACCACCCCTCCTACCAACTTAGCTCACCACTCACCCCAACCCCTATTAACTTAGCTCACCACTCGCCACCACCCCCACCCCCCTACCAACTTAGCTCACCACTCGCCCCAACCCCTACCAACTTAGCTCATTACTCGCCCCAACCCCTATTAACTTAGCTCACCACTCGCCACCACCCCTCCTACCAACTTAGCTCACCACTCGCCACCACCCCCCTACCAACTTAGCTCACCACTCGCCACTACCCCTCCTACCAACTTAGCTCACCACTCGCCACCACCCTCAGCCCCTATCAACTTAGCTCATCATTGGCCACCCCCCACCCCATACCAACTTAGCTCACCACTCGCCACCACCCCCTCCCCCTACCAACTTAGCTCACCACTCGTCACAACCCCTACCAACTTAGCTTATTACACGCCCCAACCCCTATTAACTTAGCTCACCACTCGACACCACCCCTCCTACCAACGTAGCTCATCACTCGCCACCACCCCCACCCCCTACCAACTTAGCTCACCATTCACCCCAACCCTTATCAAATTAGCTCACCACTCACCACCACCCTTCCTACCAACTTAGCTCATCACTCGCCACCACCCCCACCCCCCTACCAACTTAGCTCACCACTCGCCCCAACCCCTATTAACTTAGCTTACCACTCGCCACCACCCCCTACCAACTTAGCTCATTACTCGCCCCAACCCCTACCAACTTAGCTCATTACTCGCCCCAACCCCTACCAACTTAGCTCATTACTCGCCCCAACCCTTATCAACTTAGCTCACCACTCGCCACCACCACTCCTACCAACTTAGCTCGCCACTCGCCCCAACCCCTATTAACTTAGCTCACCACTCGCCACCACCTCCACCCCCTACCAACGTAGCTCACCACTCGCCCCAACCCATATTAACTTAGCTCACCACTCGCCACCACCCCTCCTACAAATTTAGCTCACCACTCGCCACCACCCCTCCTACCAACTTAGCTCACCACTCGCCCTAACCCCTATTAACTTAGCTCACCACTCGCCACCAACCCCCCCTACCAACTTAGCTCACCACTCGCCCCAACCCCTACAAACTTAGCTCATTACTCGCCCCAACCCCTATTAACTTAGCTCACCACTCGCCACCACCCCTCCTACCAACTTAGCTTACCACTCGCCACCACCCCCCTACCAACTTAACTCACCACTCGCCATCAACCCTCCTACCAACTTAGCTCACCACTCGCAACCACCCCCAGCCCATATCAACTTAGCTCATCACTCGCCACCACCCCCACCCCCTACCAACTTAGCTCACCACTCGCCACAACCCACATTAAATTAGCTCATCACTCGCCACCACCCCCACCCCCTACAACCTTAGCTCACCACTCGCCCCAACCCCTATTAACTTAGCTCACCATTCGCCCCAACCCCTATTAACTTAGCTTACCACTCGCCACCACCCCCCTACCAACTTAGCTCATTACTCGCCCCAACCCCTACCACCTTAGCTCATTACTCGCCCCTCCCCCTACCAACTTTGCTCATTACTCGCCCCAACCCTTATCAACTTAGCTCACCACTCGCCACCACCCCTCTACCAACTTAGCTCGCCACTCGCCCCAACCCCTATTAACTTAGCTCACCACTCGCCACAAACTCCACCCCCTACCAACGTAGCTCACCACTCGCCCCAACCCATATTAACTTAGCTCACCACTCGCCACCACCCCTCCTACCAACTTAGCTCACCACTCGCCACCACCCCTCCTACCAACTTAGCTCACCACTCGCCACCACCCCCCACTACCAACTTAGCTCACCACTCGCCACCACCCCTCCTACCAACTTAGCTCACCACTCGCCACCACCCCACCCCCTACCAACTTAGCTCATCACTCGCCACCACCCCCACCCCCTACCAACTTAGATTACCACTCGCCACCACCCCCACCCCCTACCAACTTAGCTCACCACTCGCCCCAACCCATATTAACTTAGCTCACCACTCGCCACCACCCCTCCTACCAACTTAGCTCACCACTCGCCACCACCCTTCCTACCAACTTAGCTCACCACTCGCCACCACCCCTCCTACCAACTTAGCTCACCACTCGCCACCACCCCCAGCCCTTAACAACTTAGCTCATCACTCGCCACCACCCCCACCCCCCTACCAACTTACCTCACCACTCGCCACCACCCCCACCCCCTACCAACTTAGATCATTACTCGCCCCAACCCCTATTAACTTAGCTCACCACTTGCCACCACCCAATATTAATTTAGCTCAACACTTACCACCACCCCATATTAACTTAGCTCACTACTCGCCCCAACCCATATTAACTTAGCTCACCACTCGCCACCACCCCATATTAACTTAGCTCATGACTCGCCCCAACCCATATTAACTTAGCTCACCACTCGCCCCAACCCATATTAACAGCTCACCACTCGCCACCACCCCCACCCCCTACCAACTCAGCTCACCACTCGCCACCACCCCCAACCCCCTACCAACTTAGCTCACCACTAGCCCCAACCCATATTAACTTAGCTCACTACTCGCCCCAACCCATTTTAACTTAGCTCACCTTTCGCCCCAACCCATATTAACTTAGCTCACCACTTGCCACCACCCCCACCCCCTACCAACTTAGCTTACCACTCGCCACCACCCCCACCCCCTACCAACTTAGCTCACCACTCGCCACCACCCCCTTCAACTACCAACTTAGCTCACCACTCGCCCCGACCTCTACCAACTTAGCTCATTACTCGCACCAACACCTATTAACTTAGCTCACCACACGCCACCACCCCTCCTACCAACCTAGCTCACCACTCGCCACCACCCCTTCTACCAACTTAGCTCACCACTCGCCACCACCCCTCCTACCAACTTAGCTCACAACTCGCCCCAACCCCTATTAACTTAGCTCACCACTCGCCACCACCCCCTACCAACTTAGCTCACCACTTGCCCCAACCCTTATTAACTTAGCTCACCACTCGCCACCACCACCCCCTACCAACTTAGCTCACCACTCGCCCCAACCCATATTAACTTAGCTCACAAGTCGCCCAAACCCCTATTAACTTAGCTCACAACTCGCCCCAACCCCTACCAACTTAGCTCATTACTCGCCCCAACCCCTACCAAATTAGCTCATTACTCGCCCCAACACTTATTAACTTAGCTCACCATTCGCCCCAACCCATATTAACTTAGTTCACCACTCGCCACCACCCCCAACCCCTACCAACTTAGCTCACCACTCGCCACCACCCCCACCCCCTACCAACTTAGCTCACCACTCGCCACCACCCCCACCCCCCTACCAACTTAGCTCATTACTCGCACCAACCCCTATTAGCTTAGCTCACCACACGCCACCACCCCTCCTACCAACTTAGCTCACCACTCGCCACCACCCCTTCTACCAACTTAGCTCACCACTCGCCCAGACCCCGATTAACTTAGCTCAAAAACTCGCCACCACCTCCACTCCCTACCAACTTAGGTCACCACTCGCCCCAACCCATTATAACTTAGCTCACCACTCGCCCAAACCCCTATTAACTTAGCTCACCACTCGCCACCACCCCCACCCCCTACCAACTTAGCTCACCACTCGCCACCACCCCCACCCCCCTACCAACTTAGCTCATTACTCGCACCAACCCCTACCAACTTAGCTCATTACTCGCCCCAACCCTTATTAACTTAGTTCACCACTCGCCACCATCCCTCCTACCAACTTAGCTCACCACTCGCCCAGACCCCGATTAACTTAGCTCAAAAACTCGCCACCACCTCCACTCCCTACCAACTTAGGTCACCACTCGCCCAAACCCATTATAACTTAGCTCACCACTCGCCCAAACCCCTATTAACTTAGCTCACTACTCGCCCCAACCCCTACCAACGTAGCTCACCACTCGCCCCAAACCCTACCAACTTAGCTCATTACTCGCCCCAACCCTTATTAACTTAGTTCACCACTCGCCACCACCCCTCCTTCCAACTTAGCTCACCAGTCGCCCCAACCACTATTAACTTAGCTCACCACTCGCCACCAACTCCACCCCCTACCAACTTAGCTCACCACTCGCCCCAAACCCATATTAACTTAGCTCACCACTCGCCACCACCCCTCCTACCAACTTAGCTCACCACTCGCCCCAACCCCTATTAACTTAGCTCAACACTCGCCACCACCCCCACCCCCCTACCAACTTAGCACACCACTCGCCCCAACCCATATTAACTTAGCTCACCACTCGCCCCAACCCATATTAACTTAGCTCACCACTCGCCACCACCCCTCCTACCAACTTAGCTCACCACTCGCCACCACACCTCTTACCAACTTAGCTCACCACTCGCCACCACCCCTCCTACCAACTTAGCTCACCACTCGCCCCAACCCCTATTAACTTAGCTCACCACTCGCCACCACCCCCACCCCCCTACCAACTTAGCTCACCACTCGCCCAAACCCCTACCAACTTAGCTCATTATTCGCTCCAACCCCTATTAACTTAGCTCACCACTCGCCACCACCCCTCCTACCATCATAGCTCACCACTCGCCACCACCCCCCTACCAACTTAGCTCACCACTCGCAACCACCCCTCCTACCAACTTAGCTCACCACTCGCCACCACCCCCAGCCCCTATCAACTTAGCTGACCACTCGCCACCACCCCCACCACCTACCAACTTAGCTCACCACTCTCCCCAACCCCTATTAACTTAGCTCAAAAACTCGCCACCACCTCCACTCCCTACCAACTTAGGTCACCACTCGCCCCAACCCCTATTAACATAGCTCACCACTCGCCACCACCCCTCCTACCAACTTAGCTCACCACTCGCCACCACCCCCTACAAACTTATCTCACCACTCACCACCACCCCTCCTACCAACTTAGCTCACCACTCGCCACCACCCCCAGCCCCTATCAACTTAGCTCATCACTCGCCACCCCCCCCACCCCCCTACCAAATTAGCTCACCACTTGCCACCACCCCCACCCCCTACCAACTTAGCTCACCACTCGCCAAAACCCATATTAACTTAGCTCATCACTCGCCACCACCCCCACCCCCCTACACACTTAGCTCACCACTCGCCCCAACCCCTATTAACTTAGCTCACCATTCGCCCCAACCCCTATTAACTTAGCTTACCACTCGCCACCACCCCCTACCAACTTAGCTCAATACTCGCCCCAACCCCTACCAACT
>JAGDYQ010000016.1:3066511-3143924 GCA_021962125.1 Bulinus truncatus | reverse complement strand
ATATATACATAAACTTTACGTACTACTAATATACCAAAAACCAACTATGACAATTACCTTATATCTATTTTTTGACATGATTACCTTAAATCTATTGTTTGACATGATTGCCTTATATTTATTGTTTGACATGCTTGCCTTATATCTATTGTTCGACATGATTGCCTTATATCTATTGTTTGACATGATTGCCTTATATCTATTGTTTGACATGATTGCCTTATATCTATTGTTCGACATTATTGCCTTATATCTATTGTTTGACATGATTGCCTTATATCTATAGTTCGACATGATTGCCTTATATCTATTGTTTGAGATGATAGCCTTATATCTATTGTTCGACATGATTGCCTTATATCTATTGTTTGACATGATTGCCTTATATCTATTGCTTGACATGATTGCCTTAAATCTATTGTTTGACATGATTGCCTTATATCTATTGTTTGACATGATTGCCTTATATCTATTGCTTGACATGATTGCCTTATATCTATTGTTTGACATGATTGCCTTATATCTATTGTTCGACATGATTGCCTTATATCTATTGTTTGACATGATTGCCTTATATCTATTGTTTGACATGATTGCCTTATATCTATTGTTTGACATGATTGCCTTATATCTATTGTTTGACATGATTGCCTTATATCTATTGCTTGACATGATTGCCTTATATCTATTGATTGACATGATGACCTTATATCATTTGTTCGACATGATTGCCTTATATCTATTGTTTGACATGATTACCTTATATCTATTGTTTGAGATGATTGGCTTATATCTATTGTTCGACATGATTGCCTTATATCTATTGTTTGAGATGATTGCCTTATATCTATTCTTCGACATGATTGCCTTATATCTATTGTTTGACATGATTGCCTTATATCTGGACGACTCATAAATAGCTTGATTTAAATGATCAAAGTTGGCAGCCTTGATTGTAGCCATTCACGACCTGACCCTATTAACCCCACCTCATTATCATTCTAAGTACTATAAGTACCTTACAGAAATTGTAATCAGAATTGTATTAACTTCTCGGATATTTTTTTTTTAGTTTTGTTTTGTTAGTTAAATATTAAAAATAAAGGATGGAAGAACAGGTTAACAGTCAGAGGGGTTCATCTGGGACAGGTTTCTCCGAAATAATTTTATTTCAACTTTAATTATAAATGACGCGGACTGCTGTGTGGTCATTATATTTTGGTTGCCAACTGAGACATTTATGTCACATCTCTTCATTTGTTTTACCTCAAAGAGGGAGGGAGGGAGGGGAGGGAGGGGTGAGGGGAGGGGAGGGTAGAGAGAGAACAAAAAACGTAAAAAAAAAATTAATTAAAAAAAAAAAAGAAGCACAATGTATTTTTCTTCATTTTTTTCCTTCCTTCCTTTAATTCCAATTTAAGCACAGATGATCATCAAGGTGGAACGAAAAAAAGGTCTATTGTTATTTTTTATAGATGGCGTAGACATTAAGATTAACACGGAGAATATAAAAGGATAATCGATATCAACAGAGCGGTGGACAGATCAGGTTAAGAAAATAGGGAGAGATGTGAGCAGTGACATTGTGTGAGCAGTGACATATATGAGCAGTGACATTGTGTGAGCCGTGACATGTGTGAGTAGTGACATGTGTGAGCAGTGACATTGTGTGAGCAGTGACATATGTGAGCAGTGACATTGTGTGAGCCGTGACATGTGTGAGTAGTGACATGTGTGAGCAGTGACATGTGTGAGCAGTGACATAAGGGAGCAGTGACATGTGTGAGCAGTGACATAAGTGTGAGCAGTGACATGTGTGAGCAGTGACATGTGTGAGCAGTGACATAAGTGAGCAGTGACATGTGTGAGCAGTGACATAAGTGTGAGCAGTGACATGTGTGAGCAGTGACATTGTGTGAGCAGTGACATAAGTGAGCAGTGACATTGTGTGAGCTGTGACATTGTGTGAGTAGTGACATATGTGAATAGTGACATATGTGAGTAGTGACATATGTGAATAGTGAAAGAAGTGAATTGTCACCGATGCCAGTAGTCATAAATGTGAATGGTAACAGATGTGAATAGTGACATGTAGGCTAAATAGTGAGAAATACGAGTAGTGAAAGATGTAAAGATACTTCTACACAATCATTCCTTTCCCCGACCACCTCTACCCTCCGCTCTGGCATCACCTGACTACAATCATTTAACCCCCACACTCCCCTTGCGGCGCTAGTACAAATGGAACCCCCACCCCCTTTTGTCTTCCACCCCCATCACCGCCTTTTGTTATTCCTTCCATTTTTCTATCATTTACAACTTTCCCTCTATCTCTCCCTCTCTCTCTCTCTCTCTCTTTCAATCTCTGTCTTTCTCTCTCACCCCCCTCCCTCTCCCTCGTCCTACTTTCATTTCTTCAGTTTCACACGATTGTTTATATTTACTTTCGTTCCCTTTATTTCTCTGCCCTAGGTTTATTATGTAGAATTCTTTGTTTTATGCTACACCTCTTTCTTCTGACAAGTGATTTAGCTGCGATCACTCCGGGGGTGGGGGTGGAAGGCGAGCATCTTTCCAAAATATGTCATTACAAGATGAGAACGGTAATAGCTCCTGTTTATATCCTGATTCCCAGCTAGCAGAACTATTCAAACATTTCGCATTGAGAGGCAGATTCCTGCTCAGTTGTTTTGGCGTCATGATTAGAATATATCGCTTCGTTGCATTGACTTTCATTTTATGGCAGTATCTAACCAACACCACTCATGCAATTAAAAAAGGGAAAGATGGTGGTAACATTCTAACTAGAGTCTGTCACGGAGTTGTGTACAAGGTCTCCTCAGAACAACACCAGTCTGAAACTAAACTTTTTTGTATGTATAAATTAAAATACATATATATATATATATATATATATATATATATATATATATATACATATATATATTGTGTATGCATGACGTAACTTTAATAAGAATCGTCATTCTGTCTCCTCGAAGAAAAAGAGCCTTGAAAATAATTAACCTAGTAGTGTACAATGTATATTTTACTAAATGAATCATTTACATGTGTGTACAAAGATTACAATGTATATTTTAGTAAATGAATCATTTACATGTGTGTACAAAGAGTACGATGTATATTTTACTAAATGAATCATTTACATGTGTGTACAAAGAGTACGATGTATATTTTACTAAATGAATCATTTACATGTGTGTACAAAGAGTACGATGTATATTTTAGTAAATGAATCATTTACATGTGTGTACAAAGAGTACGATGTATATTTTCATACTTTAATCTTCTCCATGTGTGCGTACATAGCCTAGACATATAAACCACACATATATGACTGACACATATAACGGCATGACTGACACATATAACATCATGACTGATTTTCTTCTATATCTATATTAAGCCTTATTTACTTTCTACCATTAACTAAACAAACATAAATTTCTCTTTGAAAACAAAAAAACAAAAAAAAAAAAAGCAAAAAGATATGAAATAAATAATCCTTAAAAAACAATAGTTCCCTATTATTTGAAACTAATGAAGCTATTTAAGTTTGTGCTGAAAATGAAGCTCAGAGACAAGAACAGAACAGATGTAGAAACATATCATTACCATCAGACAGTTGCCAACCTTTCTTCAGATGGCAACTCTTCAGCTCTATAAACAGGAAGGGGTTTTAATGAAAGTAAAGAGGATCCAGGCGTCATGCCTCAGACTGGTGTTGTTTTGTTTTCTTTAAAAATACCTTGAGATTATATTGGATCGTTTTTATGAATAAATTAGTGAGCCACAAATAAAAACTCCATAATAAAAAAACGAAGATTTTTGAAGAGAAATAGTATGTGTACATGAGGATTCTTTTGGAATGAACTTGGACAGAAATACTATGTGTACACGAGGAGTCTTTTGGAATGACCTCGGAGAGAAATACTATGTGTACATAAGGATTCTTTTGGAATGACCTTGGAGAGAAATACTATGTGTACATGAGGGGTCTTTGGAATGAGCTTGGAGAGAAATACTATGTGTACATGAGGGATCTTTTGGAATGAACTTGGAGAGAAATACTTTGTGTACATGAAGAGTTTTTGGAATAAACTAAATTTAATGGATATGTGGAGGATATTCCTTTAGAAAGAAAACTTCAGAACATGTAGGAATCAGTGGCGAAACTGTGAAGGGGCGGTCCGCCCATGATGGCGTTTAATTAGCTACAGCAAGTGGGGGGGGGGCATTTTCAGCACTTTATTGTTTTTCTTTTGGCTCGGGGTGAGGAGGAAGGCACCGTGCCCTAGACGCCACTTAGTGGATAAAATATAAATAAAGATATAAAGCTGTGTATAGATACATCGCCGTAAAATGATGTGACGATGTGTAAAACATATAAAGTATAATAAAGCTGTGTATAGATACATAGCGGTAACATGATGTGATGATGTGCAAAACATATTGAGTGTTATAAAGCTGTGCAAAGAAATAACGTTATGCGAAAAAATAAACAGCTGTTTCAAGTAGCTGTATAAAGATATACCGCAACGTGAAGTATGATGGTAAAGCTGTCTGGAGCTTTACATCTGAGTGAAGATATAAAGATGTGCAGATAAATAAACGCTGTGTGAATAAAGAAAGCAGTGTGTAAGATACAGCAATGAAGGTGTGTAAAAGTATATAAGGTGTGTAAAGGTATAAAGTTGTTTAACGCTATAACGATGTGTGAAGATATGATAATGAAGCTGTGCGATGATACTAAGCTGTGTGAGGATGATATCCACATTCTGTCCCCACCCAGCTGTCACGTAAAAGGGCCCCTTATTCCCGTCAATAGCCCCAGGGGACAGGAAGGTGGGGAGATGAGTATCTCCAGGGCCGTTAATCCAAACCCCGCTTTGTGGTCTCGATATGGGAGTTATCTCCGCCATCTCTGCATAATGATTTTCATTCGACCTCAGCCCCCCCCCGGGTCTGTGTCTAAATGACCCCACCGTTCCCCTCTCGTCACCAAGCAATAGCCTGACCTGCCCTGACACAAACCTCTTTATAGTTTTTTATTAACTGAAGTGTTTGAGTTGAATGAAACCAAAGCGTGGATTCAATCGCTTCAAATAGAGACACACAGCTGTAGTACATATAGAGACACACAGCTGTAGTACATATAGAGACACACAGCTGTAGTACATGTAGAGACACACAGCTGTAGTACATATAGAGACACACAGCTGTAGTACATATAGAGACACACAGCTGTAGTACATATAGAGACACACAGCTGTAGTACATATAGAGACACACAGTTGTAGTACATATAGAGACAAACAGCTGTAGTACATATAGAGAGACACACAGCTGTAGTACATATAGAGACACACAGCTATAGTATAAATGTAAAACATTGCCAGTTAATACAATCGCTGAATTTAATGATTTTTTATTGGAATTTAATTGGTGTTTAGTATAATTACACATTTTTTAACATGAAACATAATGAACATTTGTGATAAATTTTCATGTACATTACATTTTCAGACTTGTTAAATTTGTTTGCATTAATACTCAATGTTTTTTTTTTGTGAGAGTGTACATAATTTACACAACAAATGTACAATTTATATTATACGCATAATATGAGCAACTAAAATAATAATATTACACTTTTCACCAACACTTGACTAGATGACAATGTGTGTCATGTAAACAGATGACGTCAGGAATCGAAAATTAGGTTTAAAAAAAATGTCTTCGATTCGATTCCGATACAAGCAAAAGCAGTATCGATGCTTCCGATTCTCGATTCCGATGAATCGTCCTAGTAGAAATACACTATCACTGGTATTGTTCATGTATTCAGGGTAACTAAGAGTTTACTAAGGGTAGTCAAGACCTAGATAATGAGAAGAATATTCCATATACTAAGTATCTGGATTGTACCATTTCTCTTCGTCAATCATTTCATATTAACACAGAAGATTTAAACATATCACGTTTTGGTTTTCTTGTCACCCATACAATGTCTACATGTATCTTTTTGTTGACATCTTTATTTAAATGTGCAGTAGGTGGATGCTCTTCTTGTGTTATGTCAGGAGTATGGTATTGGATTTTATGCAGAAAGGTTCATGGTCCAAGTATTTATTGATTTACTCATTTTCCTTACGATATCGGTCACACCAGGTAGGTGGGGTAGGTAGGGGGGGGGTGCGAGGGGGGTTGAGGGGATATCTGATTATCTCAACCTGTGTTCAAAGTATGTTATCAACCTGTGTTCAAAGTATGTTATCAACCTGTGTTCAAAGTATGTTATCAACCTGTGTTCAAAGTATGTTATCAACCTGTGTTCAAAGTATGTTATCAACCTGTGTTCAAAGTATGTTATCAACCTGTGTTCAAAGTATGTTATCAACCTGTGTTCAAAGTATGTTATCAACCTGTGTTCAAAGTATGTTATCAACCTGTGTTCAAAGTATGTTATCAACCTGTGTTCAAAGTATGTTATGAAATGTATTTAGATATAACAGTGGACTTGAAGAATTACAAGATTAAATATAATAATCTGTACAACAATTTAAATACTTTTTTTAAGCAGATTACCAGACATACTACAAGGCAGAATACCAGACAGACTACAAGGCAGACTACCAGACAGACTACAGGGCAGACTACGAGACAGAATACAGGGCAGACTACCAGACAGACTACAGGGCAGACGGACTACAAGGCAGACTACCAGACAGACTACAGGGCAGACTACCAGACAGACTACAGGGCAGACTACCAGACAGACTACAGGGCAGACAGACTACAGGGCAGACTACCAGACAGACTACAGGGCAGACTACCAGACAGACTACAGGGCAGACTACCAGACAGACTACAGGGCAGACTACCAGACAGACTACAGGGCAGACAGACTACAGGGCAGACTACCAGACAGGCTACAAGGCAGGCAGACACCCAACATCCCAAATCAGTAAACAAAAATAAAACGATTTTCATTGTTTTAATATTTTATTTTCTCAGAGAATTTTATTTTTTTTTCATCTTAACAACAACATTTTGGAATAACTGTTGATAATATAAACAAATTGAAACCTCACAGCCAAAGTCTTTCTTTCTTCATTTGTTTTTTCTCTCACACAAGAATTATTTTTTTTTAGTTTCTCTATTGGTATTTCTGTCAATCACTCCCACACATCTTCAATTTTACTCACTTTAAATTTTCATCATAAACAATAATCATTTATTCCTCCACCCTCCTTTCCATCATCTCAATATATACAAAACATTTGTATTGGTTTCCTTATTCACTAAGTACTCAATGATAGATGAACACATGCCCACCCATTATATAATCATCAAGATTAAATATTTGCCAAAAGAACAATATATATATATATATAAAAACACTGAAAATTTGTAAAGAATGAATTAATAATTTATCAAACACAAGAAGAGAATAATTTATATAATTAAATTGAATGTTAAGGATAATACTGATCCCCCAACCACCTTCACCACCCCCTACCCCAACTCTAATCAAAACCTTAAGAAAAATTAAATGTTCTGAACAGGAATAAAATTTTCTTTGTGCACTTTTGTCCATATCGGTTACAGGTGATTTAACTCAATCAGCAGCAATCAATTTAATTTTTTTTTTTACCAATTTGTGCACTTAATATATGTAGCCTATATTAGTATATTTGCCTTTTTCATTAAAAACACTGTTCTGGAATTAAATTACATAAGACATTTTCTCAGGCACTGTTCTTATTAATAATAATAATTAAATAATGGTGACAACCACATACTAATTTGTCGAGACTTATCCAGTCGACTACATGGTCAGTTGGTCAAACATTGTACAAATATTTACACTTGCAAGGTCGCGTAAAGACATTATCCACACTTGCAAGGTCGCGTAAAGACATTATTCAAAGTCAGACAGTCTTTTAGAAACATTAACAGTCATAACTGTAATGTTAAGAATATTATTTTATCATTATTATCACATTTAAGTATTTAAAGAATGTATATCACACATTCACACAAAAACAATCTTCAAAAAAAAAAACAAAAAAAAACATGGTACATATTTATACATCAAGGCTGTGTTAACAAGTTTACTCATTGTTTATATTTTAAATCTTAACTTTCATTAAAAGATAAATATTAAACCGAATGAAAAAAAAAACAAATGACAAAACAATTCAAATAAATATATTTACGAATGTGTTGTTTTAAAGCTTAAATAATGGGAGAATAAAGTAAAAAATAAAAAAAAGTGACAGAAATTATTTGCTAGTTAGCACTAACATATACAAACAGATTCCAATCAGCACCATACTAAATGAACCATTTAATAATTATAAGTATCAACAAGTCTAAATACAATGTAAACATTTATTTAATCAAATGGACACAAAAAAAAAATGTGAACATTAAGCCGTTTAAATTGATCATTTGTTTCCAGATAGTGAATTCAAGATTAGGATTGAATAAAAATATTGAAATTAATGGCCTATGAATGAAATTATTTCTAGGGATAAAGAAAGAAACCTATTTCAGAAAATGTAAATAAATATGGAACATGTATAGGTAATAAAACAAGTTATATTTTGCAGAATGGAGCATGTGAAATGTACCAGGGCTAAAACTGTTGCATCTTCATCCCCCCCCACCCCCAACTTTTTGTATAGCAAAATGTATGTGTAACTTAATTTTAAATGTTGTCTGTTATCTTTCAAAACTTGGAGATGTTTTGAATATTTTCATAAAAAAAATGGAAAACCAACACCCCGTACATCATGATGTCAACTTTTGTTTACCAAGGGCCACAACTTAATTACCTGTGACTGCTGCACTTATCTCCCCTCTAAACTCTTGAACTACATTTGCAATCTTAAGAAAGTGCATGCATAGATCATTACAGAGGCTGATTGGTTGGCCAGAATCATGTGTTCAGGAATACATAGTATGATAGGTTGGCAGGATAACAAGTGTACTGTACAGATATATATATATATATATATATATATATTTACTGAAATTGTTTTTATAGATGGATTAAAAACCACAAAATGCCCTGAGAATTATATGAATTTGTAAGATCCTGGATGTTTGAAATAAGAATGAAATATGATCTGAGTGAAATATTTCCTATGGATATTCTGTATTAATTAGATCACATTCATTTCTATCATTATAAATTATTTCAGATAAAACTTATATAAAGCTTCTGACTTTATTACATAAAAGAACAATACAATCAGAATACAGTATACTCCTTTCAAATAAATGTATCAGTCCAAATGAAAATTACAGAAAGATCCACTGAAACTAATGGACTGAAAATCAATGATAGTATGTTATTGCAAGATGGAGACACACCAAAGAAATTGAAATCCCACCTTCCCTCTTTAAAAAAAAAAAAGAAAGGAAAGTAAAAAAAACCTTTTATTTGTAATGATGAAGAGATAAATATTTGGTTTATACTTAAATAAAAAGGAAAAAAGCATCCAGCTTTGGATAGAATTGAAGGAGCCAGACATGAATGATATCAGAGTTACCATTGACTTGTGTTAATAGGAAACATGAGTAGAGTCTCTAAACGTGAGGGTTTAGTGGAGAGAGATTATAGGAAGCTGTGTATTACCTCAGGAATGTTAACTCAATATTACACAGATGAGAGAAATGTTTGTTCTGGGTTTTATTTAGTCTTCCACATTGTAATGGAACTCTGGCATCTTTTAACGATTCTTTTCTCATTTTATTCATGTATTTCTGTGTGCGTGTGGTATGAATGTCTTAAAAAATAAAATAATATAGTCCAGAAAAGTGATCCTATCTTGTTTAGTCTACTATCAACCAAAATCAACAAACAAATGATATGTCCAGTCACAAGAGAGCTACATACTTCACTGTGAAGACAGCCCCCCCCCCCCTTATGGACACAGACGGTACTCATGAAAATAACCAAATTTAGGTAAGAGGGAAACACACACTCAATAGAAACAACTCCTAGTTCCCTCTTCTCTCCCTTTATCTGCTCAATAATTTTTCTCCCGTTGGTTAGAGAGGGGAATGAAAAAAAACACAAGCCCTCTGGTGTTCAACTGCAGGTCGGACGGTCATACATTTTTATTTGTTGAGAGTTGTCTGTCCTTTTTTCCCCTCGCCGGCTCTATTCCTAAACATCGAGTTCACACTGAGAACTTTCTAAATTTATTAGATCATAACAAAGAGCAAACAGATGTACTCAACAGCCAAAGGGGGGTAGAGTAGAGAACTCTTGGTGAGTGGAGAAGGAGAAAAAAAAAAAGAGGGACAAGGGAAATAACCACTGTAATTCTGAGGGCCAGGGGAAGAATAATAGAAAGCGGTGGGTGGGGGGGGGGTGACGTCAGGAAACTAAAACCAGTCCCTGGATACGGGGAATGAGATTTTTTGTTAGAAAAGAGAGGGAGAGGAGGGGTCGTTTTTTTTTTTTTTTAAAGTAATGGAATAGACGTGATTATGTTCAAGACACGGGGGTTTGTTGCTAGCCTGTGATATTGATGGGTGTTGGAACTAGGGTAACGAAAGTAGGGGAAACAAGCTGAACATGTGGGGGGAGGGGGGTTGTACAGCTGGAATGTTTTGGAAATGAACCTCTGGACACAACAACAAAACCCCCACCACCCCACCCCCACCCCAAAGATGTAGACCATTGCAACAAAGTTGATTTGTTTTTTAAGTTTAGATTTTCGTGGAGATGACGTCAAGTTTTGTGGGAGTTTGTCTAGTACGGCAGATAACAATTACAGCATCATTATGTCCAATAGGAGGACTTAACAGATGATTTAATTTAATTCATTTGGTCAGTGAGCTTGATATGAAGTAAACTAGATACACAGCATGTTTACTTCCGTGACCACAGGCCCGTAGCGTGCGGGGGGGGGGTAGGGCCAGGGGGCCGGGCCCCTCTTAGTTTTGTCTGGCCCCCCTCTGCTTTTTTGGTCTACCTAGTAACATTTATTTCCTGCCCCCCCCTTTCACGCTACGGGGCTGCGGGACCACCAGATCCGCTCTTGTGGAATGGGCCAACTAGGTGACCAACAGCGAGGGCCTGAACTTCAATAAGGGGCCCTTTATTAATTCTTAGTAAACTTTATGCTAGTTGGGCCCATACAGTACCTAGGGACTACATTGTTAGTCTCTGCCTAGGGCCAGCTAATACATCGGAACAGTTCTTACTTCATTCATTTTTGTCTTAATAAATTTTGAAATAATAATACACAATAATGTCAGATCACACAAAACAGTTAATGTCTCATATCAATGTGTTCCCTCCCCCCCCATACGCACACTAATAGCGGCTATCAGTATATTTCATCAGTAGACATGTATTATGATAATCCCTTAAAGTTATGTTTACACAACATACAGACTAACAAAGCATATATATCTATATATAAAAAGTAGCGATTTTGATGTTTGTTGTAAAGCATGAACATAATAAGCATGTATTGCATTCACAGTAAGCTATAAACTCAATAGATTCATCAGCTGAATGGCGGAACGGAAACATGAATGGAATCTGAATGGAATCGATCTTGTGTTGTTTTTTTTTTTTTTTTTGAAAAATGAAAACAAGTTCACCATTCAAGGCAGGGGCTTATCACTGGAAACTGTAGCTCTCCAATCAAAGGCGTAGCTCTCCAATCAAAGGCGTAGCTCTCCAATCAAAGGCGTAGGTGTCCAACAAAGGAGTTCAATGGATGTCAACATGCTCAAGAGCCAGAACATTACTCGCACACACACACACACATCATTACAGTCGCCTCTAAGGGTGAGTACTATCTACCATACAGCTGCTCACACTTGACTATCTGCTGGTAGACATCGTCCAGTCTCTGTTGCAGAATTTTTATATTTTTCTCTGGAATGGCGGCGATGTGTTTGTGCAAGGGCTCGTGGGATTTAAACAGGTCATAAAGGTCACGACCTATACTGCCGGACGTGTGCAAAGTTTTCACGGCCTTGACCGTCTCAGGCCGGAAAACGCACAGGGCGTCCAGCAACGTCCGATGAAAACTGGCGTACTTGTCCAGCAGGCGATACCCGTGAAACAAGCCGGACTCGTTGTCCAGAAAGACCAAGGTTCCATCCTTCTGCTTCTCCAAGTTGTGGGCGGGGTTGGTCATCATTTGGTCATTCCACTGCTTGTTAAACATATTGTTGATGACCCGGTCCAGATTGGCGGTCAGGTAGTCAAAGATGACCAGGTCTGACCACTGGACCAGCTCGCAGAGCTCGTCGTGCGTTTTGCCACCGAGTCCGGCGAGGGTGGGTTCAAGTCTTCTCCTCTCGTCGCGGAACTCGGCCGGAATGTGCGCAGGGGCCAGGCCGCCGATGTGCTGCGTGAGCACCACGATTTTGGAGTCGGCCCACTGGGCCAGGGAGAGCTGGAGGTGGACGGTCCTCCATTTTTGGGAGAGGGCGTCCACCTGCGCCAGGAGCGTGGGCGGCATGTTGGAGATGTTGAGCAGCTGCGCGAGGTAGTAGGAGTAGATCTCGCCCTGGATCTGATCAGAGTTGAGCCTGTACCGGGCGCAGGCTTTGGAGGAGTCTCTGAACGTGACCAGTCTGTTCTGCATCCTCCCGCACCCCTCCTCCATCTTCACCACGTCAAGCGCTTCCACTCGCTTCCTCCACTCTTTCACTTCGGAAGAGCGGAAGGCACGAGGGCACGACGCTTCCAGTGTGGGGGTCCAATGGGCCCCGTGGACGACACTGGAAAGATAGGCGCTGTCTTCCAGCGATGTAATGTCAGTCTGACCTGAAGATCTGTTTGACGATTGGCTGATGTTTGAAACTATTGACCTCATTTCCGAACGTATACTGGTAGACATCGGTTCAGTTTTTTCACCGTTTGGTACATGACTGGACAAGACCCTGTACTCGCTGTTTTTGGTTTTACCGCTTGACCTTTGCTTCTTGAACTGTACCATTTTACTGATCCCTAGTAGGTCACTGTTGTCAGTCTTACCAACCTGTTCAGATTTACTTACATACACAGGCGGTAGAGGCCCCTGTTGAGGCTGCTGCAGTTGGTGAGCTCTCTCTTTCTCCTCGCTCAGACTTCTCCTGGACTTATAAGAATGATCGCCCGGGTGTCCGGCATTGGCTGGAAGGCTGGAGTCGATGGGCAGCTGAAGGAGGAGCCCGAAGACCACGCCCAGTGTGAAACCTATCCCTGTCATGATGACCAACGCAGTCTTCATTCTAGCCCGGGACTCATCCCCGGGGTAGGTCGGTGAGGTCCCAGTCAATTCGGTGTTACCCTGGATGACGGAGTCTGCGGCAGACTTTCTGTGAGTCAGTGTGGCGGCAGGCACAGACTTGGTGGGGACAGACTTGGTGGGGACAGACTTGGTGGGGACAGACTTGGTGGGGACAGACTTGGTCCGGAATCTAAGGGAACGCACCGCCGGTGGAGACAAATCTAGATCACCCAAAGTTGAATCAGATCGTCAATAAATCCAATTAATGTTGAAGATCACAGCAGGGAAATCTGAATGAAAAAAAGAAGAAGCAAAAAATAAGTCACCAAAAAGACCATAATAACAGCTTTGTAGAATAGCTTGTTCATTTATTACTATTTTTTTTACATATTTACATATTTTATTTCTTTAAACACTTGATATGTTGAATAGTTTCATGATAAAATAAGTAGTATAGACTAAATATTGCATATGTTTTAACGCAGGGATGGGCCAACTTTTTGACCCGCAATCGACAAATGGTAAGTAAATTTAACAGAAGGGCGGTTACAAGAGCATATATCGTGGTGGGTTGATTAGAGCTAAATATAGATTAAATGTAAATGCCTTTGGTGTGAACTAGTTCAGGAGTGCAGCCCGCGGACCGGATGAAACATCATAGCGGCCCGCAGTTTGTCATTCTCTGGTTCTAAGGTTAAATTATACATGTTTTACAAAGCCAACATTTAATCAAGTTGCATTTTAATAATATCCACATTAGACCCTGTGTTATCATATCTGGATTCATTCACTGGTCTATAGCAACAAACAAGACGTTCATCATAATTACAGATAATATAATTGGAAAGGGCGGACAAAGAGAGGTAATAATGAATCCCAAAGTCATGTTTCTAGACAGCAGTTATTACATTCTAATAACAACCCACAGTCTTATCAAAATATTACCAGCACGCCACTCAGTCCAACAACAACAAAAGAAAAAAGAATATTGTCCAAATATACTTTGAGTCATTTCTCGAAGTTACTATAAGGATGGAACAAAGTACACAACTGGCCTATCTTATATAAACTTGGGGTAAAACATTAGATCGGTTGTGTGTATTCTAAGCAGACGGACGGGACAAGAAGAATGGTTCTTTATTATTTGCCCCCCCCCCCCCCAAAAAAAAAGGATTTCAGTAAATATTATGAACGTAAACAAGAGTGTCGGGGAAGCGCCCCCCCTCCCCCCTGGCGGCCAATAGTTAGACAGTCGCTAGACACAGTCGTCCTGGCCTGACAATGTTAATAGAAAACTAACATCCACTCACAGATGTAAAGATCGTAGAGGGAAAAAAATGTAGTATGGGTACTGAAATAACTAGCCTATATATTTTTTGGAAATAAAAGAGTTTAAAGTTTTTCAGAATGGATTAATCATTAAGTACTTTCAAAGTGTATGACATACTATGATGACTCAAGTGTTATGACTCAGGCAGACAGTTAAAAATAAGACATTAGGGTTCTGCATTGGGACTGTGAGGGGGGGGGGGGGCACATCGTGGAGAAAAAGCAGATGTACGTTAATTGAGAAAGTGGGGAGGGGGAGGCGTCGTGTGCGTGAAAAGGGGCTAAGGAACAAAAAAAATAATAATTGTAAAATGAAAAAAGACTGACGTGGATCTACTTGAAAACGAGGATAGGATTGTAATCCAGAGTAGACATTGAAGATGTACAATTAGTGTTCCTATGATTGTGGAGTAGACATTGAAGATGTACAATTAGTGTTCCTATGATTGTTCAATCAGCACATGTTAGTAAAAGCGGGCTTCGTTTTTTCCAGGTAAGAAATGCGTCCTGATGTGGAGCTAATGAGTAGAAGCAGATTATAATATAGTTTGGCCTGGGCCGGGCGCAGGAAAAGATAACTCGCTGAGTTCACCGGACCCCCCATGAATGAGTTGTCTGCCAGTAGTTCATTAAAACCAGACATATATCATGTTGTGAGAGAAGATAGCGCAAAAGAAAACCGAATACATATATATAGAGAGATAGGGGAGAGAGAGAGAGAGAGAGAAAGAAAGAGAGATAAAAGAAGGAAAGTATGACGCCCACAGTCAACAACAGGGAGTTATGTAGTAAGAAAGTGAAACAGATTGTTTTTTAAAAGTTCATACATATACTATAAATAGTCAATCCCTTTGTTTACGTTGTGTTGGCGATCAAGGACCGAAAAAATTCCGAATTTCTTCCAATGACATAAATAAATGCAACAATGAAATGTTGTTAAAGATGTTACGGTAAATCATCATACTGTGTCGTACAAATAGTCATACTGTAAATCATCATACTGTGTCGTACAAATAGTCATACGGTACAATTAAATACTGTATCGTACAAATAGTTATACGGTACAACATAATACTTTATCGTATAAATAGTCATACGGTACAACATAATACTGTATCGTACAAATAGTCATACGGTACAACAAAATACTGTATCGTACAAATAGTCATACGGTACAACATAATACTGTATCGTACAAATAGTCATACGGTACAACATAATACTGTATCGTACAAATAGTCATACGGTACAACATAATACTGTATCGTACAAATAGCCATACGGTACAACATAATACTGTATCGTATAAATAGTCATACGGTACAACATAATACTGTATCGTACAAATAGTCATACGGTACAACATAATACTGTATCGTACAAATAGTCATACGGTACAACATAATACTGTCCCGTACAAATAGCCATACGGTACAACATAATACTGTATCGTACAAATAGCCATACGGTACAACATAATACTGTATCGTACAAATAGCCATACGGTACAACATAATACTGTATCGTACAAATAGCCATACGGTACAACATCATACTGTGTCGTACAAATAGCCATACGGTACAACATAATACTGTATCGTACAAATAGTCATACGGTACAACATAATACTGTATCGTACAAATAGTCATACGGTACAACATAATACTGTATCGTACAAATAGCCATACGGTACAACATAATACTGTATCGTACAAATAGCCATACGGTACAACATAATACTGTATCGTACAAATATTCTGCTTTTACCAAACTAGAGATTATCTAGTACAAAATCAGTCATCAATATGGACAAGGAACAAGTCATTATATTTGACAGAACCAGTTATAGGACAATTCACACCCCCCCCCCCCAATTTCAAAATATTAGAGGAACGGTTCAAAATGTTCACAATATCTTCCAAGGGACAGTGGTAGAAAAAAAAACGTGGAGCTAAGATTTGAATCCTGCTTAAATCATTGATCTAAAATAGAAATTTAGTAAGTTACGTGGATATAGCGGTCCCGTTGATTACACTGTATTATTTATTATATGCATTCCAATCATGCATTAAGTAATAAAGAAATCTACCCAGAATTAAAAAAAATAACAAACAAAAACAACAGAATCAAACAAAAATGTTGATTTACTGCTCACTACTCATTGAAATTCCAGACTTCCCATCGTTGTGCAATAAGTCAAAAAACATAAACAAGAATAACAAAAAAACCAATCTACTTGGATTAATTCTCAGTTCAAACAACTAAATCTTGAAGATATCTTCAAATCCAACCCCCACCCCTATCCCTTACCCCCCCCCCAACCATCTGACCCCCTGGTGCCGCCAGATTAAACACTGTGAGATTCGTGCAAACAATTTAAAGTTTTCATTATACAAAACACAAAGCGGAAATTTGTTTTAATTATGCATTGAAGCAAACACACGGGCAGATAAACACAAATTTATATACCCTCGTTCTCTTCCCCCCCCCCCCCACCACCACAAAGGAAATCCTCAAGCGACTACTGCCAGGTTAAATTAAATTGAAAAACAAAATTCCTAACCCTGGCCTGACAAATGATAGATCACAGTGTGTGAGATCAGCGTGGAATATTTGACCTGTTTTAATAAACTCGTTAGTCTTGATAGAAGATTTAGAGTCAAGTCAGATAAAAAAGACTTTGTCTCCCCCCCCCCCCCCCACACACACAGTTTCTTTATTAGAACTACTCAGTTTAACTTCCCCCCCCACCCCTCCCCTCAACACTGTCAATGGATTTTTTTTTAATTCGTACAATTCTCTATGATTTCAAGTAAATATACCCCCCACACACCCCCACCCTGACTCTTTCGCAGTGGCGTAAATAGGCGGTGATGGGGGGGGGGGCTCTATTGCACCAGGGGCGTCATTTACAGAACTTTTCTATTTTTTAACATCGTCCGTACAGGCCGCCATGACCTTTGACCTCCACAACGCCCATCACAGAGCAGCGTTTGAAAACTTATCGTAAGAAATGTATGCAACTTTATGGTATTTTACTATTATATGTGCATGTAAGTATAATACATCAATATACAAGCAAGTAATATGTATACGTGCATTCAGAGACGGACTATCGTAGGTTGATGCCTAAGGCACAGAAGCGAAATTTGGGCCCACTTAAAAAAGGATGTAAAGGGGCACTGGTACATCATTGTGAAATTCACCATAGAGGGGACTCTAAAAGTTGGATCCCAAGCCGCACGCATGGCGCTACCGATAGTGAATTCCCAGCCCCGTTCAGTTATTTTATAGGTTGATTATGTATTTTGTAAAGTGTCAGTTTTCACCAATAACTTGTGAGTTACTTAACACAACGGCAAAGTCTGTAGATATATGTGTGTGCGCGCATGTTTGGCGATTGTATGTTGTGTGTGAGTGTGCGTGATGACAGTGAGTTGTGTGCGTGTGTGTGAGTGTGTAGATGTATGTGTGCGCGCGCATGTTTGAAGATTGTATGTTGTGTGTATATGTCTGTGTGTGACGACAGTATGTTGTGTGTGTGACGACAATGTGTTATGTGTGTGATGACAATATGTTGTGTGTGAGTGTGTGTGACGACAATGTGTTGTGTGTGTGCGTGTGTATGTGACGACACTGTGTTGTGTGTGACGACAGTTTGTTCTGTGTGTGACGAAAATGTGTTGTGTGTGTGAGTGTGTGTGACGACAGTGTGTTGTGTGTGTGTGTGAGTGTGTGTGTATGTGACGACACAGTGCTGCTGCCAATGCCATTGATAAAGACGGTGAGATAAACATGACTTATGATCCAGGGTTCGTGCGGCTCCAGGTGAGGCGATAGTTCATGAAGTGTCAAGATAAATGACTTTAATAATAATAAGAGATCGTAGGGGGGTGATTTGGTGAATCCAAGCAGGGAGGGGGGTTAGGGGGTCTGGGGGAAGAAAATAAGCGTGTCAATTTTTAAAGACATGCACTCAATTTATAAGATCCACAGAGAAATAAATTTACTGATAGAAATATCAGTATAGAGGAGTTATTAGCGGATTTAATTGCTAGAAATTGAGATCCGTTGCCACCAGGAAATGCCATATTAATTGCCTCCATTTTCCTGGCTATAAGTGACTCACGATTTGTGACTCACGATTTGATTTTCTATACTAATTAAAAACAGATTGCATTTAAAGTAGCCCATATCGTACCCCCCCCCTTCCTCCTCTTTTGTGTGTGTGTGGGGGGGGGGGTACAGGTCTGTTGGAAATTAAAGATGTGTAACTGTTAAATAGGGTAGTGGAAATGTCTCCCTATATACTCGAAAGCTTGCTGTCTTTTTGAATATTATAGTTTTACAGAACGAATGCTTCAGTCCTAAGTACGTTTTTGGGGGGGAGGTGGGGTGGGGTGGGTGTTGTGCCCTAGCAGAGAAATTGTCTGGTACTGAGTTGTTTTGTTGTAATGTGTAGGGGTGGGGTGGGTGTTGTGCCCTAGCAGAGAAATTGTCTGGTACTGAGTTGTTTTGTTGTAATGTGTAGGGGTGGGGTGGGGGGGTGGAGGCTAAAGCGATAGCACCTGTCTAAGCATTGTTTATCGGTATAAATACGTTGTGATTTATCACATTCCTATGCGTGTATCGTAAATAATTTTTTGTCTGCATTTACGCGTAATAGTCAGTGATGGGTAGGTAGCTCATCTTGGTTTATCTCATCGCATTTAATACCAATGTGTGATGGCAAAGGGGTTGGGAGGGGGGGAGGTGTCTAACCCAATGTGGACCTTATAGGGGTTGCCCACTTTAAATATGCCTAGGAAACGCTTTGCCTAAAATGCACTATTTGTAGAACAAATGAACTTACGGCGCAAATACTGTGGAGATGACAAGGGAGTTAAGAATCGGGATGCTCAGAACGAGTAGCTTCCCTTTTTTTCTTCCCATTTTTTTCCCTTTTGTTGGTATCAAGTTCTTAAATCAGGTAAATACTACGGGTAGACCAGGTAAATTAAATGAAGATACAGGTAGAGGTAGACCGGTGGTGGGGGGGGGGGGAATGTCGGACGGAAATGATGTAAATAAAACTTGATGGTGTCGAGATTATTTTTAATTTCTGTTTGTACAAAAATGCGTGAGATGGGGGAGGGGGGGGGTTATTTCTTAAATAACCTAGTTGAAATACGAGCAGGTCTGACGTCATGAAATCCTGGGGTTCCTGACAGTGTCCATGAAGCGGGGCATCTCTAGACACAAACACACACACACACACATACACACAAACACCAAATGATCGATCAGTGATTGATTGCTGACCACTGTCAACCGCGGGAGGGGGCCCTAAGGACAGGTTGGGGGGCCTACATGTGTTAGTGCTGTGCACATCCCACTTGGGGTGGTCCTGGTACATTTTCATGTGGCTTTGGTTCCTTAAGGGAATCCTTCCCAGAACGGTCGGAATTACAGTCAATCAATAGTAAAATTCAGTGAAGTGTAACCTTTAAGAAGTCATAGGAATATTTGAAAAAAGCTGATGTAAAAATAAATTTAACTAATGTCACACCACTTATTAACTCTTAATTCTTCCAATTATTCTAAAAAGAACCAACGTATTTGGTTATTTTAAAATTATTTTTACCTTGGGGCGAAAATTGCGTGCTGCAAAATAGAATCGAAAAAAATCCCTTAACACTGTGCTATAATGGTGAGAGGGGGGGAGGGTGTTCCCATTTTAAACCAGTTCCCTCACCGTTATGTCTGTTTCTGTAACGCCTCCTCCTCATTCACCACGCCTTTTAAATTTACTCCTTAGTGTCAGACTGGGGGGTTCAATTTAAAAATTTGCATTCAAATTGCCGCCAATAAACCGAGAAGTTAAGAAAAACACAGAGGTGGATGTTTTCAGGTCTATCAAAACTTTACATCCTGTGAACACCCCCCCCCCCCCCCCCAAACACCCCCACACACACACACGTTTTTTTTCTTTATTTCTCTAGAAACATAATCCTGATTTAAAGCCGATAGAGAATGAAGGAAAAAAAAAGGAACGTAAAAAACGAACGTAAACAGGCATGCACAATTCTAAACTTTAATTGATAGTTGCAGAAAAAGAAAAAAGAGGAAAAGAAAAACTATTTCTGTGTTTTTGTTATTTTAAAGATGTAGCAATGCGAAATGTTATCTTTAAACTAAAAAAACTATTAAAAGTGTCTTTAAAAAAAAACAAAACAATCGTTCTTACAGCAATGTTCAGTGTTGTTTGTTTGTTTGTTTCTTTGCTTGTTTATTGTTATTTTGTTCAAGGTGCGCAAAGACTTTCATGGCATGATTTACAAAATGTAAAAATGTTTCATTACAAAAATCTAAACAAAATTATTTTTAAAGAGCCAGTTAGCAATTTGAACATTATAAGTTTAATAAAATATTCATTTATTTATGTAACTGTAAGCAACGCATATCACAATCAGTACTAATGAAATGCTACGAAATGATACATAATGTGTGACATGACTGATAAAGGAATCAATTTGAGCGATCTATTTAAAATTCGAAACTATTGTGTGTGACCCATTGAAGTGAGATAAGTTTTAACAAAATTGTAAACAAAGAACAGAGTAAAGTGATAGATGCAGTCATAGAGGCCTGGTTTAAAACAACTGAACACATAAATAGATAAAATGTGGACAAGCCCAACGTGATAAGAGAAGGGGCCCATTAGTGGTGGTCCGAGAGAAAAAAATGTCCAGGTCCGTAGAAGTCATCACATTTTTTTGTGTAACCGTTTTATTCATGTTTGTATTTACTATATGTATTAACAATACAAAGTACTATTTTATGAATTTTTTAAACGTATGTTTCAAAATATGCACACTGAGTCAGACACCTAAAAATAAAGTACACGGGAGAAGAAATGATAAATGTCATGGTCAGTAGGAGAAAAAAATTCTTTTAGAGGACTGTGAATTCAAAAGATTACCGACTTCAGTGTTAGAGTAATATATGTTATTGTTTCTTTCCAGCTGAATTATAAGAATGATATTTTTCGTGGAAAATCAACTGATTAAACACGTTGTTACACACACAAACACACATACACACACACACGCGTATATGATCAGTAATAATTACTTCAGTTTGTGCAATATGTCAAATTATTTGTTTCTAGACTCACTTGAAGTTATGATGTCATGCTAAAAGTGTGAGACCATAAGTAAAATATTATGTTTATTAATTTCTATAACATTTTTGTTTAAGGAATTTTACTAAGTATCCGAAATAACGTTCACTAAATACAAGTTTAAAAAAACAACAACCCACAAACAGTTTAGATAATTTGAACAAAATACTTTCCTACCTGCATAGTGGGTGCAGGGAAATGTTAGAAATTAAATCCAACTGAGTGGAAAGAGTAACAACAACATGTGACAGACAAGGTTTGTACTGGGGGTTGGTGGTGATGTCTGGCGATATTTGACAAGTTTGTAAGGGGTGGGAAGGAGGGAAGGGGGTGAGCGATTGTAGGGGTGGGGTGAGGGGGGAGGGGAGGTCAGCTCTGATCTTGAAGTCTGACATGTACATCTGAACGTGTCACAAGTCAATCAGTGCTCAGTCGCAGATGTCATTTACAAACAGGACAGATAATTGATGGTTAATGGGTGAGTCAATCCTAAAAGTAATTCCAGCGTGACGAATGCCGATTGGTTGAAACATGTACCAACTTTTTATTGTCAGAATTCGATCAGAAAATAAAATATTCGAAAGATTGTATATAAATCTTTGACATGTATTTTGAATGAGTCTTCATTTTAAACAATTCCTCCTTATGATAAGTTGGGTGTAAAAAAAATAGAGTTCAGTAATGTTATTACGTCATTAAGAGAAATCAGTGACGACATTCACTGGATACAGATATTTTTAAAACGTCGAGATTAGAATTATTTGAATGTACTTAAGGAATTTCCCGTTCATCATCTATATATGGGATTGAAACCGTTCATCAACGATTTATTTTAGTCCGCTATGTCATTCAAACAATCTTGACTTCCTTCTTCACAGACATTGAATCCCACACTCCCTATTTCGAGGACAGGTAAGTTTTTATTACCTGTCTACCTTGAAGCATCATTGGCGATGCTAGGCATGTCGATAGTTAGAGAGAGAGAGAGAGAGAGAGAGAGAGAAAGAGAGAGAGAAAGAGAGAGAGAAAGAGAGTGTGTGTGTGTGAGAGAGAGAGAGAGAGAGAGTTAACTTTGGATGCAGCAGTTACTAAGTTTGACTAAATGTGACGTCAGTAATGAGGACGTCACCAGAATCTCACAACCACCCATCCACCCCCGCTCCATTCGATGTGGCGTCAGAGCTAATGAAGGTTGACAGGATGAGCTGACACAGTTGCATGCAGGAAAAGGGGGAGGGGAGAGACGAGCTGATTGAAAGCTGGGTTGATCGATGGACAGATTGATCGATTTCATTCGTCATCTGAGTCATGGCGGACATTTTTATATATATAATTTTTCCAATGACGAGCTGACATCAAAGGAAGTAATCTTAATCAAATTGGGATGGGACACTTGGAGACTCTAACCTGTCGTTATCTATAGATGTGTAATGTTTGTTACCTACAGGTAACATGTTACCTATAGGTGTGTAATGTTACCTATAGGTGTGTAATGTTACCTATAGGTGTGTAATGTTATCTATAGGTGTGTAATCTATTACTTGGAGCAATATGACTGATTAAAACCAATGAAACAACCGTAAGACTTGAGCCTAGACTACTTGACAATTTCAACTCATCAAATGTTTGTCTATTTGTAAAGAAAACCAAATGAAAAGCCAAATATTGACTCAAAACAACGCATACCTGTCATTCTGAAAATCCCGGGTTCGTGTCCCGGAAAGTCCCACATATATTTATCAGGATCAGACTAATTCTACACGGTTCAAAAATAGATATTGATATTGTTTATTGGTTAGGGATAAAGGGGGGGGGGAGTAGCCATAAGACATCCACGTAATTAAATGGAACGTGACAACTTTAAAAAGAGTAAAAAATAGTTCATCTGCCTTGACGATCTGTCCCCATCGGGACATTGTGAAATCTTCACTCCCTGAAGCATTTACTGATATAAAAAGAAATACACTTACAAGAAAAAAGTCGCAAATAAATGTAATCAAAATTCATTTTTTTTAAATAGTATTAGACAAATGTGAGGGTTTTATAAAAGGAATTTGTTGAATTGTTTTTATTTCTACAATCAAACATGAGCAGCGTTGTCCCACTAGTTCCTCCAAAATTTAATTAACACGAAGTTTTCTTTAATCTTCGTCTTCGGCAAACCTTTTCTTCCGGGGAAATTAATGTGCAGCAACTGTTAACATTGAAAAAATGCCCACGTCAGACCGTGGTTCTGTGTTGGTTGGTACCTTATCAAACGACTGCAGTTAAGTCTGGAATGTGATAAATACGTTCACTGGCTACATTACCTGACGACAGGCCAGGGGGCTGGACCAGGGGACGCACCAGGCGCCCTTAATTAGGCCACATTCCAAACCGTCCTGGTTGATTAACAAGGTCACGTGGTGTGTGCTTGGTTACCTAGACCCAACATCCTTTCAAATAATCTACAATCCCAAGATAAAGGGGGGACGAGAGAGAGAGAGAGAGAGAGAGAGAGAGGGGGTAGGTTGCCATGACAGTGTTTCCATTGTTTAGGGAAAGGTGGGTTTTTTTTTGTGATGGCGAAAACAGTGCGCATGTTTACAGACAGGAAGTGGCAGTAGTCATGTCAACAAGTTGTAAGCCCTACACCCACGCAGGAGGATGCGTGGGTCTGGATGTCGCACTTCAGAACAGAACAAACTAACAAACACAAACACACAAACATAGATTGAATCAGTGTCTTCCTACAATAGAGAGCTGTTACACGTTCGGCCAAGCTACAGAGAATCAAGTCGTTTAATTTAAACTCTGTACCCATGGCATCAATTATAAAGATGCTGGTGGTAAAGTCAAACACGAAGTACACTCCGTAGTATTAAGTCATTTTAGTTTTAAAATTCGAAGTCAATACAAACCAAAATGTTCTTACCTACTAAGATCAATATTTTTGACGTATGGAGCTCATATGTAATTGCACACAATTGAT
Source organism: Bulinus truncatus (assembly GCA_021962125.1). Lineage (NCBI taxonomy): Eukaryota > Metazoa > Mollusca > Gastropoda > Planorbidae > Bulinus > Bulinus truncatus. The sequence continues at coordinate 3,119,184 of JAGDYQ010000016.1, read as the reverse complement.
TGTGTTACTCATATACAGATTTATTTTTTTTAAATATTCTGTCAATCAGATATACAGTGTGTATGTCATTACAGCGTGTATGTCATTACAGCGTGTATGTCATTACAGCGTGTATGTCATTACAGCGTGTATGTCATTACAGTGTGTATGTCATTACAGTGTGTATGTCGAACTATGTAATACGATTCAAAAGCACTTTTAAAAAAAATCTTGTTTAATTGTATTAATACAAAAGATACCATTGCAGTTTGCAAGTTGCAACAGACAGTCATGTATTTATGCTCAAGTATAAAACGGATACTATCCAACAGACGCAAACGTGAGCACATCTGCGTGCTCAACAACAATAAAATATCCAATTACAAAAAAAAAAAAAATACGAGACTTACCTTCGTTTTTTAAGTTCGTTAACAATAAAATATTCAGAATAAATACTTAGGACATATGTAGACAGTATTGTATCACTATAAATACTCAGGACCTATGTAGAGAGTATTGTGTCACTGAAAAAGTCACACCCACAAGTCGAACTATTTACACATTCCATTTCTTGAAACGTCTCTACACAAATTTTAAGTGTTTGTAACTGGTAAAACAATCCACCAAAAAGAATAACAGGCAGTATATATATATATGTGTATGTGGTAGCGTTCCGTTGAACATTGTTGCCAGATTTCTCCTCCACAGTTCTCTTATATGGGCAAAGTTTTGAGCCGTCTGCTGTACGCTGGGCTGCAGTTTCATCACAGAAACTGACAAGTTTATAGACTGGCTGCTCTAAGATGCAGGTTTGTTTTTCATTATCCTAGCAGGCGAAGCGTCCCCTCTGCCGCCTTCCCGCCCCCCAGATGATTCAATTCATTAAGTCGTGTGTCAGACGATTCATTATACAGCAGACATATTTTATTTAACGTATCCGCAAAAAACATAAAGATCTGACAAGTATGGATTCACCAGGACAGCATACAGATTTACTTCGATTTAGGTTAAAAGCAATTCTGGTCACAGAAGATCAACTTCATTAATAGTATACAAAAAATTGTTTTATTTCTTTTCTGTAAAGCTACTATATTAGTAATCCATTAGTAAAAAAAACCTGTTTAATTAATTATCGGTTACTAGAAGGTTTAAAAAAATAAATAAAAAAAATGTTTAATTTTCTCAGGATTTTTTTTTTTGGTAAGTCAATCTCATCTACCACAGAATATAAATCATTACAGAATATAAATCATTACAGAATATAAATCATTACAGAATGTAAATCATTACAGAATATAAATCATTACAGAATATAAATCATTACATAATTCGTATCGTCAGTTTAAATTGTTTTTTTCCGAAAGCCGCCATATTTGTGTTTTATTCGATTGTGTGCCAATATTTAGGTGCTATTCTATTGTGTATCAATACTTAGGTGTTATTCTATTGTGTTTCAATATCTAGGTGCTATGCTATAAAAATATATATGACAGTTTCTTTCAGCCATTGGTAGAGGAAATTTTAACAAGTGATGCGCTTTCTGTATATTTATATTCTGTGATATCTCTGCATGATATTTATTTATATTGTGGTATCTACAATATACAGAAAAACAACAATTATTTGTCTTTTATATACAAAAAAGTTGCTCTTACTATGTTTTACACGTAAAAAAAAAGTCAGTTTATAAATGTATATGTTATAAATGTGTTTTATAAATGTATGTTTTATATATGTATGTTTAATATATGTATGTTTAATATATGTATGTTTAATATATGTATGTTTAATATATGTATGTTTATATATGTATGTTTTATATATGTATGTTTATATATGTATGTTTATATATGTATGTTTTATATATGTATGTTTATATATGTATGTTTATATATGTATGTTTAATATATGTATGTTTAATATATGTATGTTTATATATGTATGTTTATATATATATGTTTCTATATGTATGTTTTATATATGTTTGTTTATATATGTATTTTTATATATGTATGTTTTATCTATGTATGTTTAATATATGTATGTTTAATATATGTATGTTTTATATATGTATGTTTAATATATGTATGTTTTTATATGTATGTTTATAAATGTATGAAATTTTGGAACAATTTTCGTTTTAAAAAAAAATACTTTGGTAAAGATTTTTGACATTGTTCTCCACCTACTGGCATTATTTGTTTAACAAACATTATATACGAGATAGAATATACTTAAGAAAAAATGGTGTGAACAAATGTGTACGTCAATATTGGTTGAGTAGGAATGTAGGTTCTTGGGTCCTATGATCTTCTGGAAGACTAAGATATTTGGTGGGGGGGAGGGGGGGGGCTCTAGGTTAAAGTATTAGTCCGGCCCCGTAACGGCTCAGACTTCATTGGATCAAGCACAGGAAAGAAGGGGGTTAGATGGTTGGAGGGGGGGAAGTGGGGCCTGCTATCTCAACGGACGGTCCCAATTACTGGTCTCTGAATGGCAAAGACATAAAGAGAGATAGAACAAAAAAAAAGAATGTATTGACAAAAACCTGACGAACTGTACAAGATGTTCAAGAAGTACAAGATGTACACATATCAACTTCCTAGCTCGGGGGGAAGTTGGGTCTTAAGTAATGGGCAGCGGCTTAATGTAAACCAGGACAGTTTCCGTTTAGCCTACTTTTCCAAAGTTGAGGACAGTAACTGTTTTTGTTGTCCTCCTCCACATTCCAGTCAGCGGTGACCTACATTCAAGGGGGTGGGAAAGGGGAGGTGGGGGAGGGACTCGATGACCATTGACCAACATTTATGAGGCCAACAGAACGGGCTAGTCCTTATGTCAAGGGAGATAACTCCCTCACTGGCTTACTAGAGATTTGTCTGTCCTTTGGTGTGGCCCTCCAGGTTTCTGTCTTTCGTGTGAGCAAGGAATCAACAATCGCTAAACTCCAGGTCAATATTGACAGGAGCTGCCCAGTGCTGGACGTCTCTCTCTCTCTCTCTCTCTCTCTCTCTCTCTCTCTCTCTCTCTTGTCCGTGTGTGTTTTGTTATGATTGAAGGAAATATATACATTTGAGGGGGGGGGTGTTCAGTGCAATAAATCGTTACATATCAATTATCTGACAAATGTTTTGACATATTATTAGCAGAAACATTCCAATGGTGATACTGAACAGTAAATAAACAAATAAACAAGTTGGATAAGCATAACGATTCCAATCAACTACTCTTGTATGTATTGTGTGATGACAGATACATGTTGTATAAATGTGTGATGACAGATACATGTTGTATAAATGTGTGATGACAAATACATGTTGCATAAATGTGTGATGACAGATACATGTTGTATATTACTTATATTATCTAATGATACAGAATAAAGTACTATTAAGATGTATACTTTCTGTTTCATTAATTCGGCTTATTGATCATTTTATTTAATAAGTTAATTCGTTTTCATTCCCAACTCAAAGCACGCAAGTTTTTTTTCCCACAACTCTAATACTGTACTAAGAATCAAAGAAATAGAGTACCCAAAGTTCTCACATAGAGTACCCAAAGTTCTCACATAGAGTACCCAAAGTTCTCACATAGAGTACCGAAAGTTCTCACATAGAGTACCCAAAGTTCTCACATAGAGTACCCAAAGTTCTCACATAGAGTACCCAAAGTTCTCACATAGAGTACCCAAAGTTCTCACATAGAGTACCCAAAGTTATCACACGTCTGTATTTCTTTAATACCCATGTAATATTGTCAATTCATGTGAGTAGATAAGTAGGGAAAGAGGGGCGGGGGAGGTCGGGCTGTGTGTAGAGTGTCGTCCTGAGGGTCCGGGGGTCTCTCTCATCGGGGAGAAAATGGAATTTTTCCATGTCATGTCTAAGCTTAGTTAATAGCTGCTGGGAATTAATTTTTTTTTTAAATATTACTAATTTTAAAATGTACCTCAATAAATATTCGTATATAACTTTGCTAATAACTAACAACAATATATAATTATGTAACCAAAGATGATTTAAAAAAACAAAAACAACTACAACAACAGCAGCATAGAACTTGTGAAAAGGACATAAACAAAAAAACCCAGCCAGAGATTAAGTTTATTCATTCAAGTGCTCCAACAATTTTCCCTTAGCCTATTTATTTATATATTATCACGAAGACCCTGTATCTCAATTCATTAAATGCATTGTTGACTTTGCCGGCTCAAAAATGTGCTTCGAGGTGGATTGAAAGACAATGGACCTCCTTTATGTACTGATTGAATGATTGAGCAGTGGGGGGACGGGGTATGAGAACCGGGGGGGGGGAGGGGGAGGGGCATGCGTGTGAAGGTTCCAATTTCTTAATGCAGAGTGCAAACTTCGGCTACTTCATGAGAGTATTTTTGTGTTTACTTTCAATACAGGTGGAATAAAGACAGGGCTATAGCACGCACCCATGAAACACAGACGTACAGACGAACGTATTGTCTGGCTGGGTGTGGGTGCAAGGTGTCCTCTGGAAGGGCGAAAAGGGGGGGGGGGTCGTACGGGCGTCGGGTGAGAATCAGCAGTGACTACAGAAACCAGATCTGATTATATCAAGTGGTGCTTGCTAGTGGGGACTGTTCTACTCTACCACTAGCACAATGAAATATTTAAAACAACTGGAAGAGAATGACAATATAGCATTTTGTTTTCGACAGACAGGCAGGCAGACAGACAGAGAGTTAGACAGACAGAGAGATGGACAGGCAGAGAGACAGATAGAGAGCTAGACAGACAGAGAGTTAGACAGACAGAGAGTTAGACAGACAGTGTTAGACAGACAGAGAGTTAGACAGACATAGTTTAAAATTGGATGTAATTATTTTTAGCTTCGATTTGTTTAATATTGACTTTCGTGTTATTATTTTTTAATGTCTGCATTAATACATTTTTTTTTCCTTTTTTTTTCATCTGCATATTCCTGAAAGCTTCGCAAATTGAATAAGAACCGTGCAATCAAGTTTTGACCCCAACAGATAAAAATAAATATGTTAATTGACGGATGTTGGCTAATTTAAAGTTTGAAAACATCGCGATATGGCTGTTTACGGCAATATTTTATTTATTACGATTGTGTGGAAATATGAAAAGTTTGGATGAGGCATTTTTAAACTGACGAAATTTATTTATTTTTAAATATCATTTATTGTCTCGTCACGATACACCAATCTTAATGACGTCATATCAAATAATTATCCAGAGATTTTTTTTTTGTTTCGTGTTTCAGTACAAAATGAACTAACAGAACAAAGTTCGTGATCATACAGCTGGTATGGCAGCCAAGGAAATGAAGAACTCTTCTTTTAATGAAAAAGAGACGTGACGTTACCAAGGAAACCAAGTATGGACAAAACCATCGGGAGGGATAGAGACAGAGCTTCTTTGTGGTTCACTCAAAATATTATTTTTTTTATCAATAAGTCAATTTTTTATTCAGGCTTCTGGGTGGAAGTTTAAAATATTAAATGAACCTTTTTTATTTTCAAAAGGAAGAATTTATTGAAAGGCAAGATGATATTAAGATATTGGAATGTTCTCAGGAGGACGTTTTGGTGCAGTAAATTAAAACTATCAAAAGGCTTGTGTTGTTATACAATAAATGTATACTTAGAATTAAACATTATAGTAATACTAGATGTACCCTGCTAAAACCTTTGCATATATCCCCTTAAGCATGATCGGTAAGCTAGGTTATTTTTTGGTTTCGGGCAGATCCGATTTTGTCTGGAATACTGTTGAATTAATTCTTTACTTTCGATTTAAAGCAGAACCCAGACCGCTACTATATATATATATATATATATATATATATATATATATATATATATATATATATATATATTATTTTAATGAACAATAGAAGTAAGAACAATACCCAGTTATACAACAAAGGTGTTGGTCTGGAACAACGTGTAATGTAGGTCAGCAGATGGGAGAAATGGGTCAATAGAAACACTGGTAGATTTATCGATAGAAAAAAAAAATTAACTGGACATACAAATCGTCCAAAGGGGGGGGGGATAAATAACCTGTTTCCTCAATCCAACGTTTTAGTTAAAAAGTTCATACAGTCATGGGACAGCATGAACTTGGATGTATCAGCCGTTCATTTATATACGTTCATATGGTACACACCTCGGCACACCACTCAGCACCCCATAGTCTGGGTTTCTTCTCGGTAATACCAACAACTGCCGGGGATATTTGATGTTATCACATTTCATCCTTCAGTTAAGATATGAGTGTGTGTGTATGAGAGGGTGTGTGAAAGGGTAGGGGAAAGGGAGGGAGGGGTGTAAAAATTAGCCAGATTTAGATGCCAACAGAAACACGGGGGTAAAACAAGCTTAGTGCAAGCCACTTTCTATCACCAGAATAAGAGGGGGAGGGACGAGGAGTGGAGGGGGGTACCGGACCAAAACAATGCCAGGGCATGGGGGTTTGACTATAAACCTGATCTCCTAAACACGGGGCAGAGACCACTGCAAGACAAGCGTCTGTCACACCTTTGAAAAAGCTGAGTTTGGTGAGAGAGTTATGCCACCTGATAGGTACTGTGTTAGGGTTAAACGGTGTACAAAGAAATGGGAGGGGGGGGGGGGAGTGCATATTGATAGAAGTAAAGCGTCTGTTTAGTTTAGTGGCAGTCCAGATAGCGCAACTGAATGATATGCTGAATGATAAGCCGAATGATATTCTGAACGATATGTTTTAAGTCCATTAGTTTTCAGTACATTATAATTCACTTATAAGAGGCCGTAGAAAAAATGATTTTAGCTAAACTGGCCAGCAAAACATCAGACAGGCCATACTACCTGAACCCTAGACAGGCCGTACTACCTGAACCCTAGACAGGCCGTACTACCTGAACCCTAGACAGACCGTACTACCTGAACCCTAGACAGGCCATACTACCTGAACCCTAGACAGACCGTACTACCTGAACCCTAGACAGGCCATACTACCTGAACCCTAGACAGACCGTACTACCTGAACCCTAGACAGGCCGTACTACCTGAACCCTAGCCCGTACTACCTGAACCCTAGACAGGCCATACTACCTGAACCCTAGACAGGCCATACTACCTGAACCCTAGACAGGCCATACTACCTGAACCCTAGACAGACCGTACTACCTGAACCCTAGACAGACCGTACTACCTGAACCCTAGACAGGCCATACTACCTGAACCCTAGACAGGCCATACTACCTGAACCCTAGACAGGCCATACTACCTGAACCCTAGACAGGCCATACTACCTGAACCCTAGCCGTACAACCTGAACCCTAGACAGGCCGTACTACCTGAACCCTGACCGCTTGAAAGACATGTCTAATGCAGCGCCCCCTGTCACTGATAACTCAGTATTACCCGCCCCCCGCCCCCACTCCCACCCCAGGGGGAATGAATATTCCACGTCTAAGTTAATTAATAACTTAAGAAAAAATCACATATGTTACAGCTAAAATGACCATTAGCAAGATTTAATAATAAGACAATATCGACCTTACACATTGTGACCCAATTAGTCTTTTCATTGACCATCACAGTTTTATTATTAGCTCATCAAAACTCGATCGCTCGAAACCAATGAACACTGCCCATATGCCACAGCACGCTCTCACGCACAAAAGTCCAGGTCAGTTAATGGTCACACTGCTCTCAAGTCTAAAGGTCATCCGCTGGTCAGCACTATCTCAACTTAGTCAATAATTTATTAGAGGCAGGGATACTACTACACAGTATACAGCAGTATTTGGTTAGTTTTACTGTTAAACTCAACCTGTCGCTGACCATCACACACTATAAAGCTTAATGATAATTGCATTTAAACAGATAAGAACTGTGTCCTTTAGATAGATTAGAACTGTGTCAATGAGACAGATATGTAGAGTCATTTTGACATGTGTATAATGTGTCATTTAAGCATATATATATAATGTGTCATTTAGACATATCTATAATGTGTCATTTATATATATATATATATATATATATATATATATATATATATATAATTTGTCATTTAAGCATCTATAAGGTGTAAACTTTGACAGATAAGTACTGTGTCATTTAGACATATCTCTGCCATTAAAACATACAAGTACTGTGTCATTAAGGCAGATCTATATTCCACGCAACTGTAGCCACTAGCCAGTAGTAGCTAATGTCAGGGTGGGAAACAACGTGTGGCTGTATTGCAAATGACAGGTTTTGATTGTAACGTTAAATGTCTTAGTGAACCAATGGGAGGTTACTTCAATGTGAACTTTCCTTGTGAACTTAAATGGCGGTTAGTTATGACGTAAAATATCTTAGTGAACCGAATTGGAAAATGTCCCATCCAACTAATATAACATATTTAGTTCATGTCACATCCACATTGCCACTTCACGTGACATCCCACTTTGCCACTTCAGTGACATCCCACATTGCCACTTCACGTGACATCCCATTTTGCCACTTCACGTGACATCCCATATTGCCACTTCACGTGACATCCCACGTTGCCACTTCACGTGACATCCCATTTTGCCACTTCACGTGACATCCCACATTGCCACTTCACGTGACATCCCCACTTTGCCACTTCACGTGTTGATATTCACCACATATTTCCTGTACGGGATCAACTCTCCAGTGAGACAAACATAAGATATCAACTAATGGGGGGAGGGCGGCAGGTGTTTGTACCCAATAGAAGATATCAACTAGCGGGGTGGTGTGTGGGGGGGGTGGGGGTGTAGTCAGGTGTATGTACCCAATAGATGACTCACTCACCAAGAGTCAGCATCGCGACGTTTACCGTCCAATAATCCAATTAAAATTCAAACTGACAAACACACATGTTATGCCAAGATCAGGACGCCCGCAACCCCCCCCCCCCGCACCGTCCACCACAGCACCCTAACCCTTCAACTTAAAGATTACGAAAACAGAAAATTGTGTGGAACAACAAAAGAAAACCCGTGAAACATGTTATCAGTCAAAACAATAAAATGAATATATAACATTTGGTGAAGACATGCGTGTGAGTGTGGTGGTGGTGGTGGGGAAACACCTGATAACAGAATTTGATTTAATTCACATCGGCATGTCTTTATGATTTCAGTCATATGACGTATGGGAGTTGGGGTGGGAGGGGGGAGGGAAGCGCGTGGGGTTTGGGGGGGGGGGTGGAGGGCGAAGTGACTGTCAGATCAACCGAGGCCCCTGACTATGACAGTTGTGTCAACACATTACAAAGATATCTTTTAAGCCTACCTGTCAAATTGTTTTAGATAAGAGAGATGGTGTTGAAGAGAGATGGTGGTGGTGGTGGTGGTGGGACCTCGTGGCGCTGTTAGCAGAGAGGTGGGGGGGGTGATTGTTTTTGGCGTTACCAGAAGTAAAAAAAAAACTTTGTATTTGTTTATACATGTATATACTGTCCTAAGTCTCTTTTCTACTTAAGGATATTTGAAACAACAACAACATAGTAAATTTTTTGTGGGGAATGTCATCTGACACTTACTTAATATTGTAGACATTTGTTTATACAGGTAATAGCATGTCATGGAGCGAACCTTTCTTCAAACATATTGAATCTCTTTACAGATAAGATACAAGCTTTATAATTTATTCTTTTTATTTTTTTCTAAAATGTAATAATCTTCACTTGAAGAATTCATCTAGTGAAGATTATATTTCAAAGCAAGTGTAGTTACTGCTGGTGGTTTTCAAAATATCCTTTAAACAGAAAGTCTTTTGATCGTCATTTTGAAAATGTTTAATACAATAAATTTTACAATTTTTGGTCAAAGTGAAGCATGGATACTAGCATGGTGTTACTAATGACACAGGATCCAGCTACCTAACTGTTGAACGCTGAGGTGGACACAGAATTATCTTCGCGTTATATATAAACTGCGTCTGACATTTACAGATGGGGTCAACTAGACATAAACTGCACCACACATCATGCATCAACAACAGGGAAAGGGGTGGGAATGGTAGGGTAAATTCAGTTTTGTCAAACGTTGTCAGCGCTAGTGACAAAGTGAGGTACTGACAGCACTGACACAGAGCGGACTCAACGCGCACGCAATAAACGGCATAAACATTTCCAATAGCATTTGGTGCTGACACACTAACACACATTTTAAGATCCCTTAAGAGAAACACACATAAAACGTAATCCTATAAGCATACGCTTACACACAGGATGCATGCACACATAACTAGCACACATACATAGACACACTCTTATACACATTGCACACAAATAGCTAGAACACACACATGAACACACTCGTATACACATGTACACAAATAACAAGCACGCATAAATAGACGAACACGCACGGATAAACATCAAAAAAATCTGGCACCAGACAAAGAGTGTATTATATACCCACTATAATACCAGCCTTCTGCATATAATACCAGCCAACTGTTAAAGTACAATCGCTACCTGCAATAATTTCCTATTGAACCGCATCCTGTCACGCGAAAGATTAAAAGACGAAATAAGGAAAAAAAAAACAGTCACGAAAGAAGAGAATGAAAAAAAGAAAGACATGTATTTCAGATCCAGGTTTGTTTATTAAATTTTTAATATAAGGTTTTTTTTAGTTGTCCTCAATTTACTACCTAAAACTAAGTCCAGTTACATATGGTGGGATAACTCTTGTTTTTAATCTTTAGATATCGGGTCTTTTTGAAGTTCTAATACCGAAATTCGCCAGATTTCCAGCGTTTAGTGGCAGCACCTGCAAGTGAAAGTTGTTACGTCTATACAACGCCGTCATAAACTGATAACATTCACTTCATGTTTGGGGTGAATAAAGAAAGTTTACCTATTTTTTTCCCCCTCTCCTTTGACACAGTCTAATCAAAGTATTTTGTACATCGTCCTAGTTGTCGAAAGGTGTTAATTACTTCTTGGTTTTTTTTATTGTTTTTTTTTTATAGGAAATTTTGTTAAAAAAAATGTCACAAGATAACGGAAAAAAGAAATAAAAGCAGAGGATAAAGTAAAGTTAGAATCTGTGGTGAATGTACTAGAATACTGGGAGACACATCTGGGTGTACTAGAATACTGGGAGACACCTTTGGGTGTACTAGAATACTGGGAGACACCTTTGGGTGTACTAGAATACTGGGAGACACCTTTGGGTGTACTAGAATACTGGGAGACACATCTGGGTGTACTAGAATACTGGGAGACACCTCTCGGTGTACTAGAATACTGAGAGACACATCTGGGTGTACTAGAATACTGAGAGACACATCTCGGTGTACTAGAATACTGAGAGACACATCTGGGTGTACTAGAATACTGGGAGACACCTCTCGGTGTACTAGAATACTGGGAGACACCTTTGGGTGTACTAGAATACTGGGAAGGCATCAAATAGTACCTCACTGACCGTAGGGGCACCAAGCTATATATGACATACAGATAGCACAGGCATTCTTTGGTCTTTGGGGGGGGGGGGCATAAGGTAAGACTTGTATAGACATTTGGAGGGTCCCTAAAAATACATGTCGGGGGCCTCAGCACCCTATTCAAAAGAAATATTTATACAGGAAGGGGGTCTCTTTGATATAGCCTAACCATGAGTACGGACATAATAGATTTTAAAAAAAGCAATTTAATTTAACGATATGGTTAAATAATATCCAAGTAAGGTTGAAATTCCATTTTTTTAATATTATACTTCATACAAAATCAAAAACAATGATCAATATGTAAAAAAAAAAATAATAACTTACAAAAGAAAAGTTGATTTCTCAAAATACATCGAACTGTTGAAACCATCAAATGTATTCTCTAAGGTCGCAAGTGTAGACATGCCTTTAAACTTTAAACAAAGCTTTTAAATGTGAAATTTTTTTTTTTTTCTAAAAAGTTTAGCTACTAAGAAGATTGTGTGCTGATGATTAGTATTTTAGTACTTGTGGAGACTCTGACTAGGGGTGAGACTTCTAACCGTTAGACGTATGAAATCCAATCCCTACCCCCCACCCCCTACCCCTTTCCTAACAGTCAACGTTATCAGGGTTAGTAGATCTGTAATCTCTATCACTCTATCACTCTATCTCATGCAAGAATTCCTTGTCTTGGGTTACGAAAGATGTTACAATGGAATCAAATAATTCCCTCAAGACACAGGAAACCACTCAAGTTACAACTAACTGAAAAAATAACCAGTGACATAGGACTTAGATATTTTTTTTAAACTATTTAAGACCTGACGAGGAAATGAAGTAGCCGTACGAGTCCGAACCTCTTTGATAATGTTACATAAGGTGAAATAAATTGTAAACCTCGCCATATTACATCACCTGCCGATCTTTGAGGTTTCCTTCTCATGGACATTAAAAAGAAATAATAATAAAATTCCAGATGGTGAAAAGATTTCCATAGGATTTTCAGTTGAGTCTATTGTTAAACTGGTGGCTCTATTGTTACATTGGTAGCTCTATTGTTACGTTGGTGGATCTTTGATCATCGAATGAGATATGGCTCAGGATTGACCATCAAAAGAAGTCTTTTAAGTCTATCCTTCAAGAGGTTACATTCCAATGGAAAAATGGAGACGTCTGAATAAGGTTTGTTAAGAAATGTAGAATGTTGTGTACCAAAGTAGATTTGGAAGTCTGGAATATTGTGTAACAAAGTAGATTTGGAAGTCTAGAATATTCTGTAACAAAATAGGTTTAGAAGTCTAGAATATTGTGTAACAAAATAGGTTTAGAAGTCTAGAATATGTGTAACAAATTAGGTTTAGAAGTCTAGAATATTGTGTAACAAAATAGATTTAGAAGTCTAGAATATTGTGTAACAAAGTAGGTTTGGAAGTCTAGAATATTGTGTAACAAAGTAGGTTTGGACGACTAGAATATTTGATAAAAATGTAGATTTAAGGTATTTAAGCATTAATTTCATAGACAGACCTGACAAAGAGAAGATAAGTGAAGTATTTGTATCGTAATCTAAGAATAAAAAAAGAACGTCATTTTAAATATTTAAAAAAAAGCTGTTTTCAAATAGACTTTTATTTAAATGGCTTAGATCATATAAATATTTATAGAAATCATATTGACTAATAAAAGATTGAGCACCAATATGGATTAATTATTTCATTTATTTCTGGCGCCCACGCTTTTATTTATTCAGTAAAATAAAATATTAAATATGTGTACGATCTAAGCCATTTTATTTTTAAGTATAACTTTTAAAAGATTTTTTTTTTTTACTTTTTTTTTAATTATATATTTCATAGTATCAAAAATATCTACCTAGTATCTGTTTGTATAGTTAATATAAACTAATAAGAAGTGTACAGAGTGTGATCACGCAAGACTAAAAAAAAATCTTTATATTTTTTACACTTTATTCAGTTAACAGAATTTTACTTGATTTCGTTGACAAAGTGTACATACAATTTTCAAAATAGCGCGCCAGTAAAAAAAAAAACTTTAGACCGCATCATATTTATGAACCCATCCTTAACTACTTGAGAAGCTATAATCTCTTTCCGCTATTTCCCTCTTTATATAAACATTATCAAAAAAAAGTAATTAGCGTCGGGTTCCATAACAATTTAAATAATTAACACAAACTGTTTACACAAGTGCTCAAAATTTTAAATAGATTGCAAATAAACACGCCGATAATTAATTCCCGAATTTCCCAAAAAAAACATTCGTCTACTGTCAGGCAGAGTGACTTGTATAAAACCTATAATAAAATGTAATCACTTTTTTAAAGTTATACTATTTGTGTACAATAATATATTTATATATTACCTGGTTAACTCATGACGGTTTATTTATTCAATTAATTAATTCCACAGGTAAATAAAGGTGATGATTGTTTACTTGTTTTCGACAGGACAACAAACCAACAACAAAAATCGATACTTCAAATAATAACAAGAATTTACCTCTTTTTCAACTTTTAATTTAAATAATGATACGTTTCAGTTACCGTGTTATATGTTTTAAAACATTTTAAAAAGTATGATTCATATGTACAACGGGGTGGGAATTTAAGACGCGGGGGGTGGGGTGCAGGAGAGGGGACATGGAGCGGGGGGAGGGTGATATTAATTCAAAAGACCCTCTACATTCCACAATATGACAGAAGACACGGGGGTGCCTCACCCACGGAGATAACGCCCCCTGCTTCCTGGGTTGACATGCTACACCAAGTCATTGACCCCGCCGCTGGATAAGAAGATATAGACCAGATAGCCGACACGTTGACCCATACTTCAGGACACCAGGGGGGTTGACCGTGGAGTGGGGGAAAGGGGGAGGAATGGATGGGGAGGGGGGTCAGTGGATTACCGCGGAAGCCAGCAGGACGAGTAATACTATCAGGGATGTAGAGCACGTTGGGTGAATAGGGTCTAAGCTGCAGGATCTTTGAGGGCTTTTGTGGTACGTGCTCGAGGGGGTGGAAGGGGGGGGATTGTACTTCTGGGAGAAGATGTGGAGCGGTAGATAGTAAGTAAGTTCAGTTTGATTGAAAAGTTATGGTATCCTTAAATTGATCAAGGTATTTGCTGTTTAGTAAATGTGTCACAAACACACACACACACACACACACACACACACACACATATTCATATAACACAACGTTTGCAATGATGTAAAATGTTTGGTCTGAAGTCAATTAACTACAGACGTTCTTTAAATAGAGTGAAACAATGATATTTCCTAGACCAGAGCACATTGAGCTTAGAATTTCAACATGTTCCCCTCCCCCTGATTTAAATAAAACGGTGCAATTAAAATTGAAATAAAACTTAAATCCAGCGTAATTTTTTTGTTACATAATTATTTAAAAAAAGAAATATGTTATAATTATATTGTTTGAAATATTAACAATTTAATTTATCATTTTAAAACAACGCATTATAAATTAACAATTGAATAATCTTTAACGTTATTTAAACTAATTAGGACCATTTTTAAGTATTAAACAATTTATACTTATATTTTAAGCGCACACAACATTCGACAGATATTAACCGACTGAATACTACTAGAAATTAGGCCCGCGTTGCCCGAGAACTCTAGATGTAATGTGAACCCCTTCCTAATCAAGCTAACTACTGAATTTTTAAATATGATTAATTAGGTGCTGAAATATGCCACCTTCCTAATGTGCATAAATTGCCTACATTTCATACGTCACAAATTACGTTTTACCCGTCAACACTAACCAACCAAACCAAACAACCAACCAACCAAACCAACAAACCCAAACCCGTCACAAATTACGTTTTACCCATCAACACTAACCAACCAAGCCAAGCCAGCTAACCAAACCAACCAACCGAACCAACTGATCAACCAACCAAACCAACCAACCAAACCAACCCACCAAATCAACCAAACCAACCAAACCAAACCAAACTAAACACCATTAGGTAAAGATATGGGTGCTAATTTATGTTACCCGTTACGTTTTACCCTTAAGTCTCTCAATATTAAAATCAAAACGAAGCATTAAAAAAAAAAGCTTTTATAAAAATGAACTGAAAAGTAAAAAATAACTACTTTATTATGCAGCACAAATGCAAGTTGGTGTGGCACGAAACAGTACCCGCGCGCAAATTCAATTAGGCTTTATTAGTAGGAAGATAAAAAAAATTGTACCATCGGTAAATGACGTCATAGAGGATTTTTATTTATAGCATTCAGCATAAAAATTGTACCATCGGGAAAAGACGTCACATATTATTTATAGCGACGTCTTTCCCATAATGCACGACAAGATAGCTACTTTATTAGTAGGAATTAGGGAGCGACCGATATGCCTTTTTACCGATAGTCCGATACCGATATTTTCCCCCAGCATTTTTACCGATACCGATACCGATATTTTCTTTTTAGGGGCTGTCCATTATTTATGTCAACAAATTTTAGGCGATTTTTACCTCCCCCCCTCCCCCTTGTCAACAACTTGTCAAACTTCCAGAGACCCCCCCTATAAAATTACGTCAACATTTGATTACCCCCCCCCCCTAAAAAAGGTGGCTTCCAAAATGTTTATGTGGTAAAATTAGTAGGAATATAGTTAGTTTAAATAAAAACGAGTGTGTAACACAGAACTACAAACGATGCTTAATTTTCCTATTTATTAAGTAATTATATTAAATTTAAAAAAGGAACATTTTTGACGTCAACTTATCTTGACCTCCCCCCTCCCCCTATCTTGTTGACGTAATAAATGGACAGCCCCTTAAGCAACAACAATGCCAAACACGTGTTATTTCGTGCAGTATGACGTATTTTCAACCCATGTCCACATATTTTGTACACACTTCGCCCACGCGTGTCTTGTTTACTCCCCCCCCCAGATACCGATATTTTTGAATCAACAACAATGCCAAACACGTGTTTTTCTCGTGCTACAGCTAATGACGTATGTCAACCCAATGCTTACCCCTTCCCTGTCATATTTCGTGACACTTCACCAACGTAAGTCTTGTCCCCCCCCAACTTCCCATCCCAACAAAAAATGCACACAGATGTTCACTAATTGTATCATTCAAGGTCATACATTAGAATTAAGAAATGCCAATCCTATTGTTTCAAGGTCATATCTCTGATGTAGACGTGACAATT
This sequence comes from Bulinus truncatus, assembly GCA_021962125.1. NCBI lineage: Eukaryota > Metazoa > Mollusca > Gastropoda > Planorbidae > Bulinus > Bulinus truncatus. The sequence continues at coordinate 3,102,539 of JAGDYQ010000016.1, read as the reverse complement.
TCTGTGTACGGGTTTTTTTTTTCCTTATTTTTAAATCTTGTCTGATCTGGTTATAGAATTGGGTTATTTACTGATTTTTTTTTCTGCAACTCTGTTGTGAAAAAAAAAAACAATGTATCGGCAGCCAAAAAACGGCCGGGTCCGACAGGTAACCCATAGTGGCCAACATCGGTTCGATTATCGGTCGCTCCCTACAACAATCGACCGATCCGATATTAACCGATAGTGCCAATATCGGTCCGATACCGATCCGATTATCGGTCGCTCCCTAGTAGGAATAGTGCAAGATTAAAAAAAAATGTGCAACCATGGTTGTTGTAAAAAAAAACGTTGTTTATAGAAGAAAACCACTATAACAAATAATTAGCGCAAAACAATAAATTGAAATTGTATGGTGGAAATAGTGAATCTAATTAAATGTAGAAATGATCCTACTAGGTGGCCAGTACCTATTATTCACCCTGTCATTGTTGATTTTTATACTTTGTCATTTAAAAAATAAAGTAGAATTAAATCTTAGATTAATTGAAGATTGATGTCTTATGATCTAAACTTCTACTTATTTATTTATTTCTCTCTAATGTAGCTTACTGAGCTTTTTAGTCGAATTTTTCGAAAAGAGAAAAAAAAATCCATCTTAAGCCTGGCCATTATTGTAACAGCATTGTATCAAGCAGACATTTTATGGCAGTGTCTGTTACTTACAGATTAGTTTATATGTCAGTGATAGTTAGACGGATTAGAGACACATTTATTTACAGATGAGTCAGATTTTTATATATAACTCTCTTATAGTCTGATTTGTTGTTTTTTTTTAAAGTACACATCGCTAAAAGAAATATTTACTGTACACATCAAGTCTTGTGTACACATAATTATATATTTTTTATTTTAGTATGACAAATGGTTTATTAATAGAGTCTACCTGATGGTACAATAATGAGTTGCTCTTTTGTACAGGTACAATAATGAGTTGCTCTTTTGTACAGGTGAACTTGGTAGAGCCTTGATGTTCTGTTTCTTTTGCCCCCTTAAATTTTGTAAAATAACTCCCCAAATTTTACTTCGTTTAGGGCACCCAATTGTGTATTTATCTAGGCACCCAAATGTATATTTGTCTAGGGCACCCAATTGTATATTTCTCTAGGGCACCCAAATTGTATATTTCTCTAGGGCACCCAATTGTATATTTCTCTAGGGCACCCAATTGTGTATTTGTCTAGGGTACCCAATTGTATATTTCTCTAGGACACCCAATTGTGTATTTGTCTAGGGCACCCAATTGTGTATTTGTCTAGGGCACCCAATTGTGTATTTGTCTAGGGCACCCAATTGTGTATTTGTCTAGGGCACCCAATTGTGTATTTGTCTAGGGCACAAGATATCACAAGAATGGTACTGTGTACAACATTGTTTTGCAGACTGTCATTGTTAATGTGCTCACATGAATCTCGAACGTTACCTTCCCACAAGGCAATAATCTGAGCTTGGGAAGACAACATGTAATGAGGTAGTTAAGGGTGAAGTAGATATATGTACACACTCCACTACAACCTGCATTCTGTCATCTCTCGCTCTCTCTCTTCTTTCTCTCTCTCTCTCTCTCTCTCTGTCTCTCTCTCTCTCCCTCCCTCTTTCTGGTTTCTCCTTGACACCATTTCAATGCCAGCAGCTAAACGAGCAAGTGAGATAACTATTGTTCTCCCAAACCTCTCAGTACAGTAAGTGGGGAGGGGCAGGGGGTGTGTCTGTTTGATGAGAAAATGATGGAAAAGTTCCCAGACCAACCTTTTGTCATCTAGAACAGAAGGGGAGAGAGGGTTAGAGAGAGAGAGCGAGAGAGAGTGAGAGAGCGAGTAAGAGAGAGAGAGAGTGTGTGAGAGAGTGAGAGAGAAAACGGTTAAAAGTTGGAGTGCAATTGGAATGTTCAATTTGAAAGGAGTAAAAAAAAAACTTGTTGAGAGGAAATAAGACCCCCCACCCCACCCACCCCCAACCGTTCCGATCCCTTTTCACCACCACTTTCAAATTTTGATTAAATGGATTATGCCGGAGACAAGCGAATTTTTGAAAATAATACAAGGGTAGGGTATAAATACGTTTATCAAGGAATAATTGTGTAACAATAACGTTTAAAACAACAGCAATAACAACAACAGATGAAGATCAAGTGAACTAGTTTCAGTCAGCTAATGTCTGTCTAGCTGTGTGTGTGTGTGTGTGTGTGTGAGTGAGTGTGTGTGAGTGAGTGTGTGTGTGTGTGAGTGAGTGAGAAGATCACAATGGTATGGGCATTAGCTGATATTAATGTTTGAATATACTAGTACAAGACGTCTTATTATTTAAATATACTAATACTAGACGAATTATTATTTAAATATACTAGTACTATGCGAATTAACGCGAAATAATTAATAATTATATTTAAATCTCCAGACAAAACAAGCTGGTCATGTACAGGTGCTCAATACGGAGTAATGCCGCTTTACTATTGGACATTTCCTTGTGGGGGGGGGGAAATGATATGCAGGGTGTCGCAATGTGTTAAGTCATGATGTGGGGGCAGCTGTTTTATTTATTTTTTATTTTGGCCTCCCCTCCTCCTGCTTACTTAACTCATAAAAAGGAAGGTGTATGTCTCGTGGGGGTTCTGAATATGTATATTGTACTTATAAAAATGACAGACACTTCTAAATATGTATTGTACTTATAAAAATGACAGACACTTCTAAATATGTATTGTACTTATAAAAATGACAGACATTACTAAATATGTATTGTACCGGGGCTAAACGCCCACCTCGCAGCTATTACCCAATCCGCAGCCATTACCCTATCCCAGGGGTCGGCAATCTGCGGTTCGCGAGCCGCACGCGGCTCTTTCGATGTTAAATTTCGGACTTTCAGTTCAATGCGCAAATAATTATAATGATATTATTGCATATACCTATTCCTAATCAAATACCATAATATTGAAAGAACAATGTGAGTGGCTCTTTTAAAAAAAAACAACTGAGAAAATTGTAAATTATAACTTTTGGCTCTTCCATCTCTGAAGGTTGCCAACCCCTGCCCTATCCGAATGTCAACGGTTGATATGCATTTTCTGTTTTAAGCCTTAAAAAAATTATTTAGTTCTGAAGTGGACAATGCCTGGCCACGGCCCAGTAGACAGTGTTGTGTCTGAGATGTCTGCCTGTCTTGTCTGTCTATATCTCTACATCTTGGAGGACATTCCTTTTTTTTTTCCCTTTCTTTCCCCAAGAACGCAACATCTGCCTAGACTCAACCTAAACAAACACAACATTTCATATAAGTGTCATCCAAATCTACCGTCAGATCGTCATTTTTTTTTCTTTGGGTTCATTCAGAAGAAACGTGACCTTCGCGGACCATACGCTAGAATACACACACACACACACACACCACACACATACATATAGACATACATACATACACATATAGACCTATACACACAGACACATATAGACACACACATTTACAGCACATATACACTGGTAGTCTGGTACCAAATTTGATTATTTTAAAACAGCAATTAAGTCTACTGGGTAGGGTGTTAAAAAAAAATTAAAAAGAAGTACCAGTAAAAGGGTGTCACCAAATATTGGAGGGCGGGGTGGGGGGATCAGGGTGGCGGTGTGGCGTCCACACACACACAAAAAAAAGAAAGGTTCTCACATTTCAAGGTGTTGATGGTACCGATGAGCTATCTTGATGACTTGAGGAAGATTAACCAGGACCGGGGGTCACGGGGGATCAAACGAAAGCGAGAAAGAGGGCGGGGGAAGAAGAAGAGGCCACCACCCTCCTCCCATTCTTTTTATTTCTATTCCCTCCCCCAACCCCTATAAAAAATATCTTGTTAACCCAAGCTTGACTCGTTGCAGTTATGTTTTTTTTTTTTAAAAAATAGTTTCATATGAGAATCAAAGACCAGATCTGTGAGGATATTGAAACTTATGAACTAAATAGAATCTTTGTGTCGGGGGTCTGTTAAAAGGTCTATGCTGCTAAGGGAGCGGCAGGGTTGGGAGGATTTCGGGAAGGGTGGAGAGGCCACAAAAGTTTTTTCGTTCTGTATTTCACAGAGCAGAAATAATGTGAAATGTGTTTCCGCGCGGAATATTGTTTTATTGGTGACGAATCGTAGAAGCAAACATATAGATAGACTTGAACACTGTCGATGTAAACACACGAACACACAATTAAAGATTGCCAATGTGAACACACCGTAGAAAGATTGTCAATGTTAATATACCAAAACATTGAAGATTAAACACATAGCACAGAATATAAGGTTTGTCAAAATAAGGACACCATCACACATTATTAGATTGTCGATGTTAACACACTCGACATAATAATAGTTGTTTTTTTTTCAATGTAAGCACACCAACATACCATATAAGTTTGACATTTTGACTAAAACATTCACGTTTGTCTCTAACACTCTATTAAATTTAGTCAAAATGAACACCAGAGTCTAGTCTCACGACTGACAACTACCGGTCACCTGTCAGTGATAACAACAGAAAACAGTTTCTATGAATACAGCAAACCGAATTTGATAGATATAACCAGCTATGAACATATACGCAAACATTAATGACGTCAAAATGGTATATTTCTAGCTATATGTAGAAATGTAGTGCTTTTGCTCATACCTGTAGACAAAGAATGGCCATGCGTCGGGTCAGCAATGGCCGCATTCCAATTTTTATTTTGTAATCCACACTCTTAAAAGCCGCACATTAGTCAGTTCATCAAGATTTTTTTTCAAATTAGAACTAATATATATATATACAAATCAAGAATATCGCTTCAGGATAACTCGCCTCCAAATTCTCTGAACCAATTTTGGTGATCTCTCTTCATGTGTCCGTAAGATTGTTTTTGAACCACGATTGTGTACTGTTCGGGAAACACCACTCTATGTAGAGGATGGTCTAATCCCAGTGCTTTGGGGGCACGGGGGCGGGCGCTTGGCCTCTTTGGGGGGCCCCTGCATTTTGACATCCGACATCATGACACAAGATAATGTACTCAATGTCTCATAAGAACCCTGTATGGCCCATCTGGCCGGCCCTGGTCTACACTGTAACACCGTTTAAAAGTATGTTGAGCATTAAGTTAAGCACAATGATCCGCGATAAATATCGACTATAACCAGTATAACTATCGCCCAACATTAACTCCTCCCAGAAAGTACAATCAATACAAACTGTTCGATAAGACTGTCAGATCTTATTTTATTATCAGGCGACCAATCACAAACAACTTCAGTTAATGTTCAATATCCCATGCAGAATGTGTACCGGAATTCTATTTTTAGAAAAGATAATGGTGGGGTAGGGGAGGCGGGGTAAGGATTATAGATCTCGGCAATAGTAATAATTTTTTTTTTGATTGTTATAAAAAATTGTATTCATGAATATTGAATGCCTGTTTCTGTGTTATATTTAATAAATGGATAAAAAAACTAATGAAATAATTGAATTATTAGAATAATGTTTGAAAAATCTCCAGGGAGATGTCGGGGCTACTTTATTGATAAACAGAATGTGTTCACATGTTTTACAGTTACTTTATTGATAAACAGAATGTGTTCACATGTTTTACAGTTACTTTATTGATAAACAGAATGTGTTCACATGTTTTACAGTTACTTTATTAATAAACAGAATGTGTTCACGTGTTTTACAGTTTTTTTCCCCCTGATGTTGGGACAACGATGTGCGCTTTCCAGCACATCAATGTTTTGCGACATTAAAGTACGGTCTGTACAGACTGTGGTGCTGACAGACTGTGGTGCTGACAGACAGTGGTGCTGACAGACTGTGGTGCTGACAGACTATGATGCTGACAGACTGTGGTGCTGACAGACAGTGGTGCTGACAGACTGTGGTGCTGACAGACTGTGGTGCTGACAGACTATGATGCTGACAGACAGTGGTGCTGACAGACAGTGGTGCTGACAGACAGTGGTGGGGGAGAGGGAGGAAGAAGGGAGAGAGAAAGGGAGGGAAGAAGAAGGAACAGGAGGAAGAGAGGGGAGGGAGGAGGAGGGGAGGAAGGAGGGAGGGAGAGAGATAAGAGGAGGGGGGTAGGGAGAGAGAGGAGGGAGGAAGAGGGGGGAGGGGAGAGGAGAGGGAGGGAAAAGGAGGGAGGGAGAGAGAGAGGAAGGGAAGGAGAGGAGAGAGGAGATGGGAGAAATGTGAGGAAGAGATAAAGAAAGAGGGGGGGGCAGGGAGGGAGAAGGAAGGGAGAGAGGGAGGGAGGGAGGAGGGAAAGGGAGGGGAGAAGGGAGATGGGAGAAGGGAGGGGAGGGAGATGGGAGGAGAGGGATGGAGGTAAAGGGAAGAGGAAGGGGAGAGGAGGGAGAGAGAGGGGGGAGGGAAGAAAACAAAGGGTAAACAGAAAAAACCTGATTTTTACAAGACTGTGGTGCTGACAGACAATTGAATTATTAGAATAATGTTTGAAAAAAATCTGACAGATTGATAAACAGAAAGATATTCCCCTCATTTCTGACAGTTCTGATGCTGACAGACGTGCGCTTTCCAGCGACTGTGGTGCTGACAGACTGTGGTGCTGACAGACTATGATGCTGACAGACTGTGGTGCTGACAGACTGTGGTGTTGACAGACTGTGGTGCTGACAGACTGTGGTGCTAACAGACTGTGGTGCTGACAGACTGTGGTGCTGACAGACTGTGGTGCTGACAGACTGTGGTGCTGACAGACGACTCGATCATACTTTGTGCTACTGCCATGTCCTACATTTTGAAGTGCGTGAATAATTTGTAATTCTGGCAACTATCTGTTTGTTTATTTGATGAGGACATGTTTTTTTACTTATGTTAAATGTTTACGTATGGGTCCAAGAGTTCCTGTACATGAAAATGGTATTTAAAAAAAAAACAATAAAAATCCACCCTAAAGAAACCAAACCAAGAAGCCAATAGTAAATGTGTATGTTTAATTGGGACAGCCGCTTAATTGGGACAAAAAGCCTCGGTCCCGATGTGTCCCAATTAAGCGGAATCGACTGTATTTAGCTAATTAAATCTCAAAATTAGTCTTTGATATTTGTATTGTTTTCATTCTGGTTTTTTTTAGTATTAGGCGATATGTTTAATCTGCATATATATGTATGTGTGTATATTTAGGGGGTGTTAAGCAAGAAAAAAAATCATCACAGACACATACAGAAATGGTTACGACCATTATCAACTATTGTTACAACTAATTACATTTAATTAATTTGATGCTATTTTTTTTTTAGTTTAAATAACTAGTCATAAAAAAGAGCATCTTAGAATTGCACCTAATAAAACAATATAATATATTTGTTATAAATTAAACAAGTTTAATATGTACAACCCCATGTAAATATATAGGTTAGTGTTCAGGTGCCGATATCATCTTCCTAAAAAAAAAAAAATTGGCATTTTATTAAAGATTAAAAATATAAAATAAAAAAAAATCAGTTTCACTGTTCATATAAAACAGGTTGTAATATGTGCAGATTTATTACTTGGACATCTTTACTTGTGAAAAAAAACAAATTGCTAAGACTGTGTTGGTTTAATTGCCACAAATAAATAGCATATTTCACATGTTCTCTACTGTTATGAAGTGGGATGAAGGGGAAATGGTCCATTCACGGATAAAGATCTGAAATCATGCATACAAATATTAAAGTGATAAACAGACTGAGTTGAATTTAAAACCAGTCAGATACTTATTCTTTATTTCTGGGTTTTTCAAATCATTTGAATATTGCGTTTTATTTAACATTATTATAAAAATCTGTGTGTGTCATCGCTCGAGACATGTAATGCAATCAGAGTTAAGTTTATTTCGTGGTGTTTTTCCAGATAGAAAGTATGAGATGACATGTCTAGATGTCAAGTATGAGATGCCTTGTTTAGATTCAAGTATGAGATGCCATGTCTAGATGTCAAGTATGAGATCCCATGTCTAGATGTCAAGTATGAGATGCCATGTCTATATGTCAAGTATGAGATGCCATGTCAAGTGTGAGATGTCATGTCTAGATGTCAAGTATGAAACATCCCTAACCGTGACTGGGGTCGAACACTTTTTCTATTATTCATAAAATGTATTTTTTTCCAGCTTATGTATGTTTAAAGCTGACTCAAGCTTCCGAGCAGGGACTTCGGCATGACTGTTGCGGTCTAACTCTTAAGAGAAAAATGTATTGATGTTTTTATGCTGTATACAAGGCACAAACGAAATCAAGATTTATATATTTGTATAAATTATTAGACTAACAACACATGCAAATTATATATAACTGATGTTATAAATATTTAAACTTGTAGTCATTTTATTATGAACGATTATGCTAGCTATATTCAGTAAACACAGGACCATTTTATAGTTATAAAAGCAGTTTGACCTAAACTGAGATGCACAGTGAGAATGTTTTTGCGTGTAATTTTTTCTGTTTCTTTTACGTCAATTAATATTATTTTTAGTACCAACATTTTACTTTATAAATGTCTGATAAACGAAAAGTGAATAAGAGCTAAACAGTGATGATGCAGAAGTGCATTGGGATACCCCTCCCTTCCCCCCCCCCTTACATACACACCTTTACCTGGACGTGTCTCAGGTGAGTGTGACAAGGGCCTCGAACAGGGCCACGTCTGCCATCAAGGTATCCTGACATAGCAAAGGGCTTTAGTTTGATGGATGATCTTGTCAGAAATATGTCAACTACAAGGTGTGTCACGAATGTACCAATAAATCCCCCATCGATAATCTACAGACTAAATCCCAACGCATACATCACACACACACACACACACACACATATATATATATATATATATATATATATATATATACAAGTCTACACACATAGTTTAAACATTGCTATGGTCAGCCCTATGAGAATGCCAAATGTGTTTTATGTTCAATTGATGAAGACGGATTAATACACAGTACTGAACGCTGACCTCAATAAACACTCATATGTTCACACACACACACAAACGTGACATGAAATACACAAAGATGACATTATTAATCTACCTTCATCTATCACTTGTCATATTTCGAACTTTTAAAAACTTGAATCAAGAATATAAATCGAAATAAAATAAAATAAAACTAATGATTGGCTAAAAATATAAATGGAAAGATGCTTTCTGTGTCATGTAATATATATATATATATATATATATATATATATATATAGATAGATAGATAGATAGATAGATATAGATAGATAGATAGATAGATAGATAGATAGATAGATAGATAGATAGATAGATAGATAGATAGATAGATAGATAGATAGATAGATAGATAGATAGATAGATAGATAGATAGATAGATAGATAGATAGATAGATAGATAGATAGATAGATAGATTTAACTTTTATATATGTCTGATCAAGACGCGCCAGATGTGTGCTTGAGTGTGTGTGTGTGTCATTGATGGACAGGAAATCAATTTACACAATCCAAGATAGCCGGTGTCCAGATAGCTGGTGTCCGTGTCAACCCGTTACATGAATGTAACACAACAACAACAACTGCCCAGGCACCAGTCAACGGATCCAATCAAAACTCTCGATTCGTTTGTTTTCATTGCATTTTCCGACCTCCATTCTGTCCGCTTGCGTGTGGTCCATTAAGAAACACCGGCAAGCCTTGAGGGTCAGTTGTCCGAAGTATTGTTGGCATTGGAGGTTTACCTCCCCCTCCTTCCTTTAAATTGGAAGTGGTCAGCTGGAAAAAAAAGAAAATGTTCCTCCTCGAGGTCAGCAGGAATCTTCTTTTTAAACTGGGTCTGGTTAAGTGTCAAGACCGGTGGATTGTTTCCAAATGTCAATTGTGAAGTGGATATTTTGTATAGATGTCATCCTGTTGATGTCATGATGCCAAAGTGAAAATTGGAAGTCTTCATTTAGAATTTAGTAAAAAAAAAAGAGCGATCAAAAATAAATGTGAGATGTATAATGTCTACAAGTATTGAATGTGAGATGTTTAAATGTCTACAGGTATTGAATGTGAGATGTATAAATGTCTACAAGTATTGAATGTGAGATGTATAAATGTCTACAAGTATTGAATGTCAGATGTATAAATGTCTACAAGCAGCATATAGTAATAAACCATGAATCAGCGAGAGGGTCTACAGCCCCACAGACTACTTACAACTCACATTATATTGTGTTAATTAGGGGCGCCGCTAGACACACTGATGGGCCCACCCTGTGTGTTTTGAAGGAGGTACACACACATTTTCTTTACCCCCCCTCCCTAAAAAAACACATTATACATGTCTTAGTGTGTTGAGGTCATGCACACACTTTACACCATTGTAAATGTATCGGACACAGATATGGAGGTTCCATCCATCCATACATATGGGGCATACAGATATTGGAGATTCCATACATACATACATATGGGGCACTATTACCGTATGTGTGCTTCATCCATACACAAATGTTTCTATTTATGCAACAAAGTACTCTTAGAAGACAAATATTTACCTTAAATTTAGATACAATTTGGTTTTATTGTTAGTCTGTTGTGTTATTTTAATGGCCCATGTTTTATTTTCAAAACAAAAGTAAAAAAAAAAAATTTAATAAAAGAATAATACAAATTTATTTCAATGTCAAAATCAAGTAGTTGGTAATTTGCATTACAAAATAATCCTACATAAATCTAACAATGTACCCTGAACAATGAAGATTGTGGATAGATCTGAGTATATCAATTGTTTGTTGGTGTGTACACAGACAGCAGCAGACTCCATTAATACATATATAATTGTTTGTTGGTGTATACCCAGACAGCAACAGACTCCATTAATACATATAATTCGAAGAAAGAAAACTATCAACATGTCACTTTGTTTTCCTCCTGTTAACAACTGTGTCACCAAAGTCAATCCGTTAATGTTGTTGAGTGTACAGCCCATGTATGGTGTGAGTCGTGTACATCAGGTGTGTTAGTGAATGTGTACTACGTTGGAGTAAAGTGTATTTAGAGAGATGTACAGTTAGCGTAAAATTCATAAATATAGCTTATACATAGATAGATCGGTAGATAGCTTTAAAAATATATAAAAAGCATTAAAGATAGATAGATAGATAGATAGATAGATAGATAGATAGATAGATAGATAGATAGATAGATAGATAGATAGATAGATAGATAGATAGATAGATGGTAGGTAGAAAACACAACATACTAAAAGATCATCTTCTGTCACATGACCAGTTTACGTTCTCCCCGTATATTACAATATAATGTTTGCCTGGCCCTGTGTTGACGTGTTACAAGCGAAACAAAATAGACACACAGAATAAATAAACAAACTTGAGACTGAAACCAGCATCAGAACTCACGCTCCGTAATGATGGGTTGGAGAAGGGGGGGGGGGGGTTGAGACTGTTTAGTTTAGACATTTGGCTGTCAGAGGGTACGTTACGGTCTGTATTAAAGAAACAACAATACCTGACATGACAGTTGCGTCTTACCTTTCAACCCCCGCCGGTCAAGACACCTGTCCAGTGTGTAGAGACCAGTGTCTCGGCCACAGGTAAGTGTACTTAAAAGGTTTAAATGTTGATATATCCACATGTAACGGTGAAACAACACGAAGCTTGTTGGGCTCGCTGCCCCCCCTCCTCTCTAGTCAAGGGGTCAGTTGACGATGTATTGACCGTTGAGATTTGGGGCCACTCGAGTTTATCCCATGGCCAGTCATAGTAGGGTCATTCCCGACTGACCGAAATGAATATGATCATAAATAAATATAGTTTGCTTGAACTCTTTATTTTTTTAATATTATTCTTAACACTTTGTTGACTGGTAAATAAAAACCTATTGTCAAGAACTTAAGTCAACACTAAAATTATAGGCTAGTTCATAAATGGTATGACTTACTTTCATGAATCTTATCCATTTAAATTCCAAGTTTCGTTAATTATTGAATTCACACACATAACTAATTCATATAAAATCTACAAACATATATTTATAAATATTTTGATCTATCCTTCACGTAATATTTCACCACTTTTATTATCATCAACGGTGACCGATTTACATCCATTTGAAGTGAATTATTTCAAAACTAAAAAATCCTTTCCTTTCTTAACAAGCGGTTCTTTTCACTATATAAACATCAACTGCTAAATATCAGAAATTTCTTTTTAAGAGGAACTGGTAATTTTTTTTATCATTATTATATTTTAGCCCCTCGAAAGTCTACGAGAGACGACTCGTGTGTTGTGGCTGATTTCGCGGGCTGCTCGTTCAACGATGACTCGGTTGTACGAGAGAGAGAGAGAGAGAACTGCCAAGCCGTCCCCCCTCCGATTTCTCCAGCATACAAACAGTTCACTACTAAATCGCTTCACGCCTCTCAAAAAAAAATCCAGCTGAATGAGGGGGGGAAGGAGTGGGGGGGATAAGAAAGGTGCAATGGGGTGGGGGGAAGGGGTGTAAGAGTGGGTGGTTACCTTTTGAAGAAGAAAAAAAATGAAAAGAAGGGAAGAAATAATAAAGACCTGGCTTCTTATTCGCTGTTTCCCGTCAAAAGCCGGGCACCGGCTGTTGCACGCGATGTACCGCGAGAGAGGAAAATTATTTTTTTTTTCTTCTTCTGTTGTTTAGAACGAAAAATAAAGCAGTTCCCCCCCCCCCCCACCCCAACCAGCCACGTGAGATTCAAACAAGAGAAGGGGGTGGGGGCATATGCCAGGAATTTTATGAGTACGTCGTCGAATACTCAAATAGGGGATTGGGGGAGGGGGCAGCAAATGAAAGAAGAAAAATAATTCACAGAGAAATAATATAAAACACACAGAGAATTAAATTTATTAAAAAAAAAATCTGAAAAAGTGGGTGATTATCTGGTGGTGGTGCATTTTTAGTGACTGTCTGGTGGACTGAAGTTTGTTTATTCTGTTAGTAGTTTTTTTTTTTACTCTTTGAATGCATCTGGCACTGACCTATGTGTGTCATTTTAAAAGCTCTGGACTTTAAACGATTTCATTTGATGCACAATTATTTCAAAATAATATCTAAAAATCCAGATAACATACTATTTGAATTCTCTGTATAACGCTTTTTTGTTTAACTCTCTAGGGATTGATGACACTGGCTGTACACATCTTCACCTCGGCTTATCTCAGAGACGGCCCTCATGATGCAGCAAACGTAGCACCCACCTTAAGCCTCATGATTTAACAACTGTAGCATCCCCCCGAAACCTCATGATGTAGCAACTGTAGCACCCACCCTAAACATCATGATGTAGCAACTGTAGCACCCACCCTAAACATCATGATGTAGCAACTGTAGCACCCACCCTAAACATCATGGTGTAGCAACTGTAGCACCCACCCTAAACATCATGATGTAGCAACTGTAGCACCCACCCTAAACATCATGATGTAGCAACTGTAGCACCCACCCTAAACATCATGATGTAGCAACTGTAGCACCCACCCTAAACATCATGATGTAGCAACTGTAGCACCCACCCTAAACATCATGATGTAGCAACTGTAGCACCCATCACCCACCCTAAACCTCATGCTGTAGCACCCACCCTAACCCGACCATCTTGTCTGCTGAAGTCATCACTAATAATCAGCCAACAAAAGAAAACAAACTTTGGGAAATCTCAAAGCAGAATTTTTTCTCTTCACTGAACATCTTTATCAATTGCAACAAAATCAAACAAAATCTTCTCAAACTCAAACACACACACACACACACACACACCAACAGCCCGTGAAATTATTAATGGTATGCTCTTAATCAATGCCTGCGTTAAATATATAGGTAATATTATTACATGTTATAGTATACTATCATTACATGTCATATTATAATATGATTATTATGTCATATAAAGTTTAACGTATTGTTGAAATATTCAGCTTGGTGTTACCTATTGACTTGTCTCTATATCACCAAAATAAACATTTCGTTGTTCTGAAAACGTTTGGAAAGATTAAAGCCCCCCCCTCCTATGCCACGCCTCAAAAGGACACATGTACTACAGTAAAGGTAGAAACCATTTTGCTTACCAATCCTTTGGCCATAATGGTTGTATATCTATAACACATACCTATATATATATATATATATATATATATATATATATATATATTATAATATAAATAACAGCGATTTGGGTTCTGCATTAAATCGAAAGTACAAAATAAATACAACAGTATTCCAGTTTAAAATACAATCATGAAAAAATCGGATATGCCCGAAACCAAAAATAACCTAGCCTACCGATCAAGCCTAAGGGGGGTATAACTCTATGCAAAGGTTTTGCAGGGTACTGCTAGTATATGGGAGATATTAACGTTGAGTGGATAAGTAAATAGTTTGTTAAAAATAGCGAAACATTGTTCATATTTTGTCTGTAAATAAAACATTGCCGGCCTTTTTTTTTTTAAATTTCAAATGTGAGTAAATGAATGTAGAATGTAGATTATTCAATGATAATAGTAGAAGACGGTTATTTATGCAATCATTTCATCTCGTGTGACTACTAAATCTCCACAAATACGCCCCAACACACACACACACACTAAACACACACAGTTTAACTTCTAGCCCACTGTGGCTCAACATGTTTATATTTCAGCACACACCTTCAGCTGACCTCTAACCTCTCAACCTTTTTTTCATTTTTTTTTTTACATCCTTAGGCTTAGACCCTATTATCCCCTCCCCCCTCCCACTCCCCAACCCCTTTCGGTCTCACACACACAGCAGTTGGTGTCCGGGGGGGGGCTACGGCAATTGAATGGATCCATTCTCTGGTTTTATGGGAAAATGAGAGAGAGGCAGACAGTCCATCTTTCATGTGAGACGGCCACTCCATACCGCGACCAGAGGGGTGCAATTGTGAATTGGTCACTCCAAGTAGAAACAAATTTCCATAGTGTGGACAGTGAAAGTGACCATCGAAATCTGCCCCCCTCCCCCATACTCCATTCACACATCTATTTCAGTTTTAAAAAAGTATCTTGGTTAAAATGTCTGTTATTAAAAAGTAGTTTTAAGTTTGACAGTATTTCATGTTTTAGTTTGACAGTCTTTCATGTTTTAGTTTGACAGTATTTCATGTTTTAGTTTGACAGTATTTCATGTTTTAGTAAGTCAGTATTTATTGTTTTAGTTTGACAGTATTTCATGTTTTAGTTTGACAGTATTTCCTGTTTTAGTTTGACAGTATTTCATGTTTTAGTTTGTCAGTATTTCCTGTTTTAGTTTGACAGTATTTCATGTTTTAGTTTGTCAGTATTTCCTGTTTTAGTTTGAAAGTATTTCATGTTTTAGTAAGTCAGTATTTATTGTTTTAGTTTGACAGTATTTCATGTTTTAGTTTGACAGTATTTCATGCTCATACTAAAATGATTTTGCTTTCTGTCTTCATGTATGACGGTGATCCATTAACGCTAAAGGACTAAAACATGCAGAGATAAATGCCTCCCGTATAATAGAGTGTAAGATGTCCGTAAATTATGAATATAGTTGGGACGGTTGGGGGGGGGGGAGATTTCCCCACAAGCTTCCAATAAATATGCTATTTCTGGCACGATTTTGCTGGTCAACGGGCTAATGCATTCTTCTTCAGAAAGTTAACTAATAATTTCACTCAGAATTTAAAAAGCTCTTGTTTAATATATTGATAGAGCTACAAACATAGTTAAACAAAAATTTAAAGACTATTTTATTAACTAACAAATTTTATCTTAGAATATTCTAAAACTTGTGCATATGCAATTTCTTTATAAGTCTGTGGGTGGTTCTTAACCACATGTAAGTTGGGCACTGGCTTCATGTGAAGCTTGTAATTAACAATAATAATAATATTCTTCTCTACACAAACACACTTCATCTTCTATCAAACAGTACATTTCCATTGTGACATATGTTTCCGTTGAAAGCAGAGTTCTCTCTAACAACGTTTTCAATAGGGTCATAAAACTTTTAATGCTATAACATTGATTTCGTTCAGGAGTGCTCCATTCTATCTACAGTGCTCTCTGTTCACTCTATCCACAATATCAGCACTAAATGGGGCTCGTGAAATACTTCATTAATGGCATTAGTTTCGGTTGAAGGATTCGGGCTGATGAAATAATTTCATGATCCCCAAAATCTGATTCTCTCCCCCAGTAATGCCCCCTTTTGTGACTCACTGACATAACAGAAGCTTCAGCGGACTGACCCGAAGATTTGACTAGTGTCCATTGTCACGTGCTGTGCAGCCCAATCCATTTAGCCATGGTCAAGAAACCAATATAGCTCTGTCCAGAAATTTCACTTAAAATTAGGGCTATCAAAGTGGACACTGGGATTTTCAGAACCACCCCCCCCCCTCGCCCATCCTAATCACGCTTCAAAATATTTCCATATGGCCAGGTCCAGACTGTCCACTGTCAATCAGAAATGACCTGCAGTGACCTTAATTCTTCTTTCTTTTTTTTTTAACCTGCGAAAGAAATCCCAGCATTCTTGAAACAAGCGTGCATGGAAAGGATGGGGGATGGGGGGGGGGGTAAGGGATAGCTCTGACCAATTCAGTCATTTGAACGCCTGAGCTGGTCAACTGGTCATTGTGTGCAAAATGACAGTGAGCCCAAATACGAGACGGTGGGTCAACTGGACTGAGGTCATACAGTCGAACACGTCATACTGGACCATTGTGTTGGGGAGAAAGGGAGTTTGTTGAGATATGGCCCAGAAGAAAAGTGCTAAGTGGTAAATGATATCAAGGGATTCTGTAGGAGGGGGGGTGGAGGTGGCGGCGGGGATAGGGGGATCGCAGCAGGATTGACAGAGGTGTAGTTGCAGTATTTACTAAACAGACTGACAGAATGACAAAACTGACTGGGTGACTGACACACTAACTGGGTGACTGACACGGAATGAATGATTGACAGATATACATATTTGTTATGCATTTAGAATTTAATGTCGGGCGCACTAGGTGCACGCCCCGTGCCCCGACTACCGAAGGGCCCCAGGAAAACTATAATTTACAGTTAGATTGCTATTTACATGTTTTGGAATGTTTTAAATGGGCTCGATATTTACTTCAAACAGTTCAAAAAGACCACACACACATTAAATATATATATATATATATATATATATATATATATACAGAGGCGTACCAAGGGTGGGAGTCCTACTTCGACAGTCCCCCGGGCCCCAGCTTGATAGGGGCCCCGAAAATATTTTTACATTAAATATTAAGTATATTTTCTCATGTCATGGCGTCGAATGTCAAAATACAGAGGAGCCACCAATAAAAAAACAAATATTTCGAAGCTTTTATTTGTATCACTTATTCCCGCAAACTGTGTGTCATGGCGGACAAATTTCAAAACTAAACAACCGTCCGCTTTTTTTTCGCTTTAAGTATTTCGTCTTCAGCTGTGACACACGACATTTCAAAAATGAGTCATAAATGTATTTCTCATTAATTACTTCATTTTACTTTTTCCAACGGATATGTGAGAAACCAGCATTAAAGTGAAATTATTGTATTAGTCATTTCACATTCAAAAAAGACCAAAAGAATACTAAAACTTCCATATTTAACCAAACAATTAACACAATTATTAACAAATGTTACGTTTTTTTCCTTCTCTCTCCCCCCCCCCCTCCTTTCTGTTAATTGACGATATGTTGTAATAGTCTAATACTGGGCCTCAATGCAGTCCCCTTTCTACACGGCTAGGTCAATGATTATTGCCCCTTTAATCTTTTATCCCCCCCCCCCACCTTCCTGGCCACTGGTATTGCCAATTAAGAAGTCTCGGACCCATTGACCAAAGTACTGACCCCCTGTTATTCCGTCTGACTGGGCAAAAACATCAAAACGTTTTAAAAGGCTTAAGGTGACCGCTGTCCAAGTGTCTGGCCTGGCGAATTCTTCTTCAAAAACATGCGCTAATCCTTTCTTCTTTTTTTGTGTAAAAGTATTCCAACAGGTCTGAAATATGGCCGAAGCCTCCGTCGTCCACCATTGTCCACTAGCTTAGACTGGTCTGGACACAAAAAAGGCTCGATGAATAAGGAGAATTAAGAGGGGTCGGCATGGTAGGACCTTTGGGGTGGGGGGGAGAGGGAGAGGGGAGAGAGAGAGAGAGAGAGAGAGAGAGAGAGAGAGAGAGATCTCCTTACTTTAAATTTACACACACAAAAAGAGTAGTAAATATTTTGATTTAATTTAGAAGACAAGAGACACGGGGACGGATGGTGTGAATCACGTGATAGCGTCAGTTGCAGTGTTTATTGTTATGTCTTTTCTTTTTTTCTTCAGCGTCTTCAATTTCCAGATGATGACACAATCAATCCCCCCTACATCCACCACTCCCCCACCTTTTATCCAGTCTAGGGCCCAGAGCTCTACCACGCCAGGAAAAAATAAAATTTACTATCACTTCACAAATTACTTCACCATATCAACATTGTGAATTATGAAACACCTTTGTCGTCGTGTGTGGAGTGTGGACGGCCTCCCCTCTCCTACACACTCCCCCGGAAACTTGGTGTTTTATTTGAAGTGGTGTCTTACATTGCTGCCAGTGTAGTCTAGCTACTGATGTCCTAAAAATGTGACAAAATATGTTCTTTTTTTTTTTTGTTGTTTAACTCGTTTCAGTGGGAATGATGAAGAACTAATGGGCTAACATTCACACCTGACAACAAAATTCCCGCCAAGACATTTAAAAAAGAAGACAGAAACCAATGCCCCCCCCCCTTTGCTGCATGCAATCATTCCAAGATGACACAACAAAATGAAGTCGTCCATTTCGACTTCCAAATATGTCAGACGTTTTAAAATTCTCTCTCCTGCTCCGCCCCTCTTTTAGTTTCAAAGAATTTCGAGAACTTTGTTCTTATGACGTAAGTTTTGTTTTTTTCTATTTACACGATGAACTTGCAATGTTACGCAACTTGCACTTGGGTCGGCGAGATAGTGGAATGTTTTCTATCAACATATCTCAACACATTCTTTTTATATGTAGAGTCTTTGTTCGTTATACGAGATGCTCTGAACCGATTTTTACACTTGTATTCTATTTTGTTTTCAATTTATTTGCAAAGAACTTATCGTTTTAAAAATGTCGACTTCTTAATTATCAGTATATGTCGTTTTTTTTTTTAAATAAAGCTATGAGACTTTAAAGTTGAAAGTTGTTGAGAGCTTTTGCGGACTTATTTAGTCCCAATTTTGGACCATAATATATCCTAAGTATAAACAGGCACGCCGAGAGGGGGGGAGGTCAGGGGGGGTCATTGCCAGGGGGCCCGCATCTGTAAGGGGGCCCGGCCGCCCCGACCATGTCAATTTTTTCACGACTCATTGTTTATTAAGGGGCCCGCATTGATGTCCTGCCCTGGGGCCCTTGTTGGCTCTCGGCGCCCCTGAGTATAAGACTAATACTCGTGTATTTTTTTAATACCACAATAGCGGGCTTATAAGACAATCATTTAGTTTCAACTGTTTACATCAATAAGTTTTATAAATAAATAAACATAAACACGGCGTCTCGTTTAATTTTTTTGTATGTTCAAACGGGGTTTTTTCTAAAGGGAGATAATTTACTCTAATATATACGTATACAAAAAAATAATATTCAGAATGGGACCTGAATCTCATTTTTATGCTCAGAAAACTATTCAGTGCAATAAAACTTTTTATTGATTTTTTTAGCACAAAAGCTCAAAGTTTACTATTTAATAGCATACAATATGAAGGGCTTGCTTTGCGCTTTACAATAATTTATATCGTAATTAAATTACCGTAATTTGTAAATGAAGATTTTCTTTTATAGAATGAAGCAGATCAATAAATGGGTTCATCAAATGTCAAACACAAGATACTAAACAGACTGACAGAATGACAAAACTGACTGGTTTTGTTTAAACAGTCGCTCTCATTCCCCAGCAATATTAACCATATGAAGTTCAACTCATTGAATGCAGCTATCTATTTATTAACAAACTAATTTAAAATGTATCAGGGTATTGTGGGTAATTCAATTTTGCATTCCTTGACTTAATTCTTACATCGATATCAGTGCCGTAGCGAGTTTAACTCGCGCCCGGGGCACAATACCTTTATAATACCTTTTTAGCGCCCCCCACCCCATTCGAAAACCATATAATATTATATGTAAATATATATCGTTTGGCGCCCCTTTGTGAGTAGCGCCAGTGGGCATGATGCCTCCACCCCTTGCCCACCTCTCACTACGTCCCTGATCGATACCATGAATGGCGAGATGCTGGCCACATGTTCAACATACACCAGGTCAATATTGCTCATACTACTACAGAGTCACGTGTTTACACCGATAATACAAACGCTTCATATTTAAATTTTGTCAGAAATCAAGCTTAAAAAGAACGCAGTGGGTACGGGACCATCATGCGGAGCTCCGTATTTTTTTCCGGGTACCAGCAATAGATATTGCTCCACACCCTAAATCTAACCCTATCCCTAACCCTATCCCTAACCCTAATCCTAACCATATTACTAACCCAAATATAATTGCTGGTACCCGGAAAAAAAATACGGGCACCAGCAATATTCCGAACCCTAATATAATGGTGCTTGATGGTCCCGTATCCACTGCGTCAAAATAATTTCCTTTTTAAGGTAAAGTCTTAATTTTAAATATAATAAAATGAAAAAAATTTTTATAATTAAGGGTTTTGTGCACAAGGCTTGAGCCTTACAGTGCTTTTCTCAGTGGGGTGCGGCGGCCCCCCCGGGGGGCGGGGGCTGTCCGGAGGGGGGGCGGGGATTTGGTTAAAGTGGGACATAAAAAATAAATTAACCTAATGTTTTGTTGTAAATAGTATTAATATATTTTAAAAAAAATTTTTTATTTTTTTTTTTTTATTAGAAAGAAATTTTGTAAAATTTTTAAAAGTTAAAAAAAAAAAAAAAAAAAAAAAAATGGGGGGGTATGTTGGTTAGGGGGGGGGGGTATTGGTTGTTAATCCCTGGGAGAAGGGGGGGGGGGGGGGGGGGGGGGGGGGGTTTTTTTTAATAATGAGGGGGGAGAAAGGGGGGGGGGGGGGGGGGGGGGGGGGGGGGGGGGGGTGGTGTGGGGGGGGGGGGGGGGGGGGGGGGGGGGGGGGAGGGGCGGGGATGCAGATTCGGGGCAGGGAAAAGAAGAAAAAAATTGTGTTGACCCGCCATCATCAAAAACATTTCTCCTCCATCAGATGTCATCCGCCTGTGTGTGAGGTATTTACCTGGGGCGGGGGGCTGTTCTCAAATTAAATTAAATGTAATCAGTGCAGATTAAACCTTTGATGTCTTATGAGGCCAAAGGTTATAGGTGATGTTTGGATGACTATTATTTTAAAGTGGGAATTTGTATTTTAGTGGACTTTGTACTGGTCCGCTAGGGCGGCAGCCCAGTGGCGTGAAAATTCTACAGCAGGGGACAGGCATTCTACAGCAGGGGCCAGGCATTCTACAGCAGGGGACAGGCATTCTACAGCAGGGGCCAGGCATTCTACAGCAGGGGCCAGGCATTCTACAGCAGGGGCCAGGCATTCGACGGCAGGGGCCAGGCATTCTACAGCATGGGCCAGGCATTCTACAGCAGGGGCCAGGCAATAGCAGGAATGGGCCAGGTAATACATTTTACTAAGTAGAACAAATAAGCAGAGGGGGGCCAAACAAACCGCAGGGGGGGGGGCGACCACCCTGCCTTCCCCCCCTTCCCCCCGCACGCTACGGGCCTGTAGGACGGACTTCCTAAGTTTATTTATATCGATTACTGAATGATTACGACAGTAGCAAATGATTATAAAATGTCAGTTGACGATTACAAATGAGAAATATCCAATGTTAACAATTAAATTCTTAGGTTTTAACAATCATTTTATAAATAATAATTTACGGCTAAAACAAAATTGAACCCAAAAAATAAAAAAAAGAAATCCCTACCTTCCCTAAAACTGCAAATTTACAAAAAAATTTGTGCTGAAATTTTCGTTCATAAATCACTCACTACACATGAAACAAAATGGCGGGCCCTAGACTATGATAGAAAGCAGGTGTGTGAGGGACTTCAAGGGATGTCGGCGGGTGACTATTACCTGTAAGAAGAATGTTACTTCTGAAAGTTCATTTCAAACGGCATGTGGTCATTAAGTTGAGATGTCTTGATACCTGGAGACACAGTAAGGAATTCCTATGATATAAACTATAAATAAATTCAAACGTAAAATAAAATCACTTTGATGGGAGTTTTATTTTATAAATTGATGACGTACACACACTATGAATGGACCTTGGAGAATTTGACTGTATGAATGAACCACTTTTTATATAATATTTGATTACATAAATTGACGGTTATATCTACAAGAAAAACGAAGCTGAATCACTTAATTACTTTATTGCAATGAAGCTGTACCATTTCAAAGGAAATATATGACAGAGAGAGACCCCCCCCCCCAGTAGTCAAAGATGGTCTTGGGGGTGCGGTGGGGTGGGATTCGCTTGGATTCAAACCAATGCCCTGCACCTTCACTATAGTAGACTTTTTAAAATACCAGGGCCGTATTCGTCCATCGTCATGTTATGTTATATGCTCCGTGTTTAGACTGTGTTGCTTCGACAATTAGAAACTTGTAAGCAGGAGGCGAACGAAAGAAAAATGGGGATGGTACAACAGAATTCTCCATGTTGTGCATCTGAAAAGCCGCATGATATGTGCGCATGAGCCACATCATGTTATGTACACCTGAAACACTGTGCACCAAAACTCCAGCATGTTGTGTACACCTGAAACCCTGCAAGGTATGTGCACCCGAATCACTATAATTTATGTGCACTTGAACTAATACATGTTATGTGCATTTGAACCAATGTAAGCTATGTGCACCTGAACCCCTGCGTGGTTTGCACACCCGAACCACTGCTAGCTATGCGCATCTAAGCCATTACACGTTATGTGCAATGTTCTATGTCATTAGTGAACACCCCCCCGACCGCGACTTGTAACTCCCAAATTAGTGCACACTTCGCTCCCCCTCCCCAGGTAACTGACGTCATCTTAACAGATGTCCCCTATGTCAACATTATTACAGGATCCTCAAACCGTCCCCCCCCCCAACCCAACACACACCCTTTCCCCCCAACCCGCATCCCCCTCACTCCTGTGCACATACCGTCCGCTGCTTTGTTTCAGAGCTCCCATCACGTGACTGATTGTCACGTCCATCCGTCTCATCAAGATTCAATGTCAGTCAAAGCTGTCATCTTTTTGTATTATTTCGATCTGTCTCTATTTGTGAATATTGCTTGTCATATTTTGTATTCTTCTTATGTCATTTTCTCATGTCATTCCACTGTTATCTCTCTATTGTGTGTATGTATTTTTGTTTCAATGCTATTTCCCTGAGACATTACGCGATCCCACACCTCAAAGAAACGAAACGAAACGAAACGAAAACAAAAAAAGCCGACCTACGCCTCTGTTGTTCGGCTGCAGTATCACTTCATTATCCAAACTTTTCTTTTGATGACACACCCCTGCCTGTCAGTCACGTGACAGACTGGTCTATTAGTTCCTGTCAGCGTTAGACAACGGGCGATGTGTCCGTGTGACTCACGATAAAAATAAAAAAAAATGAACGTTCGCCGTGCTCCGTTGTGTCTGTCTGTGTGTGTGTATGGGGGGGGGGAGAGGTGCAGATAGGAGGGAGGGGGTGAGGTGGTGACCGGTCATTTAACGGAAGTGACACTACGTCACTGTTGTCCGACAGACGGTCACTGTTGTCAAACCCCCCCCCCCGTCGTTTCCTCCACCCTACCCCATCCCCCAGCACACGCTCGTTTAGTCGTGATGGTCCGCCACTGTCCGAACCCAAATGCCCGCCCCCAGCTCCCCGATCCCTTCATTGTTTACGTCTGTCTCTATAATTAAATATCTAGGTCGAATGGCTGCAAGTACTGTCCTCTACCCTTCTTTGCAAGCTGCAACACATCAAATATAATGGTGGCCTGTCTAGTGACTGGATTCTTTCTCGTAAGTCAGCAATAATTGAGTCTTTGTATAAGACTCATTAAAATTAAAAAAAAAAAAAAATTAGACATTGCATTATTCTAATGTTTAGCATGTAAGACAAAACTGAATGCTATGGTTTTTTATCCAAAGATGTAGCCCATAATTTTAACCGAATATCAAATTGTATTGCAGTTATTGATTGTCTTCTCTTATCTTCCGTATTCTGTGTCAGTGAATAGAATAGCCCAATCTACGTCCCGCGGGCCGAGTACGGCCTGTCTGAAAGTTAGATCCGGCCCCGAACACCCTCTCCTCTCCGTTCGTTCACATTTACATTTGATTGAAATAATTTCTTGTAATACAATCTATCTGATTTTGTTCCGGCCCCCCTCTTTCAAATTTTATAATCTATTGTGGTCCGCGGGTCAAAACGTTTACCCACCTCTGGTATATGATATAGATAGTTATATCTCAGTGCTTTATATTTCAGCTACTGACATAGATTGTAGCAGTAGAAAATCAAGAGTCAACTAATGGTATAAGAATTAGTTACTTTTTTTTTTAATATTACCAGTGGTAGGTCTATAGCGACTTTTTTGAGTTATACTCTGTCCCCAATGAGCTATTATTTCTATTATCTAATTACATTTATTCACTGAGTCTTTTTAACATCACTACACTGCGGGCCTTTACATTTAATTTTTTTAACTAAATTAAAACTTGAAATATGGCTCTCGTCTACCTCCTTCGGTGACAGTTTCATCTCCAAATGAATTGACTTTATTTAAATATTAATTAAAGTTGTATTCACTTGGATCTGAACCATGGCTGCTTTTTACACCGAATGATTATTTCCAAAAGTTGTTGAAAAAAAAAAGTATCAGGACAACTTTATTTAAATAATACAGCAATCTGTCAAAATTGTGTATCTGAGAGAAAAAAGTAGAAAGATTATATTTTAAATAAAATCATTTTATCATATCGTTACGTTTCACGAATGTCCAGATTTGGTTTATAATTTATCCGAGTTTAACATCCCTGGTCTGAACCAGCGACTCAAAGTTATGGTCAATTTTATTTATTTATTTATTTATTTTAAATATGAAAACAGAAGTAACTTTAAGAGTGTGTACAACATGGGCAATGGGTACCCCCGTGGTGTCTCTTGCGTCGCTACACCCCGTTCAGAGTTTGCAGCATTGGTGATGGAGCATGAAACTGTCTTCTCTATCTAAGTATTTAAGGGTACATTACAATAACAAAAAAAAAAAAAAAAAAAGACGTGGCTGAATTCCCCATAAGGTAATGTCACCGTAGACGGTGTTACAAGTTTCTCTTTCTCCCATACTTGGAGACCGCAAGTCACTTGGGTCAACAGAAGAAATACCTCGGGTAAAATGAGTCATTCAGAGATTGCGAGACTCAATTGTATTTGTGTGTACTAAGACAACACTCAGAGATCGTCATTTCAGACCCCCCCCCCCCGGGGCTCTCTCTCCCCAACTTTTTTTGTTTTGTTTGAATGGCCAAACTGAGATTACCTAACTGTGATATAAAAAAAACTGAATTGAACAATTTGGATGAAACAAACCAAACTAAAAAAAAAAAGATTTTCAAAGGAGAACAGAAAAAACAAAAGATGAGTTTCCCTCCAAAACATGATAAGTTGAAATGGGCAGCAGACGTCAGGTAAACATTGGGGATCGCCACAAGTGAGATATTATCAGTGCGCATTATGGTTCTTCATATAGCAGAACAATAAAGCGTCAAAACGATATTAAATTTAAAATGATTTTGTAAAAATAAAAAGGGACTCAATATTAAGATATAACCCCATTTATTGGGAGCCGAAAGTCAAATAAACCCATTTATTGGAGGCCGAAAGTCAAATAAACCCATTTATTGGAGGCCTAAAGTCAAATAAACCCATTTATTGGAGGCCGAAAGTCAAATAAACCCATTTATTGGAGGCCGAAAGTCAAATAAACCCATTTATTGGAGGCCGAAAGTCAAATAAACCCATTTATTGGAGGTCGAAAGTCAAATAAACCCATTTATTGGAGGCCGAAAGTCAAATAAACCCATTTATTGGAGGCCGAAAGTCAAATAAACCCATTTATTGGAGGCCGAAAGTCAAATAAACCCATTTATTGGAGGCCGAAAGTCAAATAAACCCATTTATAGGAGGCCGAAAGTCAAATAAACCCATTTATTGGGAGCCGAAAGTCAAATCAATGATGATATATTGGGATATTTCATTCAATGTTCCTTTTAGTGATGAGGTTTATTCTCTCTATCTTACACTTGATTACGTCACTTCTATAGTATTAAGCTTCTGGGGAACTTTTTTTTTTACACCAGCACTGTAACCAAACGTCATGCAATAGTACCGTTTTGATGAAACATACACGTAGCCAGTGAGCGTTGTCTTCGGTGAGATTTGGGCGTCGCCCAGTGTGAGACGAGTTGTTTTATTATTGTTTATACATTCACTAAGTTTTCATAACTTGACCATGGTGTGAAACTTTAGAGAATTTTTTCGCTCAATAAAAAAAAACCGGAGGGCGTCTGTCCTCGACCTCATTTCTTAGCTCTCCCCAGATATACAACAACTGGACAGTGGTCTTTGTTAAATGGCTGCAAACTGAGACCTTATACAAGTAAAACTTCCCTAAACTCATGGCAGGAGGGGGGGTATTTAGGAAGATGAAGAGTACAATTCTGCAGCCAATGTATATTATGGGATGGCGTGCTTAACACAATACCCAGCCGCCTTAAGGTACGCAACTAAAGAGAGGCACCCATTTATAGCTGGTTGGACTTGTGGACTTTCAAAATGACCACACACAAAAAAAGACCTGTCCTGTGAGAATGTTCACATTGGCACAGGTGTGAGAATGTTCACATTGAACACACGTGCAGATTCTACATGACAATACATTGTTTTAATAACTTCGAGTCAATGAAAGAACAATTTGTACAAAAGAAATTGCCTTGACAGTATCTACGGAGTATCTATGGAGTATCCCATAAAAATAAACACGGAACATGCAAAGCACCAGTGCAAAAATAAGCGATAAAGTGAGCGATAAAGTGAGCGGTAAAGTGAGCCTTTTAATACTCTTCTTTAGATTCGCCATATAATTAAATTATTTTGCAGTGCGACAAAACTAAATGAAGTTTAATTCTTTCAAAACCACAAAGTCTAAATTTCAAAGCGTGAATAATTACAAAATAATGAACTAAATATGTCACTACATTAGTTGATAAGTAGCAATACATTAATAAATAATATATCTTGGTCAGTGGCGTAGTGAGGGGAGAGCAAGGGGGCATCATGCCCCGGGCGCTACTCACAAAGGGGCGCCTAATGGTATATTTTACATATAATATTATATGGTTTTCAAATGGGGGGGGGGCAGGGGGCGCTAAAAAGGTATTCTGCTCCGGGCGCGAGTTAAGCTCGCTACGTCACTGATCTTGGTGGACTACCATGTTTATAGTTTTAGTAAGGATAATTCATTTGAATATTTGTAAGATGTAATCAGATTTTTTTTTCTTTCGTTTTATTAGTGGTTTCAAAATAAAACCTAAATTTAAAAAAAAACAAGCAATTTAAGTCTTTTCCGTTTCGGACAAAGGACATTTTAGAGCATTTTCGCCGGACGAAATCCGTATTTTTTTTTCCGGGTTACAGCCATGAATATTGCTCCACGCGCATGAATTTTGATAAATTTAGAGATGGAAGTAATCATGTTGAATAACTATTACACATATAAATAATGATTACGCCCCTTTGATTAGCTTTTATTATTTATATTTAAAATATAAGCAAAAACGGTACATAATAAGCTCTTATATTTTGGCTCTGAGAGATCAGATTGCGAAATGGACTTATGATGTACACTTGGCAGGCCAAGACCTACAAAATGATATATACATCGTGGGTCTAGGAATTATGGTTGCTGAGATATAGGGCGCTCCATTGTTAATATAGCTTATATAGTAAAAAACGGTACTTTATAAGCCTCCTTTTACGGCCCTCAGAGGTCCTATCGCGAAATGAACTTTTGCTGCACACATGGCAGGCCAAGACCTACAAAATGATAAATACATCATGGGTCTAGGACTTATGGTTGTTGAGATCTAGGGTGATGACGGACAGACAGACAGACAGACAGACAGACAAAACGGGGACAATAGAGCATTTTTTTTCGAAAATGCTCTAAAAAGAGTTTATTTTACTACATTTTTTTTTTTTATGTTTCTAAAATTTTTTTTTTCCTTTTAGTCTGATAAACAAATGTTGTGTAAGTGAAGTTTAACAATAACAGCATAATAGAATGTGTGCCAGGGTTAGGAGGCGTGTCCCTTAAACAAACTTTCATGTCTACATATTGTGTTTCAGTGTTTGTGTGTGCCCCTCCCATACTTAGATGAACGCTCGGCATCTTTGAAAACTATAAAGTTTTATCTTGGATTGGTTGGTACAAAAAGTCATGTCACGCAGGTCCCCAATTAAATTTTCAAAATTGATGATTGAAATTTCAAAATACTAAATAAACATTGAATTTTAAATAAAAATTACAGATTTACTGCAAAGATCAGCAACCACTGGTCAGCAACCAATGGTCCGCAGACAAAAAGTTGTCATTGAGAATATTCTAATGAACAAAATATTTTGAATTTTATATAATTCCGCTTAATTGGGACACCGCTTAGTTGGGACAGCCGCTTATTTGGGACAAATCTCAAAGAAACCAAACCAAGAAGCCAATAGTAAATTTGTATTTTTAATTGGGACAGCCGCTTAATTGGGACAAAAAGCCTCGGACCCGATGTGTCCCAATTAAGCGGAATTGACTGTATGTATATATATATATGTATAATATTATAATTATATATAATATTGTTTAAGTATACTGACTGTTCAAGTATACTTAAGTTGTATCATTCATCCGAATATGCACGTACCTAATAAAAACAAACAATGCACAGAATGAGACTTCCTGTTGATATTCCGAATTTTCCACTCTCTCGGGTCCAACGCATCCCTGGATATGAATAGCCGTTACTGTTATTTTAAAAAAAAATATGAACTTCGACGTTTCTAGACCAAACGTTTACTGTGGTAGGGCATCACAATCATCTGATCTGATATTTTTTTTACAAACGGGCCTAAACATTCAACTTTAGACGTCATCGGACCAATCGTATCTCTCAGTACCCATTCAAATAAACATAAGGTCTTCGTCTGTGAATACATCTGGTGCATAACGAGGTTTTTATGCCAATGATAATCGCTGATGATATCGTAAGAGTTTGTTTTTTTCCCTCTTTGAAATACGACTTTTTTCTCTATTTTGACTGGACAAATACGGTACCTTCCGGTAAATTTTATTTTGACATAACTAATGATTTGAAATATTATTTTATGTTTCAGTCATAATTATAATGTGGACGACTCCATTGTCACCGGGCGGGGGTTTATGTTTAATAAATAAAATAAAAAAAAAGGGGTCGCATGAATTTCATCTGCGTACGATTCCGTATCGCTTCGTGTTGATTGAAGAAAAAAGGAGAAAAAAAAAAGTTACCATTGTAATGGCTTTGTGTGGTACCTGGACCGTATCGATACCGCGGCTTGGCGTTTTTTAGACTTAGACTTGGCTCAGTGAGGAATACTCGATAATAACCGTTAATATCGATACCGCCCCATCGGGCAGAGACACCCGTTGTGGAAACTGGAGCCAGTGTTAGACAAGTTTATTACCGGAGGGTCTTATTACCGTTTTATCAAAACGAATCTCTATATAGTGGGGGTGGGGGGGAGGGAGGGTAAGGGGGGGCGGTAAGCCCATAGGTAGGTCGACGCGCTTCCATCGTCACTGGAAAAAAAAAAGACGAATACTTCCGTGTCAAATGACTTCAAGTCTTTCTTTTCTTTTTATTTGACTATTTGTATGGGTCAC
Source organism: Bulinus truncatus (assembly GCA_021962125.1). Lineage (NCBI taxonomy): Eukaryota > Metazoa > Mollusca > Gastropoda > Planorbidae > Bulinus > Bulinus truncatus. Next base: position 3,072,460 of record JAGDYQ010000016.1, on the reverse strand, counting down.
CATTTAACCATCATGGGAAAAATCTGCATCGTAGGGAAGCCATTTTTTTAAATTGTAGAGTAAACAAACTGTTGAAAACATGCAGAATAAGTTTTCAATTATAGATCTTATGGATGGGCGAGACAGGCAGCCACACCCCCCCCCCCATGGCTAGATTGATTCTGGAAATTGGCGATATTATCAGGATCTTGAAGATACTTATATCATGGACTCCCAAACTATTCCAAAAGACTCTGTCTATGGCCCTTGAAAAACCTACGGTCAGCTATTGTTACATGTTTCTAGGAAATATATTATTGTTTTTTTTGTTTAAGAGAGAGTTTATGTTGTTGACTGCAAAGTGACGCAGACAAAGGTCACTAATGTATACACTTAACTGAGGGAGACATTAGATTGATGACGTAACTTACTGGACCTAGGTTTGGCAGTCGCGAGTTCTCACAATCAAAAAAAAAAAGACTAAATTCGTAAAGTTTAATAATGTCGACATTAATATAAGAAGAATCGGTCATTGTATAGGAATCGGTTATTGTATAGGAATCGGTTATTGTATAGGAATCGGTTATTGTATAGGAATCGTTTATGGTATTGGAATAGTTTATTGCATTGCAGTCGGTTAGAATATTAGGAATCGTCTAAAGTCTAATCTAATGGCCATGGAGACACCACTAGATATGTAGCGATGACGTTAACCATGACCTGACATGTCCATTTCTAGTTACTGGAGATCGAACCAGGGGTTCTTAGGTCCTTACAGGGCCAACGTAGGATTCTCCAACTAAAATCAGGTAACCACAGGATTGGGCAGGGGGGGGAGGTGTGTGTGGAATCTCTCTATTTCTATAAACCAGTGTGTGAATTTAAACTTCAAATGTAAGACAGTTTCGTTTTTATAATTGCTGAGTTTTTGTTTTCCTCAGTGCCTAGATACATTACACACTTAGAACATTTGGACACACTCCATTACAGAGTATTTCGCTCTATGCATGGACTCTACGCTGTATCGGACACGTTTTCATTGCGTCGACGTTTAGAGAAACGCCACCAGCGGCCTCATACCCACCCACACACACCCACACACACCCACACACAATACCTGACTGTCTTCAAAGTCATGACTTCAGTTAAATACTTGGCACAGAGCTGAGCATCGAAGGAAACAAAAAATAAAAAGAGACAACCGAGGCATCAAAAAGAAAAAGGGGGAAAAAAAATAACACCCGTCACAATATGGTGGATCATATATCCACCCCCTCCCCTTCTTTCCAAATTTCCTTTCTATCTAAATATTAATTTGGTTGTGCAAACAACTGGTGCAAACCTTTCCGGCCCTCCTCCTAGATGCGCGCTTTTTTTTTTTCATGCTCTTATTAGCTGTACGGACGACGTGAAAGGAAGACTGTTGATGGCCCCCGGGGTAGGCGTGATTTCACATAGGGTTAACTAACTCAGGTATTCACCCGTCGTCCCCCACCCCCCTCACCCTAGCCGTATCCCCCAGATCCGCGAGATCTCGTTTCCTCTGAGAAAATATGTATTAAATAAACATATCGTTTCAATATTGCCTCATCTTGACAAAGACACCAATGGCCGCTAGGGAGAAAGTCGCGAAGATGAAACAACTGAAAACCAACGGTCGGGCAGCTTTTGATTATTTAGTTTCATCTCTCTCTCCCTCCCCCCCCCCCTCTCTCTCTCTCTCTCTCTCTTTTCTCTCTCTCTCTCTATTCTCTCTCTCTCTTCACTCTTCTCTCTCTATATCTCCTCTCTCTCTCTCTTTTCTCTCTCTCTCTATTCTCTCTCTCTCTTCACTCCTCTCTCTATATATCTCCTCTCTCTCTCTCTCTCTTTTCTCTCTCTCTCTCTATTCTCTCTCTCTCTCTCTCTCTCTCTCTCTCTCCTTGTGATGTTATTTTTCTTCTCATTGTCTCTCCATACTTAAGATGTGTGCGTGTGTGTCCCTCCATACGTCCATGCTAGTTCTTTCTGTCGTTCAATTTCAAGGCTTTAGATACGACACACAGATGGGCATAGAGGAACGTATGTTTTAAAAGCTATCACGCAGGAACTTAAACATCATGATGGCTGCCATAGATAGTTAATCAACTATCAACAAGATATATGTCAGTGGCTCGCACAGGTCGTAGTATTAGTACAACTGATCAGCAATAGTCTTTCCCGCTAATTTGGGTGGGTGGGTATTTTGGGTGCGTACGGTAGGTTTAAACTTTTTAGCAGTTTAATAGCGGCTTCAATGTTTTTATTTTACGTAAAAACAACAACAAAAAAATGACGTATAAATTCAAAAAAATATGAGTAAATTTTGACATTTGACTTTTACTAATCTGGCATTTTTTTTTTCGGCGGGTCTCTTTCTCTTATTGTTTTGGCGTGTTTCTTTAAGAATATCTGGCAACACTGACCAGTACGTAGACTTTGTAATGACTGATCAGAAACACGGCAAGAAAGCTCCTCAAATTGTACAATGCAACCGACAAAGTCACTCTTGTTATAATATGAAACATTTGACAACAGCTACCCCGAGTATATTTATCAGAAATATATATATATATACAGTCGATTCCGCTTAATTGGGACACATCGGGACCGAGGCTTTTCGTCCCAATTAAGCGGCTGTCCCAATTAAACATACACATTTACTATTGGCTTCTTGGCTTGGTTTCTTTCAGATTTGTCCCCAATAAGCGGCTGGCCCAATTAAGCGGTGTCCCAATTAAGCGGAATCCACTGTATATACATATCCCTTTTTTTTTTTTACAAACCCTCGCAAGGTTGAGATGTTTATCTCTCAGATCCTATAAGCCGAAAAAATGGGACGGTTTTCACAGTGCCCTTCTTTCATCCCCACCATAGCCGATAGTGCAATGGCCGTGGAGGCACCACGAGAGACACACGTAAATGGCTTGGACTCGACTGGAATCGAACCGGTAGCCCACAGCATGAAGGTCGTGCTGCACCATAATGATCCGGTTTTGCAAACAACCACTCAGCCACCCAACATATGTCCCCTTCTCACCCCACCCCACCCCCTGTGACCATGTGCCTTGAGCAGCCCCGTAGCGTGAAAATTCTACAACAGGGGCCAGGCATTCTACAACAGGGGCCAGGCATTCTACAACAGGGGCCAGGCAATAGCGGGGGGGGGCAGGTAATATATTTTACTAAGAAGAACAAATAAGCAGGGGGGGCTGACAAATCATGGGGGGCCGGCCCCCCTGCCCGCCCCCCCCCCGGGCGCTACGGGCCTGGCCTTGAGTGATTCGCGTTCCCCAACCACAACACCGACCCTGCACAGTAAAGTATGAGTAAATATTGACGTACCTGCCTGTAGTCATGTATTTAGTCCGATAGTATCACGATGGACAACAGTAGCCAAAGGTAACATGGGTAACAACACATCTACAGATGAATTGATTCATCAGCTACCCTGGATGATGGAAAAGAGAGAAAAAAATCGCAAGACAATTGAATACTGAAATACATTTGTTTTTAAAGAAGTAATAACAAGATTGTACAAATATAGTATTAGCGGTTGAAGAATGAATTAGTTACACTATGTTAGTTTACAGTCTTATAGAAGGGGAAACTTGCCCAAATGTGCATTCTCGTCCACACATACGTTTTTGTAACACAAGGTGCATAACAACCTACGTCACGAACTTGAATGAAATCAATCAATCTACCCATCTTTCTACCCATCTATCTATCAATCTATCTCACTATCTATCTATCTATCATTTATCATCTATCACATATCATCTATCTATATATTTTCGTTTTGAATGTCAAAGCAACATTGTTTAAATTTTACGTGTAAGTATGATGGTTGTGTACAAAAATGACCAGAATGTACGTGTGTCCTTGGATAATGTGTACAGGGGACTGGGCAACGACTATGAGAGATAATAGACAAGTAGATTCAGGGGGCGGCGAGAGAAAAGTCGCGCCTCTGAAAACAAAAAAATTACTATTGGAGCATGTACACAACTCTATCAACAAGTATCAAATATTTAACTTCTGATAAGATTATACAGTTGTATAAATAATACGTGCATCAAAGCAGTTCTTAGGATTTTCTCCAGGTAGAGACTTAGGTGTTTTTCGGGAAACCATGGATAACAGTATCTTTAACAAAGTTTAACCGTTATAAGCATTGTATAGAAGTTGGTATTGGAAGGAGGCTCTATGGCAGAGGCGCCCTTAATAGTACACCGGGCAAAAAGGGCAAGTGTCATTAGCGGGTCCTGGAACGAATGTTTAGTTATGTTACAGTTGTGTAACTAATAACTCGATGTGCCCTTCCCCCCTTCCCTCCCATCCTAATGCGCGGGGCCTGGGGTACGTCACCTCAGGTCACCCCGTAATGGCAATACTTTCTGTGGTTGTCAGGAACCTCGCTGGTCACCTTGATTCCATACAACTAAGAACGGACCTGGTTACACATAAGTAATTATCAGGTACATGTAAATACGAAGATCTATTTTTTTTTAAAATAGTACAAATTACTTGCAGGAGGGGGGGTGGTGAAGGAAGCTGAGGCAGTGTCAGGAAGCTCACAAGTGAGATGAGTGGGGTCTTTTCCTTGCTCAAGGCCTGTATGGACCCTACGTGAATTCTCACATGTCAACGTTTCTGCTGGAATCAGTGTCCAGTAAAAAGAAGATTCCTTTCCGCGCCCATGTATGACGTGCGTCAAACTGCCTTTGAAATGCAACACCGGGACTTTGCGTTGCAAAAACTATAAAAGACATGTGTTGGGACATACGTGCATCATTGCATGCCTAACGACTCATAGAGCCTTGACACTTGGGAAGATCAATGTCCAGTTAATTTCCTTTCAGATTCCATTCTTCGCCTATTGTATTACATTTGTCAATAACCGCGACTTGCAACGCCGCAGACAAACGTGCAAGACGGCCATGCCATAATGCAACATACACATATTTCGTATTCGCATTAAATATCAAATGTCAAAAGACTGATAACCTATCTCATATCATTAGGCATGTATTTAAATTGTGCGCATATTGAGCTCTGCAAGGACGAAAAGGAACAATAAGGGACACACACAAAAAAAAAAAAGAACCGACCGGACTCTCAAGGGACTGCATGGAGAAAGAAGACACTACTGTGGTAACAATGATATCTTCTGTGACCCAGATTAGCGATATTACAATAATAATAAACTATGCATACATATAAATATATAGCCAGCCTCAACAATGGAGCCTGGAGTTAATGTTTCATATGTTAACTCCCTGTTGGCCCGCCTTTCATACATAAAACTCAACATATAGTTTTATATACATATATAGAGAGAGAGACCAATAGTTTCATTGGCGTATGGATGGAAATCCACGAGGCGCGGTGGAAACTTGGCGTGTCCAGGTTTATTACCCCCGAAAAGCTACAGTATCAAATTTTAGCCCCCATTCTCCTAGAACATTGCCAGGGGCTTTTTTTTTTGTTTTTTTTTAAAGCCGAAATTGTCGCGTTATGTAGCAGCTGATCCTGAAATCCGACAGTTTAACTGGCAAGCTAAGTTTAGTGTCATATAATGCCAGGAAGGATTAAATACTCGTTTAGTTATTGGTGGGGCAGCAGGGACGGAGGGTGGGACCATTTCGTTGCGGCTTTTATAACACTGAACGTCCCATTTAAATAAAAAATTCAGAAAGAGAGGGGAAGGGGGTGAGAATGTTGTAAAATTTGGCGGCTGTATTAAATCTCCTGAAACTTTTTTTTACCAACCAGTGTCTCTTCCCCTAACACCCTATACATCCTTTCTAGCATTTGTCTGGCTAATTTTTAGGGGCTGAAATATTTCTAGCAACGTCATGTTTCCCGGGATCGAATGAATTGTCTCCTCATAGTTACCTGATCTATAGGACTAACTAGTTCACTTGGTTAATTAGTCATGCTACATCC
>JAGDYQ010000016.1:3055916-3066011 GCA_021962125.1 Bulinus truncatus | reverse complement strand
CGCCGAGAGGGGGAGGTCAGGGGTCATTGCCAGGGGGCCCCGCATCTGTAAGGGGGCCCGGCCGCCCCGACCATGTCAATTTTTTCACGACTCATTGTTTATTAAGGGGCCCGCATTGATGTCAACCTTGGGGCCCTTGTTGGCTCTCGGCGCCCCTCAGTATAAGACTAATACTCGTGTATTTTTTTAATACCACAATAGCGGGCTTATAAGACAATCATTTAGTTTCAACTGTTTACATCAATAAGTTTTATAAATAAATAAACATAAACACGGCGTCTCGTTTAATTTTTTTGTATGTTCAAACGGGGTTTTTTCTAAAGAGGATAATTTATATAATATATACGTATACAAAAAAAATAATATTCAGAATGGGACCTGAATCTCATTTTTATGCTCAGAAAACTATTCAGTGCAATAAAGCTTTTTATTGATTTTTTAGCACAAAAGCTCAACGTTTACTATTTTACAGCATACAATATGGAGGCTTGCTTTGCGGTTTACAATAATTAATATATTATAATTAAATTACCATAATTTGTAAATGAAGATTTTGTTTTATAGAATGAAGCAGATCAATAAATGGGTTCATCAAATGTCAAACACAAGATACTAAACAGACTGACAGAATGACAAAACTGACTGGTTTTTGTTTAAACGGTCGCTCTCATTCCCCAGCAATATTAACCATATTGAAGTTCAACTCATTGAATGCAGCTATCTATTTATTAACAAACTAATTTAAGATGATCAGGGTATTGTGGGTAATTCAAATTTTCATTCCTTGACTTAATTCTTACATCGATACCAGTGCCGTAGCGAGTTTAACGCGCGCCCGGGGCACAAAACCTTTTTAATACCTTTTTAGCGCCCCCCCATTCGAAAACCATGTAATATTATATGTAATATATATATCGTTTGGCGCCCCTTTGTGAGTAGCGCCAGTGGGCATGATGCCTCCACCCCTTGCCCACCTCTCACTACGTCCCTGATCGATACCATGAATGGCGAGATGCTGGCCACATGTTCAACATACACCAGGTCAATATTGCTCATACTACTACAGAGTCACGTGTTTACACCGATAATACAAACGCTTCATATTTAAATTTTGTCAGAAATCAAGCTTAAAAAGAACGCAGTGGGTACGGGACCATCATGCGGAGCTCCGTATTTTTTTCCGGGTACCAGCAATAGATATTGCTCCACACCCTAAATCTAACCCTATCCCTAACCCTATCCCTAACCCTAATCCTAACCATATTACTAACCCAAATATAATTGCTGGTACCCGGAAAAAAAATACGGGCACCAGCAATATTCCGAACCCTAATATAATGGTGCTTGATGGTCCCGTATCCACTGCGTCAAAATAATTTCCTTTTTAAGGTAAAGTCTTAATTTTAAATATAATAAATGAAGGGGAGGGGCGGGGATGCAGATTCGGGGCAGGGAAAAGAAGAAAAAAATTGTGTTGACCCGCCATCATCAAAAACATTTCTCCTCCATCAGATGTCATCCGCCTGTGTGTGAGGTATTTACCTGGGGCGGGGGGCTGTTCTCAAATTAAATTAAATGTAATCAGTGCAGATTAAACCTTTGATGTCTTATGAGGCCAAAGGTTATAGGTGATGTTTGGATGACTATTATTTTAAAGTGGGAATTTGTATTTTAGTGGACTTTGTACTGGTCCGCTAGGGCGGCAGCCCAGTGGCGTGAAAATTCTACAGCAGGGGAGAGGCATTCTACAGCAGGGGCCAGGCATTCTACAGCAGGGGACAGAAAGCATTCTACAGCAGGGGCCTGGAGATCTACAGCTGGAGAGGCATTCTACTGTTATGGTTCCAGGCATTCCTACAGCAGGGGACAGACATTCTTGACACCTTAGGGTTTAGGCATTCTACGAAAGAAAGGGCCAGGCATCCACGGCAGGGCCCAGGCATTTCCTGTTACAGCATGGGCTGAAGACATTGGTACAGCGGGGCCAGGCAATAGCATGAATCGGGCCAGGTAACCATATTTACTAAGTAGGACAAATAAGCAGAGGGGTGGGCCAAATCAGGGACCACCGCAGGGGGGGGCGACCACCCTGCCTTCCCCCCTTCCCCCCGCACGCTACGGGCCTGTAGGACGGACCCTACTAAGTTTATTTATATCGATTACTGAATGATTACGACAGTAGCAAATGATTATAAAATGTCAGTTGACGATTACAAATGCGAAATATCCAATGTTAACAATTAAATTCTTAGGTTTAACAATCATTTTATAAATAATAATTTACGGCTAAAACAAATTGAACCCAAAAAAATAAAAAAATCCCTACCTTCCCTAAAAACTGCAAATTTACAAAAAATTTGTGCTGAAATTTTCGTTCATAAATCACTCACTACACATGAAACAAAATGGCGGGCCCTAGACTATGATAGAAAGCAGGTGTGTGAGGGACTTCAAAGGGATGTCGGCGGGTGACTATTACCTGTAAGAAGAATGTTACTTCTGAAAGTTCATTTCAAACGGCATGTGGTCATTAAGTTGAGATGTCTTGATACCTGGAGACATGCCAGTAAGGAATTCCTATGATATAAACTATAAATAAATTCAAACGTAAAATAAAATCACTTTGATGGGAGTTTTATTTTATAAATTGTTGACGTACACACACTATGAATGGACCTTGGAGAATTTGACTGTATGAATGAACCACTTTTTATATAATATTTGATTACATAAATTGACGGTTATATCTACAAGAAAAACGAAGCTGAATCACTTAATTACTTTATTGCAATGAAGCTGTACCATTTCAAAGGAAATATATGACAGAGAGAGACCCCCCCCCCCAGTAGTCAAAGATGGTCTTGGGGGTGCGGTGGGGTGGGATTCGCTTGGATTCAAACCAATGCCCTGCACCTTCACTATAGTAGACTTTTTAAAATACCAGGGCCGTATTCGTCCATCGTCATGTTATGTTATATGCTCCGTGTTTAGACTGTGTTGCTTCGACAATTAGAAACTTGTAAGCAGGAGGCGAACGAAAGAAAAATGGGGATGGTACAACAGAATTCTCCATGTTGTAAAATCTGAAAAGCCGCATGATATGTGCGCATGAGCCACATCATGTTATGTACACCTGAAACACTGTGCACCAAAACTCCAGCATGTTGTGTACACCTGAAACCCTGCAAGGTATGTGCACCCGAATCACTATAATTTATGTGCACTTGAACTAATACATGTTATGTGCATTTGAACCAATGTAAGCTATGTGCACCTGAACGCCTGCGTGGTTTTGCACACCCGAACCACTGCTAGCTATGCGCATCTAAGCCATTACACGTTATGTGCAATGTTCTATGTCATTAGTGGAACACCCCCCGACCGCGACTTGTAACTTCCAAATTAGTGCACACTTTGCTCCCCCTCCCCAGGTAACTGACGTCATCTTAACAGATGTCCCCTATGTCAACATACGGCCAGGATCCCCAAACCCCTGCCCCCCCTCACCCAACACACACCCTTTTCCCCCAATCCGCATCCCCCCTCACCCCTGTGCACATACCGTCCGCTGCTTTGTTTCCAGAGTCTCCCATCACGTGACTGATTGTCACGTCCATCCATCTCATCAAGATTCAATGTCAGTCAAAGCTGTCACTTTTTGGTTATTTCGATCTGTCTCTATTTGTGAATATTGCTTGTCATATTTTGTATTCTTCTTATGTCATTTTCTCATGTCATTCCACTGTTACTCTCTATTGTGTGTATGTATTTTGTTTCAATGCTATTTCCCTGAGACAATACGCGATCCCACACCTCAAAGAAACGAAACGAAACAAAAACAAAAAGCCGACCTACGCCTCTGCAGTATCACTTCATTATCGAAAACTTTTTCTTTTGATGACACACCCCTGCCTGTCAGTCACGTGACAGACTGGTCTATTAGTTCCTGTCAGCGTCAGACAACGGGCGTACGTGACAGACTGGTCTATTAGTTCCTGTCAGCGTCAGACAACGGGCGTACGTGACAGACTGGTCTATTAGTTCCTGTCAGCGTCAGACAACGGGCGTACGTGACAGACTGGTCTATTAGTTCATGTCAGCGTCAGACAACGGGCGTACGTGACAGACTGGTCTATTAGTTCGTGACAGCGTCAGACAACGGGCGATGTGTCCGTGTGACTCACGATAAAAATAAAAAAAAATAAATGAACGTTTCGCCGTGCTCCGTTGTGTCTGTCTGTGTCTGTGTATGGGGGGGGGGGAGAGAGGTGCAGATAGGAGGGAGGGGGTGAGGTGGTGACCGGTCATTTAACGGAAGTGACACTACGTCACTGTTGTCCGACAGACGGTCACTGTTGTCAAACCCCCCCCCCGGTCGTTTCCTCCACCCTACCCCACCCCCAGCACACGCTCGTTTAGTCGTGATGGTCCGCCGCTGTCCGAACGCCAAATGCCCCTCCCCCACCCCCAAAGCTCCCCCATCCCTTCATTGTTTACGTCCGTCTCTATAATTAAATATCTAGGTCAAATGGCTGCAAGTACTGTCCTCTACCCTTCTTTGCCAGCTGCAACACATCAGATATAATGGTAGCCTGTCTAGTGACTGGATTCTTTCTCGTAAGTCAGCAATATTTGAGTCTTTGTATAGGACTCATTAAAATTAAAAAAAAAAACAAAAAAAAAAACAAATAATTAGACATTGCATTATTCTAATGTTTAGCATGTAAGACAAAACTGAATGCTATGGTTTTTTATCTAAAGATGTAGCCCATAATTAAAACCGAATATCAAACATTTCCATCAATTGTATTGCAGTTATTGATTGTCTTCTCTTCTCTTTTGTATTCTGTGTCAGTGAATAGAATAGACCAGGCACGGGCAATCTACGTCCCGCGGGCCAAGTACGGCCTGTCTGAAAGTTAGAGCCGGCCCCGAACACACTCTCCTCTCCGTTTGTTCACATTTTTACATTTGATTGAAATAATTTCTTGTAATACAATCTATCTGATTTTGTTCCGGCCCCCCTCTTTCAAATTTTATAATCTATTGTGGTCCGCGGGTCAAAATGTTTACCCACCTCTGGTATATGATATAGATAGTTAGGTCTCGGTGCTATATATTTCAGCTACTGACACAGAGTGTAGTAGATTGTAGCAGTAGACAATCAAGAGTCAACTAATGGTATACGAATTGGTTACTTTTGTTTTTTAATATTACCAGTGGTAGTCAAGTCTATAGCGACTTTTTGAGTTTTTACTCTGTTCCCAATGAGCTATGATTTCTTATTTCTATTATCTAATTACATTTATTCACTGAGTCTTTTTAACATCACTACACTGCGGGCCTGGACATTTAATTTTTTTACTACATTAAAACTTGAAATGTGGCTCTCGTCTACCCCCTTTGGGTGACAGTTTCACATCCAAATGAATTGACTTTATTTAAATATTAATTTAAAGTTGTATTCACTTGGATCTGAACCATGGCTGCTTTTTTACACCGAATGATTATTTCCAAAAGTTGTTGAAAAAAAACAAACTATCCAGACAACTTTATATAAATAATACATCAATCTGTCAAAATTGTGTATCTGAGAGAAAAAAGTAGAAATAAAATCATTTTATTATATCATTACGTTTCACGAATGTCCAGTTTTGGTTTTTAATTTATCCGAGTTTAGTATCCCTGGTCTGAACCAGCGACTCAAAGTCATGGTCAATTTTATTTATTTATTTATTTTAAATTTGAAAACAGAAGTAACTTAAAGAGTGTGTGTACAACATGATAACTGGGTACCCCCGTGGTGTCTATTGCGTCTGTGCACCCCGTTCAGAGTTTGCAGCATTGGTGATGGAGCATGAAACTGTCTTCTCTATCTAAGTATTTAAGGGTACATTACAATAATAAAAAAAAACAAAACAAAAGACGTGGCTGAATTCCACATAAGGTAATGTCACCGTAGACGGTGTTACAAGTTTCTCTTTCTCCCGTACTTGGAGACCGCAAGTCACTTGGGTCAACAGAAGAAATACCTCGGGTAAAATGAGTCATTCAGAGATCGCGAGACTCAGTCAATTGTATTTGTGTGTACTAAGACAACACTCAGAGATCGTCATTTCAGACCCCCCCCCTCCCCGGCTCTCTCCCCCCATTTTTTGTTTGTTTTGTTTGAATGGCCAAAGTGAGATTACCTAACTGTGATATAAAAAAAACTGAATTGAACAATTTGGATGAAACAAACCAAACTAAAAAAAAAAAGATTTTCAAAGGAGAACAGAGAAAACAAACGACGCGTTTCCCGCCAAAACATGATAAGTTGAAATGGGCAGCAGACGTCAGACATACATTGGGGATCGCCACAAGTGAGATATTATCAGTGCGCATTATGGTTCTTCATATAGCAGAACAATAAAGCGTCAAAATGATATTAAATTTAAAATGATTTTGTAAAAAAAAAAGCAAGTCAATATTAAGATATAAACCCATTTATTGGAGGCCAAAAGTCAAATAAACCCATTTATTGGAGGCCGAAAGTCAAATAAACCCATTTATTGGAGGCCTAAAGTCAAATAAACCCATTTATTGGAGGCCGAAAGTCAAATAAACCCATTTATTGGAGGCCGAAAGTCAAATAAACCCATTTATTGGAGGCCGAAAGTCAAATAAACCCATTTATTGGAGGTCGAAAGTCAAATAAACCCATTTATTGGAGGCCGAAAGTCAAATAAACCCATTTATTGGAGGCCGAAAGTCAAATAAACCCATTTATTGGAGGCCGAAAGTCAAATAAACCCATTTATTGGAGGCCGAAAGTCAAATAAACCCATTTATAGGAGGCCGAAAGTCAAATAAACCCATTTATTGGAGGCCGAAAGTCAAATCAATGATGATATATTGGGATATTTCATTCAATGTTCATTTTAGTGATGAGGTTTAGTCTATCTTACACTTGATTACGTCAGTTCTATAGTATTAAGCTTCTGCACTGTAACCAAACGTCATGCAATAGAACCGTTTTGATAAAATATACACGTAGCAAGGGGCGTTGTCTTCGGTGAGATTTGGGCGTCGCCCAGAGATTTGTGAGACGAGTTGTTTTATTATTGTGTATACATTCACTAAGTTTTCATAACTTGACCATGGTGTGAAACTTTACGGAATTTTTTCGCTCAATAAAAAAAAAACCGGAGGGCGTCTGTCCTCGACCACATTTTTTAGCTCTCCCCAGATATACAACAACTGGACACTGGTCATTGTTAAATGGCTGCAAACAGAGACATTATACAAGTAAAACATTTCCTAACCTCATTTTTTTAGCTCTCCCCAGATATACAACAACTGGACACTGGTCATTGTTAAATGGCTGCAAACTGAGACATTATACAAGTAAAACATTTCCTAACCTCATTTTTTAGCTCTCCCCAGATATACAACAACTGGACACTGGTCATTGTTAAATGGCTGCAAACTGAGACATTATACAAATAAAACATTTCCTAACCTCATTTTTTAGCTCTCCCTAGATATACAACAACTGGACACTGGTCATTGTTAAATGGCTGCAAACTGAGACCTTATACAAGTAAAACATTTCCTAACCACATTTTTTAGCTCTCCCCAGATATACAACAACTGGACACTGGTCATTGTTAAATGGCTGCAAACTGAGACCTTATACAAGTAAAACATTTCCTAACCACATTTTTTAGCTCTCCCCAGATATACAACAACTGGACACTGGTCATTGTTAAATGGCTGCAAACTGAGACCTTATACAAGTAAAACTTTTCCTAACCTCATTTTTTAGCTCTCCCCAGATATACAACAACTGGACACTGGTCATTGTTAAATGGCTGCAAACTGAGACCTTATACAAGTAAAACATTTCCTAACCACATTTTTTAGCTCTCCCCAGATATACAACAACTGGACACTGGTCATTGTTAAATGGCTGCAAACAGAGACATTATACAAGTAAAACATTTCCTAACGTCATTTTTTTAGCTCTCCCCAGATATACAACAACTGGACACTGGTCATTGTTAAATGGCTGCAAACTGAGACATTATACAAGTAAAACATTTCCTAACCTCATTTTTTAGCTCTCCCCAGATATACAACAACTGGACACTGGTCATTGTTAAATGGCTGCAAACTGAGACATTATACAAATAAAACATTTCCTAACCTCATTTTTTAGCTCTCCCTAGATATACAACAACTGGACACTGGTCATTGTTAAATGGCATGCAAACTGAGACCTTATACAAGTAAAACATTTCCTAACCACATTTTTTAGCTCTCCCAGATATACAACAACTGGACACTGGTCATTGTTAAGTGGCTGCAAACTGAGACCTTATACAAGTAAAACATTTCCTAACCACATTTTTTAGCTCTCCCCAGATATACAACAACTGGACACTGGTCATTGTTAAATGGCTGCAAACTGAGACCTTATACAAGTAAAACTTTTCCTAACCTCATTTTTTAGCTCTCCCCAGATATACAACAACTGGACACTGGTCATTGTTAAATGGCTGCAAACTGAGACCTTATACAAGTAAAACATTTCCTAACCACATTTTTTAGCTCTCCCCAGATATACAACAACTGGACACTGGTCATTGTTAAATGGCTGCAAACTGAGATCTTATACAAGTAAAACTTTCCTAACCTCATTTTTTAGCTCTCCCCAGATATACAACAACTGGACACTGGTCATTGTTAAATGGCTGCAAACTGAGACATTATACAAATAAAACATTTCCTAACCTCATTTTTTAGCTCTCCCTAGATATACAACAACTGGACACTGGTCATTGTTAAATGGCTGCAAACTGAGACCTTATACAAGTAAAACATTTCCTAACCACATTTTTTAGCTCTCCCCAGATATACAACAACTGGACACTGGTCATTGTTAAATGGCTGCAAACTGAGACCTTATACAAGTAAAACTTTTCCTAACCTCATTTTTTAGCTCTCCCCAGATATACAACAACTGGACACTGGTCATTGTTAAATGGCTGCAAACTGAGACCTTATACAAGTAAAACATTTCCTAACCTCATTTTTTAGCTCTCCCCAGATATACAACAACTGGACACTGGTCATTGTTAAATGGCTGCAAACTGAGATCTTATACAAGTAAAACTTTTCCTAACCTCATAGCAGGGTGGGGGGGTATTTAGGAAGATGAAGAGTACAATTCTGCAGCCACTGTATATTATGGGATTGCGTGGTTAACACAATACCCAGCCGCCTTAAGATACGCAACTAAAGAGAGGCACCCATTTTTAGCTGGGTGGACTTCTGGACTTTAACTTTCAAAATGACCACACAAAAAAAAAGACCTGTCCTGTGAGAATGTTCACATTGGACACACGTGTAAGAATTTTCATATTGGCTCACGTGCAGATTCTACATGACACTACATTATTTTAATAACTTCGAGTCAATGAAATAACAATTTGTAGCAAGAAAATTGCCTTGACAGTATCTATGGAGTATCTACGGAGTATTCCATAAAAATAAACACGGAGCACGCAAAGCACCAGTGCAAAAATGAGCAATAAAGTGAGCGATAAAGTGAGCGATAAAGTGAGCGATAAAGCGAGCGATAAAGTGAGGCTTTTCATACTCTTCTTTAGATTCGCCATATAATTAAATTATTTTGCAGTGCGACAAAAACTAAAGGAAGTTTAATTCTTTCAAAACCACAAAGTCTAAATTTCAAAGCGTGAATAATTACAAAATAATGAACTAAATATGTCACTACATTAGTTGATAAGTAGCAATACATTAATAAATAATATATCTTGGTCAGTGGCGTAGTGAGGGGAGAGCAAGGGGGCATCATGCCCCGGGCGCTACTCACAAAGGGACGCCAAATGGTATATTTTACATATAATATTATATGGTTTTCAAATCTGCGCTAAAAAGGTATTCTGCTCCGGGCGCGAGTTTTAAGCTCACTACGTCACTGATCTTGGTGGACTAACTACCATGTTTATGGTTTTAGTAATGATAATTCATTTGAATATTGGTAAGATGTAATCGGATTTTTTTTTGTTTCGTTTTATTAGTGGTTTC
>JAGDYQ010000016.1:2814385-3055416 GCA_021962125.1 Bulinus truncatus | reverse complement strand
GGTCTTGACGGCCCACCGGGAATCTTCCCGGTGTCCCGGCGGCCCTGTCCACCCCTGTGACGAGCTATACGTATTCTAATATCAGGGGTTTTGAATTCAATCTTTACTCTAAATTAGCTGCATAAAAATTAGCAGCAAAATAATCACAATTATAAAAACAGAGATAATTATATTTTATTTATAAATCATCAATCTGGATTATCACTTGATTGTTTAATAAATCAGCACTTGATTGGGTTGAATAAGCCAATCAAATTCATTCTAAATTTCACTGGCTTACACTCAGTTGCATCCTGCTATTACTTTCAGTTTATCGATATTGCTTCAGCGCGACATGCAGGAATAATCCTGACGTTTTCTGCTACATCAGTGGAAAATACACGCTATCAGTGGACAGGAAGAACATCACAAGATTTGTGAAGCACGCCTACCAGGCTTACTTGAAAGTCAAGCTGGGTGACCAAGATAAGTACTGGGCACCGCACGGTGTGCAATACTTGCGTGGAATATTACCGTAGAAGGCATGAGGACTACTTATGCTACTTCTGCCAAGAGGAATACTTTGTGTACTGCCGGGATGTCGCCGGTCTTCTCGATAAACTCGGCGGTCCTCAATACGATCCGAGAGATTGGCGACTATTCATTGACAGCTGCAAGCGCTCTTTGAAGTGTGTGCTTCTCCACAACGGGAACCAGTTCGCCTCAAACCCTCTTGCGCACTTCACAACTCTTGAAGAGAAATATGAAGCAGTGAAGTATGTGCTCGACAAAATCCAATATGAGCAGCACCAATGGATCATCTGCGTCCACTTTAAGATGGCGAACTTTCTACTTGGTCAGCAGTCCGGGTTCACGAAGTACCCATATGTGTGTGGGACAGTCGTGACAGAGCCCAGCACTATGTAAACAAAGAGTGGCCGGCGCGAGAGCATTTAGTACCTGGGGCGAGAAACATCACAAACGAACCTCTTGTTGACCGGGAGAAGATATTGATCCCACTGCTACGCATGAAGCTTGGGTTAATGAAACAGTTTACGCGCGCTCTGAACAAGGATGGGAGGTGCTTCAACTACATGTGCCGAGCATTTCCTCAACTGACCATTGAGAAGCTAAATGTCGGCATTTTCGACGGCCCACAGATACGGCAGTTCATAAAGGACACAGAGTTCCAACACTTCATGAACATGCTTGAGTGCGCCGCCTGGAAATCGTTTGTGCAGGTGGTGAACAACTTCCTGATAAAGGACTTCCAAAAACTCGGGTGTTTGATGATTATAAAGATACACTTCCTGTTCTCACACATGGAGAAGTTTCCTGAAAACCTTGGGGCGATGAGCGATGAGCAGTGGCGTCACTAGGGGGGTGCGGGGGGTGCGGACCGCACCGGGTGACACCCTCACGAGGGGTGACACCCAACTGCAAAATATATAGTTTTAGGTCTATATTCTTATTTTGTAATTTAAAATAATTCAAAGCCGTATTTAATTTTTATAAATAAATAAAAATATCTCCGATTATTAACAGACACTGCGTACTTTTTATTATTAATTATTTTTACGCACTGGCTCCGGATACGTCTAAGATGAACTCTTATGATTTAAAGTTATTTTCTTTTCGCGGGAAATTGCATAACCGAGCAATTTTTTCTGATTATATATTAAAATTGTAACTTAGTTTCTGTGGCGCGCTGGTAGAGTGGTTTAATCGTTTGGCCGTGACCCATTTTGGCTAACTATTTGCGGGTTCGATTCCTCTCAGAGACATATATATTTTTTTTTTCAGGATTAGGGTTAGGGATAGGGTTAGGGTGTGGAGCAATATCTATTGATGGTCCCCGAAAAAAAATATATCTCCCATTATTAACAGTAAATGACGTCATCAACGTCTGCAGTAAATAAGAGTTCTCATTCATTCTGTTTACTGACGTCATCAAAGTTTGCTAGACGTATCCCGAAAAAAAAATACGTAGTACGTCTTAGACGTATCCGGAGCCAGGGCGTTATTTTAATGAAATTATTACACTGACCTATAGATATCAATCATCGCTAAAAATCCTGACCCCGGAAACGGAAAAAAAATAATAAAGTCGCGCATGCGCACAAATATACGCTCTCTGGATAAAAAAAATATGGAGAGTGGAGACCGGGGTGTCATGAGAGGGGTGACACCATGAGTTACCGCACCGGGTGACACCAATCCTAGTGACGCCACTGCCGATGAGCATGGAGAAAGGTTCCATCAGGACATCCGCCAAATGAGGAAATGTACCAGGGGAGGTGCGACGCAGTCATGCTGGCGGACTACTGCTGGTCGCTGAAGGGAGGCAACCCAGCAGCTGCCCACACACGGGAATCGAAGAAACGCCGATTTATGTCTTGAACTTTGAACTTTTGTTTCACTTAACGCTCATTCTTATACTAATATTATGATAATTTTGCTTATCAAACTTGGTGGAATAAATAAAAACTGAATGAATTTGAACACATTGACTTTTATTACTTGAATAAAACGGAAAAAATCGTGAGGGATTTATCAGCTGATGATCCGCAAAAATGTAATTTTTTTTACAAAAAAAAACGATTTTTTTTTTTAAATTTCTGTAGCGAAAAATCCTGATCTGAATGAGCAAATCCAATGTCATTTTCGGACTCGGAGCATCAAAATTAGTCTAATTCAGCTGGAAAACCCAGGACGATTTTCAAAACATATTTTTTACATAGTGTTATGGCTGTTTCCCATTCTGTTGGCATTATCTCTTCTTTCCATATTTTATGACCATCCTGTGTATTTCTAGGTGTAGTGTGCGTCCTCCATTTTTGAGTAACTCAGCATTTATGTTATCTTCTCCTGGTGATTTATTATTTTTGGTCATTTTTATAATATTGTTTATTTCTTCTATGGTTGGTTCTTCTATTTCTGCACCACCGTCCTCTGCAATGTTTGGTAAATCTCTTTGGCTGTCAGTATTCATGTTCAGCATTTCTTCGAAATATTCCGCCCACCTTTCTAGAAACAGTTCATTTTCTATAAGGAGGTCCCATGATTTGCTAAGACACACTCGTGATCTTGCTTGAAAGCCGTTGCTTTCCTCTTTGATGGCCATGTACATAATTGAAATTAAAGTTTATCGTCAAAATAACAATAATTTGACTTTGCTTTGCTGTTTGTTGCTGTTCTTAAATGCTTCTACCTTAAACTATATTGTGCAATTAGTTTTTTTTTTATTTATATCGTTAAAAATCATTAACTTTTGACTAATTGTACGTAATTAACAAACATTAAAATTATAGGCGATTCTCTAGGGTCTAGCGCAGAAAAATTCGAAATATGTTCCATTGTTCATCGTGGAAGTCTTGAGGGGGTGACACCCTGAATTTTAAGTACTGGGAGACACCCACCATAGTGACACCACTGACTGTGAGCATAGACTTGACTCGCTAGTCAACCACGTAAATTTCTCATTTGCGTGAGTACCACTAACCAACCCCATCCAGCACGATGATTTGCATTGTAGCCCATGATGTTGAAAAAGTTAGTGGTGCCATCACTTGTGATGCTAACAACAAAGTTTGAGTGAGCCCTCAATCCCATTTTTAAGTCCAATATAGGTGGATGTGGAGCTCACTTAAGGCAGCATGTGCCAAGATCAGGGTCTTTGATCGAAATCGGTGGTTCCCGAGTTCAGGGTCTTTGATCGAAATCGGTGGTTCCCGAGTTGGGACAATGGAATGACGGACAGAAATGCCCGCAGTCAGATGGAGCAGCCGTCCAAAACTGATCTGTGTTGGTGGCACAGCAGGATCGAGCAGGCACTAATTGCCCAGCTCCGTACTGGGTATTGTCTTTTAGGTGCATACTTTGGGAGGTTGAAGCCCAATGTCGATTCCTTTTGCCGCCAATGCAGAGAAGTTGAGGAAACTGTGGATCATATGCTTTTTGAGTGCCCAGGGCTGGCGGACCACAGGGTGGACCAGTCGGATAGCTTGGTAGCCATTGGCCTTTCTGACAGTTCCCAGATGTTGAGGGACACAGCGAGTTTGATCTCATGGGCTCTAAGATACTAAGTCTCAACCCGCAGTTATCACAGAGAGAGTTCAGAGAGAGACGGGGTACGTCACGCTCCTGGGGGGGGGGGGGGGTAAGAAAGTGTGACGTCACATTTTAAATATTTTTTTTATTTTATTTCTAATTTATTTTTTTATTTTTTTTTAGTAAAACTTAATAGTTTTAAAAATAATTTAAAAAAAAATTGTGAAAATAACTGAAACACTTGAATTAGTTTTATGTCAAAACTAGTAAACAGGCCCGGTACCCGGACCGGCTATTAGGCACGCAGTTTGAGTTGAAAATGGTGATATATATTTGAGCGCGTTAACAATCAGTCTATATACAAACAAGCAATTTAAGTCTTTTCCGTTTCGGACAAAGGACATTTTAGAGCATTTTCATTAGGGAGCGACCGATAATCGGATCGCTATCGGTATCGGACCGATATTGGCACTATCGGTTAATATCGTATCGGCCGCTTGTTCTAGGGAGCGACCGATAGTCGAACCGATATTGGCACTATGGGTTAACTGTCGGACCGGCCGTTTTTTGGCTGCCGATACATTGTTTTTTTTTTTTCACAACAGAGTTGCAGAAAAGAAAATCAGTAAATAACCCAATTCTATAACTAGATCAGACAAGATTTAAAAAAAAAAAGGAAAAAAAAAACCCGTACACAGAAATTGTCACGTATACATCAGAGATACGACCTTGAAACAATAGGATTGGCATTTCTTAATTCTAATGTATGACCTTGAATGATACAATTAGTGAACATCTGTGCGTATTTTTTGTTGGGATGGGAAGTTGGGGGGGGGGGGGGAAACAAGACTTATGTGTGGGCGAAGCGTCATGAAATATGACAGGGAAGGGGTAAGCATGGGTTGACATACGTCATTAGCTGTATTATAGCACGAGAGAAACACGTGTTTGGCAAATGGCATTGTTGTTGCTTAAGGGGCTGTCCATTAATTACGTCAACAAAATAGGGGGGAGGGGGGGGTCAGAAAATTTTTGACAATTGTTGACAATGGGGAGGGGGGGGAGGTCAAGAAAAGTTGACGTCAACAATGTTACTTTTTTAAATTTAATATAATTACTTAATAAATAGGAAAATTAAGCAGCGTTTGTAGTTCTGTGTTACACACTCGCTTAACATTCAGTATTTTAATTAAACTAACTATATTCCTACTAATTTTGCCACATAAACATTTTGGAAGGCACCTTTTTTGGGGGGGAATCAAATGTTGACGTAATTTTATAGGGGGGTCTCGGAAAGTTTGACAAGTTGTTGACAAGGGGGGGAGGTAAAAATCGCCAAAAATTTGTTGACATAAATAATGGACAGCCCCTAAAAATAAAAAAGGCATATCGGTCGCTCCCTAATTTTCATGTAAGCAGTGGCTACGGTTACGATAAATAGAGAGGGAAGTAATCATGTTGAATAACTGTTACAAAAATAAATAATGATTACGCCCCTTTGATTAGCTTTTATTATTTATATTTAAAATATAAGCAAAAACGGTACTTAAAACGCCCCTTTTTCGGCCCTCAGAGGTCAGATCGCGAAATGAACTTTTGATGTACACTTGGCAGGCCAAGACCTACAAAATGATATATACATCATGGGTCTAGGACTTATGGTTGCTTAGATATAGGGCGCTCCTTTGTTAATATAGCTTATATAGTAAAAAAAACGGTACTTAATACGCCCCCTTTTTCGGCCCTCAGAGGTCAGATCGCGGAATGGACCAAAGTGTTTTTTTTGGCAGGCCAAGACCTACAAAATGATATATACATCATGGGTCTAGGACTTATGGTTGTTGAGATCTAGGGTGATGACAGACAGACAGACAGACAGACAGACAAAACGGGGACAATAGAGCATTTTTTTCGAAAATGCTCTAAAAATAGCATGTCTATGTACTCGAAGTGGCCCCAATGGACATGAACAGATTATTGTAGCAAAAACACATCTACTTTAGTAGCTCAGAGACTACAAGGATGAAGAAAATCTGAAAACCAGAGGCCATCCCCCGTGTGGATGCGGGTTGCAGAATACATCCACCACCTGACTGTCCGGCGGGTCGTAAGAGGGGTCGTAAGAGGCGAGCGATACAGACCCGTACAGTGATTTTTGTGAACTAAACAAACCAAAGGCATAACACAAATGGAATAACAAAATGCCTTCAAAAAGACCACTAAATCAAAGGAAAGGAAATTTATACCAGAACTCAGGAGAGTTATGAAGAAATTAAAGGCCTATATTTCTCTACTGCTAGCTAGCACAGCACTGCTTTAGACATGTCAGGGAATGGGGCTTCCTTACAATCGCGCGCGACCGTCCGTGATAGTTAGTTTATGTATAATTAGGTCATTTTTATTTAAATGCATGTTTTCATGAATATTCTAATGTATGCATATATGTAATGTTAAAAAAGCTTGCCTTTCAGCTCTTTTTTTCAGCACCTACATTAGGAGCTCAAAGACTACAAGAATGAAGGAAATATGTCTAGTTTGCATTCAAGGGAGCTTCCTTACTGTTAAGTCCGGTAGAGTTAGTTTACATGTTATAATTAGGTGCTTCATTATAAAATTTTATGTTTGCAGAGAATTAATTTTAAAGATTTCCTTTTAACTTAATTTTTTTAAAAGGGTAGAAAGTAGGGAACAGAATATATTAGACATTGAATAAAATACTCAATAAAAATTACATTATAAAAAATATTTTATAAAAAAACAACGTTTTTCTTGCGTACTAAAAAGCAGAAAATAATTTCTAAATAATTTTCTGATTTTTATAAAAACGAAAAACGTTGGGCGAATGTTTTATATTATGTGAATGTTTGTATTACAGTATTAGAATCATCAAATGTTAACAATTAACCTAAACTCATGATATAGAATGTAATACTTGTAAAGTCAATTGAATCAATATATTAATATAGTGAAATAATTTTAAACAGGTTTTCATTATATAAATTAGAGTATGTTATAAAGGTCTGGATGTTTGTGTTCATGCGCCCAACGTTTTTCGTTTTTATAAAAATCAGAAGCTCTTATAAAGTCTATTACATGTTACCAATTTATTCAGAAATTATTTTCTGCTCTTTAGTACGCAAGAAAAATGTTGTTTTTTATAAAATATTTTTTTATAATGTTATTTTTCTTTAAATAATTTTTCAACACACTTGTTTTTATTGCGCTGCGTACGCTTTTAAATCAATTTTGACTGTGCTAGAAGTTGTCTAATCACAAGAACGCACAGGAGAGCTCTGACGTCACACATTCTTTCTTCACTACTCCAGCAACAAAAATACTTAAGAAACTCATCAAATCATAATGAAATAGTAAGAATATTGCATTGTCATCGGGTTCTGGGCTATATTGAAAGTATCAGAGCTATAGCTTATCGGAAAGTGGTCTAAAATTGGATTGCGAAATTCCGCGGACAAACAAACACACAGACAAGAAGTGAAGTTAAGAAAAACGTTGTAAAAACAGACATGTACAGAAAACTTTTTTTTAAAGAAATGAAATTAAATGTTTTGACAGAGGATGAGAAACAGGTTTTTTACAATACCAGCACCAAAAAAATATGCCCAAGATTCATTGAATCCCTTTTTAACTCATTAAGCAGCTAATTACTTAGTCTATGAAATAAATCTTTTTCCAAATATTGTAAAGAAAATTGAAAAATATTGAGTAAAATCATAAAGCAGGGATGGGTAAACTTTTTCTACAGAGGGCCACATTGAAAACTTGATTGTTATCTGCGGGCCGCATATATATTTTGTCTACATTACTAAAAATTTACAACGTATGAACATATGAATTATGGATAATAATCATGTGTTTGTCGTTTTATTTCACATTCACACTATGTTAAACAAGCACAATACATTTAAAAAAACGAACTAAATCAAATCAGTGCTAATTTTACTTTACTATTCATAATTATTTCAACAAACGTTTTTTGTTACCTGTCATAACATTTATGAAGACGATGGAACTTAATTTACAAACAAGCTGACCACAGTGTACAATTACAATTAATGAGAAGTATGTAACTGTTTCGGATAATGTTCTTGACCTGTGGAACTAGGTTACTGGCTGCGATTCGCATGACTGCATTTAAAGTGCAGTCAGTCAACATCGATCTGTTCTTAAGACTTGTTTATTTTCATACATGAAAACGCTTGCTCACAAATGTATGTGGACCCAAATAGTGACAAAAGCTTGGCAGCAAAGTTTTTTAGGTGTGGAAATGCCGCTGCTGGCAAACATCCATAAAACTCCAGAAGAAGAACTGACTTGAACTTCTCCAGGTCATAATTTGCTTGTAGGTCAAGCAGATCTAACTGTATATCCTCTGGGGCTGAATCAGCTTCTGCACTAAATGGTGAACTGAGGATATTGAAGAGTGGTTCCAGGTTCTTGAAGTCTTTGAACCTCCTTTCCAATTCCACAACCAAAGCATCCAACTTAGATAACATGGCTGACAAGGCTGTTTCAGCAAAGGGAAATGGCAAAATCTGTTTTCACTTGCTTGTCTATAGAACAGAGAGAGTTTTAACTGAAATGATTTAAAATGCACATACATTGCATGCAAACAAGCTATTACCCTGAAATTTGACATTCAGTTCATTCAACTTTTCCATAATGTCAATGGCAAACATGAAGTCTGACTTCCACTCTTCATTAATAATGTTAGTCACAAACTAAACCCTTCATCTTCAGGAACATAAATATTTATTCCTTGAGATCCCGCACTCGCCTAAATATCTTGCATAGACTCAGCCAGGGGACACTGCTGTGGTAAATATTAGAATGTTCAGTTTCCAAATCTTCAAGCAGTGCCTGGAACTGTCTGTGATTAAGTGCCCTTGCTCTGACGAGGTTTATTACACTGACAACTGGGGCAATAACATGCTTGATATTCAATGAAGCTTTAAACAGACTTTCCTGATGGATGACACAGTGGAGAGGAAAATGTTTATTGTCAGGATATTCTTCTACAGTTAAATTATTCATCAACTTCACCAGACATAAGTTTTTTTCCAGCTAAAGCATGCGCTCCATCAGTTGTTACACTTGCCATCTTGGTCCACAGTAACCCAGTTCTTTCAACACAGGTCTCAACAGCACTGAATAAACCCTGTCCTGTGGTTGTGTCTTTGAGTGGCTCAACACTAAGTAACTCTTCAGTAATTCTTCAGTAAGCTCAAAATGAGTGTTTATTCCCTGTATAAATACAAGCAATTGTATTCTGTATATCGGTACTTTCATCCAAAGCAAGAGAGTACCACAAAAAGTCTTTGCTTGCATCTCGAAGTTGATGAATCAAATTGTCACTTATCTTTTCAACACGCCTGACTACAGTTTTCCTTGATAAAGAAATGGTGTCAAATTTTGTTTTCTGTTCTGAACATATAATGTTTGCTGTATCTTACAAGCATTCCTTGATGAACTTGCCATCAGAAAAAGGCTTGTTACGTTTTACAATCTTATGGGAAAGTACCAAGCTGGCTTCGGTTGCAACGTCTTGTATTACGGACTGTTTGGTGAAAACAGTTTGGTTCTTCTTTAAATTATTAACCAACTCCTGGCATTTTCTTTTTTTTCTCTTCGTCAGTTAAATCTAAATGATTTGTTTGGTGGTGCCTTTTTAAGTTGTACTCCTTAAAGACGCTCAATCACTCATGACACAGCAAGCAGACAGCTTTGCTACCAACGCTGGTGAAACAGTATTTAGAAGTATATTCGTCATTAAAAACACGACATTCCTCCTCAATCTTTTTTTTTGGCAGCACTCAGTACCGACTTTAGGTATAGGCGATATAAGCAGCTGCCTAGAGCGGCATTATTTCAAGGAGCAGCAAATTCCAGCAAAATAAAACAAAATCAAAAATATAAAAATTAAAAATATAATAAATGAATTTGAGAAAGTGTAGAATAAAATAAGAGCACAAAATTGCTTAGAGTGGCGACAACAAATAAGTCACGTGGATTGACGCTCTATCTTAATTTATTACATCAATATTATGACATCACTATTTTCAAAATTATTTTATTCTTTTGCATTTAACAAAATTAGATTCAG
The DNA here is from genome assembly GCA_021962125.1 of Bulinus truncatus. Classification (NCBI taxonomy): domain Eukaryota; kingdom Metazoa; phylum Mollusca; class Gastropoda; family Planorbidae; genus Bulinus; species Bulinus truncatus. Next base: position 3,045,266 of record JAGDYQ010000016.1, on the reverse strand, counting down.
ATATAATGGAGGATCCTGCTAAATGGCCAGATATAAGTGATAATATTCGTTGTTTTCTTATTCAGCATGATCCAAAGCAGATCAAATTTGAGTCTGGTTATCCAAAAGATGAACGTGGGAGACAATTTTCTAATTATCACTATACACGAAAACTGGCCAACGGAGAAACTTTAAAAAGGAAATGGCTGATGTATTCTACGTCAGTAGATAAGGTGTATTGTTTTTGCCTTAGCAACCAGGGTTGTTAACAATACTCTTAAATTGTATCGTCAATACCAATACCAATACTTCATGAAAAGAGTATCGCCAATACCAATACAAATACTCAAGTAAAAATGTATTGCCAAAATCGATACCAATACAATACCAATACTTTTGAGAACAGAGAAATATTATTATTTAAAATATAAAGAGTGCAAGTTTTTCAACTTTTTAAATAACTGATAGATCGATCAAAAAAGAAATAAAGTTTTCTTTTCTGTCGTTCATTGAAACATTGAACAAATAGTTGATAGCAGTGCTTTTTTGTACAAAAATAGGTACCGGTACTCAGTGATTGATTGCCTAACTACCAGTTCGCACCTCGATGCAAGCTGAAACACAACTGCAAAGATACTAAATGTCTAAAACAATTTTATTTTATAATTAACTAACTTAAATCCTCTTAAAATACAAGGAAAGTAATATTTTTTCCCCAAACTGAAAAAGGTACGCCATACAATTGTGATATTTTGATTTTTTTTTCAAAAGTGAAAAACATACAAATAGTTGGGTTATTCTATTGGGTTTATGAATTATAATTTTTTTTTCATTCTGAATATTTTAAGATACAAAGTAAAATTTTTTGTTAGAGTTTGTTACAATACATTCTTAAAATACCAATAGAAAAAGTATTGGTATCGAGTATCGAAAATTTTTCGTTTAAAATGTATCGGCGATACACAAATCAATACTTCATACAAAAAGGATCGGCAATACAGCAACCAATACTAAAAAAGTATCGCCGATACTGTATTGGCCGATACCGATAATTCGATACTAACAACCCTGTTAGCAACACATGGCAGTTGTGACTGGAAAAATATGTCAAGAATATTGCAGCATCATGAAAAATATCCAGATCATTTAACCAGTTATCTTGATTGGAAAGAACTAAAAATGAGGATAACAAATAATAAAACTATTGATGACGTGAATCAGCGCCTCATAAATCGTGAAACGAAACACTGGAAAGATGTATTAGAAAGAATAATATCTTTGGTCAGAGTACATGGAGTTCAAAATTTACCCCTGAGAGGGCAGCCTGATTGATTATATACATCTCATAGTGAAAACTTTTTGAAATTTGTTGAAGTTATTGCTGACTTTGATACGGTAATAAAAGAACATATAAAACGTTTTAAATCAGATGAAATTCATGACCTTTCTTTAGAAAAAAAATATTCAGAATGAGATCATTCAACTGTTGAGTAAGGAGATAAAACAGAAAATGATAAATGATCTAAAATGCAAGATAGTACGCTATAGTTCTCGATTGCACACCAGACGTCAGTCACAACGAACAGATGAACAGATTGTTAGATTTGTTACAGCAATTGAATCGACAAATGACAAACCTTCAGAAGTTTCTATCAATGAGCACTTTATTGGATTCGTAGAACTTGGAAAAATCTACAGGTGCAAGTGGAAATTTTACTTAAAGAACTGTCAGATTCGGGCATTTGTCTAGATGATATGAGGGGACAAGGCTACGATAACGGAGCGAACATGCGGTGAATACATAATGGTGTCCAAGCAAAGTTAAAGAGCTAAATCGAAGAGCCTTTTAAGTCCCATCCAATGTGCATTTGGTGGTGAATGATGCCGTAAACTGTTGTTTGGAAGCAGTACAGTTTTTTTGAGGTAATTCAAAATATATATACCTTTTTTTCTGCATCAACACATCGCTGGAATATATTGTTAGAATATGTCAAAAATAAAGAGGCAGCAGGATTAACTGTTAAAAAGTTATGCGCAACAAGCTGGGAAAGTCGAGTTATTGCGGTGAAGGTAATTCGATACCTAACAGTTGAAATTTACGATGCACTCGTTTCAATTGCTGATGACATTTCACTTTATGGACCGCGTGAAACCCAGTCCCTTGCAGAAGCTAAGGGAATTGCACAAAAAATACTCGATTTCAAATTTAATTGTTCATTAGTGATTTGGTATGGTGTTTTATTTGAGATCAATATATCTAAAAAAACATTTCTAGAAAAAGTTTTGCCAAATCAATTACAACAGCTAAATCATTGGCTGAAAAATTTGGTATTGAGTGAAATTTCCCTACGGAAATACAAATAAGATCTTGACTAAGAAAGAGACAATTTGACTATGAAGTTTCACATGATCCAATTCTCGAGCCAGAAATGAATTTCAGAGTAAATTTCTTTAACCAGATATTGGATACCGCAATTCAATCAGTGAATGATCGATTTATGCAGTTAACATCTCATAGCGATTTATTTGGATTTTTGTATGACATTAAAAACTGGAGAAATGTGATAAAAGAGAGGTTTTTCAAAGATTGCATGGACCTTCAATTAGCTTTAACATCTGAAAACGAAGATTCAGCAGACATTAATACAACAGAACTGTGCGATGAATTATTGGCTTATACAAGGAGAATTACAGAAAAATCAAGCCTTAGAGTTATATTAGACTATCTATGTGGAATGGGCTTGGTTGCCTAGAGTTATATTAGACTATCTATGTGGAATGGGTGTGGTTGCCTAGAGTTATATTAGACTATCTATGTGGAGTGGGCGTGGTTGCCTAGAGTTATATTAGACTATCTATGTGGAATGGGCGTGGTTGCCTATAGGGTCATTCCATGTCAACTCAACCAGTTTTTTGACAATTGTTCACCCGACCCTCTCAGATCATTTTGAAATTTTTATGGCTTGTGGTACATTCAAAGTTGAGTAATTCCTGAAAATTTCAGACCATTTAGTCAAAAACTTTCCGAGATTTGATTTTTTAAAGTTTTAAGGGTAGTCGCGAGTTCGCGTGACATTTACATTTTCGCGATATTTGAACGTGGATATTTCAAACACTAAAAGAGGTATCAGGCTGAAACTTTCAGTATTTACTCATTGTTTTATCTTGAGTTGAATGATGTATTTATCTTAAGTGTAACTTGCACACAGAATGCCCTAAAAAATTCCAAACATTGCACTTCAGACAGTTTTCATCAATATTTGACCCGGTATAGCCAAGAACCTATAAGACATGAAATGATGTTTGTTATACAATTAGTAAGTACCATATATGTGTTTATTATTTTGATAGAGAATTCCTGTTAATCAATAATAGTGTACTCATGGTGGGCCCTTTTTAGCATCATAGTCGTCCATTTTTGCACGCATTGCGACCCCCAGATGACCATGTGGACAGTAATGTACACTTTTCATATTTTGCACACTTGTTAACCTTGACAAGTACTAGCTATGGTGAAAATTTCATGTTGGTGTCTTAACCCTTTCTTGGTGAAAATCTGCATGAAATTGCATGATTTATACACTATTACTGAATATTGCGTAGCAAATATTTCAAAAACTAAAAGAGTTATCAGGCTGTAATTTTCAGTATTTACTCATTGTTTTATCCTGAGTTGAATGATGTATTTATCTTAAGTGTAGCTTGCACATAGAATGCCCTAAAAAATTCCAAACATTGCACTTCAGACAGTATTCATCAATATTTGACCCCGCACGCTACGGGCCTCATTAACGTGTATGATGGTAAATCAGCATAGCAATGAAATGTCAATCAAATTTTATGAAAAAATACAGTTAGTCTTAAGTTACAAAATCAAATTACAGATTGTTTGTTTTTATAAACCATACAAGCAACCATGCAAGGCGGATATCAGCGTATGCTCATTATGCTGCCAATGCAGTTAACTGATGGTATCTTAACTATGTACACACAGTCCTACTATCAAACAGTTTCTTGTAATTGACAAAATGCATATCATCATAGCAATACTGTCTTGATGAGCTGCCAGACAACATTGGTGGTGGAAGATTGCACAGTACATTAGTGAATTAGTCACTTTCTGCTCCTGTGTAGACAATAAAGTTCAGAACATATCCGGTTTTGCAGTCACACATAACAAATGTTTTAATTCCAAATCTACTTCTTTTTCAAGGAATGTACTGTTTAAAAGACAACCTGCCCTTGAATAGAAGTAGTGACTCGTCAATGACAATATCCTGGTAAGGAGAGAATATAGCTCTAGATAAAGAACGTATTCCTTTTTTTATTCCTTTTTTTAAATAGTCTATCTCCATTGGCTTCAACACCATCGGTTGAAAAATGCAGCACCCTGAGTAATAACAGAAACCTGTCCCTTGACATTATTTCACACAACACAGGTGTACTGAGTAGAAAATCTTTCAACCAGTATTCAGTAATTTTTAGTTTTTTCATTCTTGTCATTAACAGATTCAATGCAGAAAAACAATTTATCTCATCACTGTTAGTATCAGTTCAACGTTTAAGATGAGCTGTAATATTGTCAGAATCTTTGTCTATGATGAATTTGTAAAACTTGTTACATTCCTCATCTATAAATGTTACTAGTATTTCTATGAAAAAAAAAAAGCATAAAATGTACTCTGCGTTAACTCTGTCCTAGCAAAGTGTAATTAAGAATTTTAAAATTTAAAGAAATAAACGAAAAATGGAATGATTTTCTGTTCAGCATCGACCGCCTAGGGTGCGGAATGTGTTCAGTTTATAATAGCACCAGTGAATATTATTTTACTTAGAATTTAATCTCATATAAGATGAAGTGTGTTTTTGAGCCTAATTAAATATTAATTTTTGTGAATCAAAATCAAAACATCCCCTGAAAATAAAATGAATATGACTTTTGCAGCATTAATATTCATTATCGTGTCTTTTTTTTTTTAAAGAAACAATGTAGTTATTGCTGGCTAATATTTTTAATTAATCCTTATTTTCATTTATTTACCAACTAGGCTTTATAAATGTTCAACTCAACAAATTATATATTTTGTGTAGTTAATGTATTTTATTAAATGTATATAGGCCTAATTAGTATGTTTTTAAGTGATATTGTGTATTGTGCAAGCATTGCCAAATTGAAACTTTTTTATAAATTTTTTTTATTGATACATTAATTTATTTTAAAAATTGCATTATTTAAAACAATAAATTTAGAACACTTTAGTTTTTTTTCTCTATGTTGCCAGACAACATTGGTGGTGGAAGATTGCACAGTACATTAGTGAATTAGTCACTTTCTGCTCCTGTGTAGACAATAAAGTTCAGAACATATCCGGTTTTGCAGTCACACATAACAAATGTTACGGCCTATAGTTAATCTGTTTCATCTATCACAACATAAAAAGTGAATGTTTGGTTAGAACTATCCCCAGCCTCCTGTACTTCAACCTAATTCAGGTACTAATTTAAAGTTGGGCTGACTTGGGAGACTTTCATCCGGATTTGAAATTCCCCTGGTTCTCACGAGGAACAAATCCGAAACTCTCGTAGTACAGTCGAGCATCCACCCACACTTATTATAATTTTAGTTGAATTCACCATTTGGAGTAATATTCATTTCTCGGTAAAACTGTATTTCAGAACGATGACCTTATCAACCAAGGACAGACGTCCAGAGGAGGTAAATGAACTGTTTAGAATGTTGTTTAGAATGTTTTGACACATTAGTAAAACTAACTAGAAATTTATTGAAGTCTAACAGTTAGTTTGGAGTTTGTTTTATTACTTATAAGTCATTGCAAGTTATAGTCCCACGTTATGTCTAGAGGTGGTGTCCAATTTATGTCTGTAAGTGGTGCATAGATTATGTCTATAAGTGTGCATTATGTCTATAAGTGGTGAATAGATTATGTCTATAAGTGGTGCACAGATTATGTCTACAATGGTGTACATATTATGTCTATAAGTGGTGCATAGATTATGTCTATAATGGTACATAGATTATGTCTATAAGTGGTGCACAGATTATGTTCAGGTGGTGCACAGGTTATGTCTATATGTGGTCCATATATTATGTCTATAAGTGGTGCACACTCATTATGTTTATAAGTGGTGCATAGATTATGTCTATAATGGTCTCATAGTTTATGCCTAGAGCTGGTGCCAGAATTTGTCTAAGGTGGTGTCCAGTGTTGTCAATGGGTGACTTTCAGATTACGATTATATGTGGTGTCCAGTTGTGCCATACCTGGTCACTTTGTGTATTACTATTTTATTTAGCTATTGTGATCAACAAAAACCTGACTTTGCATGTTTTTTTAAAAATCCTTTCTTTACAATCATTACGATTTAAATTACATCCTTCTATTTTTTTATCCACAGCAAACCAATACTCACAGTACGGCAACAATATGTTTGGTCAAATGTTTACCCCGTGATTTAAATAATAAATGTCTCATTTAATAACAGCTAGTTTACCCAACCTGGTAAACTCCAAAATATTGTTTACCATACCTGGATTTATCCAATCCTTATTTCTATTTTTTGTTTGTTTACCAGACCTGGATTTATCCAAGATCCAATCGTCATCAGCCAGGGTGGTAATGTTTACTCTGGTGTTGTTAGAGATTTGTCTGAAGCTGACCTGAGAGGTCGCGGAGTAGCAGTAAGTGACACACACACACACACACACACACACACACAAACATATTTCATTATCATCATCATTAAGCCATTGATACATTTTGTCGATGGTGCAAAAAAATGAAAACATTTTTGAAAAAAGTTCAGCTACTTTTTTTTCGTTTAGTTGTAATTTTTTTTTAAATTTGTTGAAACTGAACATTTAACTTAATATTTTTAGTTTAAATCAAAGTCTAGCCGAAAAACAGTCAGCACCCCTTACTGAATAGATATATAAATAGATGAATGAACCGATAATTTGATAATTATTTTTCCCTTAAAAGCATTTGCTGCTTGTTGATTGATAGTTGAAAACTGCTACAAATAGCACCCTACTGTGATGGATTCATTCAAATGTCCACACAACATGTCCACACAACATGTCCCCACACAACATGTCCACACAACATGTCCACAAAACATGTCCACACAACATGTCCAGTTGTCCACACACCATGTCCCCACAACATGTCCACAAAACATGTCCAAATATAAAGTCCACTGAACAATGTTTAAAGTACATTTTTAAAATATTGTCCAAACAGATTTGTCCACCAACTGTGCATGAAGCCAACCACCACCTGTTGCTCTGTTGTGAACATTCAATGCCACACAACTGTTTGTTCACCAAGTTACGGTGATACTGAAACTTAGACTCTGTTCACTGGAATACAATACATGTTTGATCTGTGTACATAGTAGCAAACTGATTTGTCTGTTTTGGCTGTGCGATGTTGCCATAGGCCACCTGTTGCTCTGTTAACAAGCATACATTATCATGTGACCCAACATTCTATATCTGAATGGCTATACATAGTTCCGGGAGGCTGAAATAGGCCCAATTTAACTGGAATGCAGACCTCTTCTAATTTTTTTACATAACAGACTGATAGTGATATGCTAAATGTAATTTGGGCGGTTCCAGTTGTGGGCCAATTTGGTTGGTCAAATATACTAGCATACATTATCGCTTCAGTGACCTAAATGATTGATATCTGAATGAGCTATACATACTTAAGGGCCGTATACATTGTCCAGCTTCAGTGAACTATGAATGATTGTTATTCATTGTCCAGCTTCAGTGAACTATGAATGATTGATATACATTGTCCAGCTTCAGTGAACTATGAATGACTGATATACATTGTCCAGCTTCAGTGAAGTATGAATGATTGATATACATTGTCCAGCTTCAGTGAACTATGAATGATTGATATACATTGTCCAGCTTCAGTAAACTATGAATGATTGATATACACTGTCCAGCTTCAGTGAACTATGAATGAGTGATATACAAAATATCCAACTCACTAAACTATGAACCCGAAGCATGAAACTTTAAAAAATCGAATGCTATTTTAAGCACTGATATTTTTTTAATAATATATCGACAGTCAATAAAATGATTTAAACATTCAAATAATTATTTTTAAAAAAATCTTCGTATTTGAAGAAAGCAGCTCATTCTCAAGGTCCAGTGCCAAACCTAGGGATTTGAGGGCCCTGGGGGCTCGGCCTCTTTGAGGGCCCCTGTATGTTGACATTCGATACCATGACATGAGATAATGTACTTAATATTTAATGTAAAAAATGTTGAGGCCCCCCAAGCTGGGGCCCAAACTTTCGAATTTGGACCTCCCTCCCCTCACCCTAGGTACGCCTCTGTTCTCACCATACTTGTTCAGATGTCTTCATATATATATATATATAATTAAAAACAAAACATATAAATAGATATATACATACAGTAATGTGTTAATAGCATATTGTTGTTGTTGTTGTTATTGTTATATAATTTAATTTCAATATACTTTTATTTTTCCTTATTGTTCTAGTTGGTCCTTACAGCGGAATCAAATTGAGTTCAGGAACTAGTAAGGATTTATTTATTTATAAGTAAACATTACAAATGTATATAATGTCATTTCGCGTTCACTATAATAATACGTCATGTGCATGATATAATGAGTCACATAGAATAACTTGACTTCAAGTCTTTGACGTTAAGAAAATAAATGAAACAGTTTTAAAATGGTTGCAAATGTTGTGGAAGTTGATAAATAACATATGTCATGAAACATTTTTTAAAATTAATCATTGGACTTATAAATATATACATATAAGGAGGGGGGAATGGAGTAATGATGATTTTTATTGTTAAATATTTGCCGGATTTAATCCAACGAAGAGCCACAATTTGGGAGCCATCATTATATGACATATTTAACTAAGGGCGTGGCAGCACAGACAACGAATGAAATGTATTGAAATTCCTAAACATGGTGGATAATCTAACTTTACTGTCTATGTTGAAAAATGTATCCATTTAAAAAAAAAAACAAGTTTAGTTTAAGCTATCCCTAACCATATCCCTATCTCTAACCCTAATCCTAACCCTTTTCCTAACCTTAATATAATTGCGGTACCCGAAAAAAATGAGTACTCCCGCTAACCCTAATATAATGGCGCTTGATGTTACCGTAGCCACTTCGTTTGTAAAAAATAGCATATGTTGTATACACTAATCTGTTCCTGTTGTTGTTGTAGGTACAGGCACTGGGGTGTCCACAGGTACTGGCACTGGAGTGTCCACAGGAACAGGCACTGGAACAAGTTTCACAGGAGGATTGTTCTAAATGAAACATATCACTTGAAACAAAATAATAATAATAATAATAATACAGCCAATAACATTCAACGAAATATTGCAACAAGATTAAATGAAGTTAAATAAAGAACAAACATTACGTCATTTCTTGTTTTATGTTTATGTTTTATTTTTTTATATCTTTGTTTTGTTTTTGATTCGTTGTTGTTATTATTATTTTTTTTTGGAAAGTTACAGATTTTTTTTTTCAATCATCAGGAAAATAAATCTTTAAAAGTTGGAAAAATGTATCACAGTATATATATATATATATATATATATATATATATATATATATATATATATATTTCTAGCCCCTCGGCCCGACAGAAGCGTCCAGCCCTGACGAACGTCTTATCTTGGCCCACTGTAACTTGTATGTTTGGGGAGGGGGTAACGTGGACGCACCTACCATTATAGACGGCCATGCTTCATTCATAATTTGTTCCATTCATTTCTCGGTATGAACTTTTGATATATGAATATACTTCCGTTTACTATTTTGATGACATCATAAAAATTGATGGTGTATTTAAATAACAACAAATAAAATGCCAGGTAGCTCCCATCACCGACTTTCAGTTTCAAGTCTGTAAACAGTTGACTATTATATCTAACGGTAGAAATCTTTTGAGACATTAAGGTCAGGGGTCATGTCTTTGGTTAAATTGAATGGTAAACTAATGTATGTTTAGCGTCTCTCAAAGCTGAGGAAATCTTAAAAATTAGCCAAAAATGTATTTCCGCGTTTATACGTTGATGTTGTTGTTGTTTATTAAATGGGTTGTGCTCATGTTGTGATTATCTGCATCACTTACCTAAGTAAATACTTTATGAAAACTACATGCGCTGATGGTGTCCCAGCGCGGCTCTTCGTTTCAGTTGTTGAAGCTCTCAAAATGTGGGTTTTTTTATCTTGTAAGTTTAATTACTTTTTCGAAAAATTTGATAAATTGACTTTGGTGCAGCACTTTAAAGTAATTTTTACCATATAAAAGCAGCAATGCCTTTCTTTTCTACATCATGCGTGACCACCTCCTGATATAGGTCAGGTTAAGTTCATGTTCCAAGGTAAGTGCTGGCAGGACAATACAACTGGAACCCCTGGACCAGACATAATAGGCAACCCAAAGACAACAAAAAAATGACAGCATAAGTGGGAGCTAGGGAACAGCTTGGAGTAGGATACTGTTAAAATAGGCATCCATGTTTGAAACTGATGTTTTGTTTCAATTTGATCAGGTTTTGGTTGTTAGTGGACTACACTAGTGACATGGAGACTGAACTGAAGAACTTGTTTTTGTAAGTAGGCAAACGGAGGAATTCGTTCCAGAGATCAAACACAACAGCAATATGCTGCTGTATCTTTACGTTGCAGTGACGATCTTCGTTCTAGTTGTGCGGGTATGAATAAACATTTGTGTACGTGATGATATAAATCATATAAAAGATGAATACATAATTTGTGTAAGTGATGAATAAATCATTTGTGTAAGTGATGAATAAATCATTTGCGTAAGTGATGAATAAATCATTTGCGTAAGTGATGAATAAATCAGTAGTGTAAGTGATGAATAGATAATTTATGTAACAGATGAATAAGTCATTTGTGTAAGTGATGAGTAAATCATTTGTGTACGTGATGATCAGTTGCGTAAGTGATGAATAAACCAGTAGTGTAAGTGATGAATAATAATTTCTGTTATGGATAAATTAATCATGTGTGTAAGTGATGAATAAATCATTCGTGTAAGTGATGAATAAATCATTTGTGTAAGTGGTGAATAGAAATGTGTATATGATATGGAGAATTTATGTATGTAAGTTTTGAGTATATTAAAGTAACTAGTGTACCTAATCGAGAAATCAGCTAGGCTGTAATGAGGACATTAGTTTCGAATAGATTGATCTCAAAACAGGGTGGTTTGGCAGCACGTCTTTGTATGATCTCATGAACTATTAATTAATTAACTCGACTGTCATGACAATCATTGTGTACGGCAAACTGTAGTAATTCTATCAATGTATTCATGTAATCTTAATAGCAGCTGTTCGGGCCCCAACCAAACCAGTTTGGAAGGCCTCTTCGACAACCACTCAGAAGAGCGAATAAATAAATTGTCTTCTAGCATGGGTCCGATTAATTGTTGGGGTGGGGGAGGGGTTGAGGGGGCATGGACTTACATTTATACCTCACTGTGTACTACTGTGTAGGTGTATGTATCGCTGTGCATATTGTTTACATTTATACCTCACTGTGTACTACTGTGTAGGTGTATGAGGGTATCGCTGTGCATATTGTTTACATTTATACCTCACTGTGTACTACTGGGTAGGTGCATGAGGGTATCGCTGTGCGTATTGTTTACATTTATGCCTCACTGTGTACGTGTATCGCTGTGCATATTGTTTACATTTAAACCTCATTGTGCACGTGTATCGCTATGCATATTGTTTACATTTATAATTCTGTGTACTGAAAAGAAGAACTGCAAGCCATAGGTAAATGTTTAATCATGGTGGTACATATAATAGACCCATGTATATTTAATTATTAAACCAATAGGCCCATGTATATCTAATTATCAAACCAGGTTGAAAGGTATAGCACAGGCCATCTTCAGTGCCTTGAGAAAATCAATCGATAATTTCAATGTAAGTATGTCACAATGTTCCCATTTTTCGATCTATTAGGTTTAAGATAAAATATAAAGAATTCGATTCTCATGTTAGACATTTTTTGAATATTTTTTATTAGACACAATCATACAAGCCCTGGTTAATATACCACGTGGCCCTGTCTGTTAGCGAGGGGTGAAGTCAGACAAACCACTTTTTTATAAGGATAAATTGGAAATTGTTTATTAAGCTATCAAAAATGCTTCATAAATATTAATGTGTGTAGCATTGGGAAAAAAATCTGAATTTATCCTCGCTCATAGACAGTATACCCCCAAATATTGATTTAAGCTGTAAACATAAGTCAGATAGTCAGATCATAAGTCAGATCATAAGTTAGATAATCAGGTCATACGTCAGATATTCAGATCGTAAGTCAGATAGTCAGATCATAAGTCAGATCATAAGTTAGATAATCAGGTCATATGTCAGATATTCAGATCGTAAGTCAGATAGTCAGATCATAGGTTAGATAGGTCAATCTCACATTTGTTTAACGCTTAGTCCAATCTTTTGTTGCCGCCATCTCAATGATGGGCTTTTTGAGGGGCGGGGTGATGATTAGCCGAATGGCTGGCTGCCTTCAGTTCGGAGATGAAGATACTAACTGTGTTCTGTGTTATATATATTTTTTTTCACAAAGAAATTCGAAAACAATCAGTATCTAATGTGCAAGTTAGGCGTTAGACTCAGAGAACAAAAACTGTAGCTGTATATGAACTTTTTATTTATTTCAGCAAACAAGGGAAGTAAATCGTAGGTAAGTCTTATACGGCTGTCGAGAAAGATAAACCAATTTACTCGTTGTCAGTCTGTTAAACTATTTCTAAAGAATTTTTTATACGTATTGGATTAAATGAAGCAGATGATATACTTGTATCTAAAGGTTATCACGTCTGTTGGTTTCTCTGTGACATTTTAAAATCTTTATTTGTTTATGTTTACCTGCCTAGCTACTTTCTCTGTGGCTTTTTTTGTATTAATATTTTACCCCCCCCCACACACACACACGTGCACATAATATTCCTCTCGACAGAAAACCAAAGAGGAAACGCCCCGACACCGTGATAAGTCAGGTGTACAGTACTGTCAACCTTCAGGTCTGTGGAGGAGACAATATCTCACGGGAGGAAGGCGGCCCGTCAAAGATTCAGAATGACTCCAGCAGCACGTGCGACCATGACGACAGGAGGTCGAGGCCGCGTCACGTGATCCCGCCAACCAGTCCGTTCCAGTCCTGCCTGACGTATCAGGATATCAGCAGCGGAGACAACCGTCAACCGAGGAAGGCCCCGAGGCTGCCTACGACGACGACGCGCCAGCGACCCAATTCAACTCCACCATCTCCAAAACAACCTCCTCCGCCTGCTACAAGGACAACGTTGTGACGGAGGAGCCGCCCATGATTACGATGGAGCTGTATGAGAGTAAACCTTCCAACGTGGACCCCGCGCCCAGGACTAGGACGCAAGAGGGGGACGCGGTGAAACAGAAGACGAGGAGTAGCTGGACCCTGTGCACTGACCAGCAGGGCGGGGACAGGAGACGGGGGAGGCCGACGCCGTAAGACTATTTTGAGTGGCTCCTCCAAGAAGATTGTTGCTCCGCCGCTCGTATTGAAACAAGGATCCCACGTCGTGTGCAGAGAAAGGGGTACAGTCGAGTCGAGGACGACTTGTCTGCACAGGTGGAGGAAGTGCACCGTGCTGGGACAGCGTGAGGACACAAGACAAGGGGCAGTCATCCCGGTTGTTCCTCCGGCTGACAAAGAAGACGACACGCGCCAGCCGCTTCCGTTGAGGCGACTCGTTTCACTGGTTACCAAGCGCCTGAAAGGGACGATGTTGACTCACACACACAGAAATACCAACAGCACGAAGACAGCGTGTATACAACCTGGGAGACAGAAGATAAAAACATGAGTGAACTCGAGACAAACTTGGGAGAATACCACACAAAACAGATGAGGCCTAGTGGCCTAAATAGTGTGCCGGCCGAAGGTATCCGGACAAATGAGTCGATCGTGGCCGGGGTGTTCAAGAAATTACGGAGCATGAAACAAATGTACAAACTAACTGCCGCCGACTATTTAAGGTACCAAGAGGCCAAGTATAGATTGTTGAGATATTTCAACATAAGAGCTCCAATCACAAAGATGCACCCGTTACATTTCCAATGGGGCGACTGCAGAAAACAGAGCAGTGCGAGGCAACAATATGACATTGTAGCTCAAGATCATCAAAAAGTTCGCGATTGCGAAAAGAATCATAATTATGAGAATTTTGGTGATTATAAGAAGATTTCCGGCTATGAAACAGTTTGTAAGTATGAAGAGGAATGCAATAACAAAATAGTGCGTGGCTATGAGAAAGCTAAATTATAAAAAGGCGAAGGATTATGAAATAGATAATTGTTGTGAAAAAGAACGTGATTATGAAAAAGACCACGAACGAAATTGCGATAGCAAAATAGTGCGTGGCTATGAGAAAGTTAATTGTTGTAAAAAGGCGAAGGATTATAAAATAGATAATTGTTGTGAAAAAAATGTGATTATGAAAAAGACCACGATAACGAAATAGTTCGTGGCTATAAAAAGGTTCGGAGCTATGAAAAGGTTCGCATGATTGAGTCGCTGACCTCGTTGAAAGACATCTGCCCTGACGCGCACAAAGGTAAGCCTCAGGTTCCGCAATGGACGCCCAGGAGGAATTCGGTCGCCGGGGCGCCGCAAGACGTGACGTTTCTTGTAAACACATTTGCAGCACGCGCCCCTGCGCTGCTGAAATAAAATCCAGCGCGCACATTGTGAGAGCGAGCAGGGTACAGAGCGCAGAGAAAACGTGCACGCTGACGATGAGCAACGACACCCCCGTCCCCAAACCCTGGAAGCTCTGTGACGTCAACCACGCAAGTGATTCAGACATTCTCCCCGAAGACAAAGAAATTTCACGCGAAGACTGTTTGGCACAAAGGAGCACGGCCGCCGAGCGCAGCAAATCTAAATGCGAGCGCTCCTCTCCGGGCCAGACAATGGAAACGTCAGCGTGTAATATCCTATTAACCCTGTGCACGTTTCTAGAGGCGAAAGAGAATGAGCAGCAAATCAAAAAGGGCAAGACTTCTGAAAGGGAACAAACCGATTCACACGAAGGCGAAGCTGTGGATGTCTTTACGACCCTGGCTGAATATACTCGCTGGAATAAAGGAACGGAAACCAGCGCTAACAGCGCACTGTCCGATAGAGAGACAACGGTGATATCCGAATACAGACCCAGCGTTATAGATAAACCAAGACCAAGTCCGAAACTTCCACCCATATCACCTTCGGGAATCCCCATGAAAGAGTTCACGGTAAACCAGCCCTTAAGCAGCAGCAGCAACAAGCCAGACATAATCAAACCAGACTTCCGACACTAAAGACTAAAAGCCCCAGGCCGCTAACTTTGAAGCCGCCGTTGAAAATCAAGGCTGTGAGAGAAAAGAAACAACACAGCCCGAAACACAACCTGAAACAACTCAACGTGAAACAGCACAACCTGATCCTGGCAAAATCAAAGCAGTTGGACCTCGCCAACAAGTTCAGCGTGAAAAACTGGAAACGGGGTGTCCTGAAGAACATGAAACGCGACTTGGACAAGAAGATTAAAAATAAAAATAAACCTCAAAACGACAGAGGTAAAGTCGAGACGATGAACGAGAGTGTTCCAAGGAAAGACAGCGTGCACTCAATAGGCCACTTGGCGGACGACCAGGCGCGTGATCTGTCTCCTGGGTGCAAAGATTTTAAAGAAGGGAACCAGGGAGCAGCGAGGTCAGGGTGTCCGCGCCAGAGGTCAGCGAATACTTTACAGTTCCAGAGTTCGACTGTTCTTACAGGTACCCAGATGTAGATGTCCCCGCGTCAGCCGTCAGCGAGGGAAATTTTCCTCTCCCCTCGCCTATCGTTCTGACCACCCTTAGGCAGGGTGTGGATAATGACCCACAGTCTTCCCCAGAAGCTCACAAAATTTCCCCGATATCACTAGATGTGCGAAACACCGCAGGAGAAACACCAGAAGCTGAAACCATCATCCTTCCAACAGGCAGCGGGAAAATGGTCCACCACCTGCGTTTGTGGCGGAACAGTTGATAAAATTAGAAAATACCCTTGATCATAGAGAGACTAATAGTTTAGTGTGTGGGGTAGGCAGAGATGTCGGAACTTTACATTTTGAGCTTGAATTGGGCCATTTACCAGATTCTGTCGATATTTTGCAAGTGTGTCCAGATTCTGCAGCTGGAGTGCAAACTAGTGCACAGACGACGTTTCAGCAAGGCGAAAACGTTTTGAAGTCTACTCGTATGAAGGAAAACACCATCGTCTTTACAAATATCCTCGAAAATGTATTCGCCAGTGAAGATATCGAGGATGACTTTAGTACCGCCCATTAGAAAGAGACACGGCCCAGAATTTCACTGTCAAACTCCGTCTCTAGACTTTGAGAGAGTGGACTCGAACGTCTCGCCCTCATTCAAAAAGACGTCGAAGACCGAAGCATTGATCTAAAAATAAAACCATCGGTCTCGTGTCATTTCGCCGCGGTCACCTGACTGTGTTGGAGAGGACACGGTTCAACGACTGGCCGCGGAGTTGTTGAGATTAAAAAACATTTCAGCCCGCCCAAGATTGACCCATCCAGTTTCACACCAGGGACGATGCTAGAGGGTTTAATTTGCCCACGGGGCAGCGCTGAAACTCGTCAGTTTCCGCCCGACTCGACGAAGCAGAGCTCTGCAGAGATTAACAACAAAGAAAGTCCAGAGAGGGCGGGGCTAATAGAGGTTGCAGGCGGTAAGAAAACCAGAAAAAGTACCACTGTTATTTGGAGCAGCGCTGAAATGAATGATCTAGTGAGACGCGGCGATAATAAATCACCGGCACACGGCAACACATTGACACCGTCACCCAGGTGCAGTCCGCTCACAATTAGCAAAGGAAACTCTTTAGATTGTATAGATATCCTGCATGCGCCTAATCAATCTAGCCCAGTTAAAACGACAGCCTGCCAGTGCCTACCTGAACAAGTCCTAAACCTTGGCTCGCTTGCTGTAGAGGTTGAAGCATTTAAAACATCTGTTGAAAACAAAAGCACTATGCCAGCAACCAAACTCAGAACATATCTGCAAGGCAGCAAATCTTTGGTAGTGGAGCACAGCGATTCCAATAAAGAGAACGAAGTAGAAGTTCGAAAATTCAGAAGAATCGTTCACGTCAACTCTGCCAACGTATTTCATCAAACTTCCAGCAGTAATCAGTCGGAGATTAAGATGTCGTCTGCCATTAGCATTGAAGAAATGAAGACGGAACCTACTCAAAAAGAACAAAGTTCTATTTCTCCAACTTTACCCAGAGAACTAGCCGGCAGTACCGATGCTGCAAAGAACAGAACGAAGGCTTTAAAGTCTTCTGGCATTATCACAAAGAAGTTTTCAATCCCCGTGAAATGCCCACTATCCAGAGGTAAAAACCTGCCATCCAACGAAATCGAGAGACAGTTCAAAGTGCACACGGTTAAAATGAATGGTGTCAAAGGTACGTATGTAAAATCTAACAGCCAGAACAAAATTGTGGACACAGAGGCAAAAGTTATTTCGGAAGATCAAACAAAGCGGTTCGATGACATTTGCCAGTTGAAATCTGATAGCTATACGACGAAACATAAATCCTTGGAGAATAACGTGAAGAATAACTGGGAAGGGACCCCGGCTTTTCAACGTAAACTTCAATTTTTGTTAAAAAATAACAAATACGTTTTCAATAAGAATGTGCAGGCGAGAAACGTTGCTTCCGTTATAAACAGCTCAACTGAACTTATTCTAAATAAAAAATTCAAAGGTCACATTGAAACTAGATGACCCATTACCAATAATAAAGTCCGGCACATATGACAAAATGCTCTCTAAAATGTCAAAGAGGAAACTGGACTTTTCAAAAGTGAGTCAATCAAAACCTGGGAAAAGTGCGCAAAGTTCAGGCAAGGAATCTGCCCAGCTAGAGTCCGCTTTAACTAAAGCCTTGTTTGCATCTGATGCAAAGTACCACTAAACGTTTACTGAGTAGGAAGAAGGCATTGAAATACAAGCCAACAAAGTCGTTGTATACGGACCCCTTAAGCCCTTCAGAGCCGGTCCTTGAAGAAGAAGTGATCGCCTGCTCCAAAGTTCATTTCGAGACCCCGGAAATCCCCGACAAGCTACCGAAGTTTTCCTCCGATCATCTGTTGATGGAAACACTCAGACACCATTCACTGAGCCTCTCGAGACAAAACGCTGTGCCAGTCAAACCTTACGACAGGCGCATATTGCACCCAGCACAGTTTGAAGTGTTGCCAGATGTTTACAGCTCGCTTGTTACCAACTCTGAGCCAGCAGCGGATGATGCAACGGTTGACCGTCACAAACAAGGCGATGATAAAACGAAATCCAGTTATAAAAGTGACAAGAAACCCAACCGACAAAAACGCTCGTTCCATGATAAGCTACGTCTAAATAGAAAATGTCAAGCTCTGCGCGGCGTAACAGATAAAATTGACAATCAGACCTATGAGCATAACGAGTATCCGTTTTTACCGCAGACAAAAACAGGGTTAGACAGTAAAGGGGATGAACGAGAAATAAACTTTGATTACCTTGATTTAGGAAACCAACAGCCAGTTGGCAGCAGCAGCAGCCATAGTGAGGAAAGTCTATTGCAGACCATTACAACGAGTAGACGGTACAGTAAATTGTTGAAAGCTTTCACTGGAAGTCTGAAAAGTGATTCATTTAAAACCCTGAGCTCACTGTACAAGAAGAACTTTAACGAGCTGAGAAAGAGTGATTTGGTAGAAAACCCATTTGAAACACGTTTAACCAATCTGAGTTATCTGCTTCAAAGCTACAACGACGCCAATAAAGCACATTGCATGGCGTCTCCAACGGACCAAGCGCGATTCGCCACCAAAGACACGGTCAGCGCCGGCACTGACACGAGCCATTGGCACAGATTAGCCACCTCAGGCTGTCGGCGTCCGAAAGTTCCTGCGAGGAGGTAAGCAAGTTCTCTTTCCTCTGATCTCCTCGGCCCAAGACCTGAACCCCGAAATTAATCAAAGCCGATCTGGTGATGGGCCCCAGCGTCAGGACGAGTGACGACGACTCTGAAGGGCTCCTCCAGTCAGTGGGTCAGCGGCGAGCCAGGCCCCGCTGCCTGACCTCTGGGGACGTGTCAAAAGACGCTACCCTGAGATTTGACAACGCGGACCTCCAGAATCTGAGAATGTCAAACATAGACCCGATCATCACAGACGCTAAAATTCAGAATCTTCTCCACCGTCGCAAAGAAATGAAAGTTGATCACGTGATGATAACAGACTTACAAGAGCAGCTGCCGACCGTGGAAGAAAACAATGTGCTGGATATGTCACGATTCACTAGACCACGGCATAATAATGAGAACACTTTGACACTCGACGAAATTAATCATTGGTCCAAAAGTCCTAAAATAGTAATGAAAACCCCGTTCAGGTAAAAGATATAATTTTGGATCTTCAAAATGACGAAATCATTTCTATGAATAGAGGAAAGCTAGAAGTGAACATGGAACATACGCCATGGAAGTGTAAAGAAAATTCGATTCCTAGAATAGAACAATTATTAGTTGCTAGCCCCCAGGTCTCACCGCGCCTGAGAGAAACAAGCGGGGGCGTCAGGACAGACGAATCTAGTGGGTCGCCAACGAGATGGGAGATGAAACTTAAAGATCTAGGTCATGTGTGCACAGCAGGGAGAGCTCAGCACTCACCTGGCTCAAAGTGTGACGCCGATGAAAGAAACAGGTACGCGTCGACTCCTATGACCTTGCAAGCTCTAGGAGACATTTTAATACGAAAAAGCTCGGAAATATATTCGTGTGACGGCTTCCGGCTGAGAAACTGTTTCAAAACGTCTGAGAAAAGTCCAGAAAGTCTAAAAATTAAAGACGTTACCAGCACAATAAATACTCTACGTCTTCTATATCCATCGAACCATTGCTAATGTTAAATCAGATGCCACTAACCAAGACATGATTTTTTCAGATCAAAGAAAAATTGACTTACACCGAAGCTTGAGTTATTTTGATAAAATGGCAATGAAGAAAACTGGTAAGTCAACATCTTTCGGTCAATAGCAATAGCGTTGAAAATAGATACGTGTATTAATTAGTTCGGGTCTATGCGTATTAGGGGCTGTCCATTATTTATGTCAACAAATTTTTGGCGATTTTTACCTCCCCCCTTGTCAACAACTTGTCAAACTTCCAGAGACCCCCCTATACAATTACGTCAACATTTGATTACCCCCTAAAAAGGTGGCTTCCAAAATGTTTATGTGGCAAAATTAGTAGGAATATAGTTAGTTTAATTAAAATACTGAATGTTAAGCGAGTGTGTAACACAGGACTACAAACGCTGCTTAATTTTTCCTTTATTAAGTAATTATATTAAATTAAAAAAAAAGTAACATTGTTGACGTCAACTTTTCTTGACCTCCCCCTCCCCCTTGTCAATAATTGTCAAAAATTTCTGACCCCCTCCCACATATTTTGTTGACGTAATTAATAACAGCCCCTTAGCAGTGATTCTCACACTTCGCGAACGAATTTGAGAAACGTTTTGATGTCATGACCCACACGCTGAGAACTACGGTGCTATAGTTTTGCTATAATTCAGCGATTCTCAACCCTGATCAATACTGTACCCCACAGGGTGCGAAAGTATGTCAGCGGCCCCCCCCAACACGCAAGTTTACGAATAAATGTACTTATTTTTTTTTTCATAATTGAATGTGCTTATACATTTCTAATACGATAGTTGGTCACGTGGTTTGGTGATGGGTCGCGTAGCAAACTGGTGACCTTCTTCAAACTCATTGGTTGTTTTAAACGAAAATGATATGTCGCTGCGTACCACTTTCCCGTACCCCTTGGGCAGTGCCGCCGAGAGGGAGGCGGGGCAAATGCCCAGGGGCCGGACTGAGCTGGCCAATCAACTTTTGAAAACATTCTTATCAGCACGGGGGCCCTGCCCAGGGGCCCGAAATTTCTGTCGTTGGGCCTGCCCTTGGGATACGCGTACCACCGGCTAACTCTTAACTGTTGTTCATTTTCGGCAATTTTTTGAAGCTGATTTCAGGTGTTTTGTAAAACTAGGCATTTTTCATTATGTTATAAGCTACCTAGTGAAGTTATACGTCGTTAAATTTGGAAATGCTATTTAATGATATAAACTTTTGATATAATAGAAATTTTTAATTTGTAAAATTATAGTGTAATGATTTTTTAATTATTTTTTTTAACTAAAAATACAAATACATCACAAACGGTAAGAATAAAAAAGGTATGAAGAATTTAAACAAAATCTTTATTATTTACATAAACATTATTCATTTGTACAACACATAAATAAATGTGGACGTAAAATTATGATATTTTTTTTTTATTTAACTTTAATTGATTCTATAGAAATTGGAAAAAAATAAGGACTCATGCCTCTAGAGTGAAAAAGACATATAATTTTCACACAATGTTAGACAAGACAAATTGATCATTAAAATTTCTATATTATTATTATAAGTGACAGGAAACACATTTAAATGAATAAAAATAAAGTTTTCCACCATTTATTTGTTTTTCTAAGGATATTATACTTATTTAAAAGTTGATCACTTTTGTCACCTCTTCCATATTAAAATCACCAAATTTCACTTTTCCCAAGAAATCATGCTTAGTCACCAAACAGCCCGGCCTCAAATACGCGAGCACTTTTTTGACATTTTGTCAAAAAAGTGAGCCACAGCGACAAAAATTCCTAGTGCATTATGTCTTTTTTCAAAATAAAACTTGGAATATTTTACCAAGTACTACATTTTTACAAAATAAAAATCTATTTTTCTTTGCCACTGTATCCCAGGGTCGGCGTTGCAATATATAATAAAACATAAAATTGACCAAAAGTAAAAAAATATAAAGAATTATAACGTCCAAAAATTGTCGCTCACCGGTGGTCGAAAAGTTACGATGGTTGACGTAATGTCAAAAAAGGAGTGCTTCTGCGCGTATTTGAGGCTGGGCTGTTTGGTGACTAAACATGATTTCTTGGGAAAAGTGAAATTTGGTGATTTTTTTAATATGGAAGGTGACAAAAGCGATCAACTTTTAAATAAGTATAATATCCTTAGAAAAACAAATAAATGGTGGAAAACTTTATTTTTTTATTCATTTAAATGTGTTTCCTGTCACTTATAATAGTAATATAGAATTTTTAATGATCAATTTTGTCTTGTCTAACATTGTGTGAAAATTATGTCTTTTTTCACTCTAGAGGCATCAGTCCTTTTTTTTTCCAATTTCTATAGTATCATTTAAAGTTAAATAAAAAAAATTATCATAATTTTACGTCCAAATTTATTTATGTGTTGTACAAATGAATAATGTTTATGTAAATAATGATTTTGTTTAAATTCTTCATACCTTTTTTGTATTCTTACTGTTTGTGATGTATTTGTATTTTTAGTTTAAAAAAATAATTAAAAAAAATCATTTACACTATAATTTTACAAAATTAAAAATTTCTATTATATCAAAAGTTTTATATCATTAAATAGCTTATTCATTTCCAAATTTAACGACGTATAACTTCACCAGGTAGCTTATAACATAATGAAAAATGCCTAGTTTTACAAAACACCCTGAAATCAGCTTTAAAAATTGCCGAAAATGAACAACAGTTAAGAGTTAAGAGCCCCGGATCTAATCAATGGCATTCTCAGCCATTTCCGGTTGCTCATACTATTGTATTTGCAGCTTTTTTCCCTCTTCTTTCGTTGTCAGATGACGTCACGCTCAAGTCATCAGAATCTTGCACCATGACACACAAACCTGATGTCAGACTGAGTTTAATCATGTGCAGAAGCTCGGATGAAAGTCACACCTTGGTATTTGACGGACAACACAGTCTAAGGAAAAGGTCAATAAAGGACACAAGCCCGGTCATTTCAAACAAAAGGAGGCGCCTTCACGCCCGCACTTTCAATGGAGAGTAAAAATAAACATCCCCTTAAAATGACCATCAGAATGTTCACCACAAGACACCAAGAATGTCATTTCAAGTCTACGTTTAGACAGCGTCAACTGATGCCTCATACAACAAGCAGCGTATCCGGCACGACATCGATAAGCCTGGCTGAAATTTACAAGGTTTCTAGGTCCGCTCGCAAACAATGGCCGAAAGTATATCGGTCTCATCAAGCGGAGAGCAGTCAATGTTTAAGAACTTGTGCATCCAAACAAGCCTGCGATGGTCAATCGGAGCAGGCTGATTGCGGTAACATGTTGAGTCTTGATAAATCAGAACAAGTCAAGCTGGAGCATTTCACCAGTGCGGATAAATCTGAGCAAGCAGAGTGCGATAACCTTGTGGGTGTAGATAAATCTGAACAAACTGAATGTGATAAGTTTGTAACTGCTGATAAATCTGAGCAAGTGGAAGGTGTTCGTTTTCTAACTCTCGATAAATCTGAAAAAGCTGAGTGCCATAGATGCTTAAGAGTGGATAAATCTGCACAGGCTGTGTGCGATACCCGTTTAAGAATTGATAAGTCTATTCAAGGTGACTACGCTGACCATTCGGACATTGATAAATGTACACTGTGTGAGTGTTAACTGCGCGCGTATTGTTGAAACTTTATGCAAAGGGAATGAGTGTACCGATAAGGAAGACAACGAATGCAGGGGTTCCCTATTTGACGTCAACGACTCTTGCTGGATCTGGCTGTGAACAAAACGCAGGATTTGGAAAGCCTTTTGAACCTGGAGCTGAACAGTAAAGATGAAAGCCATGAAAGCAGCCTCAACAAAGACACAAAGCTCCTGTTCAGCAAGGCGAGCAGAAGTGCGCACAAAGTTAGCAGACACAGGCGGAGGTCAAGTATGAGGTTGACAGCTCTACCCAAACATTTCCCGTTTACAAGGGAGAACAAATGTGTCAGCCCGGATGTCTGTAAAGCGGACCCCATTTGTCGCCGCCGCCGCAGCCTAAAGAGAAAAAACATCAAAAGCTGAGCGACTTTCTACAGGACGCCAGAAACTGCTGCGTCGTGCCAGACACCCTGTCGCATGTTACCAGGTCTAAAGCGTCGTCTGTGACCAACACCGTACACTCGAGCGAAGAGGACGAGGAGCGTTTGCTCGCGGTCCTAGGGCGCCCCGTCAAGAGGAGTACAGTCGAAGCAAAATGAAACACCTGGACACCGTAGCATCAGACTGCGAGCTGAAATCAAAGACGTCTTTGGATGACGAGATAGAAACAGGAGATTTGAAGGAAGGGAATGGCACGGCGAGGACACAGCCTGATCAGTACCGTGTGGAGAATGATTCGCACAGTTCGAATTGAAACTAACAACGGATGATGAAGAAGTGGGGGAATGCAAAGCTCGGGGCGGTCAATACGTGCATTATGTGTGGCCGCAAGGCGTCGTGTCACCGAACTATACCGTAGACCAGCCAGGTGTCAGTCACACGCGGTCATATTCCGACCCAACTTAATGGAGGGCAGGTCCGCGAGTCAGCGCGGCGAGGGCGGCACGGACTTGACCCAAGGGACGTCACCGAACACCATTTCGGTCTGGCGACATTCCCGAGGCCGGAGCCCGTGGAGTCTCAGCCCGACTCTGTCTCGTACCGGAGCAGGGACACCCACGTGCACATCTCCGAGATGTACCTGACGCAGTCGACCATCGACAGGATCCACGCCGAGGACGACATCAGCTTCGTCGTGGAGAACCTGATCACCGCGGAGACGGGGAGGAACAACCCTCGAGCAGCTCCAGCTCGATAGTGCTCAGCTGGATAGGGAGCGACATCTCCGAGGCGGATAACTTGCTGGCGGGCAACACGGCGGTGGAGACGGCAAAACATGAGCAGCCAACGAGAAGTGGCTTTCACTTCACGGCTGCTTCGTTTATCGGCTGTGTAGGCGGCATCTGAGGGCGCATTCATGGCGATGTCAACAATGACAACGCGCTGCTTATCAGAAATGACCCCATCCAGAGTTTCAACTCACTGTACGACAAGTGTGAACGAATAAGAGACTGGAGCGAGCCTGGTGCCTGTGGGAGCAACAATAAAGTCAGCCAGAGCAAAAGTGAGGGCAGTAACTCTATGCCCACTGAGCCACTCGACGGCAACAACGAATACCCATTGACTCGCTGTCATAAACAAGACAGGTCATGTTCAAATCATGACCTGCTCATGGATCCAGCGGCGATGCTCGATGACAGCTACGGGTGTTCAGCGTTGTATTTTCCGATAGTCGAAAATTGCGCCCGGTGGCATAGTGCAGAGTCAAACGGTCTCACTCCATGTGAGCCAAACAGGCACGTCATCACAAATTCTGAGAGAGACTGCTGTATGAAGAACCCACCAGAAAAATCTGCACAACCAAACAATAAGGCTGCCCAATCAGAAAAGCACAGGTTTTCGAAAAAAGAAACAAGTCAAAAGTGAAAGAAGAACAGTTAAACATCACCAAATATCAACCCAGAACTGCCACACCATCGAGTGTGAAGAAGGCGTGTCCCGAAAAGGAGACAAAACCAGTGTGTGGCAGGAAACAAAAAATCCATTTACAGTCAATTAAACCGTCTCATTCCGCTACACTGAATGATACTTCAAAGACACACATTCCTCTCATGTTGAAATCAATACATTCAAGTCCATAAATCTGACCGCAAGTCAACAAACACCATGTAGAAACGGTGACGATTCAGGCAGTGAAGATATCAGCACAAAGATAAACAGACCGCAGAACAGCGCAACATTTTCTCCACCAGCCAACAATAATCTGTCATGGTCAGCCATGCACGAACATGACATTGCAAACGATGGGCCATCTGGTCAGGTGACCATTGACCCAGTTCACGTGACCAGCCCGACTGTCCAGTTAGCAACAGACTCAGGTGCAGACAATCACTCAAATGGTCCACCGAGGTTCAGGCATTGGCCAAACCAATGACAGCCAACATGAAGCATCAACCCAAGAAAACATTTCTGCAACAACCCCACAGAAAGTGAAAACATTATTCAAATGTTTGAACAGAGAAATAATCCTTAATAAAAAAATCTTTTAAAAATCATATTTATAGTAGTAGTAATTTAAAAAAAGTGTAATCAATAAAACAAGTTTACAACATTTCATATTTGCCTTTTATATAAGTGTATATTTAAAAGTGTTGGAATTGTTTACTTTAAGTTTGGTTAAGTAAGAATTATTATATCACACTTTTGGAAACCGGTCATCTTAGACTGAATATTATCATTTTAAGCCTATTTTACAAATTACTTTTTTTACAATAACCCACATTTTTCAATAATAAAGTAAAATGTCTTAATTTGTTTAATGTTCAAGACATATGTTAAGTAATAAAATGAAGTAATCCAGTATTTCTCTAACTTTTAAAGCATACAATCCACCCAGAAACCTGTTCTATTTTCGCGACCCACCTTTACAAAAAGAAAACACTTATAAAAGAAAGTAAAACCTAGATTAATGTTTTATAATCTCAATCAAGTAATTATTAAAATTTTTGTTGACTCACTTCAAATCAGCTGGCGACCTACACTTGGTGAACCACTGAAGTAATCTAAAAGCCATCTTTTGTTTTATAGTTTTGCTGTTCATAATCAATGGCATTTTACTGCAGCAACAAATTCTATCAAGAAAACAAAACTGGTGTTTGTTTTGAACATTTTACTGCAGCAACAAATTCTATCAAGAAACAAAACTGGTGTTTGTTTTGAACATTTTACTGCAGCAACAAATTCTATCAAGAAAACAAAACTTGTGTTTGTTTTGAACATTTTACTGCAGCAACAAATTCTATCAAGAAAACAAAAACTGGTGTTTGTTTTGAACATTTTACTGCAGCAACAAATTCTATCAAGAAAACAAAACTGGTGTTTGTTTTGAACATTTTACTGCAGCAACAAATTCTATCAAGAAAACAAAACTTGTGTTTGTTTTGAACATTTTACTGCAGCAACAAATTCTATCAAGAAAACAAAAACTGGTGTTGTTTTGAACATTTTACTGCAGCAACAAATTCTATCAAGAAAACAAAAACTGGTGTTTGTTTGTTTTGAACATTTTACTGCAGCAACAAATTCTATCAAGAAAACAAAAACTGCTGTTTGTTTTGAACATTTTAATGCAGCAACAAATTCTATCAAGAAAACAAAACTGGTGTTTGTTTTGAACATTTTACTGCAGCAACAAATTCTATCAAGAAAACAAAAACTGGTGTTGTTTTGAACATTTTGCAGCAACAAATTCTATCAAGAAAACAAAACTGGTGTTTGTTTGTTTTGAACATTTTACTGCAGCAACAAATTCTATCAAGAAAACAAAAACTGCTGTTTGTTTTGAACATTTTAATGCAGCAACAAATTCTATCAAGAAAACAAAACTGGTGTTTGTTTTGAACATTTTACTGCAGCAACAAATTCTATCAAGAAAACAAAAACTGCTGTTTGTTTGTTTTGAACACTTTACTGCAGCAACAAATTCTATCAAGAAAACAAAAACTGGTGTTTGTTTTGAACATTTTACTGCAGCAACAAATTCTATCAAGAAACAAAAAACTGTTTGTTTGTTTTGAACATTTTACTGCAGCAACAAATTCTATCAAGAAAACAAAAACTGGTGTTTGTTTTGAACATTTTACTGCAGCAACAAATTCTATCAAGAAAACAAAAACTGGTGTTTGTTTGTTTTGTACATTATTTTTTTTTATAAAGTGAAGCATCATTTTTTTAACAAAAAAAAAAAAAAATTAAAATATACTACTTAATTTCTATTTCATTATCACAATAACTTATATTTTTTAGTGAGAATTATCGTAAAATATTTAAAACTTTTCATTTAAAATATTATTAAATTATAATTTTCTTAGATTTTACTCAGAGCAGGTAAGAAAATTCAGTGGAGCTGACTACTGTCTCCTGGAAGAACAATGATTGAATGCATTTACTGCAGAGGAATTACAATAAATGACTAAACAAAAGAAAAAAATTTTTAAAGATTGATTATTTTATTGGTCATGTGTGTCTTGCAATTACAGTCTCAACGAAGATACAACTGACTCATCCATTTTGACAGTTACAAAATGGTGTTTGCTTTCTATATCCACTTATTTAACTTTCCATCAAAATAAACATAAAACAGATTTTTGAAGCTTTTTTTTTGTGTCGGTATGTCTTTGATACACTACCATTCTTATTGTTGAAAAAAGAAAATACAAATTCTGCAAATACTATGCAGAGCAAAACTATGCTAGATTACTAGATTTATTTTAGAAGAGCGAATAAGCAAATATTAATTTTAGCCAAGCACATTATTTCGAGTAATGTTTGAAAAAAAATTAAATTCATTTCTTATAAAAAAAAAAAATAAATGACTGATGATGATGTTAATAATGCATGCTGCCTTACTTCTACTACACTCAAGTTTCAGTCCCAGAATAGAAAGCCACTAGTGTGAAAAGGATTTAAATACAATGAGTTTGAGTAACTGACATGACATCTATCAAACTAGCTTGATCAAAGGATACACTGACATCCAAGCAAAGATAACACTAAATGCAACAATTAAAGACATTTATATAAACTCTTACAATTTTTCAATTCATATGACCATATGCATTATACAGAATCACATTTGAATATATATATATGTAACAAAAGATTTTTTTTAAAACATCAATGAGCAGTCAATTAAATTTATGTGTTTTTTCTAATATTTCCATTAAATAAGGTATTGAACATTTATATTATAGCCCAGCTTGAAAATAAAAACAGATATTTAATAAAGTAGAGATTTAAACACAATAGTTGATGGGTTATTTTGGTCCACCTAAACTTAAAATTTGACATTTTTAAAAATTTTAAAACATCAAGATTCTTATGAATTAAAAGCGATAGGTATATTATCGAGCCTGCAATCATTACACAGAAAAATGAAATCAACACCAACATTAAGCTATTATAAACTCTGTTCTCACAATCATGACAGCATAAAAAAAT
This sequence comes from Bulinus truncatus, assembly GCA_021962125.1. Taxonomy (NCBI): domain Eukaryota; kingdom Metazoa; phylum Mollusca; class Gastropoda; family Planorbidae; genus Bulinus; species Bulinus truncatus. The sequence goes on along the minus strand of JAGDYQ010000016.1, from coordinate 3,016,110 downwards.
TAACACTAGTTTCAAGAAATAATTTCACTTCATCATCATTAAAAAAATTTCATTTCAAATGTACAAATAAAAAATATTTAAAATACACCCAAATGAAACAGATTATAAAAAAATAGAAGCGATCTCTAAAAACAATATTTTATGTCACTTGCACCAAGATCGGTTAACACATTTGCACTGAATTCTTCTTCAAAAAAAAGGCATTAAAATCCACTGTAGCTTGTTATAAATGTAATAACAATAGTGTATATATATATATTTATATTGGAAAGATTTGTACATGGAATGATAATAAAAAGTAAAACCATTAACTTCAAACAAAAATATTTTAAAAAATTAATAAAAGCAACAGGCAGGACACTACTTTTCAAAACTAAATCCGTGACTTAAAATATTTCTTTGCACTTCTATTACTAAAAATGTGTAAGATACATTCAGGCTCAAATGAAAAGCATTTTTTTCTTAATTTATTAAAAGCATTTTACTTTTCTTATTTAAACAAACCGAATAAAAAGATAAATTTCTCAACCTAAGTAATTACATACAATGTATCATCAATTAGATAAATCAAGCTAAAAATGAGATTTCCAAGTTGAAATGTAACAGTATGTTGACCAATAATCTTGTGGCCTTTATACATCACAAGCCTTGGATAAGATTCAAATACCTGCACAAAGAAAGAAAGACAGAAACTGTACATTTAGTTTTTTAAAAATGCAACTTAAATAATCATTAACTTTCAACAGTGGTTTCTCCTATTTTATTAGAAAATTAACACAAAAATTGGACAGTAAAATGTTGGCATACAATGTCAAACCTGATTTTATCCAAAGGAATGATTTAAGAAAATGGAAACTGGTTGTTTTGTATTAACAGTTTGCCGTTAAAAATACAGTTTTTTCCTTCCCTCAGCAGAGAAGTAAGTCAATGGTTAAAAACTGAAATCCCAAAACATGAATGTCAACAATATGTAACACTAGTACCTGTTGGAAAGCTTTTATTTTCCATTTTTCACATCTTCAAGCTGCTGAACACATTCAATTCTTTCCACAGACATGTCAGGATTAAATTCTGTCACAGATCTGATAGCTTCAACTAAGGCCTGCAGAATTAAAATCAGCATGAAATAAATGTTATTAAATGTAAAACTACATATGCACACGCTGTTTAAGTGACTCAGTTAATAACCTACCCCACACCCTTCAGCCAATTTCTTATTCCCTCAAATCTTAAAGCTCAAAAGAAATAATTCAAATAACACTCACAGCATCGAAATCATAGTCATCTTCATCATCATCACCAGATAATGTTACTTTATGTACTATTCTTGTTTCCTCCACTCCATCTCTCTGTTTTATACTGAAAGAAATACAAATAATTTATCAAGCCACAAACATGTTTTGTTTGTTGTTCTTAGGAAGGAAAAAAAAAATGAAATATAAATATTTTTTTCAAGCGATACAACGCTCTGCATTAAAAGACAAGAATTGCCAGCAGCATTAGTAAAGCAGCTTTGGAGCCATTTTTCACTGATCCAATTACATTTCATTTACCACCAGTAAATCTGTATATGTTATTTTTTATTTGTTTTTATTCTAAATGTTTGTTTCAGCTATCCAGAGATTGCTACTACCGCACTAGTAAAGTAGAACTCTTAACAAATCTCTCAACTTACAGTCATTGTTTCAATTGTCTGTAATCTACTGCTGTGAGAATGAGCACTGACCAGTATACCATCGTCATCAAGGTCAGATGGACAGTTGTTTTGCTCATATTTCACTGTGCGAACCTCTGTTTTCACCAGCGGAATATTCCTGCTGGACATGGGCACGTCGGAGTAGTTCGGGTTGTATTTGACTTTTTCTGTGGCAACAGTCAGTGGCTAGAACCCCATGACCCAGATGCAGGTGTACAAAAGAATGTACACAGGTGGAGAGATAAGGGTGGGCAAATAGAAAGAAGAATTATGAAAGAACAGAATCATTAAAGTGAAACCAAATGTAAAGCCAAAGCTCAGAACATGCATTCACAAATGATAGAAAACTATTGAATGTGTTTACACAGAAACTATTTCAAAGCTATCTACAAGTGTGGTGTCAAATAATGGAACAATCTTCTTTTTCCAAAACTAACTTTTTGTTTAGAAATATTTCCATTCTTAGATTTGTGTTGTAACAGATGTTTATTGCACACAAAAATATCTCATTACTTTGACAGTCTACTCTAATTTGTTTTTAGTGCTTATGTTATGCAAGTAAACTGGACATAAAATGTTGAAAATATATCATTCCCTAATAAATAAAACAAATTTGTTATATTTTTAGAAATAGACTTCAATTAAAAAGAACAAATAAATAAAAATATAGAAATTATATTGATTAAAATTTTTTTTTTTTTTTGTTTTCTGTTTTAAAGTGTCAAAAATATTTTTCTTGTTTTTGTTTGTGTACCCGTGTGAAATCGAAAGACTAAAAAAATGTTTTATATTTTTATATTATTTATATTGTTAAAAGAATTTCACTTGCTTTTGTTTGTGAAGTTTATATAAAATATTAAAAATAGTATGCCAGACAAAAAAAAACAACTACACTTTAAAGAATATGTGCTAATTTTGATGATAAGCTATAATCTCTTTCTGCTAGTTAGCAATATTTGATTTCATGTACCTATTGTTTGTTTACCCCTAACAAATCTGGATAGTTTAACCGAAGGAAATTAAAGCTGGAATGTCACTTTTTTTACCTTATAAATGCACGATGCTATTTAATTTCTTATGTTTTTTGAGAATTTAAGCATTGTTATACCCAAATTTGACAATCTTAAAAGAAATGACTTGTGAGCTACCTACTAACATCATTGAAAGTAAGCATGTTGAAACCACAAAGAACATAAGCACAGGCATAAAGTGTCATGGTATCTTGTGGGGCATAGATTAAAATTCTGAACTGATCACACAGAAAAGTAAATAATATTAAAGTTACAAACCCAGATTGTACAAATATTTCACTCTCTAGAAGTTTGTGTGTGAATTTGCTTTTTAAAAACCATTTTAAATTGCAGCTAAAAGCAATCATATTAGGTATGTTTGCAACATTGTTATTTCACGAAATTTTATATTTTGAATATATGTGGTCATTAAATGTAGCAAGAAAACTTTTCTAGTTGCATTTGCAATAGGAGAGAAAGACTCTTTTAAAAAAGTTAAAGTGGAAAGCGTAAAAAAAAGTTCAGTAAATATCAGACATCAGAAAATGTAACTTCAGGACTAGGTGGGTTTTTTTTGTTGTTTGTTTTTTGGAGAAATGTTTTCCTTATAAATGGAGGTGACATAGAGAATATTTGATACAGCACAGAATTACAATCATTCAGAGATAAAGTTTCAAACTTGTGTGCATCATCAAGTACTAATTAACAGATGTTAGAAGAGATAGTGACACAATTAACATGAGGTTTAGGTCTAGCCACTGTGTTTTATGTTTACACATCAAAATGGATCCAAAGCTCATCATTTTCATCATGTTACAATTAAACAACTTTCTTTACCCTTATTACTATTTCTTCACGATTTGTTTTTACATATAAATGTTTAACAGGCTTCAAGCTAAATGGGCTTTAAGACTAAACCTTGGGAGGAATATTTTACTTATGCATAAAGCTTTAATGTGTGAAAATTTTATTCAACTAAACATGTAAGCAACAAAATACAAAGACTGAGAAAAAAATACACAAGAAAAGGGGCCACAATGACAGGATAAGCTATTTCACTTTCATAGAACTAGAATCTAATCAAATGGCTGTAAAATATTACTATCCTACTTACCAGGTAAAACATTTTCATAAAATCTGCTGTTAAAATAATTCCCCTTATGACTGACTATAGTTAAGACAGTATAAAGCAATGAAATCGTATTTAAACTGTCATCCTAAAAGTAGGAAAGCCCAAAAATGTCTTAAAATGCACCCAATCATTTTATGTCAGAAGTAATTTTGTTCATGTACTATGCTGTTTATGATACCCGCAAATCTTTTAGAACAAAATATGTAACTAAACAAACCGCAAACTCTTTTGCATAAACAGAGAAATCATAATAATAATATTTGATCAGAAAAACTATATTTAATTGAATTTAATTTTATATGGCTCATTGTCAAACTCTTTATGGGCTAAAAAGGTAAACTTTTTTTTCTCGTTATTCAAAAAAAATGTAAATACGAAAAATTTTGATGCTGCAATTAACAGAGATCATATCTGCTTGACACCAAAAAGGCAATCTTTTTTAAATTTCATTCAAAAAAGGAATTCCTTTGATTTGTAAAAGTCTTTTTTTTTTTTTTTTTTAAATCGTATTGATCTAAAATATCTGTTTTGGAAAAAGAAGAAAGTTTTCTACTATATTGCAATAGAATTCTTCTACCAAACAATTTTGTTGTAGCTAGCAGAAATTTTTAAGTTGCAACAGCTTAATGATAACTGCTATTACAGCATGTGCCATACTTTTTGTTTCACTAATAATATGAGTTAAGTGAACAAATATTAATGAGTACTGATATGAATAAAACATACACAGGTTTAAATTAAATGTATATGCTCATCTTTAAAGTATTAATTTTTTAACAGCTGAATTGATATTGCAATTTACTCTACTCTAAACAAAAAAATGTAAAGACAACCGCTGTAAAACTAATCTCTACCACAATAATGTGTAAACCAAATAAAACTAAAACAATATCTAACAACTACAGCACAATTAGGGAAAAAAAACTGGGTAATTTTTCAGCAACATAAACAAGGAGCTACTTGTAACATCAGAATGCTACATATTCAATGAATTTCAATGAAACTCTAAGACTATGCATACAAAATTACTTTCATAGAGCTTAAGTAAAATTCAAACATTTATACTATGATTGACACATTTTTTGATCAGTGTAAACAATAATTAGAGCTTTTTGCTATAGACAAGTGGTTCTCAAAGCGTGGTTGCCAGATGATTTGAAGTGGGTTCTTTAACTTTAATAATTGCTTAGCTCTGAGAAATATAATACAGTTAATTTGTGCTTTTTCTTTATTTCTACTTAAAGGTGGGTCTTGAAAACTGAATCAGTCGTGAATCATAATAGTTTGAAAACCACTGCTATAAACTATGCTTTAAGAAAATACTTTTTCACTAGGCTGAAATCATTATAGGAACATTTACTAACAAATTAATTTTTAATTTGGACTCAAACAGTTATAGAAGAACAATTAAAAAAACAGATAACAATGAGCAACTTACACCAAAACTATCATCTAAACTGTGATTTCCTTTTGGTGCTACTGGAGGAGGAACTTTGGGTCTACCAACTGTACTTGTAGCAGCAGGATCCCAATTTGATAAAGTATTGTATCTGGATTTAAGACTATCTTTTGAGGCCTGTCATAAAAAAAAATAAAGCAGAAAAATCTGATACCAGTTACATGCTGAAAGTTTAGCTACTTAGAATTTATTTTTTTCAGTTTAAGAGCCTAGTGAATCATTAGAATTCAAGTAATATACTTTTATTTCTTAATTGACATTTGTGAATTTTTTTCAAGTAACAAGCAACCAGTTTTAAAGCATGTGCAAATGATTAATGACATGACACCCGCTGGCAAATGCCATGTTAATGGCTTACATATTTGATAATGTTCTTAATAGTTTATTCACATCTTGACATGTGTGTTCTATAATGCCCTAATCTAGACAACATAATTAATGAGCTCTCGTAACTAAAGGTACTCATTTAGGAGTGAGTCAAATGTGGAAGAATTTACCTTGACAGGTTTGGTGACAGGTACATAACGTTGTTTATTTTCTATCTCTCTTTCATCCCCAACTACACCGGTCATGTCAACTTTACCGATGGCCAGACCAGCATTCAAAAGATGAGCCTTTAAGATATACAACAACAATAACTATAACGAACATTTTTTTTATTAATTTTATAAAATAAAGATTAACGGAAAAATATCTCCATTTTAAAATACTCAAACTAGTTTGTCATGTTGAAACATATATCATATAAACTACTATGATGCAGTACTCAGCTACAAATATCAAAAAGTTAGGTAAAAAGATCAACAAAGATCATTCAATGAAGTTTAAGGTAACATTTCAGATGGATACCTTTTTTTTTTATACTTAGGAGCATCCATAAAGTCTAAGGTAGAGGCTATGATGTTTATTATTGAAAGCATTATTATTTATTATCAGGTCTAATTATTTTAGCAGTGTCTGTGTACAAATAGCCACATTAATAAGGATGGATTGATATTCCTGACTTTTTGTACTTGTAGAGGGCAAAAATGGCAGTGTATTTTTAAACCTGAATATTTGAAATGACTAGAGCATGAAAAATAAATAAACATTAATAACTTATTCACAACAGCTGCACTGGATTTAAAAAAAAAATGGGTGGGTAAATTCTCAAGATTGTAAAAGTGAAAGAATTGTAGTTTAAAAAAAAACATCTAAAGATTGCTTAATGTTTCAACATATAAACTTCTTTATAAAGGCCCATACTATTTAAAATAACTATAAGCATTGATTAATAACCTTGATAGAATAAAATCAGGTTTAATATAAAAAGTAAAATATAAAATTTTGATGATAGATCGTTGTTTTATGATTAAGTTTAAAATATTTACACAAAAGGAACAATTTTATGGACTTTATTTTTCTCATTTTTTTTTTACCAAAAAGCGATTAAGATCTTACCAGTTTGTTTTGAGAAATAGAAATTCTAAGCATTAAGTAATTGGAAAAATGGAATTACTCAAGTAAATACATCATTGTAAAATATATTTGGCATAAGATAAATAAAGATGAATATGAAGAAGCAAGCAATTTAAATAAGTAGTTTTTGTGCAAAAATACTAACTCAAATATTCAAAAAATAAGTCTGGAAAAGTATAATATATATAAAAAGTGAGAAAAATACCAGGATGTTACTGCAGTTAATAATAACTATTTGCTACAAGTATAAATTAGTTGTCTAGATAAAGAAAATGTGAAATTTGTAAAACAGATGAGAATGTATTATATAGTGCACCATTAATAGTAATATAAAACTACATCACCCATTCATATATAAATTAATTGAAATCATCAATATGTAAAAAAATTACAAAATCATTAAATATGTTAGGTTTGAATATCAAAATAAATAAAAAAAGCATTAAAAAAATATAAAAATCTTTTCATGTTTAAATAAAAGTTGAGAACGTACTTGATTTCTCTTAAAAACTAAAACAAAGATGGTTTTTATTTTATTTCTGTTGATAACTGTAGTCATTACTTTACTTAGCTATTAGTAACAAGTTAATAATATAACAGAATTTCTTTTTCTCAATAAATGGCCTGAATTCAAATTCATTTTTATTGCATTTAAACATATTCATTTTTTTTTCTATCTGGAAATTTCACCCAAACGATACTAATTTTTTAAAAAGTAACAGATTTAAAAAGTAACAGATTTAAAAAGGAAAATGTTAAAAGATGAAATTTGTAAAAAAAGAAAGCACTACTGCAAGGAACAAAGTTGAAAAAATGACCTTCATTTTTCCTTTGTAAGTTCTTTCTATGGTATATGGATGTGGTTTGCCATCTTTGCCAAAAACTTTCCCCAAAAATGGTTTGCCATCAACGTTATAAATCTGTTCCCAATACACAGGTCTGACATCTTTACCATGCATTGGTTTGCCATCTTTTTGGTAAGAGCTTTACCATTCTGGTCAAATGCTGGCTGACTGTATAGAGGTTTGCCGCTTTTGTCAACAACCGGTCTTCCATCTTTGTCAAAGAATAGTAAGCCCTCCTTGTTATAGACTGGTCTGCCATCATTGTCATATAAAGGTAAGCCATCCTTGTCATATACAGGCTTACCATGTAAGTGATGGCCATCTCCATCATAAAATGGCAAAGCTTCTTCATGATATAAAGGATTACCATCACTGCCATAAAGCTGATTGCCATCTTTGTCAGTAATGGGCTGGCCATCTAGTGGTCTTTCATATAAAGGATTGCCATCAGTATCGCGGACTGGTTTACCATCTTTATCCAACAGAGGTGCCCCATAACCTGGCTTTCCATATAAAGGTTTGCCCTCACTGTCAAAGAGTTTGTTTCCCTTATCATCAAACAGTGGTTTTCCAAAGACTTGTTGACCATCCTTATAGAACAGAGGTTTTCCACGATTGTCTTTAATAGGTTTTCCAGACTCATCCTGCAGCGTTTCTGCTCAATTATTTTGTCTGAAAGATTTGCCTTTATCATCAAACAGAGGTTTAGATTCTTCATAATAAACAGGTTTCTCAAAAAGTGCTTTTCCTTTTCATCATACAATGGAATACTTTCTGTTGCCTAAAACAATGGCAATACATTTTATAATACACTGAGAAATGACTCAGAGATACTAATACACAGATGTATAAATAATTTTATAGTACACTGAGAATATGACACAGAAAGGTGCTGAGACAAAGATATATAAATAATTAGCTGAAGAGTAACAGGTCTCAACTGAATTTTAAGAGAAAGAAAAAATATATCATTTCCGGTTATGAAACGTTTATATGAAAGAATATTAGTTCCCATTATAAAAGAAAACCAGAGTTTAAAATTATTTTTTTTATCTCGATGAATATACAAAACATTTAGGTCAATTCCCTACATTTAATAAGGACCACCGATTCGATCCAAAATTTTTTTCTGTCTTGTGTATTACAGGTCAAACAGCAAGCAAAAAAATAGTCATTAAAACAAAATTCAGTAATGGTTTTTTTTAATACGAAAACAATGTGTATGCATTCCTACACTGTAGTGGAACTTGACCAGCATTAAAAGAAAAAATTGTTACTTGTAGAAAGGTAGAAAAAAGAGTTATATATAACAGAAATACAGATAAAGGGGAAAGTGATTTTATACAGAGAAATTTAAAAATAATGACCTTAATGGGTTTTCCTTTGTTAGTTCTTTCTATGGTATATGGATGTGGTTTGCCATCTTTGCCAAAAACTTTCCCAAAAATGGTTTGCCATCAACGTTATAAATCTGTTCCCAATACACAGGTCTGACATCTTTACCATGCATTGGTTTGCCATCCTTTTTGGTAAGAGCTTTACCATTCTGGTCAAATGCTGGCTGACTGTATAGAGGTTTGCCGCTTTTGTCAACAACCGGTCTCCCATCTTTGTCAAAGAATAGTAAGCCTTCCTTGTTATAGACTGGCCTGCCATCATTGTCATACAAAGGTAAGCCTTCCTTGTCATATACAGGCTTACCATGTAAGTGATGGCCATCTCCATCATAAAATGGCAAAGCTTCTTCATGATATAAAGGATTACCATCACTGCCGTAAAGCTGATTGCCATCTTTGTCAGTAATGGGCTGGCCATCTAGTGGTCTTTCATATAAAGGATTGCCATCAGTATCAAGGACTGGTTTACCATCTTTATCCAATAGAGGTGCACCATAACCTGGCTTTCCATATAAAGGTTTGCCCTCACTGTCAAAGAGTTTGTTTCTCCTTATCATCAAACAGTGGTTTTCCAAAGACTTGATGACCATCTTTATAGAATAGAGGTTTTCCACGATTGTCTTTAATAGGTTTTCCAGACTCATCCTGCAGAGGCTTGCTCAGACTATTTTGTCATACAGAGATTTGCCTTTGTCATCAAACAGAGGTTTAGATTCTTCATAATAAACAGGTTTCTCAAAAGTGCTTTCCCCTTTTCATCATATAACGGAATACTTTCTGTTGCCTATAACAATGACAATACATATGATATTACACTTTAAATGGCATAAAGGGATACTTATACATGGAAGCATAAATAATTTGTTGAACACAGTAACAGGGTTCAAATGAATTTTAACAGAAAAGGAAAAAAACATTACATCAGGTAATGAAAGGTTGATAAGGAAAACATTAATAAAAAGTAAACACGATTAAAAACTACATCACACTGAAAGGTATACAAAACATTCAGGTCGAATTCTGTTACAATTAATCAGGACCAGCAGAATATAACGAAATAAATTTGTACCTGAACTTAAAACAATATGCTTTAAGGAATCATAATAAACAACAATTCAGTCTAAGCATAATTCTTAATGAAAGAAATTCGTATGCAGTCCTTTACTGTAAAGGAATTCGGCCAACCAAAAAAAAAAAAATAGTCACAATTAGAAAAAATAGAAAATTTTAAAACATATTTTTTTAGATAGATATTATCAGAGTATTGCAAAATGGAAAAAGCGATTTTTGTACAGTAAAAAAATAAGTTTGAAAAAACAAATGACCTTAATGGGTTTTCCTTTGTTAGTTCTTTCGATGGTATATGGATGTGGTTTGCCATCTTGGCTGAAAAGTTTCCCAAAAATGGTTTGCCATCAACATTATAAATCTGTTCCCAATATACAGGTCTGACATCTTACCATGCATTGGTTTGCCATCCTTTTTGGTAAGAGCTTTACCATTCTGGTCAAATGCTGGCTGACTGTATAGAGGTTTGCCGTTTTGTCAACAACCGGTCTTCCATCTTTGTCAAAGAATAATAAGCCCTCCTTGTTATAGACTGGCCTGCCATCATTGTCATATAAAGGTAAGCCATCCTTGTCATATACAGGCTTACCATGTAAGTGATGGCCATCTCTGTCGTAAAATGGCAAAGCTTCTTCATGATATAAAGGATTACCATCACTGCCGTAGAGTTCATTGCCATCTTTGTCAGTAATGGGCTGGCCATCTTGAGGTCTTTCATATAAGGGATTGCCATCAGTATCGCGGGCTGGTTTACCATCTTTATCCAATAGAGGTGCACCATAACCTGGCTTTCCATATAAAGGTTTGCCCTCACCGTCAAAGAGTTGGTTTCCTTATCATCAAACAGTGGTTTTCCAAAGACTTGATGACCATCTTTAAAGAACAGAGGTTTTCCACGATTGTCTTTAATAGGTTTTCCAGACTCATCCTGCAGCGGCTTGCTAAGAATATTTTTGTCATATAAAGGTTTGCCTTTATCATCAAACAGAGGTTTAGATTCTTCATAATAAACAGGTTTCTCAAATAGAGCTTTGCCCTTTTCATCATACAATGGAATACTTTCTGTTGCCTATAACAATAATAATACTATTTAGTACAAAGGCCTTACTTATATCAGCAATAAAAAGGTTTACTCTTTGCTAACAAAAGAGAATAGTCTTGTTTGCATTTCATTATAAATATTTGAAAACATTAAAAGAAAAACATTCAAAACTCAACAGGGTTCAATATAAGTTACACCCTTTATTTGTTGCTAGACATGACATGATTTATATTTGTGATCACCAACTTTTCTATCCAAAGCTTAATCATGGAGAAATATATTATTAAATTCAGAACATATATATAGCTCAGATGAATATTTGAACAAAAATAACTTTTTAATTCGTACCTTTGAAAGAATAAAAATGTCCTTTGAAAGAATAAAAATGCACTAATGCATGCAACGTTTAGTTAACATCTTAAACAGATTCACTATAATCCAGCACTAATAAAATATCTGATCAAAGATACAGTACATACCTTGTGAAGTTTGGGACCAGTTCTCTCTATTGTGTATGGGTGAGGTTTACCATCTTTGCTGTATGCAATGTCGAAGAAAGGCATTCCATCTTCATCATATATTTCTTCCCAATATACAGGCCTGAAGTCTTTACCATGTGAAGGTTTGCCATCTTTGTTCAGCACAGGTTTACCTTCATGATCAAAGGCAGGCTTGCTATACAAAGGTTTACCACCCTTGTCAACATTTGGCCTTCCCTCTGAATCGAAGAACATTTTGCCATCTTTGTCATATACCGGTCTTCCATCTTTGTTGTACAAGGGAAGGCCATCTTTGTCATACAAAGGTTTGCCATGCAAGTGGTTGCCCTCTCTGTCAAAGAAAGGTGTGGCCTCTGAATGCAACAATGGCCGCCCATCTTTGTCACTCAACTGTTTCCCATCTTTGGCACAAACTGGGTCACCCTCATGAGGTCTGGCATACAGGGGGCCACCATCAGAATCATGGGCTGGTTTGCCATCTTTGTCTAGGTAAGGAGCACCATAGACTGGTTTCCCATACAGCTTTCTGCCATTTTTGTCATATAGACCTTTACCTTGTTCATCAAACAGAGGTTTACCAAATACCTGCTGACCATCTTTGTAAAACAAAGGTTTGCCTTTTTTGTCTAACAAGGGTTTGCCATTGTCATCTGTTAAGGGTTTGGCAACTGCAGCTTTCTCTTCTGGATACAAGGATTTACCTTTGTCATCAAACAAAGGTTTATTGTCTTGCTTATAAACTGGTTTTTCAAAAATGGGTTTGCCTTTAGCATCATACAAAGGAATACCATCAGTATCAGCAATGTCTTTAGCCTGTAAAGAGCAGAAGAAAAAAAAATGCTAATATACTTTTATTGAAATAGAAACAGAAAACTTTTTTTAAAAAAAAAAAAAAAGCCATTAGATTCATCAGGAAAAAATACTTTTTTTTTAAATCAATATTATATTGAAATTCAACAGGTTTAAAGAGATGTCTGCCTTTTAAAGTATCAATCAAAGGGTGTTCAAAGCTGCCATGTTTATGTACAAGTTTTAAAAGTCATGACATAGTAAAAAAAAAAAATAAAACTTAGCATATAATGCATTAGGCACATTTGACCAAAAAATGTGTACAGGGAAATTCACAACATTTAGGTTACTTTCTTCAATACTGCTGGTATATTTAGTCCTTATGTCTGCTTCAGCAAGCTTTCTCAACAAGAAATTTCATAATGAAAAAAATATATACCCTACCAACATTATTTTTTAACATTTACAATTGTACCTAGTAAGTAAGAAAAAAATTTTTTTTTTATAAAGATTAAGTTTGTAAGGTCTAAATCAAGCAAGTCAAACTGGCTAATTATGGACAAAATGTTTTTCTTGAACAAATCTTAGCCCTCTCTTCAATGGCAATGTGTGTGGAGTAAAGAGTCTGACAAATCTTAGCCTCTCTTCAATGGCAATGTGTGGAGTAAAGAGTCAGTTAAGAGTCTAAGTTTAGACTAAACCTAATTAATTGGATGATGGACATATCGACATTACATTCATTATATACTCTATTTAGTGACCCTTATACATGTTCAGCTTGAAACCTGATCGGACCTACTCATAAATGCAAGATTATTTCTTTTTAAAAGTTATTCTGTATATGGTTTCAGTCTGAAAAGTTGCTGAATTATTCAAACAGTCCATTTATGTCTGAAGGTTTGCAATGGACAAAAAAAAAAAAAACATCTTGGATTGTGTTAATATATAAATGTGTGATTCTAAATAAAATTAGGATATGAAGTCCATTAGTAAAATTTCTCTTTTTTGAGAGACTAGTGCATTTTAGAAAAAGATAAATGGCTACCCACTGAATAGGTTTAACTTCAATGTATACTTTAGTCAAAATCAAAAACATTACTACATGTATCGAAGTAACATGATTTTAAATCTCATAGCTATTCTTTTAGTTTCATGAGATGAGGAATACTAGCAAGACAGTTAGCTCCTAAAGCTTTGCAGTCAAACTTGATTTTAAATTGTTTTATTTTTATATAAACTAATTTAAGTTATTAAAATATGTTGGACTACCATGCATTTCCACTTGTGTGTTACATTTGAAATATGTCGTACAACCAATTCAACTACTTTTGAAAAAAATCTCAGCAAAAAATAAAAGGTAGAAAAATTACCTTGCTTTCAGTTTCGTATAATGAAGCTTGCCATCAGGTGTATAAAGTTTACCGCGAAAGGTTTACCATCTTTGTTATAAATCTCATCCCAGTATAAAGGTCTGAAATCTTTCCATACAAAGTTTTGCCATTATTATCCAGTAAAGGTTTCTGGGCTGGATTACAGGCCGGTTTAGTGTACAAAGGCTTACCACTTTTATCAGCAACAACGTTTCCATCCTCATCATAGAACAGATTGCCCTCTTTATCATATACTGGTTTAGCATCATTGTTATACACAGGATTGTCATCTATATCGTATAAAGGTACTCCATGCAAAGGATTACCTTTGTTATCATAAAATGCTCTGCCTTCATTGTAGCTCAAGGGTTTGCCATCTTTTCCAACTAACTGTCTGCCATTCTTGTCCAACACAGGCTCTCCATCTAATGGCCTAGAAAACAAAGGATTACCATCAACATCACTGACAGGCTGGCCGCTCTTGTCAACTGTTGGAACACCAAATATAGGTTTGCCATACAGCTGCTTGCCATCTTTGTCACAAACGGGTAAGCCAGTTTCATCGAACAGCAGGCAGAGTTTTCCATCTTCGGCACTGTCTTTGGGATTCAGAGATTTGCCTTTACCATCATAAAGTGGCCTTCCATCAGCATCAAACACTGGTTTGTAGTACATTGTCTTTCCTTTATCATCCAAAAGAGGTACTGCATTCTTGTCTGGGGTGTCCTTTGCCTGAAAGAAACAAAAATAACTTTTAACAATTCATTATAAACAACAAATGATAAGAACAGAGTATTAGTTAATAATCAGTGAAAACAACATAAGATTTATTACAAGTCTGAAGAAAAGCTAACTTAATAGAGATCTCTTGTTTCTGAGCATAACTATTTTTATCTAACTAAAGAAGAAATTTTATTCAATATATTGAAAACATGCCACAGAAAAATTTCAATAATACATGTATTAATAAAAGTTTTAATAAAAACTATATGAAACCCTTAATAGTGATTTAGTGATATTTACAAATGAAATTGTTTTGTCTGTTTACCAAATTAAAACTTAATAAAGATTTAATTTGTACTTTTTTATCCTTTGAAAATTATGCAACATTACGTAAAAATTAAACAGCTAAATAAAATTTTTTCTTATATATTACATACAATATGCAACCAAAAGCTTAGAAATAAGTACACATGATAAACTCATAAATTTACATCAAATAGAATTGTTATTTTTCAAATTTAATATCATTAAAAGCAATTTTAATCAATATTGCATGTGAAGTGTTTATATATATATACCTGATAAGCTGTACGAATAGGATGCTCTTTGCCAGCAGCATCATATAGTTTTCCAAAGAATGGTTTTCCATCTTTATCATAAACATCTTCCCAGTAAAGAGGTTTGACATCTTTGCCATACAACTGTTGGCCACTTTTATCTGACAATGGTTTGCTGTCCCTGTCATAGGCTTGTTTATGATACAATGGCTTGCCAGATTTATCATAGGAAGGTTTTCCATCATCATCGTAAAATTGTCGGCCGTCTCTATCAAAAACACCTTTACCGTCATTGTTGTACAAAGGATTTCTATCTTTATCATAAACTGGCTGGCCGTGCAAGTGATCGCCGAGCTTGTCAAAGAATGGTATGCCATCCTTGTGGAAAAGGGGCTTGCCCTTTTGATCATATAAAGGCTGGCCATTCTTATCACAGATTTGTTGCCTATCTATAGGTCTAACATACAAAGGATTACCATCATCATCACAAACAGGCTTTCCTTTCTGATCATAAAGTGGAATCCCGAAGACAGGTTTACCATACAGAGGGTTACCGTTTCTGTCATATAATGGTTTCCCATCCTGGTCATGCAGTGGCTTACCCATGACCCTGGCATCTTCTTTGTAGTACAAAGGCTTGCCATCTTTATCATACAAAGGTCTGCCATCCTCACCAGATAATGGTTTCCCACTTCCAAGAGGGGCATCTTTTGGATCAAACAGTCTACCTTTATCATCATATATTTGTTTGCCTTCTTCATTATACACGGGTTTGACATACAATGGCTTGCCGATTTCATCAAACAGTGGAATACTGTCAGGCTCTTTCTGTTGAAAATTATAAAATACAAAATATATGTATTATTGACTGCTATCCTTCAATAAAAAATTTTATGAAAAAAAAAAAAAGAATAATGGGGATGGCCTGTAAAAAAATAGTAAAAAAAATCTGAAAATGAACAAAACTTCACCTTTTTATCAGGTGCATCGTAAGGAAGTTTCTGAAGATTATCACTGCTAAGTCTAGTATTTGTCCCGTCACGACCAATTTTAGCAAGGGCTGAAGAAAAACATTAGAATTAGCTTAATACTATTGAAAATAATATATTATTTTTTTTTAAATCTCACAACAAATCTGTTCAAACCAATATTTTATTGAAAAAATAATTACGTTCATCCAAGCTATGAGATCTAGGTGCTGTGTCGGGCATGGTTTTCCTAGCTGGCTGTGAACGCTCAAAAAATGGTGGTGGTCTATCAAGAAGTGCTGTATTCTGTCTAGACTGATACAGAGTTCTTCCTGAATAACGAAATTTAGAGCCGAATCTTGGAAACGAAACATTATTACCTGGTTTTTCTGCCTCTCTTAACCTGAATTAAAAAAAAATAAGTATTTATTATTTAAAAAGACAAGGAAAGTTATAACATATTTAATTCATGAGGACGACTGGAAAATATTATGACGTATTAAACTAAAAGTTCATATCAGAAGACTTGTTAAAAAGTAAAAAAAAAGAGTTAAGTATAGTGTAAGACATTTTTAATATCATGTCTTAAAAAATTACCTAAAAAATGCATGATGTTCAACACAGGTCTTCCATAATCGTTTAGCTAATCTGTGATTATCCAATTTAAACATAATTGTTGTTTCATTTCTTTCCAGCTGAAAGAACAATTAAGAATGAAAATAATCATTAATATAAATGCATTCATTTCTAAACAAAAAAAATTATATTAACAGTTCTAAAAAATATTAACCGCAAGCAAAATAAAATAACTAGCTTTTGAGCTACTTAATATTGAAATACAGTTAGAACCATTAATTAGATTTATTTACAAATAAAAAGTAGTGACAACCATCTTAAATTTATTTTATATACATAAAATAATTATTAATTGTGCTTTAATTAATATTTATCAATAGTATTTACCTCTCCTGGTCTTATCTTGATGTAAAAATGGTTACGCTTGTAAGAAAGTTTAAGTATTTTGGGCCAGACAAAGCGATTCATTCTTAGCTTTTCCCGATAGATGAGAATACCACTGCAACAGACTCCTATCATGATTGCATTGTTGTCTGAATCTTTAGCCTTGTGCAAGTCAATACCATACATGGCCAATTTTTTAGCATTGTCCAAAAAGTTTTTCTCAGCCTCATCTGGTGTTTGCCCCCTAAAATGTATATTTCCAATATGTTAAGCAAATTTAAAGTAAAAGCTTTATGCTAAAAGTCAACAAAGAAAACATGCATGCTTTTGATGCTAATAAAATTTGTGCAACTAACAAAAAAGATTGTAAAGCAAAATATGAACAGAGCAGCTGAACTTGTAAATTACATAAATTTTACACACAATCATTATAAAGCATCAAGAAAAATGATTAACTCACTTGTGTAATTTATGAAGCTCTGCAATTTTTTCAAAGTTCTGGTGTCTGCATGGGAGCAAAACTCATTTCTTTAATGTAGTCCCAGGAGTGGCCATGGTCATTTGAATCATACTCTGATGCTATGTCCACAAATCATGAAAAGGCTATGCGGGACTTAACTCATGTCCACGAAATGTTTAAAAGATATACATATGTGCTTTTACAAGCATTTTAAGCTTGGCGTTATTTTATATACATTCAATAAAAATAACTGATTTATTTGTTATGTAGTTGTGTAATATCTACGTATTTAAATATTAACCTTTTTTGGGCGCAGTGATCGCGAGTTAAGATGACTTTTTTTTGTCTATTTTTCCCCCTTTTATCTTATTTTTTAGTATACAAAATAACTTGACAATTTATGAAATCAAAATTAAAGTTATTAGTTTAAACTAGTAAGTTTATAGTCCATTTTTTTAATATGTCGAAATATTTACTGGTAAAAAAATTACGTGGCTTTGGCCTTTTACCAATCTAATAATTTCCACCCATTAGCACTAACTAGTAGTGTTTTTCTTTTATTATTTGTAAATATTTTATAAATAGTTTAAAAAGGCATTGTGGTGTGTAGAATTTGCCCTCTCCGCCATTACCCCCATTCATCTCCCCCAGGTGACACCCCCCCCCCGGCCCATTTAAATCCCTCATCCTAAATGACCATTCCACACTCCCAAGTCGAAGTTCACCAATGGGTCGAGGTTCCAGCTGTTAAAATATTTTGTAGAATCGTTTTGGGTACCCAATGTCCCGCCCCCGACCGTAGCTTGACTTTATGTTTTGACAGGAAGCTAGTTTTGACCTTGGACCTTTTTTTTAGTACAGTGCTGACAGTCATACGAGTTAGACAAGTTATACGTAGTTACTAGTTAGTTCGGTGTCGACAGTCCTGAGAGTTAATTGTAGTGTAGTCGCTAGTAAACGACATTTGTATAAGTAGACATGAAGACAACGTAGATAAAGAGCTTATTTCTTGTAATTTTCACCCATGTTTTAGAAGTCATTAAAGTTTAGGTCTTTTATGTTGTATACCAAGCGTTGGCGTTGATATATATATGTTACCGGCAAAGTGTGAAATCCGGCATTCTATAGAATGCCTAGGCAATGTATAGAATGCCTGAATTTTTCAGGCAAAGTATGAAATAAATTGCTATTTCATACATTGCCTAGGCATTCTATAGAATGCCGAGTTCCCGTTCGGCAAAGTATGTAGCTATTGGCTGGTGAAACACTATGAAGTCATGATGGCGGAAAAAGAAGGTGTGAGTGCCATTCAGTTTTATGTCGCGGACTCCGAGTTATTTGACGTACTTCATAATGCCCATTTGGCTATTGGTCATGGAGGACGGGACAGAATGTTGAAAGAACTGTCACCCAAATACAAGAACATTACACGTCATGATATTGAACTGTATGCTAATCTTTGTGAACCTTGCCAGAAAAAACAAAAAGGCATCAAAAAAGACATTGTAGTCAAGCCAATGGTTTTTTTAGAATTCAACTCCCGTTGTCAGGTCGATCTCATCGACTTTCAATCCCATCCTGATGGGAAATACAAGTTTTAATGGTGTATCAAGATCATCTCACCAAGTTCGCAGTTCTCAGGGCCCTGAAGACAATGAGGGCAGAAGAAGTAGCCTACAATCTCGTAGACCTTGCTTGGTGCTCCAACAATTCTACAGTCCGATAATGGCAGAGAATTTACAAACAGTGTGGTAAGATGGTTCATGGTAAGCCGCATCACTCACAAAGCCAGGGGAGCGTCGAAAGAGCTAGCCAGGACATCGAAAATATGTTGTGTGCTTGGATGCAAGATGGAAAAACTGGCCGCTGGAGTGAGGGGTTACGGTTCGTGCAACTCATGAAGAACAGGGCTTTTCATTCTGGGATTAAAAGATCACCATACGAAGCACTATTTGGTTGCAAAGCTAAAATAGGCCCCAAAACGTCGTCCCTACCTGACGATGTTTTACAAGATATGGAAACAGAGGAAGACCTCGAAAAAAGAATACAGAACATACAAACAACACAAGAGCAGATAGGCAGATATGAAGGAATGCAGAAGACAGCCCTTTCTGCAGAAGACATGCATTAGGATGCAAACCATGATTGAAAAGTATGCACAATTAAAAAATTGTATACTTTGCCTAAAACGACCAGGCATTCTATACATTCATTGCCTAGGCATTCTATAGAATGCCGGCATTTCACACTTTGCCGGTAACATATATATGTTGAGATCGGACCCCCCCCCTCCACCACAGTACCCCATATTACGTTCCTTTTCATCTCTACACCTTAAGCACAGTTTAAAGTGACTGAAGTCAAAGCCCTATTGTCAGGCTTTGATGTCCGTAACACCCTCCCCCTATTCTTCTCCCGAAATCAAAGCACCACTGGACTCTGGTCAAACCCCCGAGTCAGGCTTTGATTGTGTAACGCCCCGCCCCCGATCTCCTCCCGAGATCAAAGCCCTACTGGACTCAGGCCGAAACACCCCTCCCCCCCATCCCCACCCACCAGATCGGGGACCAGAAGTTTTAAGTTAGTTGTAGGTCAGTGTGCTGTATTAGTGTTTGATTGGAGTTTTAGAGAGAGATGTAGTTTATAGATTCAGTGTTGGATTAGAGTTTGTATGAGATAGTCGTGCAGTCGTGCAGTCACGAGTAGTTGTTAATAAAGTGTACTATTTTATATTTCCAATCAATAAGTGTTGACTTATCTGTGTGTTTCACTGTGTGTTTATTGATTATCTACAAAGAGCCCGTAACAATATATATATATATATATATATATATATATAGTCAAATTTTGCACTGTCGCCTAGGAAAGACTTGTTGTAAAACAATATACAGCATATAAATGTGTCGTAATATGATCCAACTAACATACAGCATTATCAGGCCCGTAGCCAGAGGGGGGCCAGGGTGGGCTGAGCCCCCTCGTGCATGACCTGAACCCCCCCCCGTGCATGATTTGAGTTTTTTGACAAAATTTTAATAATAACGGCTATAAAACATCAATCATTTTGTTCAATAAATCAATAATAATAAAAACTTAAAAGTTTATATTTTGGCAATCATTCAGGCTATTTATATATACTTACATATATAGCTTATCTAATTTTTGGGCATAAAAGATTGAATCTTATTGAAGTTCAATTTTGGGCAGCATTGGCATTTGGTGCTTCAACAGCCGTGTGTGAGACCAGTTTCTCAACCCTCACATGAATGCTCACTCCATATCGCAAGATCAATGTTACAAAAGCATCTAAGCAATCTTTTTCTGCTTGCATTTGAAAAAGATTTAACAGACAATCTGAATGCTGAAGCATTTTTAGGTAAAATCAGTGCTAAACCCAGGCCGTAGCGAGGTCAAGTAAGCAGGGAGGCACCAATACCCAGCAAGGGGGCACCTTTACTTTTTCTTTATTTTTTCCTCTTTTTCTTCTTTTTTAAGTGGGGGGGGGCACTCCACATCTAGCAGGGGGCACGGCCTCCCAGTGCCCCCCTTGGCTACGGGGCTGGCTAAACCACGAAGTTTGCAACTTTGAAACGTATAATAATATAAGTTCGCAACCAGTGCCGACGAGTGGGGGGGGGGAGGGGGGGCCAGTGCCCAGGGGCCCGGCGAGTTTTAGGGACCCGGACTGAGCTGGCCAATCAACTTTTTAAAATATTAATATCAGCCCAGGGGCCCGAAATTTCTGTCGATGGGCCTGTTCGCAACCTTGTAATAGTTTTATATATTGATATCTTCTGAGGACAACTAGCAACTTAAATAAGTTAATAAAATAACATTGACTTCTTACTTCATTTTTATACATATGTATAATAAAATAATAAAGTAAAAACTCAGAAATTTCTGAGTGATGTTATTTAATTTGCAAATGTACTTTTTAGCAGAATTAATTTTATTTTAAATTGAATAATTGCGACTGTTGTTGTTGATAGATCTGTTCTTTGTTTTCAATATTTTATAAGAAATATCACACACATAGCTAAGCTATATTCGTGCAATTTTGTCGTTCGTCCCGGGTTGTAGTTAAACAAATAGTATAATAATATAAATCAGGTATCTATTATGTAACAATTGTGTAGCAGAACAAATGGTCAATATATTTATAACAGGAATCAGAAATTGCTCAGCCTCAATAAATTTTTATCATTAAAACTCTTTACTATTTAAATTATTTTTAACAAAACTGCAACATGCCATGCATTATGAAACGTACTTAAAATTATATATTTCTAATTAATAGCTAAACAATCGGTTCTAAAATGCACCATTCCAGATATGGAACTACAAAAAATTTTTTGGGGAGGGGACCCAAAGCCCTCCTCTCCGTTCGCAATCTTTCGGCGCTTCGCGCCTCCATTTTCGCCCCTCTTCCCCGAACATTTCTTCTACCCCACCAGGGGCGGATTTAGGGGGTGGGGCCGGGGGGCCATGCCCCCCCCCCTCGTTATCGCAAGTTTAATACATCATTAAATTATCGAAATAGTTTTTGTTTTAAGACCTATTTTCAACAATGAAAACAGTTTTGCCCCCCCCCCCGTCAAAGTTATCTAGATCCGCCCCTGTGCCCCAGGATCATTTCTTCGGCACCCCCCCCCCCCACGAAAAAAATTTCTTCGCCCCCCTGAAAATGTCTTCGGCCCCCCCCAATCCAATATTCCTGGCTACGGGCCTGAGCATTATTACAGCATACATGTATAAATGTGTCCTTATAAAACTTGCCATATAAAACGGATACAGTAATGACAACGTTGTTGTTCTTTGTTGTCAATGTAATAATGGAGTTATATCACTGGATCTTTATATATATATATATATATATATATATATATATATATATATATATATATTTATATGTGTGTGTGTGTGTGTGTTTGTGTGTGTGTGTGTAACGGCCAAAGTCCGAAGTTCGGCTTTTAGCCATTTCCGAGGTATGTTTTTACATATATTTATATACATATATATGTCCCAAAAATGCTCGAAAATTTTTTTTTTTAAATCTTTGGTGTCTCACCCCCTGAAATGTGTCTCTTGGGTACAATGAGTGAATTGGTGAAGTTGTAGCTCATTTAAACAACATTTAGAGGTCCCCCAAGAGCTTTTAAAATTATAGTATGAAGTTTAAATATACATTGCCACCATTAACTAGAGTTGTTGAAATTGTGTGATTCTTGATTAGAAAATGTAATAAATGCTAGAAAACATATAAAATACCTAATGTGCAAAATTTAAGCAATGTGCATATTTTTTGAAGATTTTTTCTTTTTAAACTAAGCATGGTAAATTGTCAGGCATCATATCACCAAAAGTTGCTGCAGTGCTGGACAGAACGAACACCAGCATTAGAAAATCAACAATGATACTTGCATCCGCATTCAACGAAGCTGATGTTCCGACATCTGACACAGTATTTTCCAAGAGCACAATGCATCGTCATCGCAAGCTTTGTCGTCAACAAGCTGCAGCATTTATAAAAGAAGACTATATTCCCTCAAAATCAATTGTACATTGGGATGGTAAGCTATTGCCCGATGTTACCGGACATGTTACCAACAACGGCGATCGATTACCTGTCCTGCTCCCGTCACTTGTCGATGGCACTACAAAGCTTCTTGGTGTTCCCAAGTTAGCATCCGGGTCAGGATGGGTAGCTGCTGATGCAGTATATGAACATATCAAATCATGGAAGTGCGAATCTATGGTCATCGGCATGTGCTTCGACACTACGGCTTCCAATACTGGAAGACTCAATGGAGCTTGCACTCTGTTAGAAGTAGCCCTGGGACGTAATCTATTATGTATGGCATGCCGTCATCACAAGTTGGAAGTACTCCTTTCCGATGCATTCAATGTTTGTCTTGGACCATCCACTGGACCAGAGATTTTGTTTTTTAAGAGGTTTCGAGAAAAATGGCCAGAATTAAACCACACACCCGAAGCCAGATCCGCCCCTTTGATAATCGTGTCTGATTCAATTAAAGAATTTATTAAATGTCAACTTGAGGTCAGTCATTCATGTGATGATTATTTGGAATTTCTTCTGCTTGCTGCACAAATGGTTGGGTTGGAGGTTGATGTCAGCATTCGCAGACCTGGTGCCCTACATAGGGCAAGGTGGATGGCGAAAGCAATCTATGCAATGAAAATCGATCTATTGTTTGCAGGCAATGAAACCAGCTTTCAGACAACAGCTCGAGAATTACAAGGTAATCAGCGCTTTAATCGGTTTAACATATGTGTTTATCTTCAATCATGGTTTTCATGCAGGCTCACCGCAGATGCACCTGTGAATGATATCTTGTTGATACAGCGTTTATACGAATATGATGATGCTGTTCTTCGATCGATTGGATTGAAAATGATGGTGCGTCACTTGTGGTACTTGAGTCCGGAACTGTCGACGCTTGCGTTATTTTAAACCCTTTTGTCGGACAAAGAAAAAACTGGCCTTGTTCGGACAATGCAATCAGAACGTGGACCGCATCTCATAAAAACACTATCAAAAAGTGTTGTTGATTTGCATGCTTCTACCACATTTTTTGAAACATCCAACATTGAAGCCAGTTTTCTAGATGTTCCTGTTGAAGCCTGGTCAGATACACCATCTTTTAAAGTTGCAGCAGATTTTGTAAAGAATCTGGCTTGTATCAATGACTCTGCAGAGCGAAAAGTAGAATTGATACAAAATTTCAATGACAGTATCACCAACAATGAAGAACATAGACAATTTTTGCTCCTAGTGGTTGAAAAATTTTGCAGAGTGTAATCGTGAACAGCTGGCTAAAATTTAAATTTGAAGAACTTTTAAAAATTTTTGTCTACCTTACAGTACAAAGTACAAAATAAATAGCAGGAATGCTTATTTGCATTGCTTATTATTATTATTTTTCAAGCAGATTGACATTGATTCAAGAATTAACTTGAAAAAATGAATAAAACTTTGTTTTTCAATATTTTTAGAAAAAAATGCTCTATTGTCCCCGTTTTGTCTGTCTGTCTGTCTGTCTGTCTGTCATCACCCTAGATCTCAACAACCATAAGTCCTAGACCCATGATGTATATATCATTTTGTAGGTCTTGGCCTGCCATGTATGCAGCAAAAGTTCATTTTGCGATCTTACCTCTGAGGGCCGTAAAAGGGGGCTTAGTACCGTTTTTTTACTATATAAGCTATATTAATAAAGGAGCGCCTATATCTCAGCAACTATAAGTCCTAGACCCATGATGTATATATCATTTTGTAGGTCTTGGTCTGCCATGTGTACATCAAAAGTTCATTTCAAGATATGACCTCTGAGGGCCGGGCTTCAGGGCTCCTAAGGGGCTTATATATTATATATACACCTTGTACGTTCAATAACCCATTCATTTGGTGCGAAATACTGCAGCACGTAGTTTCACCAAGATTTATTAAGAAACTCATCGAATGAAATAGTAAGCTTGTGTTCTGAGTTTAATTGAAAGTATCAGAGCTATGCAACAATTGACGGAGTTTTCGGACGATTAAATGACTATAATTTCGAATGTTTTCAATTATGAGTCCTATTTCAGTAACCACAAACCACTTGTAGTTATATTTAAGAGACAATAATTTTTTTTCAAATATAAAGAAACGTCTTTATAATTTTTTTTACAGATATATGCATTACACAATTGAATTTATAAACATTTCCAAAATTTACAAATATTTACTGAAAGCTAACAAACGTACTGATACATAACACGAAAATGCATAAAACGTCCTGTGTCCAGAATGGAACAGGCTTAATTGCTTGTTTTTTGTTTTAATGCTGATATTTGTTCAATGTTTAATTGTACTATTTTTCTCAATTAATCAATTGTGATATTTATCAGTAATATTGAATTGTGATTGTACATTTTAAGGTTTATTTGAAATATATTTAATTATAATATATAAGTATAGTTCATAAGCCTCATTTAAATAATAAATAATAATATTTACTTGAAATGTTTGTTTAATTTTACATGTATTGTCCTTTTTTTAAAAATAACTTACATGTGTAATGTTTAATTTCAATATTTACATATGTTTAACTAATTCACACGTCTTTTATATTTTTAAATAAAAATACATTTTCAATAATCGACTTCTTGGTTTGGATAATTTAAATGTTTTTGTTTGTTTACGTATATAAAAGAATTGAAAAGATACACAAAATAAACAGTTTGAATATTTGATTTGATATTTTTTAAAATTCATATATTATATTAATATCTCTCGGACTTCACACTGTAATGATGAGATTTTTATCTCTTGTATCATATAAACAAGTAATGGGACATCTTATTTGATGCCCTTCATCCCAATGCTAGCAGATAGTGCAACGATCTTGGAGGCACTATGGGAACTTTTGGGAATTTAATCATACTAACTGGTACTCTCCGGAGATTTAACCAGGAACCCTCAGGCCTACAGTCGAGCGCTTTACCACATCTTTAATACCATCTCACTGGTCGCCTGACTATTAGTAGATTAATTAGGACAGACAAAATAATCACCACCATGTTCACTGGTGTATTTATTTATTACAAACAATAAAATATAACAAGTCAGAAATCCTTGCCAATAATTGATACTTGGTTAATTCGTGTTTTTACTGAAAAAAATTATAGCCCCTGGTTGAATAATAGCCCCTGGTTGAGTAATAGCACCTGGTTGAGTAAATGCCCCTGGTTGTGTAATAGCACCTGGTTGAGTAAAAGCCCCCCTGGTTGAGTAATGGTCCTTGGTTGAGTAAAATTCCCTTGTTGAGCAATAGCTCCTGGTTGAGTAATAGCACCTGGTTGAGTAAAAACCACCTGGTTGAGTAATAGCCCCTGGTTGAGTATTAGCACCTGGTTGAGTAAAAGCCCCCTGGTTGAGTAATAGCCCCTGGTTGAGCAATAAAACCTGGTTGAGTAAAGCCCCCTTGTTGAGTAATTGTCCCTGGTTGAGTAAAAGCCCCTTGTTGAGCAATAGCCCCTGGTTGAGTAATAGCACCTGGTTGAGTAAAAACCCCCTGGTTGAGTAATATCCCCTGGTTAAGTAATATCACCTGGTTGAGTAATAGTCCCTGGTTGAGTAATAGCACCTTGTTGAGTAAAAGCCCCCTGGTTGAGTAATAGTCCCTGGTTGAGTAAAAGCCCTATGTTGAGCAATAGCCCCTGGTTGAGTAATAGCTCCTGGTTGAGTAATAGCCCCCCTTGTTAAGTAATAGCCCCTGGTTGAGTAATAGCCCCTGGTTGAGTAAATGCACCTGATTGAGTAAAAGCCCCCTTGTTGAGTAATGGTCCCTGGTTGAGTAAAAGCCCCTTGTTGAGTAATAGTCCCTGGTTGAGTAATAGCACCTGGTTGAGTAATAGCTCCTGGTTGAGTAATAGCCCTTGGTTGAGTATTAGCCCCTGGTTGGGTAATAGTCCCTGGTTGAGTAATAGCTCCTGGTTGAGTATTACCCCCTGGTGAGTAATAGACCTTGGTTGATTAATAGCACCTGGTTGATTAATAGCCCCTGATTGAGTAATAGCCCCTGTTGAATATTAGCCCCCGGATGAGTAATAGCTCCTTGTTGAGTATTAGCCCCTGGTTGAGTAATAGCCCCTGGTTGAGTAATAGCTCCTGGTTGAGTAATAGCCACTGGTTGAGTAATAGCCACTGGTTGAGTAATAGCTCCTGGTTGAGTAATAGCCACTGGTTGAGTAATAGCCACTGGTTGAGTAATAGCCCCTGTTGAGTATAAGCCCCCGGATGAGTAATAGCCACTGGTTGCGTAATAGCCACTCGTTGAGTAATAGCCACTGGTTGAGTAATAGCCACTGGTTGAGTAATACCCCCCTGTTGAGTAATAGCCCCTGGTTGAGTATTAGCACCTGGTTGAGTAAAAGCCCCCTGGTTGAGTAATAGCCCCTGGTTGAGCAATAAAACCTGGTTGAGTAAAAACCCCCTTTGTTGAGTAATGGTCCCTGGTTGAGTAAAAGCCCCTTGTTGAGCAATAGCCCCTGGGTGAGTAATAGCACCTGGTTGAGTAAAAGCCCCCTGGTTGAGTAATATCCCCTGTTAAGTAATAGCACCTGGTTGAGTAATAGTCCCTGGTTGAGTAAAAGCCCTATGTTGAGCAATTGCACCTGGTTGAGTAATAGCACCTGGTTGAGTAATAGCCCCTGGTTGATTAAAAGCCCCCTGGTTGAGTAATAGCCCCTGGTTGAGTATTAGCCCCTGGTTGAGTAATAGCTCCTGGTTGAGTATTAGCCCCTGGTTGAGTAATAGCCCCTGTTGAGTATTAGCCCCCGGATGAGTAATAGCTCCTTGTTGAGTATTAGCCCCTGGTTGAGCAATTGCACCTGGTTGAGTAATAGCACCTGGTTGAGTAATAGCCCCTGGTTGATTAAAAGCCCCCTGGTTGAGTAATAGCCCCTGGTTGAGTATTAGCCCCTGATTGAGTAATAGCTCCTGGTTGAGTATTAGCCCCTGGTTGAGTAATAGCCCCTGTTGAGTATTAGCCCCCGGATGAGTAATAGCTCCTTGTTGAGTATTAGCCACTGGTTGAGTAATAGCCCCTGGTTGAGTAATAGCTCCTGGTTGAGTAATAGTCACTGGTTGAGTAATAGCCACTGGTTGAGTAATAGCTCCTGGTTGAGTAATAGCCCCCCTTGTTGAGTAATAGCCCCTGGTTGAGTAATAGCTCCTGGTTGAGTAATAGCCCCCCTTGTTGAGTAATAGTCCCTGGTTGAGTAATAGCCACTGGTTGAGTAATAGCTCCTGGTTGAGTAATAGCCCCCCTTGTTGAGTAATAGCCCCTGGTTGAGTAATAGCTCCTGGTTGAGTATTAGCCCCTGGTTGAGTAATAGCCCCTGGTTGAGTAATAGCTCCTGGTTGAGTAATAGCCCCTGGTTGAGTATGAGCCCCTGGTTAAGTAATAGCTCCCCTGGTTGAGTAACATAACGTTGGTTTTCAAGAGAAACTTTACTATAACAGGCAGATTAGTCTACTGTCTTGGAATCCGACAAGATTAAAGGGCACCTCGCCCATACAGGGTTTAACAAAATGTTTACGGGGGAGGGGGTCGGGTACTCAAGATGTGTTCACTTGCTCCGATGTGAAATCTGATTGGGTGATTTCACATGCTGACATCCTTATACAGTCAAAATCGTCAGGCCCTTACCAAGTGGAATAACATGAAACCTTTTCGGAGTCCCCAGCTAAAATGAATCGATAGTTGGCAGCTATATGGGGAGTGGTGGATGTTAGGGGGAGGGGGACAGCTTGGATCTAGGTCAACCATAGACGTAAGTATGGCTCTGATGCCCAAATATGGCAGTTTTTTATATGCACATTATCTTTCACTATCTGTACTCTGCACACTCTTTGCATAGAGTTATATCCCCTTAGGCTTGATAGGTAAGCTAGGTTTTTTTTTGGTTTTGGGCAGATCCGTTTTTTTCATAATTGTATTTTAAACTGGAATACTGTTGTATTAATTGTTTACTTTCGATTTGATGCAGAACCCACACCGCTATTATTTATATAGATATGTCGGAAAATAGTACTTTAAGTACTAGATGTCATTTGACATAAGTTTAGTTTGGAACAGGGGCGGCCTCAGTTAGACGTTTCAAATGAAGGTCTTAGACTTAATGTTGCCCACATATACTTTACAAAAATCGAAGATTATATCGCTGTTTAGGCGCATGACCTAAATTCATTGTCATTTCCTGGGGGGGGGGGGTATTTTTTCTACTATGTGGATTCAACGATGATCCCACTTTTTTAGTTGTCTTACACAGCCTTGCGTAGCCGCCATTTTTTCCGGCTCGGCTCCGGCTCCCACAAATTTGATGGCTCCGGCTCGCCTCCCGACTTCGGCTCCCTGTTACGGGAGTATCACACGAGACAAAATGTTTGCATTTGTGCCAAGTGCCGCCGAGAGGGGGGCAAATGCCCAGGGGCCCGGTGAATTTTGGGGCGAGTTGTAGAGGCCCGGACTGAGCTGGCCAATCAACTTTTGAAAATATTAATATCAGCAAGGGGTGGCCCGTGACAGCCCTACACAGGGGCCCGTGATTTCTGTAGGTGGGACTGATTGTGCCACCTGGGCGTCAGATAGGCTAGGCACGGCACTGGGGATTAATTTATAGATTGTCCCGCACATGAAATCGACTAAATAGAATTCCTAAGCTAAAAAAATACGACTTGTAAAAAAAAAAAAACATAAATAATAAAATCTAAAATAAAAGCGATAAGTACAGCGTCTAACATCTGAATACAATAAATTGACTTTACTTCAGCATCTAACATATGGATACAGTATCAAACATATGCATACAAAATCTGACAAAAACATACACAATCTAACATATTGCAACACCTAAATATCTCTATACTTATAAGACGCATTTGTTGTCTGTCTGTTCCCTTATAACTCAAGATCCAGACAATCAAAAAACGTGAAATTTGTTACACATACACATGATTACATGGGGAAGGTTATAGGACAGGTTTCGTTTCATCTTGATGGGTAGTTTAATTGTAATTAATTTTTTTTTATTTTAGTATTCTACTATATTAAAGTAATCTCGACGGCGCCATAAATAAAATTCCTCTGTGACGTCATTTCCCGATGATTGAATAGAACTTGCGCGCTGGTGCTGTCTTTGTGCTGCAAAGAATTTTTTCATGCTTCCCTATTTGTACAGCTTGAGGAAGTTAAAGAAATGAAGAAGGATTTTAGAAGAAGTGTGAAGCCATAATAATAAGTATATATATGTCATGGTTAGTTTTTGTAGATTAGTAGATCAGTTGTATGTATAGTATATATATATTTTTCGTGGTACTTCTGTTTCTTGGTAGGTGTAAATATATTTCAGTCTCTTCGGATGGTTTATGATTCAACTAACTTGACTTGGTGTATATTATTATATTATTAAGTATTCACATGTATGAGACGAATGACATGTATAAATCACTGAATAGACTTCTATGTATCAAACATATATATATATATTTATTTATTTATTCAATCTATGGAAGTACATACATGGTATAAAATAATGTGAGATGAGGAATCAAGTCCGTCTGCTTGTCTACCAAATCTATCGTCTCCTAAATATTATCGTCTGTTTATCCCACTTCCGCTAAACTAAGTGGCCAGATAATTAAAACCATCTCTGTGCCAACTGTAAATTCTCCAGCCTAAACTGATTATTACATATATATATATATATATATATATATATATATATATAGAGAGAGAGAGAGAGAGAGGGGGGGGAAGGAGAGATAAAGAGAGAGAGAGAGAGGGCAGGGGGGAGAGAAAGGAAAGGAGGGTAGGAGGGAGGGAGGGAGGGGGATGGACAGGGGGAGAGAAGAAGGGGGAGAGAGAGGGAGATGGGAGAGAGAGAGAGAGAGAAAGGGAGGGAAGGAAAGAGAAAGGAAGGTAGGGAGAGAGGGGGTAGGGAGGGAGAGAGGGGAGGGAGGGAGAGAGAGGGTGGGAGAGAGGGAGAGAGAGGGTGGGAGAGAGGGAGGGAGAGAGATAAAGAGTGAGAGGGCAGGGAGGGAGAGAGGGAATGAGGAAGGGAGGAAGAGGGAGAGGGGTGGAGAGGGGAGGGAGGGAGAAAGAAGGGAGGGCGAGAGGGGAGGGAGAGAGGGAGAGAGAGAGGGGGGCAGGGGAGGGAGAGAGAGGGAAGGAGGGATGGGGATGGACAGGGGGAGAGAAGGAGGGGGAGAGGGGAGATGGGAGAGAGAGGGAGGGAGAAGGAGGGGAGGGAGAAAGGGAGGGAGGGAAGGGAGGGAGGGAGAGGGAGGGAGGAGAGAGAGAGGAAGGGAGAGTTAGGTAGGGAGAAAACAGAAGGTAAACAGAAAACCTTCTTTTAAACCCGGGCAAAGCCGGGTACTTGCAACTAGTATATATATATATATATATATATATATATATATATATATATATATATATACATATTTTTCATATTAAACATACAATAACTAGTGTTTGCGTATAATATATGAATGCAATAAACAAACACTATGATATACATAAACCGTCAAACACATACATAATATCATACATTAATAGTATATTCGCAAATTTATGATGTATGCATACATTATGTAACATGTACATTATACATGTAACAGATAAAGCATATTGCTTAGCGGTGGGCAATTTTTTTTAGTCGTGGGCCACGGTAGGTTCGTAGATTTGACGGGCGGGCCGTACAGATAGTAAATGGATGAAGTGTTGACATGAACTAATGTAAATTTTACGTCAACGTCATATAATTCAAGGTCAATGCTTTGCTTCAACCTGAAACGAGCGGCAGCCCGAGGGCTAGTTTTAAACAGTCTAGTGGGCCGCTGTTCAGCCTATGTTTATAGATCGAATCATGGAATTGGCAAATACTCAACAGAGATGGCTAATTAAATATCGACGATGAGCTAAATTGTGTCAAAGCAGAAAAACATTTTGAAACTACCAATTAGCATTTGGATAATATTTGTATCAAAATTTCAAATCTGTCGCCGAGACGGATTTATTGCTCCAACCTTTCTGTACGATATATGTCAATGAATTAGTCAAATGTCATTGGGTGAAATGACTCTATGCTAGAGTGATATCATTTGTTTTGTTTGTTCGTTTTTGTCAATAGCTTACAATAATTTAACCCTGATCATACGAAAATTTAGCTATTGTTTTTTTTCAACTATCATTCTATTGAGTGATAATATTATCTTTTAAAACAGATATCAGCTCAATATATATATATATATATATATATATATATATATATATATATATATATATATATATATATATTGTTGTGAAACTTTGTTTATTTTTATATTATGATAAAACTAATATTTCATTTAATTAAAATATAAATGAAGGAAAATGATGTGTCTTTGACATATTTAACAAATCTTCTTCTAGCTGAGTATTTTAGCAGTTCTTTTAGAATTTAGTTAGCAAAGAAGATAATTGTCATATATGATAATTGTCGTATATGATAATTTAATTGTCGGATATGATAATAATCATGTATGATAATTCAAGCTTATACAAAGAAAACACAGAGACAGAGAGAGTGAGGGAAAAAGAGATAGGCAGAGAGAGAGAGAGGTTGAAAGAGAGAGAAAGATCGGCAGAGAGAGAGAGAGAGAGAGAGAGAGAGAGAGAGAGAGAGAGGGAGACAGATAGAAGAAGAAAGAGAAAGATCAAGAAAGACAAAGAAAGAGAGAGAAAGAGGGATATTGGAAAAGAGAGACAGAGAAAAAAGAGACAGAGAGACTTACATAGAAGTTTAGCAATCATGCATATATTTATACAGACGGAAAGGCTTATCTATAGAAAAGTGAGCAGACATGCTAGAGGGATAAAGAACAGGGTTAGGATTAAGGTTAGGCTTAGGGTTAGGAGACAAAATAAGAATAGATAGGTTAGGGTTAAGGCTAGAGTTAGGGTTAGGGGTTAGGGTTAGGACAAAAATAAGAACAGATAGTAGAGAGTGACATGGAGAGAAGCGTAAGACACTTCCAGACAGATGCAGTCAGCGTTCACAGACAGAACAAAACTGACGTTAATTTCTACAGTTTTTGAAAGTATTTCACATATTTACTAATGGGGTGGAAGGGGGGGGGGCTGCATCCTGGAATTATACCTTCCTCCCCCATCCCACTCCTGACAAAAAATATGGCAAAGACCCTCTGGTCTGGTCTGGTCTGGTCTGGTCTCCTCCTTTCCCCATCACCCCCCGCCCGCCCCCAATCGCCATTCAAATTCGCATAATATATCAATTAAAAAATTCAATATCGCGACAGTGGTAACTTTGTATAATGACATCGATAAAAGACTTCTCATTTATTGATAATAGCAGCTAATAGAATCTAGGCAAACTAAGTGAACGTCTCAGGAGCCCAATTAGCAGGATAGCCCCTCCCTCCCCCTCCCCATTGAGTTTTAGTCCATCACGACGGCGAAAGATACTTTTCTCATAATTTTACCGAAAGTTCATGGAAAGCTTCCAGGGCACCCAAAGAAAAACAACTCACAATGCATCTAACAACACTTTTAACCCTGCAAAGGCTTTGCATAGAGTTGTATCCCACTTAGGCTGTATCGGTAGGCTAGGATATTTTTGGTTTCTTGCAGATCAGATATTTTCATGATTGTATTTTAAAATGGAATACTGTTGTATTAATTCTTTACTTTCGATTTAACGCAGAACCCAAATCCCTTATATATATATATATATATACATATATTTGCTTAGTATAATACACACTTCTCCCCAACTAGCACCGGTTGGAAACTCTCAGTACCCCCCCCCCCCAATTAAGGCTGTCAACCCTACATGCATGGTGCGAGCTACGGGTTTGAGCACCCCTCCCCGCCGCCACCCTTCACGCGCCCCTATCGCTACTCCATCAAGTATCTAGTAAAGTATGTAATGAATTCTAAAGTAAACTTTAGCTATAAAGGTTTACTTCAATCTGAAAAAAATTATTGCAAAGATGTGTCTCTCAATCTTCCCCCATTTCAATCCCAATAGCAGAATTTGAAAAGGGGGGTGGTTCTTTGAAGCCCTCAGGGGCCGTTTTTGCTCACAAGCCATGACAAGCAGACATGGACTTCCTTCCAGCCCCGAGTTGGGGGCCCATGTGATTGCCGAGATTATTTTTCTCATGTTCGATCAATGTCCCTATGTCCCTAACAAATGGTTGGCCGACATTCAAAAGGTGGCTGGGGGGAGGCTTTAAACTATCCCAGGGGTCGGCAACTTTTGAGATGGAAGAGCCAAAAGTTATAATTTACAATTTTCTCAGTATTTTTTTTAAAGAGCCACTCAAATTGTTCTTTCAATATTATTGGTATTTGATTAGGAATAGGTATATAAAATAATATCATTATAATTATTTGCGCATAAAACTGGAAGGCAGCAATTCGTCATCGAAATAGTCGCAACTTATCATCGAAAAGCCGCATGCGGCTCGCGAGCCGCAGGTGTCCACCCCTGTACTAGCCACCCACAGTCCCATAGAATAGCCGTGGCTTAACACATGAACTCAAGCTCAACTGCCCCGATGGTCTGTATAGGCTTCATAAAAAATAACAACTTTACTCACATTTTTTAAAAATACAATATAGATTTCAAAGCATTTTTTTTCGACTTCAATTTCATGTTGAAAAGTAGTCTATATATATATATATATATATATATATATATATATATATATATATATATATATATATATATATATATATATATATATATATATATATGCAATTAGTATTTTTTTCTGTAATTCTATTTGTTGGATTAATTGAAGTAATTTAGTCTAAAGTATGTATGAAATTAACATTCAAATTGCAAAGAAAATTTTACCTTAATTTACTTCAGAAACTACGTCGACTTTTGTATTGACACTTAAATTAACCAGTCTTTAATTGAACGCTACCATTAATGATAAACTTTAATGTAAAATATCATTTTTCAGCCATAATGATATCCGATGTTTATCTTCTTAAATATATTTGATTTTTTATTCATCGCTATTATACTCTACAGCTATATATTTTTGACACATCATTTCTTTTTGTCACCTTCTTTGTGTTATCTTTAGAAAGATTTCAATTTCCAAATTATTTTACAAGTTAAACATTGTGATTTTGAAAAAAAGGTAAATACAGTAATACGTATTTATTTCACGGGAAATGTTACTAAATTACTTTGTTTGTCTGTAGACTGACGGAAAGATAGTGCAGTTATGGCAAAATAATCGATTTGGAAAAGTAAGAACCAATTAATCTTTGTAAACTAATTACGACTAGATGGGTAGCTTGAATTGATCTTTAGCTAATTATATTAAATACATATGTTTAAAAATAGCCTTCAGCTATTGACGGTGTTTATATTATCTCACATATATTGAATTTCTACGTTTGGTTGACATGTTAATCACTCCTGGAGCACATACAGTCTGAGAACGCGATAAGTACTTATTGAATAATTTGTATACGTATGTTTAATAATAGCCTTCAGCCACTGAAGGTGTTTATATTAACTCGCTTGTATTGGATTTAACCGTTTGGTTGACATGTTGATTACACCTGGAGCACAGAAAATATAAGAACATCACAGACAATCTTAGAACATAACAGGTACTTATTGAATAATTCAATATCGGTTTTTTTCCTGTTAATAATTAATTATATACTTTACTAATTAAAAAATAAAAAGACTTTTTTAAATAACATTTCTTTAATTACTTGTAACAATGTTGTTATCTATAGCCAAAAAAAAAAAGTTTGGCGGAGCGAATTAAAATATTTATAAAAATAGTGCTTAACATTTTACCTTGTCTTTTTTACCTTATCAAGAATGACTCAAAAAATTGGACATTTTTTTATTTTTCTATTAAAACAAACATGTCTTATTGAGTATAATTCTCTAACTCAGCCTGTATGCAATGGTTTCTTATAGACTATCAGTGTCTACCACGATTTAAAAGTGATTTGAACCATCAAAATTAAAAATACCAACGAGCTGCAGTGATCTAGGCGCTTGTTATCTTGTATCGACATTAGATTAACGAGCGCATTTAGCAGATCGTAATTCCAAGTTATATGTTATCTGAATAGATTTACACGACTTGCGATTAACAATTGAATTTGTGGTACAATGTTTTCTAAGTATATTTATTGAACTCAAAGTCGACATATTACTTGCGATTAACAATAGACTTTATGATACAACTTTTTTAAAATATATTTTTGAACACTAAGCCAACATATCTTCACTAAAGCAGCGATGGGCAAACTACGCTCTGTGGACTTAGTCCGGACTGTTTAATGTGGTCCACCGGACTGTTTAATGTGGTCCGCCGGACTGTTTAATGTGGTCCACCGGACTGTCTAATGTGGTCCACCGGACTGTTTAATGTGGTCCACCGGACTGTCTAATGTGGTCCACCGGATTGTTTAATGTGGTCCACCGGACTGTTTAATGTGGTCCACCGGACTGTTTAGTGTGGTCTACTGGACTGTTTAATGTGGTCCACCGGACTGTTTAGTGTGGTCCACCGGACTGTTTAATGTGGTCCACCGGACTGTTTAATGTGGTCCACCGGACTAATTAATCCGGCCGCCCGAACTGATTAATGTGGTCCACCGGACAGTTTAATGTGGTCCGCCGGACTGTTTAATCCGACCCGCAGGACTGATTAATGTGGTCCACCGGACAATTTAATGTGGTCCACCGACTGTTTAATCTGGCGCGCCAGACTGTTTAATCCAGCCTGCCCAAACTGTTTAATGTGGCTCGCGGCATGTCCCTCGTTTCTTTTTCAAACACAGAACTAGCCTTTATGAGGTTTACCTTTAATTTATATCTGTTTATGTTACTAACAGCCAGCCGGATACATTTTTGAACCTATTGTGGTCCGCGATTTTAAAAGTTTGCCCACCCCTGTACTAAAATCATGACCAGCCTATCGATTCTTACCTAAGATTATATATTTAAACGTAAGAAGAAAAAAAAAACAGTTTTTCATTATCCTTTTCAGAACGAACGCCTTGTGAACTCTTTGGCAGATTAGGTTAATCCACAATGTCGACAAACACGACCTCCGTGCAAACAGCAAAAGGGTCTTTCTCGATTGGAATTATAAATCCCACCATATTGGAGTTCTTCTTGACCTTTAACCTGCTCATTTGCGCTGATCTGATTGGCTCCTTAGGCATCGTATGCAAAGTCATCAACATTTTAAACTTCACGAAACAAGGTCTTCACGACAGTGTCAACGTCACACTGACGGCCCTGGCTATCAGCGATATCGGGTCACTGATCTCACAGTTGCTCATGAACGACTTTGTCAGCCCTTTCTGGAACGGGGTCGACCTACAAATTCCATCCTTTACTTTAATCGCCGTTTTAATTCTGTACCCCCACGGATATTTCATTCGTGTCAGCGGCTACATCACAGCTTTTGCCGCCTTTGAAAGATGCCTGTGCGTGGTTCTGCCTCTGAAGATCAAAACAATCATCACGAGGAAAGTCGTGGTAATAGTCAACTGTTGTATATTCATTGTTCTATTACTGTATCTTTTCCCGATATACTTCGTGATTTACCTTGATCTTAAGTACAATACTAACACAAACACGTCAGTACTCACCGTATTCTACAGAAACAACGCCGAGTATGTGCTAAGAATAGCCTACTTTACCAACGACCTGCTCCTACCTTACGTCTCATACCTAATACTCATTCTATGCACGGCTTTTATCATCACAAGCTTAAAGTCTCAATCCAAATGGCGACATTCAGTTACAATAGCGAACATCCCACAATCCACCAGTAAGGCGAAACTTGTCTCCAGCAGAGAGATAAGAACTTGCGTCATGCTTTCCACAGTGTCGGCCATCTTTGTGGGATGTCTGACCCCCACCTGCGCCATGCTCACAGCCGTGGGCGTCGTCAGAGAGCTGAAGGTGGGTGGGGCGTATTTTGACCTGACCCTGCTGGTCTATTCATTTACATCCCTGCTGGAAACCGTTAACTGCAGTGTTAACATTCTAATTTATTATAAAATGAGTTCAAGATACAGGGAGAATATTCATCAATGGTTTCCTTATATAAGAAAGCAATCTTAATATTGATATAAAATAAATTAGTGGATAAAAAAAAAATTATGTTGTTACTTTAAAAGAAAAAAAAAACACTAATATTTCAACCACATAAAAACAATTTATAAAATGCCAGTGTCATACTGTATTGTAACGTCGGCTGCGATTGGTCGATTGCAAGGCTCTGTCTTGGTGCCTTGAAATGAACGGCTAATTAGAGCCTGATGAGTCTAACCATTGAATATTGTATTGTCATCGCAAGCAAGCAAGTGTGCAACATTTCTGAGAAATCGATCGATGGAAAATGATTAAAACTTAATTACAAACCTCCATCAAGACATATATATATATATCTCCCTCCCTAACCCCTTCCTCCTTTCTCCCTCCCTCCCCTTTCCTTATGCCACTAAAGCAATAATGTAGATCACATGTCTGACATTTTACTTTCATCTGCCATTGACTTTTTTCTCAGGATAGCAACACACAAAATTTTTCTTACAAAGGTACGCTGGCAGCCTTATCTAGACCAGCTAATTCCTTAATTAATTATTAAGTAAACTGTAACTAAAAATAAATGTTTGGTCTTTGAAGTTCTATATCACTACATGTATTAGCATTTCTAAACTCCTGGAAAATAATGTATGTATTAACTCTACCTGGAAAATAATGTATGTATTAACTCTACCTGGAAAATAATGTATGTATTAACTCTAACTGGAAAATAATGTATGTATTAACTCTACCTGGAAAATAATGTATGTATTAACTCTACCTGGAAAATAATGTATGTATTAACTCTACCTGGAAAATAATGTATTGTATTAACTCTACCTGGAAAATAATGTATGTATTAACTCTACCTGGAAAATAATGCTATGTCTAAAAAATGATACAATAAAGTTTTCCAATAATTAAAAGTTCTTTAAATACTTAATAATTCTCTATCAAATGATCTAACAAGTCAAATCCCCCATAAAACTACATGTATTATAATCTTTAATTACTTTTGGCTGACTAACTTGCATTTTTCAGAATTGATTATTAGTTTCACATCGATATGAACAAAATACTATAGTTGATACATTTTTATGCAATAAAATAAGTAAGGTCACTATTTTGTTGTCCTTCCATTGAATTAATCCTAAATTTCCCATCATTACCCACCATATGTAATGTTAAAAAAGCTTGCCTTTCAGCTCTTTTTTTCAGCATCTGCATTTGGAGCCCAAAGACTACAAGAATGAAGGAAATAGGCCTAGTTTGCATTCAAGATAGCTTCCTTACTGGTAAGTATGGTAGAGTTAGTTTATATTTTATAATTAGGTTCTTCATTAAAAAATTTCATGTTTGCAGAGAATTAATTGTTTTAAAATTTAATGTTTGCAGAGAATTAATTAAAAAAATTTCCTTTCAACTCATTTTTTTCAGCATCTACTTTCTAGCTCAGAGACTACAAGGATGAAGAAAATCTGAAAACCAGCGGATTATTCCCCGTGTGGATGCGGGTTGTAGAATACATCCACCACCTGACTGTCAGGCTTATCGTAAGAGGCGACCGAAACACTATTTAAGTGATTTTTGTGAACTAAACAAACCAAAAGCATAACACAAATGGAATCAAAAAATGCCTTCAAAAAGAACACTAAATCAAAGGAAAGGAAATTCACACCAGCTGATATCAGCCCATATTTATGGATGGCAGAACTCAGGAGAGTTTTGAAGAAGACAAAGGCCTATATTTCTGTACTGCTAGCTAGCTCAGCACTGGTTTAGACATGTCAGGGGGTGGGGCTTCCTTACATCCGCGCGCGCGTCCGTCCGTGTTAGTTAGTTAGTTTATGTATAATTAGGTCTTTTTTATTTAAATGCATGTTTTCATGAATATTCTAATGTATGCATATATGTAATGTTAAAAAAGCTTGCCTTTCAGCTCTTTTTTTCAGCATCTGCATATGGAGCCCAAAGACTACAAGAATGAAGGAAATAGGCCTAGTTTGCATTCAAGATAGCTTCCTTACTGGTAAGTATGGTAGAGTTAGTTTACATTTTATAATTAGGTTCTTCGTTAAAAAAATTAATGTTTGCAGAGAATTAATTGTTTTAAAATTTAATGTTTGCAGAGAATTAATTAAAAAAATTTCCCTTCAACTCATTTTTTTCAGCATCTACATTTCTAGTTCAGAGACTACAAGGATGAAGAAAATCTGAAAACCAGTGGATTATCCCCCGTGTGGATGCGGGTTGTAGAATACATCCATCGCCTGACTTTCAGGCGTGTCGTAAGAGGCGACCAAAACAGACCCCCGTACAGTGATATTTATGAACTAAACAAACCAAAGGAATCACAAATTGCCTTCAAAAAGAACACTAAATCAAAGGAAAAAAATTCACACCAGCTGATATCAGCCCATTTTTGTGTATGGCAGAACTCAGGAGAGTTATGAAGAAGACAAAGGCCGTGTGGATGCGGGTTGTAGAATACAACCACCGCCTGACTGTCAGGCGTGTCTTAAGAGGCGACCGAAACAGACCCCTGTATAATATTTGTGAACTAAACAAACTAAAGGCATAACACATAACACAAATTGAATCACAAAATGCCTTCAAAAAGAACACTTGATGTTAAAAATTAATGGCTTGTGTCAGAACAAGTTGTATTATTAGCTATGAACTGTGAGTTCTTGTGATGATCAGTCTCTGTCTTCTCTTCTCTGGTAGCGATTGACACTTTATCTAAACGTGTACTCAACCACAGACATCACACAAATAAATGATTCAAACTACCAAGTCCGATTCATATACTTTATTTGATGATTACACAAAAAACATTTTAAAATATAAAAGAATGAAACTATACACTCCGAGATACATATTCATCGAAACTTTACTACTCTATCCTATGTTCTGCCTATTTTTGTCGGACTGTATGGCTGTACCTCTCTGTTCTCCTTTCTTCCTGTCAATCTATCCTAATCAAAAGATCTGCCAGATTCTTTTATAAGACCCTAATTACTGCGTCTTCTCACCTATGTCCTTGTCTCTGATTGGTGGTATTGTTATTTCAGTCAAAACATCAGTAACCCTGAATTTTTGTAGTTTGGTGACCAACTAATTAACTCTCAGTCTAACTTATATTCTTGTAAATACAATGATCAACCTAGTAATTTTGGGACACTGATTCTTTGTAACATCAAATAAACCCATGTGAAAGTTTGACGTCATGCATAATTAGCTTATTACAACATTTGTCTCTTGAAATTCCTTTTAATTCCATCCCAACCAGGTCATCTAACTTTTCACAAGTATGTATCACCTAAAAAATACAAACTCTCTCTAAACATGACCGACATTGTTATCTCACAGTACCTATGGAGCATTTCCGGCCCTTCCATAGTGTGTTGTAAAAACATTACTGACTGTGGTCGTTACAGTTAGTTATCACAAATAATTATCTGGAGCTATAAAACGGATTTAATAATTCTAGATTCAAATCAAATAGTCTGAATAAAATTAAAAAAAAAACAGCAAAAACCTTAAACAAAGGAAAAAAACATCTATATAGGATAGCAACATGTACATGCATATGAGCTGCATAAAATACTCAAGAGGGCCGTAGTTAGCCCACCCGTCAAAAAGTATTGAAACAGAGAATTTTTCTAAATCGTTACAAATTTTTGTTGGGGTAAGTCTTGAAGAAAGCCAAACTGGTGAACATGGTATTTTTTTCTGTTGCCAGCTCCGTATATGACCCCTGTTAATCAGTGACTTAACACTTTCCATGCTAAATACTCTATATCTGCTGTCTTGCCTGGTGCCAAGCTCCAAAATACAAAACTTTCTGTGTCGAGTAATTTTTCCCGACCTCAGGTGACCTCAGGACACCAACAAAACGAGACGGTATTGGTCAGTTTTAGTGTACCCAGAATATTTTGTTATAGTGTACACATAATATTTTATCATAGTTTTATTGTTGTTGTTTTTTTCACAATTTATACATCTTTTTTTAATTTACAGCTTTTCATAATACTTGTCTGACATGATTTTTTTAATGTGTAATGCTCTCGCCCGAGGTTACCGTAATTGTACTTAAGCTGTTTAGGTGGAGTGTCATGGGAGTGCACACCAAATAATGGGACTGGGTAGTATTACTGGCTGTATAATTAGGAAAGTTTCAGGGTGTTTGGGAGGAGCAATGCTAACACGTAGAAGAGATTGTTAGATAGATAATAAAATAGAGAGAGAGAGAGAGAGAGAGAGAGAGAGAGAGAGAGAGAGAGAGAGAAAGAGAGAGAGAGAGAGAGAGAGAGAGAGAGAGAGAGAGAGAGAGAGAGAGAATGAGTGTGAAGAGAGTGAAATAATCATAGTGACACTAAAAACCGTGTTAAACAAATAAAATTATAATTTTGATGTTTTTTCTGCATTGTTGGGGAATGTTTAGTATTTCTTTTATCATACTTAAATGAAAGTCTGCCAATAGAATGTTCTTTTCCGTCACTGACGGAGAATTGATAATGGCAATATCAAGTAAATGAAAAAAACAGTTTTTTATATTTTATAATTTTT
The DNA here is from genome assembly GCA_021962125.1 of Bulinus truncatus. NCBI lineage: Eukaryota > Metazoa > Mollusca > Gastropoda > Planorbidae > Bulinus > Bulinus truncatus. The sequence continues at coordinate 2,973,446 of JAGDYQ010000016.1, read as the reverse complement.
CTAATTGATTCCATTGAGCTGATAAGCATATTAGTTTTATGAACTAATCCCACAATTAACAACACATTTAGGCTTTACCAATGGCTCACCTTTTTCCTGTCTTTTTTGTTGGTTTCTGTACTGTGGCAAGTGGTTGGCATCTGAACGTCACATTTGTCACACCATTTGTACATCATCATCATCATCATTGCCCTTCACCCATGGAAGGGTATGGGCCACCAACAGAGTCCTCTGTAGTTTGCCATCTTCTCCAAATGATTCCAGTTGTGTCCCATCTTTATGATGTCTGCTTCCAGGTCCTGTTGCCAGGTGTTTCTTGGGCGGCCTCTCTTCCTTTTACCTTGGGGGCTCCACCTCAGTGCCTGCCTTGTGAAGGTGAGTACATGTAATTTGTTTGTTGACCTGTGAGAAATCTCTCCTTTTTTTCAATTTACATGTTATTGTAGGCATATTCTTTCAATAAGCATCTGTGTCATGGTCGTGCAGCCACATGAACAGTTCTGGGCTACTATACCAGTTGTCTACAAACAATGCATGGCCTTGTGGAATATAAAGAGCCATCAATGTTGTTACTAAGTCGGCTGATTTGCCTAATCCACACACTGTTAAGTCACTTTCTGCTCCTGTGTAGACAATAAGTCATACATAACGTTTTAATTCCAAATCTAATTCTTTTTGAAGGGATGTACTGTATAAATGACAGCCTGCCCTTGAATAGAAAGAGTCATCAATGACAATATCTTGGTAAGGAGAGAATGTAGAAAATAAAGAACATATTGAGTCTATAATATTTTTTATTTTAAACAGTCTATCTCTATTGGCTTCAACACCATTGGCTGAAAAATGCAGCACCCTGAGTAGTGAGTAGTAACAGAAACCTGTCCCTTGACATTATTCCACAGAACACAGGTGTACTGAGTAGAACATCTTTCAACCAGTATTCAGCAGGGTTGTTAGTATCGAAGTATCGGTACCGGCCAATACTGTATCGCCGATACTTTTTCAGTATTGGTTGCTGTATTGCCGATCCTTTTTGTATCAAGTATTGATTTATGTATCGCCGATACATTTTAAACGAAACATTTTCGATACTCGATACCAATACTTTTCTGTTGCCACTATTAGCTAATTGTAGAATAACAATAGCGATTTTAATAGATTATTTTAAAAGTAATCTTCATAAATTCAATCACTGCTTGTAATGATAACCATCAACCCTACCACTATTAACACCAAGTCAACTTGGAACACAAGGCTGAAGTTGAACAAAACTTGAAGCGTTCTTGCAGTGCACTGAGTACAGTTTCAACTCCACTTGGGCTACTCGACAGAGTGATGCAGCTTCAATACAGTCATCTGTGCAGTTGTACTGCACGGCGGCAAAACCGGCTTAATAGTAAAGTTCTGCTGAAGTAGACAGATATCTTTAAGATAATTCATCAGAAATGCTGTCATTAGCACCCTACCCAAGCATTAAGAAACTATATTGATGAGTTGATCGGCTAGTGCTGTGTTGAGCGCCTGTTTTCATTAGGTGCGCGTCTTTTTATGCCATTACGTTCTAGGCTAAGCAAGGATTGTTTTGAAATGATGGTCTTCTGACGTGCTGCCAAATGGTGAAATAGTAAAGAAAAGTTCCCTTAGCCCTGACGGGCCATCGGGGATTCATCTGTTTCTATAACCTCGGCATATGAAGGGATTGTGTAGTTAGCATAACGCCCAGCCGCCTTTACTTCCCCAGCTTAAAGTCGGGTACCTATTTAAAACTGGGTGAACTTGTGGAAAAATTCCCATTGTTCTCACCGAGGATCGAACCCATGACTCTGAAGTCGGCAGTCGAGTATCTACACCACTTGGCCATCCGTCAAGTACTAAAGTGATTAGTATTAAATTTGTGCTTTGACATAGTATTTTATTGTTTTCACTTTTTTTTTTTGAAAAACTTGCACTCATTATATTTTAAATAAAAATACTTTGTTGTTCTCAAAAGTATCGGTATTGTATCGGTATCGATTTTGGCAATACATTTTTACTTGAGTATTTGTATTGGTATTGGCGATACTATTTTCATGAGGTATTGGTATCGGTATTGACGATACAATTTAAGAGTATTGTTAACAACCCTGGTATTCAGTAATGTTTAGTTTTTTCATTCTTGTCATTAACAGATTCAATGCCAAAAAAAAAATATCTCATCCATGTTAGTATCAGTTCAACGTTTAAGATGAGCTGTAATATTTTCAGAATCTTTGTCTACGATGAATTTGTAAAACGTATTACATTCCTCCACTATAAATGTTATTAGCTTGCTGTGAAAAAAAGCATAAAATGTACTCTGCATTAACTCTGTCCCAGCAAATTGTAATTAAGAATTTTAAAATTTAAAGAAATAAAACGAAAAATAAAATGAATATGACTTTTGCAGCAATAATCATTATCTTGTCTTTTTTTTTTAAGAAACACTCTAGTTATTGCTGGCTAATATTTTAAATTAATCCTTATTTTCATTTATTTACCAACTAGGCTTTATAAATGTTCAACTCAACAAATTATATATTTTGTGTAGTTAATGTATTTTAAATGTATATAATTAGTATGTTTTTAAGTGATATTGTGTATTGTGCAAGCATTGCCAAATTGAAACTTTTTTTACTTTGGAAGCATGCATGTAATGTAGCTTTACTGCTCATCACATTTACTAATAATTACTTGTAATATAACGAGGAAAACAATAGCCCGCAAAAATATTTTTTGAAAATGCTTTTTACTTACCTAGATTAGTGTCATAGCAGTTGTTATGATGTCCTTTACCAATGTCTAATTACAGATGTGGAAGTAACATTTACATGTCGAAAGCTATGGCATCCATGGCTGTGGTAATTTAGAAGGGACACTACTAAAACTGCACTCAATGTCAATATAGATTGGTTACAGGATATAATGTCCCATCCTTACTGGAACATTGTTGGAAGTGCACCAGATGAGCTGTAGATGAACAAAGTAATGGTCTTTAAGGAATATGAAAAATCACATTTAGAGACTGTGCAAATAGCTACCATAATTGATGAGGATTTAGAAAGATATTTTAAATATATTTACTAAACACTGAACATTGGTTTTTAAAAGCAATTAAGAATAATTGTCCAAAATCATCAGCTAAATAAAATGTTGTTCTAAAAATAGTTTATGATGAATCAGTAAAACAGTACAAAAAACAGCCTGATTTACTTTGAATAGTTAGCATGAGTTAGTTTTCATAATTGAAATAAGTTGTGCTTTAATTTGTATACATTTCATGCGGGTCCATATTTTTAGCACTTTTGATCATGTTAATTAATGATGTTTTTGTTTGAGGCATTTTGGTTCTAAATATTGTAAAATATAATTTAAAGAGCTAAACATATTAGTAATGTAATCAATGCTATTTGTTTGTTTCCTTACTTTTTCCATCTTTGTCTTAACATGGAACCTAACAACTAAAGATGATTTGATTGCATATCTTTATATTCAATTTTAATAAAAATAGCTTTGAATATTTTTATTTATCTTTTAATAGCTAATGGTCTGATTTCAAATACTAGTGCTTTGGATTACAGGCATCATTGTGCTCATAAACCAAGGTTTGACAGCAATATTATAATTTAAAAAAAGGCTCTATTAGAGAAGCACAAAACTCAAAGAGAGCCATTTTTGCCTGATATTTAAATGCTTATTTTGGATATATTTAAGCTATACATCCCCCTGAGAAATGGACACTAATTATTTTTCCTAAGAAAAAAAAGGTTGTAGAAGCATCATAAAAACTGATAAAATGTATGTGTCCTAATAGTTGTAGTAGTCACTATAAAAACATTACTGCTAATTTTGGAGTAGGGCTTTAGCATTTCAGCATTAAAACTTTAATGACAAGAGGAAAAAAATGTCTGCAATATCAAAATAGCCCATACTGAAAACACACTGCTCTACACACTGAAAGTCTAAAGAGATAAACTTGAGATGAAAAAATTAAATCAGAAGTTGAAGAGAAAGGAAGAGATAATCATGAAGTTGCAGAAAGAAAAACAATCTCTTAAAGGGAGTTGCATCTTAAAATACAAAGCAGCTGAAACAGTTAGCTGAGATAAAAAAGGATAAAGAAGAAATATGGCATCTCGCTGAGAAATTGACTTCTTTAACTGAAGCTACAAAAATCTGCAGCTTGTCTTTTGGCAAGGACAGCCATTTCCGCTATCACTCTTACATGATTTAATACCGGATTTAATGCAGCCTGCTATCAGGCAGTTCAGTAAGTTAAATACTTTATATTAGTTTTTTTTAGTTTTAAATATGTTTTATTTTTTGTTTAAATAATATATCTTTAGTTTAGTTTTAACACATGAAAAGGATTGTTTGGAAAGCTTATGACTTATTGACTGGTCCATGGATGACTGTTTAAAAAAAAATTAAAGTAAAAGAAAACATTTAGACATGTTTTGTCAGAGGCTGTAAATAATTATATTGTAAATAATTATATTTTGTTTTTTTAATTTGTTGTGGATAATAAGAAACCTTTTTTTCAGATACCAGTCATGAAGCGCATCCTGGAAAGCTTAATAATTTTAGTAAGGTCAAACACCTCACCAGATCTTATGTTTAAAGCAACTTCACAGCCACTGTATAACATGCACAGTGAGAGGGCTTTGGGAAGGTTTTATACTCATTAGATTAAAAAAAGGTTAGATACCTTTACCATAATTTGCCATGGTGCCAAGAAAAACAAGCAATTTAAGTCCTTTCCGTTTTGGACAAAGGACATTTTAGAGCATTTTCGTGGAAGCAGTGGCTACGGTTACGCCGGACGAAATCCGTATTTTTTTTCCGGGTGACAGCCATAGATTTTGCTGAGTTTTGATAAATAGCGAGGGAAGTAATCATGTTGAATAACTATTACAAAAATAAATAATGATAACGCCCCTTTGATTAGCTTTTATTATTTATATTTAAAATATAAGCAAAAACGGTACTTAAAACGCCCCCTTTTTCGGCCCTCAGAGGTCAGATCGCGAAATGAACTTTTGATGTACACTTGGTAGGCCAAGACCTACAAAATGATATATACATCATGGATCTAAGACTTATGGTCGCTTAGATATAGGGCGCTCCTTTGTTAATATAGCTTATATAGTAAAAAACGGTACTTAATACGCATCCTTTATCGGCCCTCAGAGGTCAGATCGCGAAATGAACCAAAGTGTTTTCTTGGCAGGCCAAGACCTACAAAATGATATATACATCATGGGTCTAGGACTTATGGTTGTTGAGATCTAGGGTGATGACAGACAGACAGACAGACCCCCCTTGGCTACGGGGCTGCTCCAGGGATTGTTCAATAATGATTCTTAGTGTAGCAATTAGGTCAGTACAGTGCCTATCCTTTCGGAAGTCAGCTTGTTCTGGTCTGAGTTGTTTATCGATGGCATCCCTCAGCCTCTCTAGAATGATACGAGTTAGTATTTTTCTCGGCACAAATGACATCAGTATGCCTCTCTAGTTCTTGCAGAGCACCAGGTCTCCTTTCTTGGGAATTTTAACAAGGTGACCTTTCTTCCAGTCATTGGGTACTTTCCCTTCATTCCATATTTTCTTTATAAGTGGTAGCAACATTTCAGTTGTTGTTACTGTGTCTGCTTTGAAAGCTTCTGGTGAAATACCAACAGGTCCGGCTGCTTTCCTGTCTTCTAGTAGTTTTAATGTTTTGTAAATTTCTTGTTTATTCGGTGGGTATAGAGGAAGGGGGTATGTTTACTTCACTTCTAACTGCTGGTATATCTGCTTTAGCTGTTGGTGGAGGTCTGTTAAGGAGTTTCTTAAAGTATTCACCCCATCTTTTCCTTTGGTCTGGTTCTTTGGTTAGAGGCAGGGCCGCTTTATCCTATAGGTACAGTAGGCACTGTGCCTAGGGCCTACGGACTTTTCAAGGGCCAACAAAAGCCAGAACATAAAGTGAAAACAAGTGCAATCTTGAAAAAATATTAAAAAATGAAATCTGGGAGAGCCTGCGACTTTGAAAGTGCCTAGGGCCTACGATGACCTTTTCTTTGTTTAATTGGTTTTTCTTCCGCTGCTAGTGTCTCAAAAAAGAATCTCTTCTCTTTCCTGGTACTTTAATCCACTTGCTTATTGAGGATTGTATATAGCAATATACGTATTGTGTATGCGTTGGACCTGGCAACGGTGGATTTGAAAGATCCGTTTAGACTTTGCGAACATCCGTTGCTTAAAATATGAAAGTAATTTTTTTGACGAAATTTCTATTGTATTGTTACAACTCTTAATCTATAATACAAATTTTACATCATGTGTTCCGGTTTCCGTCTGTCATCGCTACTTCCGTCTGTCATCCAACATGGCGGCATAAACAATTCAAAGATGGCAGAAACATTTACTGTTTTCTTCTTAACATGCATGATACTGGCCAGCCAAGAATTGTCTTCTACATGGCTGCCAGAAATGACATTGGACCAGCAATATGTTTAGTGCCGAGGTGAAAAAACACCGTACACTAACAAACGGCAGGTTAGATCGTGAATGCCAAATGGCAATCACAAGGTGATACTGTTTTCGACCGCCTCAATCATTGCCAAAGGGCAACAAAGCGATCTTATGAGAAGTACACAAAATCATGCCAAATATTTTGTGATACTCTGCGAAACAAATCCCATAGCAAACTAATTTCATATGCCTATGTATATTTCACAGTATCATAATAAATTTATGGTGTTTAATTTGTTATTAAATGTGTTCTGTGTTATCTAAATTTTAAACCAAAATTATGGATACCTTAATATAATGTAATATTTATATTGTTTAAATTGTTTTTATTTCTAAAATATGTCTATTTCTAATGTACAATTATTTCCCTTTATTACTATCCTAAAATACGTCACATTTTTTTTTTTCATTTTTTGACTATTAGGTCACATGAATGAATTGAATAAAGGTTGAGATTGAGTAGTGTTACGGATCCTTTTAATGATGATGCTTGTAGAGGGCGTAATAAATCAGACAACACAAATCACGAAGTTAACTCCAGTGAAGTAACATCAAACAATCATTTAATACTTGAACATGAACTGACATAAAGGTAGAATCAGGAGGAGTACAAAAGCAAACTGTAAATATGCATCCATCTACATAGATGCCCACAGCTAGACTAACTATAAAACAAAGCATGTGCTCCCAACTGTCGGTTAATATACGTCATTTGTACCAAATGACGTATACACTAAAGCTCCCAATATTTACACTCAAGATGGCGGAATGACGCCATAGATACTGCGGTGGGCGGAGCCTAGCGAATTGCGTCATCAAACTTAGACTATATTATTTCTCCACATTTCTCCCCTCTACCTAAGCATGATGTAATCATGTAAAACCCAATACCAATACCGACAAAAGGAAGCCACATGAAACAAAGTTCAATCATAGAACATATCCCAAATCATCATAACAACAAAATAAATTATACAATGATTCATCAAATCAATATTGCATGGAATTATAAATCAATACATGCAAACAATATAATAAATATCATCCATCATATATGTATAAACATATTGAATTCAATTAAAATTTCTCATCATTTTAATTTTTTTTTTTCGTCACTGATATTCATTATTTTATTAGATATTTTTTTCTATGTGACTTGTTAATTTTTTTTTTTCTTTCATGTCACTTGTATATCTTTTCTATTATCTTTTTTTCAGGTGACTTTTTTTTTTTCATGTCACTAGTTATTCTTCTTTTTTTTTTCTCAAGTGACTTCTCTTTTTTTTTTTTATCATAATCATCAATTATTATTAAATATCATTATGTCATCATATAAACATATACATGCAACATGTCATCATATAAACATATAATACATGTAACATAAACATTACGGTACACAAGATTTCTTACTGCCAGGGTTTGTTGAGAACTTAAGCTCATTTCAAATGCAACGTGATAACGTGTCAGCAATAACGTTCTCTTTACCAGGTATAGCTTGGACGATAAAATTAAAATCCTGCAGTAGGAGTGACCATCTGGCTACTTTATTATTCCCTAGCTTTTTGGAATTTATAAATGCCAGCGGCGCATGGTCAGTCCGAAGAGTAAATTGGGCACCTAACAGATACCTTGCCAATTTTGTAATGCACCATGTGATGGCTAATCCCTCCCTCTCTATTGTGGCATATCTTGTCTCTGGTGAGGTCAATTTACGACTGACATATAGCACTGGGTGTAACACACCATTGTGGCTCTGTAACAGGGCCCCCCTATTGCAACGGCCGAGGCATCTGTGGCCAGAACGAATTGTTTACCTATGTCAGGTAACTTTAATATGGGCCCCTGAGCGAAGGCGGTTTTAATAATCTCCAGGGCCCGTTGACATTCATCAGACCAGATGATTTTGTTTGGCTCTCCCTTTTTAGTTAGATTAGCCAGAGGTTCCATTATATGAGCGAAATTCGGAATAAACTTCCGATAGAAATTGCATAAGCCCAAAAGACTGCGCACCTGTTTCTTTGATGACGGTTTTTCAATATTTAATATCTTTGACACTGATTCACCTATGGGTTTTATTATATTATTTCCCACTTTATGTCCTAGGAAAGTTACTTCCGTCAGTCCTATCTCTACCTTAGTCGGTCTCACGGTTAAATTATGTCTCTTTAAAACTGTAAAAATTTCTCTTAGACTCCTAACATGTTTATCCCAGTCCTCATGAAAAATACAAATGTCATCCAGGTAGCAAACAGTGTCTTGTCTATGGGAAAATAATTTGGCCATCATCCTATTGAAGGTGGCTGGTGCATTTACTAGCCCAAAACTCATGAAATTCCATTGGAACAACCCAAATGGAGTTATAAATGCAGTCAATGGTTTGGCTTCAGGGGTCAGTGGTATTTGCCAATACCCTCTTGCTAAATCCAGTTTAGAAAAATATTTAGCTCTGGCTAGCCTGGTCATTAACTCCTCAGGATTGGGCATGGGATACGAGTCCATAATGGTTATTTTATTTAACTGTCTATAGTCTACACACAGTCTGATGTCACCTGTCTTTTTCTTAACTAACACTATGGGAGCTGCATATGGTGACTCTGATGGTTCTATGACACCCTGTTTCTGTAACCCTTCTAATTCTTTCTTGATATAGTCGCGGTGATGTAATGAGAGGGTGTATGGTCTCAAACGGATAACCTTGTTTTCTGACAGCTTTATGTCATGTTGTATTATATCAGTTTTACCCGGTCTATCAGAAAAAATATCGGTAAAGTCACCCAAAAGTGTCTTAATACTAACCACTTTGTCATGAGTTAGGTTATTTAATGCTATATCCTCCCATGTTTCCTTGTTTCCAACCTCAGGTCCCTCACATGTCTGAATGTCAGCGTCAGGTACATCTTCCTCCCTTAACATGAAACAATTTTGAACCTGTCTCTCAGCGGTCTGAACTAATTCAATTGGTCTATTATAGTATACTTTCAACATGTTTATATGAAAGACCTTTAACCTATTTCTAATATTAATTTCATAATCCACGTCTGTCACCTTTCTAGTAACCTTAAAAGGTCCTTGCCACTTAATGAATAATCTATTGGTCTTGTCCGGTAATAAGACAAGTACATCTTCACCTGGTCTAATATGTCTGAGTTTCCTGTCTCTATTAACCCTCAATAATGTGCTTTTATTTTTTGTTAAAACATTTGATCTAGCCACATCACAAGCCTTTATCAGTCTCTGTCTTGTATCAATCACTAGCTCATAGGCAGTTCTTACGTCAGGGGATAAATCTTTCCTTATCATTAAGCCCTTAAGTAAAGACAGTGGACCCCTTGGATTCGCACCGTACACCATTTCAAAAGGTGAAAATCCTGTTGTTTCCTGTGGAATTTCCCAATACGCAAACAACACACAGGGTAACATGAGATCCCAGTCTCCCGGATTGTCATCAGACACTTTACTGATCATTTTTTTTATACTGCCGTTCAGTCGCTCACAAATTCCATTACTTTGGGGATGGTATGGCGATGTAAAGATTTGTTTGATCCCCAATACAGAGGTAAAATGGTTGGTTAATTCAGATACAAACTGAGTACCTCTGTCAGATAAAATAACATCTGGGAAGCCTGTCCTACAAAAAATAGTCATTAGTGCCTGTGCTATGTCCTCAGCCCTTATGAATTTAAGAGGCACCGCCTCTGGCCATCTGGAACATACATCCACCACCGTTAAGATAAAGCGATGCCCTCTATTGGACAGCACTGGCATAGGTCCAATTATATCAATAGCTAATTTTGTGAACGGTCTGTCAACTACATCGGTTGTTTGTAATGGGGCTTCCCCCCTGGTACATTTGGGCCCCTTTGATTGACACAGGTCACACGTCCTAACATATCTCTTTACGTCTCTGGTAACCCCGGGCCAAAAGAATTTTCCCAGGATCCTATACTTGGTTCTAGTAACCCCCAAATGACCCGCTAAAGGTGAATCGTGGGCTGTCCTAAGAACTAATTTCCTATACTTCATTGGGACTATAAGTTGATTCACCGTTTTATTCATGTACTGTGTCTTTCTAACCCAAACACCTTTTTTCTAACTGAATGATTTCCCTATCTCTAAATGATTTTTTATCCCGGTTGATTAATTTTGATAATGACACGTCATTATGCTGTTCGGTAAAAAAAGTTCTCTCCATCTATGGTGACCCTGTCAGACATCTCACCCACAGGAATGTCACTAGATTTAACATTGTCAGTCATGTGTGGATTAGGAAAGTTGACTACATTCTCTTCCCTTTGTATAATTTTTACTTCCTGAGTATTAATTAAGCAGTTATCTGTACTACTAATTGATGACTGATTATGGAGTTTTTCCTCTTTAGCCTGAGCCCTTGTCACAGCATTACAGTTTCTAGTAGGATCATTAAGTTTTTTCCATTTATCCAATTCCATGGGATCACACTCTATTACGCCCTCAATATTGCCCACTAAAACGTCATAAGTTGGTTTCTCGATGACTAATGCTTCAACTAGCCCTGTGTAAAATGGACTTCTAAGATTAATGGTGGCTGTGGGTAACTCATGTACCGTCCCATCAAATGACGCACATAGACCCATTCTTCCCGTGAATTCACTATCTTTCACCAATGATCTACGGACACATACGCACGTTGCCCCAGTGTCACGTAGCACCTTCACAGGTACATCACCAACGAACCCAGGGTAAAAATGTAAACCATTACCTCCCCCCTGAACTAACATTGCCTGTTGTACCCTATCTCTTTGTCTCTGTCTGGTCTTGTCCATGGTTCTGGTCTGTTGTCCTTTTCTCCCCTGACTATTTCCCCGGGACCAAGTGCAGTTCCTAGCATAATGTCCCCTGGCGTTACACAGATAACATAAACTATCACTACCTCCATTTCCCCTTTTGCAGTCTCGCGATCTATGTCCGGCTCTCCCACAAGAGAAACATAATTTGTCCCCGTCATGTCGGTCACTGGATCTATTCCTGTTCCCAGGACTTAAGATACGGCCACGGTTAGGATATGGTACAGCTTTAGCAAAGCACAGCACATCCTGGTTATGGTCTGGTTCTAACTTAGATATGGGTTTTTCTGGATATACTTTCTCAATAAATCAGTGACATCTTCTAAAGTTTTTGGCCCTTTTTCTTTCAAGAATGCCACTAAATCTTTATGGCACACATTAATTGCCCTATCTACTAAAATCAGTTCCCTTAAATCATGGTACTCTTGTTTCGCCCCAGACAGAGCCACCCATCTATCAAAAAACAAACTAAGGTTGGTGATAAATAAATTGGGGTCTTCCTCTCGTGATGGGCGAATATTATTAAATTTTTCCCTGTAACCATCACATGTGTTACCATAAATCTTCATTAATGATTCTTTCACAACATCATAATTTTTTATTTCATTTTCATTTAGTTTTAAACATACATCCAGAGCTTTGCCTCTTATGAATCCTAAAATTGACGCGGCCCATGTATTCCTCGGCATACCCGCGCTAGTAGCTAGCATTTCAAACCTAGACAAGTATGTGTCCATACTGTCAATGCCCTCTGTAAAATAAGGTAATTTAAGTGATGTGGTCACTCTATCACCTGCTCCGTTAACTCCGGGGTTAGCTGACTGTCTATTGTTCTCAGACTCTAAGCGCGCCCTTTCGTTCGCGATTTCTTCCTTTCTCATTTCCCGTTCTGCGGCTCTTTCTTCCCTCTCTCTCTGTTTTTCTTCCCTCTCTCTCTGTTTTTCTTCCATCTCTTTCTTTTCCTTTTCCTTTCTTTCTTCCCTCTCTCTCTGTTTTTCTTCCATCTCTTTCTTTTCCTTTTCCTTCACCTCACACTCCCTCACAGAAACCCAGGTCCGTAACTCCTGGCCTGTAAGGCCAAGTGCTTTACCAGCTTCAACAATATTTAATATTGATGACATGGCAGTAACCGAAACCAATTATAACTAATAAATGAAAATGTTTGATACTATATATCACACACAAAAAAAATATTCTATAATGTCATCAACATACAAGTAATAACAAAATAAATACAATATTCCTTTTAAAAAAAAAACCAGCAAATTAAATGTTTTGGCTGCTCAGGGTGGACCCTATTTTAACCTCTACTGTATTAAATACAGAATTCCACCAAGAACAACAAACAAATAATTACACCAGATTTCAATATTCTAGTAATAAATATATATAAAAAAATATGCCAACTTACATATAAAGAAATACACAAATAGTAAATTCTGTTCCTTGAGTTCGATGGTTGATTCTCGGTGATCCCGGTCCGCGATGTTCGATGTGGGGTTGACTAACACACGGGTTGATCCTTGGTGATCCCTGTCCGCGATGTTCGATGATCCTTGGTTGATCCTTGGTGATCCTATGGTGGGGTCCTCTGACGATGAGGAGGTGATTCCCAGCCACACGGTAACGTCGGCCCCGTCAGTATAAAGCAACTCTGGCCACTTTAAGCAGTAAAGTTGGCCACTTCAGCAAACAGTAACGTTGGCCACTTCAGCAAACAATAGGGTTGGCCACTTCAGCAAACAGTAACGTTGGCCACTTCAGCAAACAATAGGGTTAGCCACTTCAGCAAACAGTAACGTTGGCCACTTCAGCAAACAGTAACGTTGGCCACTTCAGCAAACAATAGGGTTGGCCACTTCAGCAAACAGTAACGTTGGCCACTTCAGCAAACAATAGGGTTGGCCACTTCAGCAAACAGTTTTCACGGCGCGCACCCAGGGTGGTGGCCGCCACGTAATTCACCGATGAATACTTAACCGGTAATTACAACGAGTCTTAATGTACTCACTCCGCTGCTCCTGAATCCAGCTAAGTCAGTCAGTTCGACGTAGGAGGTGCCAAATATATGTTACGGATCCTTTTAATGATGATGCTTGTAGAGGGTGTAATAAATCAGACAACACAAATCACGAAGTTAACTCCAGTGAAGTAACATCAAACAATCATTTAATACTTGAACATGAACTGACATAAAGGTAGAATCAGGAGGAGTACAAAAGCAAACTGTAAATATACATCCATCTACATAGATGCCCACAGCTAGACTAACTATAAAACAAAGCATGTGCTCCCAACTGTCGGTTAATATACGTCATTTGTACCAAATGACGTATACACTAAAGCTCCCAATATTTACACTCAAGATGGCGGAATGACGCCATAGATACTGCGGTGGGCGGAGCCTAGCGAATTGCGTCATCAAACTTAGACTATATTATTTCTCCACAAGTAGCGCCGTACACAATGTTTACAATGCAAACTAACCCATTTATGATGGGGCTTCACATAGAGGGTGTATGGAGGGGGCCCAGTTTGAGGAGGGCCCCCAAAATATTTTTTAAACTAAATATTAAGTACATGATCTCATGTTAAAATGCAGTGGCTCCCGAAGATGCCTAAAATCCCTTGGTTCGGCATTGGCTTCACAGAACTATAATGTTGAAAGCTTTGATATGTCTTTCTTTTTTAAGAGGCCTAATGTTTTCTGCGTCTGCGGCCTCAACTGCATTGATGGAATACTATGTTTTTAATTGAAGGTCAGCTAAAAGCTACACAACGATTCTTTCTTCTCGGAACCAAGCTTTAGAAGCGTCAAAAAATTATCTCATGTCAAAATGCAGGGGCAGCCCCCAAAGAGGCCAAGCCCACCGGGCCCCTAAATCCCTAGGTTCTGCACTGCCGGGTCGGCAATTTTTCTTAGTTAATTGTACTATACTACAATGTGTATAACAGTAAATAAACCACCTGTTAAACATCTCACGTCTCTCTTTTTTTTTAAATACGCCATGTTGAACATCATAAAACATTAAATGAATAACTGTTTGGAAAGAAGTCTATTAAAATATTATGAAGGAATATGATTTTAAGAGTTGTTTATGTTTACCCATAGTGAGGATTATTTTCTTTGGGAGGAACTATTTAACATATGAACTTTATTTGATTAGGTGTCCCTATTCTCAAATGTATTTTGGCTACAATAATCTGTTCATGTCCTTGGGGCCACTGCAAGTATATAGACTGATTGTTAACGCGCTAAAATATATATCACCATTTTCAACTCTAACTGTGTGCCTACTCGCCGGTCCGGGTACCGGGCCTTTGATAACTAGTTCTGTTTATAAATTAAACATAACACACAGGCGTGGATTCCAAAAGTATTTCTTCTATTTTTAGACATAGACAACAACAATTACTTCGCCACTCTTTTCTGCCGGTTCCTACGTCACTTCTTCTACTGCGTCATCGCGTTCACTCTGTAGACTGTACGGAGCGCACCGAGAGGGTCGTAACAGTATGATATCTTCTATAGAAATAGATGACTTTAAAATGATATATAGCACAAGGTCAATAACAATAGTAGTATTCGATGTATTAAACCAATATCACAATACATACACCAATAACACTAATGGCGAAAAAAAAAATACGGAGTCCCGGTCATTGGTCCCGTAACCACTGCGTTAAATCAATCTGGTTGCTTTCGTAACTAGAATTTAACATTCAGTGTGGCCATCAGTGATGAAAAGGTTGTACACTAATCATAGATTCTGTCAACCGTTGAAAACTAAGGTATGTATCTGGACCCAACAGAAGTTGGGCCCTCATCATGTATTCAGCTGGATACAGCATACAACCAGGTCGCCCAGGAAAATGATTTTATCAAACATTATTAGATTTACTGGTAAGAAAACAAATGTGTTACAGGCAAGACAAAGAGATAGTAGCATTTACAATATATACCATTAGACATTATAAATGCCAAAAAACATCTTAACCCTTTCCCCACTAAGCAGTTATCAGCTCATAACTCCCCTATCACTAAACAAAGTGGCATAACTTCCCTATCACTAAACAAAGTGGCATAACTCCCCTATCACTAAACAAAGTGGCATAACTCCCCTATCACTAAACAAAGTGGCATAACTCCCCTATCACTAAACAAAGTGGCATAACTCCACACATTTAACTACCACACACATTCATAAAAAAAAAGCAAATGAACTCAAAATTACACAGTTTAAAGATAAATAAAGTTTATTGCAAATAAGATCTTGTAAAGGAGTGACCATCAAACTATTGTATTTAATGTATTTGTACCCCAGTCTAGTCTCGATCAAGTTATCATCACTAAATTCACTTTATTATACTATTAGTCTTAATTACATATCAGTATCACAATTCAATTGTTTATGGGTCAATAATTTTACGAATCATTATAATTTTTTGAAGGTTTTGTTCTATATAAAGAAAGGAACTTCGGTTAAGTTTTTTTATCCGACACTGTAGTTGTGCTCCTTAATATCTGAACTCTAAAAGTTGATCTAATAGACGGATGATATTTTGTTGTTCTCCAGCGTCTTATTTGGAACTATCAAGAATATTTTTCAAGTAGTTTTCTCTTTCGATTCTTTGTTTTTATAGAAATGTAGATAATAATTGCGTTTGTGTATTTATGGACTTTTTCAACAGTATCCATAACTCACAAATATTGCATGTACCTGGACCAGTGTCATTTAAAGTGGTTGGCATTGAATCTGTCATCAGCTTTACATATTCAGGATTGGTTAAAAGTGAATTATTAGATTACAAAATAAGATTATATGTGTAAGGCTTTCAACGTCAAGTGCAAGATAATCCAGCGATCTTTTATATAACAGCTGAATGGTTAAGCTATTTGCTTTCTATGTTTACTAACCTGGATTCGATTCCTTGCACGATCATTATGTTTTGTTTTTTATTTATTTTTTATAATTTATCTTTTGGTTGTTTGAATGAAAAGTAACAACAACTAATTAGATCTCTTTGGCAATTTTTTAAAACTTTGTTTATTGAAATAATTTATCCTTTAGCATGTTGTAAGTAGATAAAGATTTACTTCATCAGAAAATAAAACATTAGGCTATACAATATTATACATTTTATGAAATGTTAACAAGTTCTTTTATAAAAAGAAAGATCATTTAATATTAAATATTTTTCAATTTCGTAAAACAAAATTGTAAAAATCAGGAATCTGTTGTACACAAATATATTGTCCAAGAACAACTGAGTCCCGGTAATAATTGGTTTCTGAATACATTCAATCTAGTTCAATAGTCAGTTATTTTTAAGAATTTCTCTAAGTTTCAGAAGTTCGCCGTATAAAAATCTGTTTAAAATTTGAGCAGCACAAAACAGTCCAGATAGAGCAGATGATGTAAATCCACAAGTTAACGAATCTTGTCCTGCATAGTACAAGAAAAATATTTTAATTCTTTAAAAAAAATCATATGGAGGATATTAATAGATAATACTAAAATGAGGTGCTGAATAAAAGCCAACATGTCTGAAATCAAATTAAATCTAAATTCGTTTTATTTTAAGAAGTGTTTTTCATAATTAGGAAATTTTAAGTAAAAAAAATATCTTGGGAAAACTGTTTTTTTTCTTTTTCAAAATTCACTATTGCCGAACCCTATGTTAGGAACCATAAAATGCCTTCCTATAAAAAATGTATTCTACTGACCTAATTAGTGATACTATTATACCTAGTAATACTTTTATAACTTATTATTAATACTCATACTAACGCCTCATCCATCTCATACAAACGCCTCATCCATCTTACAAAGCTCCAGATAGTTTACTAACACACATACCAGTTAAATACAGCCCTGGTATATCTGTATCATTTCTCAGAATACTGGCCACTTCTGCTGAGAAACGTTCTTTACCCTGATGCAGCCCATACATTTCACCTTCTGGACATGCCAGGTAGTACTGATTGCTAACTGGGGTACCTACCTCCATGTAAACTTTCTGTAAATACATGTCCAGGAAATGTGAATAAAATAAAATTATGCAATTTAGTAATTATATAGAACGTTTTTAATGAATGATATAAAAATGATCTATCAACAATGATTTATCAGCAGTGATTTATCAACAGTGATTTATTAGCAGTGATTATCAGCTGTGATTTATTAACAGTAATTTTGATGATTTACCTTGCCGTCCAATTGAGGAAACAAATTTAAACATTGCTGCCACATTTGTCTACCAAGAACATCTTTGATACCATCATAATAATCTCCGCGGTGTCGAACTTTCTCATCCTTCCATTGTGAGAACCACTCCCATTTAGCCAAGGTAATTATAATGGCAGAACTCTTACCTGTCAGAGACAAATATAATTTGATATAGAGTAAGAAATAAAAAAAAATTAGGTAGTGTTACGTGCAGTGCCGGCTTTAGGTATAGGCGATATAGGCAGCTGCCTAGAGCGGCATTATTTCAAGGAGCGGCAAATTCCAGCAAAATAAAATACAATCAAAAATATAAAAATTAAAATAAAATAAATACATTTGAGAAAGTGTAGAATTAAATAAGAGCACAAAATTGCTTAGAATGGCGACAACAAATAAGTCACGTGGATTAACGCTCTTAATTTATTACATCACTATTATGACATCACTATTTTCAAAATTATTTTCTTATTTTGCATTTAACAAAATAAGATTCAGATATAATGGAGGTTCCTGCTAAATGGCCAGATATAGGTGATGATATTCGTTGTTTTCTTATTCACCATGATCCAAAGCAGATCAAATTTGAGTCTAGTTATCCAAAAGATGAAAGCGGGAGACAATTTTCTAGATACCACTATACACGCAAACTGGCTAACGGAGAAATGGTTGATGTATTCTACGTCAGTAGATAATTTATTTTGTTTTTGCTGCAAAATATATAACAAGAGTAAATCTGCCTTTGCAACACATGTCAGTTGTGAATGGAAAAATTTGTCGAGTATATTGCTGCATCATGAAAAATCTCCAGATCATTTAACCAGTTATCATGATTGGAAAGAACTAAAAATGAGGATAACAAATAATAAAACTATTGATGACGTGAATCAGCACCTTATAAATCGTGAAGCGAATCACTGGAAGGATGTATTAGAAAGAATAATATCTTTGATCAGAATACATGGAGTTCAAAATTTACCCCTGAGAGAGCAGTCTGGTTGGTCATATACACCTCATCATGGAAACTTTTTGAAATTTTTTGAAGTTATTGCTGACTTTGATCGGTAATGAAAGAACATATAAGACGTATAAAATCAGATGAAATTCATGACCATTATTAAGGAAAAAAATATTCAGAATGAGATCATTCAACTTATGAGTAAGAAGGCAAAACAGAAAGTGATAAATGATCTAAAAAATGCAAAATATTACGCTATAGTTCTCGATTGCACACCAGACGCCAGTCACAAAGAACAGATGACAACGATTATTAGATTTGTTACAGCAAATGAATCGACAAATGACAAACCTTCAGAAGTTTCTATCAATGAACACTTCATTGGATTCGTAGAACTTTAAAAATCTACAGGTGCAAGTATGGTGGAAATTTTACTTAAAGAACTGTCATTAGTCTATATGATATGAGGGGACAATGCTACGATAACGGAATACATAATGGTGTCCAAGCAAGAGTTAAACAGCTCAATCGAAGAGCCTTTTATTTCCCATGCAATGTGCATTCGTTGAATTTGGTGGTGAATGTTGACGTAAACTGTTGTTTGGAAGCTGTAAGGTTTTTTTGAGGTAATTCAAAATATATACACCTTTTTTCTGCACCAACACATCGCTGGAATGTATTGTTAGAATATGTCAAAAACAAAGAGGCAGCAGGTTTAACTGGGAAAGTCGAGTTAATGATGTGAAGGTAATTCGATACCAAACAGTTGAAATTTACGATGCACTCGTTTCAATTGCTGATGACATTTCACTTTCTGGACCACGTGGAACCCAGTTCCGTGCAGAAGCTAAGGGAATTGCACAAAAAATGCTCGGTTTCAAGTTTATTTGTCATTAGAGATTTGGTATGATGTTTTATTTGAGATCAATACACCTAGCAAAACATTTCAAGAAAGATATCTTGATTTAAAGAAATCAATTCAATAATTGAATGCCACTAAAACTATGCTCCAGAATTATAGAACAGATGAAGGTTTTGCCAAAGCAATTACAACAGCTAAATCATTGGCTGAAGAATTTGGTATTGCGTGCAATTTCCCTACGGAAGTACAAATAAGATCTCGAGTAAGAAAGAGACACTTTGACTACGATTGCAGAAGATTTGGATCTGACCGAAGTAATTGAAGAGTTTGCTTCTGCAAAAGCTAGAAAAGCATATTTTTCTTGAATTCTCTTAAATCTTTTTAATGCTTATTAAACATGACATTTCGTTTTTTTTTTAATTTCCATTACTTTTTTAACTTAGCAAAAAAAAAAAAAAATTCCAAAAATACACTACGTATAGCCTACTTAAAACTAACTTTTATAAAGTTGCCAAATTTTAAAAATTTGTTATGAAGAATGAAGACCAGTAATAAAACTATAAATATATCATATTTTTATTTTCATAATATGGATTTACTTCAAAATAAATAGCATTTATAGAGTTTTCTTAGAAAAATGAAACTAAAAAGGCGGCATTTCTGTCCTTGCCTATATCACAAAAATGTCTAAGGCCGGCACTGGTTACGTGTTTGTTGAAGTGCCAATTCTACTATGTATTTAGTATATTGTCTGGCCAGGATTCTTTCACTTTGTAGCCATTTGTTCTGTTATAGATATATCTCCATCAAACTCCGTACAGTAGTTTTGATCACAGAAGCACTTGGGTTGCCGGGTATATGACAATATTTATTACAAAACAAATTACATAACATCCAATATAGCCCAACATCAATTCACTCAGTACAATAACTTCACTATCAACTTATAATCTACTTGTGATCATTCTCCGCTCTATATAAAAATCTACTTGTCCCCAATCTCTTTCTCATCAGGCTGAGGGCACCCACTTGTTGGATTGACTAGTAAAAAAAAAACGCATTAAAAGGATAGCGCCCTTTGCCACCTCCAGTTAACTTCGGTGATTTTTCTGTTTGTACGAATGTTAGTTGACGTGTACGCAGTGCCGGCCCTAGGCTATTGCAACCTTATCGGCCGCAGTGGGCCCCGCACTTTCATAGGCCACGCGTTAACTATAGGTGTAAACTATTAAATTAAATTAAAACATTGTATTTTATAATCATGTATAGTTCAGCGTGTTTATTCTATTTTTCTGTTTTTACAGTGTTTTTAAAATCTGTTACGTCGTTGTTTCAAGTTATTACGACAAGTAAATAAAATTGAAAAAAAAAACATTTTAGCTGCTCGGGTGCTTTATCTCTAAATGTTGGAATCAAGTTTTTCAAAGACTAGTCGAAACTGTACATTTTTTAGTGGGAGCGCAACTTAGCTTTCAGAGGGACCATTGAAAGAGTTGAAGAACCAGGTAATGGGAATTTCCCGGGTCTAGTAGAATTATTCGCAAAGTTTGATCCAGTAATGGCGGAACATCTACGACGTGTTAACAATGCAGAAATTCATGATCATTAACTTGGAAAGAAGATTCAAAACGAACTCATTACTGTAGTAGCTGATACTGTTGTGAATGCTATCCTTCGAGACATCAAGAATGCAAAGTATTTTTCACTGATTGTACTCCAGACATAAGTCACAAAGAGCAGATGTACATGAACGTTTTATTAAGTTTCTTCCTGTACAAATTACTACTGGGCAAGACTAGTGAATGAGTAGGAGTAGCTTGAATTAAATGTTGAAAATATTCGTGGACAAGGTTATGATAATGGTGCAAACATGAGAGGCGTCCATTCTGGAGTTCAAAAACGGCTTTTAAAAATTAACAGCAGAGCATTAGTTACTCCATGTGCGACTGTGCATGTCATAACTAAGTGCGTGTCATAATTACAATCTGGTGGTAGCAGACATTGTCAAAACATGCCCTGATGCGTTAACCTTTTTTGGAACTATAAGACGCGCGTACACTATCTTTGCAAAGAGATGGTCATTATTCAGAAAGCATGTTTCCAATCTGTCCGTAAACCCCCTGTAAGAAACAAGGTGGGAATGTCTAAGCACTGCTTTATCAATTGTCTGAAATGTGTGACACACTCGATGAATTAGCTGAAGAGACTAACGATGCGATAATTAAAAGTGAACCAGAAACACTGCATGAAACATTGAAGCAGAACAAATTCTTAGTGTCACTTGTGTACGACGTGCTCTTCCAAGTTAATTTTGTGAGTAAAGAACTGCAAGGTGAAAAAGTAGATTTGAGCACTGTAATGGATTCGTTCAACTTGATAAATTGGCTAAGGAAACTGAGAGTTGATGGGTTTGTTCAGATACTTGTAGTAAAGGAATTGGCTAAAGACACGGAAGTTGTTGCAATCTTTCCAGCCAAACGTCAAAGGAAAAGGCAGTATGATAAATCTGTGGAAAACTTCACATCTGGAAATGCTGAAGATGACGACAGGATAAATTACTTCAACAGAATTGTGGACACTGCAATTCAATCCTTGCAGCCGAGATTTGAATGATTGAAATCAAACCACAATCAATTTGGGTTTCTTCAAGAGCCTTCAGCGTGATGATATACGAAAGTTTACAGCGAGCCTCGAGCAAGTATTGACGTCATCAGCCGACCAGTCAACAGATACATGTGGGCGAGAATTAGCAGATGAAATGAAATCTTTAAGGCAAATTCTACCAAATACCGCCAAAACACCGGTAGAAATTTTGGCTTATCTGTCCATTAATGAAAGACACATTGCTTTCAGCAACTATTTAGTTGCACTCAGAATATTTTTAACAGTACCGTAAATGTGGCATCTGGTGAAAGAAGCTTCTCGCTCCTCAAACTAATCAAGAATTACTTGAGGTCAACAATGCACGATGATTGAACAATTTGGCAATAATGAATGAATAAATGAATAAAATACAAAGAAGAATTTATTTTCCAAAACAAAATCTTAATTTTCACTTATTATCCTTATCCCTAACCAGACTATGCCCCGCGCGATCCGTTTCGCATAGGGCTCCGCAATCGTGCACGCGCTCTCTCTCTACTCTCGAAACAAAGGTAAAGTATCATATGTTAAGTCCCTAACCTGGGTCACTAGAAATTATAAAGTCTCTACCCCTAAAGATTTAACCCTGAACTCCTTGATTTAACCCCCCCCCCCAAGTATTTACTTAATATATTATCCTGTCTTCTGGACCTACATTGTAAACAATGTGTGAGAACCCTGTTCTGTACAGATAGAATTTTTTTTTTAAAACAAGTCAAAACCAAATAAATGGTTCATTCATATGTCAATGCAAAGATCTTGATCTGGTTTCAAATACTTTCTTTACCTATTATTAAAATTGCTAGCAAGAAATTTTTCGGTCCCTTTTCTTCACATTAAGACATTGGCATTAAGATATTAAAGAATCATTGATCTTCTGAAAGGATTTTCAGAGTTAATAACACTGTTGACTTCTGAGTGAATTTATGTTTTGGAAAACACTTTTGAAATGTTTTTATTTCATTAAAAATACATTAAATTGTCACTTTTTCGTAGGGGCAGAAATCTGCTTTTCTCTGATATCTAAAAAAACATGTTGTTATGTTTTTTTTAAATAAATACGATTATAACTTAAACAGTTCTGCAATGAAATTTAATTGAACTATGACAATAACACTAAAAATGCAATTCCGTTCATATTTAGTTTTATTTACATTTTGTGGGTATAATTTTGTTATTCTGACCTGGATACTTTTTGTCCCATTCAGGGTCTTTGGCAGAAGGAAATGAAATAAACGCAAATGGTATTTTCATATGTTCAATATCTTCTGGCTTCAGACTGAGATAGTTGTCCATAGCACCAATCATGCCATCTCTGTAAGTGAAAAATTAAAAAAAAAAACAAGGAAAACTCAATGAAGAACGAACTTTGACACCACAGAATGCACCTTCACAATAGGCAGTCATTTTAGACAGAGCATATTCTAACTGTATTATTGGATGACGTAATGAATGAATCATAGAACATTTTCTGAGAAGTGTAAGGTTGCGGGATAGACATAAACATTAACATAGACAAATAACATTTACTACAGTTATTGTCAATATAGTATTTATATAAGGTAGTTATAAGTTGAAGTTTGGATGGT
The DNA here is from genome assembly GCA_021962125.1 of Bulinus truncatus. Lineage (NCBI taxonomy): Eukaryota > Metazoa > Mollusca > Gastropoda > Planorbidae > Bulinus > Bulinus truncatus. The sequence continues at coordinate 2,949,810 of JAGDYQ010000016.1, read as the reverse complement.
TCTATTTTAGGAGTATGCAATATCATTAAATACGACTGCACACATGATAAACACAAATCTGAAATATTCACTGTTCATTAGTTCATTGACTATTGACACTGTTATAGAACAAACATCTGGTTTTGTTACAGTTAGGTTACAAAAAAATCGTCCATTGTTTGCCCCTCACCCTCCTTTCCTTCGGTATAGGGACCTTGTCCGTTGCCTTACCCTTAGGCCGCCAAAAATAGCACCGTGCATGTAACCGGATAAAGTCGTGTTTGACATTGAAAGAAATTAGCTGCTGTAATGGTAATAATAAAGTTCATAACGGTGCGCCCGTCCTTATATCCGCCTCTGCTTTTTACACTTCCAGATATATATATAAAAAAGAATTTGTGGATCAACTCTGTCAATTAAATAAAATTCTGTTAAAAACAATCGAATGATCAATAACAAATAACAATGTTGGATAACTCGATCTACTGGGTCTGTGGCAATTATTCTCATTCTTGGGAAAATTCATTATACACCATGGTCCAGCAATTTAATTCACTTTTTTATTAATATCCGTTATCAGTGACTTCGTCACCTCATTGTCCTAGTGTAAATCATGCAGCATTGAATAACAGATTTTCACATTTTAAAATGGGGATTCACATTATACTCAATCTGTATTTCGTGTATTAAACCAACTTACATATTCTGAAATGTATCCATATCGTAAGAAAAAGTTTAAGAAACAACAAAATAAAAAATATACTTATAAAATAAATAAATATAAAGATTAAAAAAAAAGTTGTGAATTACGTGTCATAAAGCCACATATTGCTTGCAGGAAGTTGTAAATCTTGAGAACTGCCTTCAAGTCCAATAAATGTTGTAATAGAGGAAACACTTGGTCCAATTTTAGAGATTATGGGATAAATATCTGCAAATAAATTGAGGTGAAATGTATGTTTAAAAAATCCCAATTTATTTTATTTAAAATAATAATTTAGTTATACAAAATAAATAATTCCTTCAAGCTATTATTTCAACTACTATATAAAAAGTATTTCAATAGTTAAACAATTCTCTCACTGGAAGATTTTGCAACAGTTTCAGGAAGTAATGTTTTGAATGTATTCATAACTCCAGCATCAGAAATTATATACTTTGCATAGATCTCACATTGATTGTTACCCACTCGAACACCTGTTCAAATATGAATAAACATTTGATTTTCTGTATAGGGTTTAAAGAAACGAATCGCTGTTTAATATAAAGTTCAATAGATCACTGACCTATGACCCTGCCATTGTTGTCACATAAAATTGAGGTCACAGGGGCCTGCATCATTACTTTGCCTCCTGCCTTCTCTATGCTCTGTATCATGTGAAAGGCAATCTCTGAGGAGCCACCCATGGGATAGAAAGCACCATTAGTATAATGGTTTGCCACTGCAGCATGTAAAATAAATGGTACGTTGTTGGGTCTAAGACCTGCAGATATAATGCATTTATTTTTTAAATGAGCTGTAATCTTTGGCTATTTTGTTATCTAATAACACAGGCTTGTATGTAATGAATACTACTTAGGGTCAGGTGGCCAAGCGGCGTAGAGCGCTCGACTGTCTACTTGAAAACACCCAATGAAAAAAGGCCTAAAGTCAGACCAAGAAGCAGATGATTGGAGGAAGTGGAGAAAGACCTTAAAGCCTTAGGAGTGGGAGAGTGGAGGAAGAAGACCATGGATCGGGAAAAGTGGAGAGAGTTGTATGGCAGATCAAGGCCCTAACGGGCTGTAGAGCCAAAGGAAGAAGAAGACTATGGTGTGAACAAGTCATTTGTGTATTTTTTAGTATGGTGTGAACAAGTCATTTTTGTATTATGTGACTATGGTATGAACAAGTCATTTGTGTATTTTTTGAGCATAGTGTGGTCAAGTCATTTGTGTATTATGTGAGTATGGTGTGAACACGTCATTTGTGTATTTTTGAATATGGTGTGAACAAGTCAGTATGTCAGTATGTTTAAAAAAGTCAATTGTGTATTACTTTGGTCTAGTAAAGAAAGGTTTTGATGGGAATAGTAATGTGTAAATGGAATTTTTAAGAAAGAGTGAGAAAAGTTCTGGAAAGTTCTTAGGGCCAAAACTGTAAATGTTGCTTCTGCGATCCTGACATAAAATATAAGCTGCACAGAAAGACAATTCACGTCACAGCTACAGCCAAAGGTGACAATTATTTTGAAGAATATTCAACTATATTAAATGTAAGATAATTTGCCAGTTTGACTAAAAGACTATGGGAAATACATTAAATGTTTAAAAATGTTTTTTTTATTTTTGATTTACTTTATTTCAATAATTTTAAAAATAAACAAACAAAGAACAACAGCTATGTAATTGACTTTTTTATATGGTGGTCCGCCCATTTCATCATATGGTGGCCCATTTCACCCTATGGTGGCCCATTTCACCCTATGGTGGCCCATTTCACCCTATGGTGGCCCATTTCATCCTATGGTGGCCCATTTCACCCTATGGTGGCCCATTTCACCCTATGGTGGCCCGTTTCACTCTATGGTGGCCCATTCTACCCTATGATGGCCCATTTTACCCTATCGTGATAAATTTTACACCTGTTGCTGTCCCTTTTCTAAACGCGCATGTGCAACTTCTCACCATAAACATGTATCTTGTGGGATTATAATTTCTAAAAAAAAAAATAATATCTGTTTGGATAACTTTCTGTTGTCTATTTTATAAACGGACACGCCTCCAAATTAGACAATCTTTTATACAAACTATACCCATTTTTTCGCAAAAGTTAATTTCTTGTCACATTTCACCTGTTTTGTAAAACTTCTGTTTTTTTTTAGCAATAAAGTATCAATGAAAAAGCTTTTAATTTACTGTAATATAATTTACATTTTACTTGATCATTAGGCGAAGTTGCGTCTTTTTTTAGTTGAAGCTGTAAATTATGACCCCATTACTGTATAATCAATTTTTGTATTCATTCCCCGGGGCAGGAGTGTTAGTGCATCACATGTGCTGTATCTGGCACTGACTGCTATTTAACACAAACTTTTCAACTCCTTTACAATTCTATACATTTAATATGTTTGCCTCGCTGAGGAATCATTCTTAATCGAATTGAGTATACATTTATATTTTGCTTGTTTTATTCTACATGAAGGTTATTAAAATTATGAGCTACAATGTATTATATTCACCATAAATATGAGCCACAATGCATTATATTCAGCATAATTATGAGCCACAATGTATTATATTCACCATAATTATGAGCCACAATGTATTATATTCACCATAATTATGAGCCACAATGTATTGTATTTACCATAATTATGAGCCACAATGTATTATATTCACCATAATTATGAGCCACAATGTATTATATTCACCATAATTATGAGCCACAATGTTTTATATTCACCATAATTTCCACATAAATATGATAAGACAGCCTTCAACTCCTGGTCCTCAGTCAACTCATCAAGAACATCTTGTAAAGACATGTCAATGTAGCCCTTTCTGTAACTCTTCAACACAAGTTTATACAATCTGCTCCATACCAAGAAACGTGTCAACCAACGGGGTAAAATCTTCAGCATCGAGTACCACTTCATTGATGAGGTTGCATCCTTCAAATTATTTAAAATTTGTCAGATTACAGAAACCAGATTCAGTGAAACATGCTACAATGAATCTATAAATAAAACAGGAAGTTTATATGTGATGGATGGCGCTTTGGCAGCACCGTATCTTCCTGGTGCAACACGACCTGGGTCACGAGATTGACTCCCGGAGAATTCCAGTCACTCATAAATGTCTCCCGCGGTGCTTACATGCCCAGTGCACTACAACAACAGCCTCTTAGCGGTTTATGGGATCTAAGTCAATCTAAGAGATAAAAATTCTCATCCTATCATGGGCTTCACAGATTGTCTGTGATAGATACAGTTATATAATGAAATAAATGAAGAAGAAAAAAGCAACACATTAAAAAGAGATGAGCTCAATTAACATTTCTCATAATCGTTAAGAGGTAGTTTCTGTTAACATATTTACAGGTAGAATAAAAGGGTACTTTCTGTTGACATATTTATAGATAGAATAAAAGGGTACTTTCTGTTGACATATTTATAAATAGAATAAAAGGGTACTTTCTGTTGACATAATTACAGATTTATACATTTTTACGTGATCTATTTTGTAAAAGCTTTTTATTTCACTTCTTGTGACTGAATTTGTGGCTGTGTGTGTCTGAAATATTGTGGCTGTGTGTCTGAAATATTGTGGCTGTGTGTGTCTCAAATCTTGTAACTCATTTTTGGACATGTTCTAATTTAGCAAGAAGATCCGAATTTGACAAACGTGTAGAATAATATACATTCTACTTGACAATACACGATTTTAATCATATTGTCTTCATAAATTAACATCGAATTACGAAACTGACTTTTTAGTAATGTTTATAAATGGAAGTATTCACCTTGAGATTAAAAAAAACGAAACATACAATTACAGCGTGGGTTATTACAATATATTGAGCTGACCTAATATCATTATTAATGATTATTTATATAATATCTATATGATTAAATGATTTTTTTTCAAACAATTTAAGTGCAGCGTAATAAAAGTTGATATATTATAAGTTTTTTTTAAAATATTTCTTTAGTGTAAAAAGAAACCTTGTAACCTAAACTACATTACAATTTACAACCTAAACTACATTACAATTTACAACCTAAACTACATTACAATTTACAACTTAAACTACATTACAATTTACAACCTAAACTACATTACAATTTACAACCTAAACTACATTACAATTTACAACGTAAACTACATTACAATTTACAACCTAAACTACATTACAATTTACAACCTAAACTACATTTCAATTTACAACCTAAACTACATTACAATTTACAAAAAGCTGATATATAATAAATAAACCATTCTAACTGAGAAACCTTTTTATTCTAAAAACAAACAAAAAATGTTTTTTTTATTTACCAGAGCAACTTAAAACTGTTGAATAAAATAATACAAACCTTGACCATGTCCATATATTTGATGATGGCATCTTTCTCATCAGGAAACAAATCAATAAGATTCTGAATATATCTCTCTTCTCCTGATTCCATTTTGTATTTTCTGGATCTTCCTGAGTCGCCAATTATTATCTAAATATTCAGTTACATAAAACAAAAACTGTGACTTTAGACTTTACTTATTCTAATTAATTGTGTACTTTAAATAAAAGGACCGTTTTAAAATGAAATGTAGACCAAGTAACTAGTCTTGTTTACTGATGAAGTAAAAAAAATATATACGTGGTCAAATTCATCGTCCATTTTGGCCCATCTTAACTGACCACAAGTCAGCTGATCTAAGAGAACACGATCTACAGTTCCATCTTGCATTTCACCAATGTAATGTATACCTATTTAGATTAATCATGGGTATATTTCACCAATGTAGTATATAACTTTTTAGATAAATCATACGTATATTTCACCAATGTTGTGTATACCTATTTAGATAAATCATACGTATATTTCACCAATGTGGGGTATACCTGATTTGATATTTCATACGTATATTTCACTAATGTAGGGTATACCTCATTAGATAACTCATACGTATATTTCAGCAAATGTAGGGTATACCTAATTTGATAAATACAGACAGTTGTGGAAAGTCAAAACATCAACAACGTATTGAGCCCCCCCCCCCCCCCGCTTCCCTTTTAGGACACAAACCAGTCAGTTGACTGTCATTGCCACAGCCCGAAACTATTAAAACATAAATTGTTCATTAGCTTGGAGCCCTTCTGTATGTGCGGATGACTGGACGGCCCAGTTTCTAAAACGTATGCAATATAACGTCGCTTGATACTTGTAACTTCTGCCCCTTCTGTCATTCAACTCTGCCTGTATGTGCAGTTCTCATCAATAATTTCTTATAATCTGTAATTATTAGTGATGGAGCTATGCCAAAAGTTTTAGGTGTAAAAAGAAATGACATTGGAGTCCAAAAACTGGCTAGGGAATTTGAAAACGAAATAATGTACAAATTGTCCGATTCCTACTACACCCCCTCCCTCCCAAGTTTCTATTCAGATGGTGCCCACTTCTGGCAATCAAAATACACTTGTCAGTTAAAGGAAAATAAAAATGTTCCACCTAAAATGGGCATTACCTGTGTCAAACTCAAATCCCTTGTCAATAAAAGAGTGACAGCAGCCACCAGCTTGATCATGTTGCTCTAATACAAGAACCTTCAGACCAGCTCTACTCAGTAACACAGCTGATGTTAGACCTCCAGCTCCACTTCCTATTATTACTGCATCAAGTTTTTCTGGAACCTCAGAAGCTTTAAATCCTGGAAAAATAAATATGCGAGTGGTATCATTCAAAAGCTTTCTTAGAATAAAGATACATCTTATTCACAAGACTGACAGCAAAAAGAGTTTAAATTCCAAGAAAATGTGATCTTTCTTCGGCCCCTTAAATGTCAGGGACCAACTGAGCGCCGCTAAATCCTACCATGATTCCTGACTTCTTAATTTGTTTTAATTATTTATAGTCTAAAATTTAGCTTAATTTAGGCGTGATTGGGAATTTTTACCTTTTTTCAACGAAAATAATTTATAAAACTTTGGAGCATCTGTATCAAAAGTGCACAACCTGCGGCCTAAAGGTCTCGACGGAATAAGTCTAATCTGAAGATCTCGTCGGAATCTTCCTGATTTCACTCTATTAGCTATCAATGTATGTCTAGTGTCATGTGGTAATTCTCCTTTATTCAATGCAAACATTCATATATGTTTCTGTCTATTATATTACCATGTATTATTATTGTTTTTCTTTGTAATGAGAGATGCAATAAGTTTTTACAATGGTGTAAAAATATTGATCCCAATTCTTTTAAAACTTTTAAGAAGTTTAGCCAATCATTGAGATCAGCGTGGCAGCCGTAGATAAATATAAGGCTTCAATGCGGCCCGTCACAGGTGAAAAGGTTGTGCATTTGTTATCTCTGATGTTTACAATTTTCATAACTTTAACTTAAACAAACATAAAAACTAAGAAGAGCTATGTTTTAAAAAATTGCATTAGAATGGCATTGGATAATAGAGAACAGCATAATGGCTATTAATTTAAAACAAAATATTTTTCGACATTTCATTTACTTCACATCACTGTACTGTTTCATCTGAAATTTTAAGTTTGATTCTCGATCTGATAAGAGCTAGATTTCCTATTGCTAAGTCTGCTTTTATCCTCAATGAACACAGTTATATCCTGATCACCTTTATATGTGATAATGTGCAGAAATACCTTGTACCGTAAATGATCTGATTTTCGGTCCTGCTGAGCCTCCTCAAGCCCACCCAGATTAAAAAGGTTCAAAATTAGAGAAAGGGAGCGTCGCCATTGTGCTAGTCACCTGCGTATGTACTCTGCGGTGCCCCCATGACCATACCACTCTTAAATATGGTGGAGATGAAAAATAGGCACTACAAGAGCCTTTCCATTCGTAGTTTATTGTATCTAATAGATAAAGATCTTATTATTGCAGGCACTTTAAAAAAATCTAAAAATATTCTGACCGAATTTCTGGTAATGGTTTATTCAACAACATAAAACAAATCCTTCTTGGTTCTAGACTATCTTCAATGAATTCATCAAATGAACAAATGTCAGTCAATTTATCTCATGCTGACCACTTTTTTTTTTTTACAAATTTACACATCAATTTTACATCATAATTTTTTTTATATATTGATAGGTAAAAATGCATACAGACAACTAAAACCTGGACGTTCATGTGGTACAGCCGTCGACCTGAGGGTCCCGGGTTCGATCTCAGATTCATGGTGAAAGTGTCACCCATGTCTCCTGTGGCGCCTCCATGGCCAATATACCGCCTGTTGTGGTGAGGGTGAGATAACTTCCCTTAGACCTAATGGGCCATCGAGGCAGATGAAGTGAAGAATTCAATAACATTGGCGCTTAAAGGGATTATTGAGATATTTAATCGATAATGGTTGGATATATAACCAGTTGGTTCTACACATGCATTTTGAACGTATTTTCGAGTCTTCATTTTGTTTTACCATTATGTTTTTTATTTACTGATGAATAAAATAATTTAGAATAACAGTTTCAAAGTGCAGAGCATTGGAAATAAATTATGTTTAATATTCTGTCTTTTATATAATCGGCAGGACCAATAGCAGAACTTTGACATGATTTATTCCTGCAAACTCGCTTGCACCATTGTTGGCGTGACCTTTGCTATTAGAGCCTTTTAAAATGTATATGACATAGAGATGTGCTAACTCTTGATCCATCATGAAACCCGCAACATGCTATTGGATATGTGCGGCGCAATTTTGATATCACAATATAGCTGGAATGGCCGTTGGGAAAGTCGATTGGTGTCATGGGGCTAGATTATGTAGCCGGCATACGACCAGATAGATCTGTTGGGGTCATGGGCTGAAACCAGGGCCGTTGCAAAGTGGAGGCAAACGATGACCGGACTTTTCGACCCCGGACAGTTCGACTCTCCATTTCGACCCCAGGACAGTTCGACCCCGTCAACTGATAAAAATAATATTTGAATTATTATTCCTTTGTTTTAATTATGTTTATTAACATTGTTCAACAGGTGTATAATTGTTTAAAATATTATTGCATTAATTTTTTTTAAAATATGTGTTTTATTGTTTAAAATATGTGTTCTAATTGTTTGAAATATAAGTTTCCTTAAGGTTTGCGTTCTGATGCTCTAAGCATGTTCAAAAGTGTTTAAAGACCGACAATTGCAATATATCTTACATACACTTCTCATGCTTGCACATGAGTTTCATTAACCAATGGTTTGTGTCTACTCTAGCCACTGGCATAAATGACATAAGTGATTAATATCCAAGGTAGACGATTTCAGTAAAACGTTTACCTGATGACTTATCTGTACATTATTATTATTTTTGGAAAATGAGGGTAAGAGGGTAAGATGGGGTACTTGGTACTTATTTTACCAAGAACATGTACTGAAGTAGTATACCGCTATAAAGCGCGCAACAAAAAAGCAATAAAAAAAACAATGATTTCTTTCTCCACTAGTGCAAAGTAAAATTGTTTACCGTACATTGACTTCGGAAAATTAGAGAGCACATTGGACTAAAGCCTAAGGGGACCATGACATCGTTCGAAGTCCTAGGAGACCATTGCATCATTCGAAGTCCATGTTGATGACTTCTCATTTATGTATTATTTCTATTTTTAAAATAATGCAGCTGTAATAATAAAGTATGCACTAGCTGTACCCTGCAAAGTCTTTGCATAGAGATAGACTTTTGTAAAGCTAATGACAAACCTAGGGATTTGGGAGCCCGGGGTCATGGCCTCTTTTGCATTTTGAAATTCGATACCATGACATGAGATTATTTACTTTATATTTAATGTAAAAAATAATTTTGGGGACTCCCCTTAACTTCTTAGCTGGGCCCGGGGGACTTCGATTTTGGATCCCTGTCCTATCCCTTGTAAGTGCTTGCAGGGTCAGGCATGCATGATGCAATCATCAGTGATGCAATCACCCCAGTAAAATGGGAAATCCAAAAATAGATTTGATGCAATCACACCAGTGATGCAATCACACCTATGATGCAATCACCCCAGTAAAATGGGAATCCAAAAATAGATTTGATGCAATCAACCCAGTGATGCAATCACCCCAGTGATGCAATCCAATGATGCAATATGAGGGGGTGATATATCCTATAAATAGGGAAGTTACCACGGTTGTAGGGGGACGGAGACACACACACACAAAAGAGAGAGAGAATAGAGACCCATGAAGGGGATACTAGATATAACACGTGGACTTAGTGGACAGTGCAGTCGAGAGTTATTATAGTTATAGACTCGTGTACTGGTTTATAGTGAACGCAGTTACTTATGATTTATTGCCACATCTCTCATCGAATATTGATCTTAGTATTTATCGTGTGTGTTGAACTATAGAATTATACATGTGATATATTGATTCATCTTCTCAAGTGTTTATATTGAATTATCATATTCTCATCTGTAAATATCACGCATTAAAAAGTTCAGTTAATTCTTTTACAATACAAGGAGTTGTGTCGTCTGATTTAATAAGAGTACAAGTGGGATACGACATTTCCCCTTCCACCACCCTAGGTACGCCTCTGTGTTCAGCTTTGATACATATTTTCAAAATATTTTTTTTTAAGTTATAAAATAGTTAAAAATCTAATTAGTTGTTGTTTCTTTTTCTTACAACATCCTAAACGATAAATTATTTCAATTAAAAAATGTCAAAGATATCTAATTAGTTACTTTTCATTAAAACAAGCAAAAGGATAAATTCTAAAAAATAAATAAATAAATAAATTTCCCTGAGAGGAATCGAACCTGGATAGTCAGCATAAAAAAAGAAAACCCCAAGCTGCTTATCTATTCAGCCGCCACGTCACACCATTACATTGATAATTTTAATGTACTATTTTTTAAAAAAATTGCTCAATTATTTTTTTTCACTTCCACTTGACTTAGTTTTAGGCCTATATAATCTTATTTTGTAATTTAAAATAAGTCAAAGCCCTATTTATTTTAAAAAAAAAAATTAAATATTATAATAGCTAAGAACTTAATTTGTATAGAAATTCGCAGATTTTCTTTTTTTATAATATATCGACTTTTAAAAAAAAACTTTATTTACTAAATTAGATACGACAAACACGCTCGCTAGTCGCTAATATTATCGTCGGAGAATTTTCAATAAGTTACGTTTGACGATGTTAAAATGCTATCTGTTGTAAAAAAAAAATTGCAATAATTTGAATGATATTATATGATATTATTACTTTTTAATATTTGTAACTTTTAAATTTCATAATAAAAATCACAGAAACTATTTAAAACTGTAGATTTTTCAAAAAGAAATATCAAATCGAGACGCGGGCAAGACGGCATTTTGAATTATTGTTTTCCGCTTTCGATTTAACACAGAATCCAAATGAAAAATATGTATACAGATACTTGCAAAACTAGCGGCTAGTGACTCGAAAGGCAGACTCTCTGAAATTGCATTTAATTACTGTGCTAAAAGTATAACTAGCAAAGTTTTGAAATTTCTGCCTCTGTCTGAGGGAAACGCCAAAAGTGTCAGAAGTGAATGTACCAAAAAAAAAAAACATCTTAAAAATTAAATTAATTTCCCACGTACTTTGTTTTAGAATCGCGTCACGGGCTTTGGCATCGTGGACAAACGGCTTCGGTGTCAGTCTGTAATCCTTACTGAGTGGATTATCTCCTAACTTTCTTCTCATTAGTATATAATGAGTTGCTATGTAAAGAAGAACATAGGCGGCTACTGCAGAGAATATATACAGAGGGTTAGACAGCAAGTAGTCAATAAATGATCGCATCCAAATGTCTACAGACATGGTTGGTTGAATTCAAGGCGGTGTATACGGCCAGCACTGGCAGGTTTACTTTCACGCAGATATTTTTGCCAATAGTAATAAGTGACGTCGAAGGTCACAAGGGGGAAGGTGGGGGTGATGGGGTGTGGAGATCATTACTGTTTATCAGTGATAAAACTAGGTCTAGTTTGTGACATCCCTTGATAAAATGTTTTAATATAGAAGACGTTTCAAAACATAGATATATAATTTCATATCTTTATTACGATATCATTTCAACTTTTCCAAGATAACATTAGCTAGATTATTATTTTGTTAACGAGCAATAATTTATTTAGTTTTAGATGTATGTCTTCAAATAAAACTAAGAAGCTGTTTTAGCCTACAAAATATTCATATAACACCACCATAGACCAGGGGCGGACAATATGTGGCCCACCACATCGATATACGTGGCCCGCGGAACAGCACAGTGTTAAACGAACTGACTGGCATTCAATACTCGGCAAACAGTGCCTTAGATATAGGCCTACAAGCCTTTGAGGCCTTAACCGATGAATCTAGGGGATGCAGATGAGAGGCTTGTTGTTATATTTGATAATACTATGTAACACATTTTAACTTTTTTTTGTTCCTGAGTTCAATGTGTTTTTTCCCTAATCCGTTATGTCTAAAACAAACAGAAAATAGCTATTGTTCCATAAAAACATTGTTTCTATGATAAGGATAATGATATTTTGAAATTCGTGTTTTCTTGAAAATTCTTTATTTGCATTCCATAATGAGTAGTCTTCTAGAGTTTTTCTTTTAAGAAAATTTTAGAACTTTCTAGGACTGTCCAAATGTAGTCATACAAGTATAAAAGCACAGGTGACTTTTAATCAGCAATTATTGATTTAGACGGCATCACAAGGTTGTTTGCACCCAGGAGATGAATTTTGCTAGTGTGTGGACAATTTATAAAGAAAAGAGCCAGAAAGTATTCCATGAAAGCATGTCGTAAGATGTTCGAAGCTTACAAGGCATGCCTGTCTGTTTGAAGTCACTGTTAAGACAGTTGCTGTTTTGACAGTTGCTATCCTGCCCGAACACCAAGTCAAATGCACCCATTTCACATGCGAGTATTGCAAGACAACTCTTGAAGGTAAGATAAACATTTGCTGCTCGCTTATTTAACAGTGCTTTATATTGTAGAATTTCAATGATTTAGATCTTGTACAGTTTAATGAGTTGTTATTGAAAAGATTCTGACATATTTCAATATGTAATATTCTATTACCATATATTGTATTATGTAGCCTAATGTGTAGAATTTCCTGCTTTTAAATTTATGTAATTAATTATATCTGCTATGTTACAGGTTTTCATAGGTGAGAAAAGAGCCATGAAGTTTGCTATCCTATCAAGCAACTGCTATTTCTGCATGCTGGATCCTACCAAACGTCACACTGGCAAGAATGCACCTAATATAGTTTAACCAGACAGGCCTTCTTCGATTGCCACAGTGCCACACTGCCACAGTACCACACTGCACTAGCTACCTGTTTCCACTCCCCAGAAGAGGGATCAGCCATCTTCAGGAGACAGCAGCGAGTCCGACAGAGAGGAAGATATTGGAGATACAGATTACAATTTCACTGATGCGATTGAGGAGAGGCCATACTTCCCTAACATGAAAGACGTTAACGATCTGATAAGAGACGTTAATCAAATACTGAGCTTCTGAAATCCAGGCTGAAACAGTGGAACTTGTTGGATGAATGCGTGCGTCACTGATCAGAAAAAGCATCACCAAACATTTTCCAACTTCTTCATTCAACAAGACGGGCTGTGCTTGTCCAACAAAGTGACAGGTTTATTCAAGACTATAGGTATCACATGTAACAGAGTGAATGACCCTATTCATAGATAGCTCATCACGGAGTCTCAAAGCTGTGCTGCTTCACAGCGGAAGCAACTACCCGACTCTCTATAAGGTTCACTAAGTGCATCTCAAAGAGGACTACACCATTGTAAAGATGTTGCTGAGTACCTTGTAGTATGATGACTAGGGATGTGAGGTCAACAGAGACTTCAAAATGGTGTTATTTCTGATGGTCTTTCGAGGTGGTTTCACGAAATGTCAATATACATTGGACTTTGAACATCGTCAACAAGGACAGTATAACGAAAACATGATGTGGGACTACATTTGGGTATTTCTTTGAGAAAGCAATTTGAAGTACACTTGCAAATCTAGAAAACCTAATCATTTTTTTTTAACATTTTAAAGTGATTTTCGACTGTCTTTGTCTAACACTAACTGCAAACTAACTAAAACTTCTGCCTCGATCGACTGCTCGTCCCCGAATGTCGTGGGAAGGGAATAGAGGGGGAGGGGCGTTTCCGACATCAAAGCCTGGCTCGGTAGGGCTTTGATCTTGGTCAGTGGCCAAAGGTGCGAAGTCGCATCTTCATCCAGCTCTCGAGTGTCAGTTAGCTTTGATCGAGCTCCGCTGACCACAGATCTAGAGGGGTGGGGAATGAGGGGAACATAATATGGGGGGTAGCTGTGATATGAGGGGTGGGGTGCGATCGTAACAATACATATTTGTTTTATCACAAGTAATAAGACATTTTTCAGGGCTGTGGTCATTTGAACAAAGTTTTGGCTGAATGTTGTCGTTTTTCAATAGTTTTTAGACATAAGAAGTTGAAATATAACATTTAGAATCCAGGAACAAAAATTGTGTTACACAAGGCCGTACCCGGGGGGGGGGGCAGAGGCGTATTTACCAAAACTGTGGCCCTAGGCGCATGACCAATTTAGGTTTCCTCACCTATAAGGCATTTAAAAATGATCAGAATGCAACAATAGTCAGAACACTCATGTATTATTTAACATGCATACTACATAGTTATGCATACTAGCTAGAACTTACAATTGTCAGTTTATTACAGTTATATAACTTTTTTCCTGCTCTTCAATTTCGCTAACGTGTCAATGTGCGCATTGAAATCGTATTCTAATGTCTCCTTTGATTCAATGCATAAAATCGATAAATCTCCCAGCCTACATTGGCTGATGGAATTCCGCAATTAAATTGATCCTTTTCAACACAGAAAATGACCGTTCTCCAGTTGCGTTTGATATAGGAATGGTGAGAAAGATTCTTAGAAGAGTTTCCACATTGGGAAATTACATTGTAGTCCACCCATTGCTATAAGCTGGTACATCTCTACCGCAGATTTAGCGCCTTCTTCTTTAGCGAAATGCAAAAACTGTTTGATTTTATCGGCAGTGGTATCAGAATTAACATCGTCTTTATATTCTTCGATCAAGGCCGAGATCTCTGTGTTCAAGTCATCTACCTTGTCCTTGAAAAATAGGCTGAACAAATCATGTATACCTTTGTATGCTTCGATTCTGTGATCAAGTTCCGTGATCAATTTATCACAAATGGCGTTTACTGTGTTAACAATAAAATTATCACGACCAGTTAAAATAATTCCCGGTTCATTGCTTTCATCAGAAAATGGTTTTCGCTTCTTCTTACGGCTAACTTCATCTTGATATTAACAGTCTTTGAGATCCTCTTTCATAAGCAATGCTGCTCGCTCTTCAATACGAGTGAAATCGTTTCGGACTTCGTCGTTAATAAATAGCTTGATTCTAGAAGATTTACACCAGCATCAAGATATAAATTTGAATTTTGCATGGATTTGCTGGTTGCATTCATCCGATTTAAAATTGTATCCCAAAGAACAGCCATCAATGCAGTTTCAAAAAGATCCATTTTATTAGCAAGAGCGTTAGTCTCATTTCTTACAGCTGCCTTCTGATCACGATCTTCGGCTGCTTGAAGAAGAGCTTCTTGAATACCAATGTAGTTCTGATGCAATGCAAACACTGCATCCACTCTATCTGACCATCTTGTGTCCGAAACTTTCTTTATGGCGCATCCATTTTTGACTAGATGACTTTTAAGGATGTTCCACCTGTGTGTGGATGCTGAGAACCAAACATAAACATGTTGAATAAAGTCAAAGTATGATACTGCTGAAAGCGACGATTCTGCAGCCGCATTACCAACTAGATTCAAGCTATGGCTGGAGCAGAAAATGTAAACTGCATTGGGACTGTGTGCCTTGATTCGAGCCTGCAAGCCCGAGTATCTGCCAGACATGTTAGAAGCATTGTCGTAGCTCTGTCCCCTGCATTTTGTGATATCTAATCCCCAGTTCTTCAAAACGTCTAGTATTACTTGCTCCAGATTTCGAGCGTTATGAGCATAAATGTCAACAAAAGTTAAAAATCGTTCTTTAATTTCACCATCAATGAGAAGATATCTGAGTATCACAGTTAGCTGGTCCACGTGGCTAACATCAGGTGTTGAATCAACAATCAAAGAGAAATATATCGATTTCTTTCTTCTGATATAAACTGATCTCTGACAGCATTGCCCATTATTTTATTAAATTCGTCACAAGTAGCATGTGATAAATAACTGACAGAACCACTTCCCTTGTTACCGTACCGTGCAATATGACTTGCTAAGAAAGGGTCAAATTTTGACAAGTAATTCAAGCAACTGGTAAAATTACCGTCATTGTTGGCATGACCACGAAAGGCCAAGCCTTCAGAGAAAAGAAACTGTACAGTTGTTACAATCCTTCGTAGAACTTCTCTCCAGTATTGCCTTTCATCATCTAACTCTTTGGCCATCTGTTCGTCAATACGCCCTTTTGCGTTCAAGCGTTTAGCAAAAGTGCACATTGCTTGAACGTGGCCATAAGAATTCTCATGTTCAGAAATTTTGGCGGCAATATTTTTCCAATCAGAACACCCGTTTGTTGAAAATTGACTAGCTTTATTTGGAAACAGTTTGCATACATAACAATACACGCTTCCACTAGTTTCACTGAACACTAACCATTCACGTCTTTCTTTTTGGCCATTTGCCTTGGTTAAGTAAAAATTATGTTCAGATAAATGACGAAACTATTTTCTGCCACGATCTGTCATCAACATGCCAGCGCGTGAAAGGTCGCCAACATTTTTTGGTTTGAAATCCAAAACATAATTACGCATGGTTTCTGTCAAATTCGCTGGCCACATAGCAACATCTGTCAAAATTTCACCACAGTTGTTATCATCAACAGTTTCACTACTCACGACCTCCGGTATAGGACCTTCAGCAGGCTGTTCAGGTTCTGACAAGTCTGTTGGCTCGGGCTCAGAATCCATACTGGCTGTTGCCGAGACGACTGGACTTGGATCATTAGTTGTTATTTCTGTTTGAGTAGTTTCTGATGGTGGGATTACCGGTCGTTTCGCTAAAAATGTCAACAAGGCGCCTTCGTTTTCGCATCTTCTGCTTTTCTTTTCTTTTGGATATCACGCTTTTTTGCACCTGAGGGATATTGTCTCATAGACATAGTTTTAATGAAACGATTGTGTCGCAATCAGCTACAACAGTAAAGGAAAAATGATCAATGATCATTCATCCACACAAAGCGTAGTGGGTAGCAAGAACAAAATTATCAAAATAGTGTAATAAACTGGTAATTAACAATTAGTTATTGTAATTTGCAAAAAAATAAAATTTGAATTAGAATTATTAATTAAAATCTGCGACGTAAGGTGCGCCAACTACTGGTACGTACCGTACGTTACTTGTCACTTCGAGCACTAGCGCCAACTTTATTAATACGTCACAGCAAGCAAGACACAGTGAACCACGTTCAACAACTCGCATTGTTTACCAGTCTGAAAGACTATTTATAGATTTGTGGAATTCCCAAAACCCTCACAGCAACCGGATTTTTTTATTTCTTTTATAAAACCAGGTTTTGGGGCCCCTAAATTATCTGGGGCCCTAGGCGTGCGCCTAGCCCTAAATTCGCCACTGCGGGGGGGGGGGCGGCTAGGGAGACTGCAGCCCCCCCCCCACCAAATTAATCCTAAAAATCAAATTTTATTATAAACTATACTTCTTTATCATTGTGTTCCAATTTTTTCTTACATAAAACTCTCCGCACACCACCCCCCCCCCCCCCCAAAAAAAAATCCTGGGTACGGCCTTGGTGTTACATATATTAGTGTAATCAAACAAGTGATGCTTGATGAATATGTATGTATTTGCATCGATAGACAATGGGTCTGGTGTAAACAGAATATCACGCGATAACTTAAACGTACCAAGGCAAAGATATGATTGATGATTCTAGTTTTAACCCCACAATAGTTGTGTGTGTAAAGTTTTACTCAACTGGGGGGGGGGGGGGGGCTATGAGAAGTTATATGCCGAAGATAAATGCCAGCTACAGATTCAAGGAAAGTCGAAGGAAGGTTTACGACTTAATTCGCTCTCACAAACATCTCCAGAAGATAAATTTAGTTGACGTTGTTGTTTGACTGGGGTTACTGTACATGAAACAATCGTAGTTGATGGTGGATTGAACTTTATAAATGACAGGATATAAGAAAGACAATGCAGGGCTCTGAAGATAACAGGGTGTTGATATCACTTTAAAGTTCATTAAATTCTGCATAATTCAAGGGCTCTGAAGATAGCAGTATGTGTGTTGATGTCACTTTAAAGTTCATCTAATTCTGCATAAACTAAGGGCTCTGAAATTAGCAATATGTGTGTTGATATCACTTTAAAGTTCATTAAATTCTGCATAATCTAAAATGATTGTCAACCCAATAGGTTTTGAGGAAAATTTCTGCCAAACGATTGATAGGGGAAAAAGTAAGAAAAAAATTCCTGCTGAAAATGCTACAATGGTGACTTTTTCAATCTTCACTCTCGCTAATTTTTTTTTTCTATAGCATTTTAAGCTGTCATATTAAAAAGAACTATGAAAACAGTTTAAAATGGCACGTATCATCTATCAATATAGTGCATCAAGCACTGCTAGTGTTATCCATTGATACAGTTTAAAATGGTATGCATCAACTATCAATATAGTGCATCAAGCACTGCTAGTGTTATCCATTGTTATCCATTGATACAGTTTAACCTCAAAACAGAATATACATCAGCGTCCTTAAGAAAGGCCGTAGCTTTACCAGCTACTACAAAAACAATATATACAACGAACATAATCACCACGGCAGAATGAGAGAAAAAATTACCTAGGGCGGGGTAGCTCTAAAGAGAACTTAGGACTGAGGTAGTCGGACATTTAAGTCCTGCTACGCTAACAGCCTATTTCCCCACGCCCCGGTCCGATAGTCTGCTCGACCTCTCTGTTCGATTACCCAACGCTCACTAACTAATCTAACTAAAAAGTTCCGCGACGTACATCGGATCGGCATGCGTGCCGAGACTTCCGCTTCACTGACCAATCGCAGTGACCGTGTACGTCACACATATCACTCGTGCCTACACGCGTGATCAATAAAGGGACACTCCTCTCGCCCCTTCAGCTTGAATACAACAAGGGCATAGATTATCTCCCCTATAGACTTTACCCAGGTGGTGTCAGAATTAAAGGGATTAATTCATTTATGATCTCCCTATAGACATTCTCTCCCCAGGTGACAAAAAGTGATAGTGGGTGCTAGACAGACTGACCAGTGGGAACACCTGAGAAGACAAAGCCTTTGTCTATCCTTTGTCTATCCTATATATTTATATTATTCCCCCTCGAGTGATAAAATAGGAGAATGTTCTGGATTTCATAAAACTTAAGACACAGAATGTGACAATAACAAAAAACTTAGTAAAATAGCCAGTTTGAGCAACAACTCTAGTGATATATCATCTATTGCATCTAAAGCATGGCTCGGTGTCGTTGTGCACCCATCCAGCAAAAACATTTCAGTTGCAATTGATCCGCTGCAAATGTTTTGTGCGCAACTTTTGTTTTTCCGGTTTTAATAGGAACTATTAACACGGAATTCCAAGTTTGTTTATAGGACGGCGTTCCCATTCTGCCATAAGCGCAGCCAACTTTCGATATCCCAAGTGCAGAATTGTTTTTTTTCCACGGAAGTCGTTTATTTATAGCGACGGCTTTCCCATATAATAATTGTTTAAACCGGCAGCAAGACCAGAAGCACATAGTTAGCAATGTAATATTTACAACTGGCTGATTACTAGTCGCGCTTTTTTTTTTTACAAATACATGTTGTATAAATTTAAATTGCACAATCGGGAAATGACGCCATAGAAGATATCCCAAGTGCAGAGTTATTGTTTTGCTAGCTGTACCCTGCAAAGCTTTTGCATGAAGATAGACTATTGTAAAGCCAGTGCCAAACCTAGGGATTGGGGCCCGCGGGCTTGGCCTCTTTTAGCCCCTGCATTTTGACGTTCGATACCATGACATGAGATTATGTACTTAATATATTTAATGTAAAATTAGTTTTGGGGGCTCCCTCAAGCTAGAGCCCGGCGGGGACTTTCCTTAGATTTGGCCATCCTGTCAACGCCTCTTTAAAATCATTACACATATTTCCAAAAGGTTTTTTTTATAGGAAATGTCTAATTAGCTTGATATTTTTTTCTTGCTAAATATCCCAAAGCATAAATTTATTTTAATAGAAAATTTCAAATACAGTTCAATTAGATACTTTTCATTAAAACAACTAAAAGGATACATTCTGAAACAAAAAAAAACAATAAAAAAAAGTCCCTAAGAGGAATTGAACCTGGATAGTCAGCATTAAAAAAAGATAATTCCAATCAGCTTATTCATTCAGCCGCCGCGTCACACGAACGAAATGAAAATTTCGATGTACTATTAAAAACAAATTGCTCAATTATTTTTTCATTTCCGTTTATTATTATTGTTTACGTTTGATGATGTTAAAATGCTATTGGTTGTAATAAAACTATAATAATTTGAATGATATTATATACTAATTATTACCTTTTAATATTTGGGACTTTTACATTTTATAATAAAAGCCACAGAAAAACTATTTAAAACTGTAGATTTTTCAAAAGAAATATCGAATCGAGATGCGGGCAAGACCCCATTTTGAATTATTAAGTTTCCATTTTCGATTAACGCAGAGTGGAAATGAATAATATGTATATAATTTATTATTTTCTGCCATATGCGCTGCTGACTTCCAAGAAATGACGTCATAGATTATTTACATCGACGGCTTTCAGAGAAGTCGTTTATTAATAGCAACGGCTTCCCCACACAAACTTCGCCCGCACGGACGACAAAATAGCTACTTTATTAGTAGGATATATAAATTATTTCATTTTTTCAAGATTTAGTTTACTTATATTCAATAAATAAACATTAATGTGGATCTGTTTGAAAAGCGTATTATCTTTATATCAGAAAACTGCAAAGCCGTTCAAACTATAAGTTTTACTAGGTACTTGATACACAATTCAAAATTGTTTTATCAAAATAAAACTAGTATAGATGAATAGATCTTGCATTCCAAAAATACCTCATTTGTGATTATTTCTTAATTATAAGCGACGTTATGATTTTTTTAGTGAGTTTTTTTTTTTACTATAGGCTATACAAGAAAACAAGTGACCGAATTTTTCAAAATTTAACTTAAAAAAACTGCATATCTTGAGAGTCTTTAAAGACAGAAGGTTCACATTTTCACCACCTATTTTTGCTTATGTAGATGATAATGTGCAAGTGATATATATATATATATATATATATATATATATATATATATATATATATATATATATATATATATATAGTTTTTTTTGTGTATGTTGATTGAAAAAAAATTTTTTCAGCTTACATGACATGTCGCTAAAGCCGAAATCAGAGATATTATACCTTACATCTTAAAAACTATTCAAGCTAGAAGCACTAAATTTTGTAGAAATATAATAGGATGCATAGATTCAGTTTAGAGATGTTAAAAAAAACTTTAATGTTGAAATTATGAAAAATAATATTAAAATATTAAAAAACATGGTGTCAAATCACAAGTAAAATGACAAGATGTTTAAACATCTTGAAGTTAACTTCAAACTTGCACATCTTGTGTTTCTTTAAAGATAGAAGATTCAAATTTTCACCACTTATTTGTGATTATGTATAAATGATAATTCATGTGATACATATTTATTTAATTTTTATGTAGATTAATAAGAATTAGAATTACGATCAAAAGTACTTATTGTAGTAAGTATTTTGTCAGTTTATATGTGCAAGTGCTAATATCGCCTATTTAAAAAACATAAATGTGACTTTAAAAAAAATGGCTAAAAGGTCACCTAAAATCATATTTTTATTGGATTTGAATTAAAACATCAAGATAACAAAGTAAAATTATGGATTGTGTTTCAATTTTATTGATTTATTAAGATTGGAAAAGACTTTTTAAATAGAAAGCTGCCAATAATCTTTAAAATAGTGTAATGTTTACTTCCGGTAAGGTCATGTTTCTAAAAATAGAACGAAAAATACAGCAGCATGCTAACTTTAAAGTAAAATACCTTTCTTCTGAGAGGGGATTTTGCAGAAATAAATCACATTTTTAGACAGTATAAAGGTCAAAGCATATGAATGTATTAGATTTTTTCAGCTACGTTGGGCTTTGGATACCGAAAAAAACAACGTGGCTCGCCTTTTATATAATCTTGTTAAGAAACATGGCTGACACACGGTCAGTTTGAATTAAAATATCTTGAAACTGAGAGTAGATATCTTAAAGAACGTGCACATTTTTAGAGACTAGAACCCACGAAGAATATGAATATATTAGTTTTGTCTGATAAGTTAAATATTTTAAACATAATTAATTTATAAACCGACCTGTTGTTACTCGAGTAAAAAAATCGAACTTAAATAATGCAGATTTTGAAATAACATAAATTTTCAAGTTTGTGGTACCTACTTCAAGGTATTTCTCTACACACTGATAGTCATTTTGGCTGCGCAGGACAGATTGGAGCACTGTTATAGAACACAAACATATTTTTGATATTCTTTTTTTTATATTACTTTTAGTTTAACATTTTGTAGTTTTTTAAATGAATTATTTTACCATATTTTGAGAAATGAAATAAATACATATATTTAGTCTTAATTGAAAAAAAGAAGAATCTGAATTATGTTTAACTATGTGTGTTAAATATTCAAGTAGGCAGATTATGTTTTATAGACAACATTCAGTTTTTTTTCTAGAGGGTAATAGTTTTAATCCATAATAATTAAATTTTTTTTAACTTGCTTGTATTCATTTAAACTTTTTTAATTCTTCTAGAATTCTTCTTTGTTAAATTATTTTAAAATTCTGTATTAAAAAATTGTTTCAAACGTTTCAACATTCCCTTCTTAAAAAATTTTCAAATGTTTTAACCATTCCTTATTTTTTTTTAATTTGTCAAAAGTTTCAAAAATCATTTTATGTTTGTGGGTTTGCCTGTGGCACTGTGTTTGTGGCCTGTAGAGATCCATATTGCTGAACCAGGAGTAAAAAAAAACTTGGTGCAAAGGTTTTCTTATTACATATAGAATTTGTATAGCTAATAAGTTTTGTTTTAAATTGTCAGGATTTAGATATTTAAAAAAAAAGAATCAACAGCCTCTAGTCCAAATCAAACACTAGCAGTGCTTGATACACTATATTGACAGATGATACATACCATTTTAAACTGTATCAATGGATAACACTAGCAGTGCTTGATACACTATATTGACAGATGATACATAGCATTTTAAACTGTATCAATGGATAACACTAGCAGTGCTTGATACACTATAATGACAGATGATACATACCAGTTTAAACTGTATTCATAGTTGTTTTTAATATGACAGCTTAAAATGCTATTAGAAAAAAAAATTAGCGAGAGTGAAGATTGAAAAAGTCACACTTGTAGCATTTTCAGCAAGAATTTTTTTCTTACCTTTTTTCCCTATCAATCGGTTGGCAGCATTTTTCCTCATAACCTATCGGGTTGACAATCATTTTAGATTATGCAGAATTGAATGAACTTTAAAGTGATATCAACACACAAACTGTTATCTTCAGAGCCCTGCAATTTCTTTCTTATATCCTGTCATTTATAAAGTTCAATCCACCATCAACTACGATTGTTCCATCTACAGTAACTAAATTTATCTTCTGGAAATGTTTGTGAGAGCGAATCAAGTCGTAAACCTTCCTTCGACTTTCCTTAAATCTGTAGCTGGCATCTATCTTCGGCATATAACTTCTCATAACCCCCCCTCCCCCCCCCCCCCCCCACAGTTGAGTAAAACTTTACACACACAACTATATATTGTGGGGTTAAAACTAGAATCATCAATAATATCTTTGCCTTGGTACGTTTTAGTTATCGCGTGATATTCTGTTTACACCAGATCCATTGACTAAACTATCGATGCAAATATATATATATATATATATATATATATATATATATATATGTTTATCAAGCATAACCTGTTTGATTACACAATAATATATGTAACACAATTTTGTTCCTGGCTTCTATTTCAACTTCTTATGTCTAAAAACTATTGAAAAACGACAACATTCAGCCAAAACTTTGTTCAAATGACCACATCCCTGAAAAATGACTTATTAATTGTGATAAACAAACAAATATGTATTGTTACGATCGCACCCCACCCCTCATATCAAAGCTACCCCCATATTATGTTCCCCTCATTCCCCACCCCTCTAGATCTGTGGTCAGCGGAGCGCGATCAAAGCTAACAGGCACTCGAGAGCTGGACGAAGATGCGACTTCGCACCTTTGGCCACTGCCAAGATCAAAGCCCTACCGGACTCAGAGAAAACCCCTGAGCCAGGCTCTGATGTCGGAAACTCCCCCCCCCCCTATTCCCTTCCCACGACATTCGGGGCCGAGCAGTCGATCGAGGCAGAAGTTTTAGTTAGTATGCAGTTAGTGTTGTATTAGAGTTTAGAGTCGAGCAGTCACGAGAAGTTTTGAATAAAGGCCAATTATTTTTATATTTTACATTAATAATTTTTACTTATCTGTGTATATGACTGTGTGCTTGGAAATCTAGCAATAATCAATGAATATATTAAAGAACCCGTAATATGTATATCTTCGTACATGAGGTCTAAAAAAATACATAGCTTGATAAATAGACAAAGACAGTCGAAAATCACTTTAAAAGGTTAAAAAAAATAATTAGGTTTTCTAGATTTGCGAGTGTACTTCAAATCGCTTTCTCAAAGAAATACCCAAATGTAGTCCCAAATCATGTTTTCGTTATACTGTACTTGTTGACGATGTTCAAAGTCCAATGTATATTGACATTTCGTGAAACCACCTCGAAAAACCATCAGAAATAACACCATTTTGAAGTCTCTGTTGACCTCACATCCATAGTCGTCATACTACAAGGTACTCAGCAACATCTTTACACTGGTGTAGTCCTCTTTGAGATGCACTTAGTGAGCCTTATGGAGAGTCGGGTAGTTGCTTCCGTTGTGAAGCAGCACAGCTTTGAGACTCCTTGATGTGCTGTCTATGAATAGGGCCATTCACTCAGGTTACATGTGATACATATAGTCTTGAATAGACCTGTCACTTTGTTGGACAATCACAGCCCATCTTGTTGACTGAAGAAGTTGGAAAATGTTTGGATGATGCTTTCTCTGATCAGTGACGCACGCATTCATTCAACAAGTTCCACTGTTTGAGCCTGGATGTCAGAAGCTCAGTATTTGACTCGGTAAGACTAACGTCTCTGATCAGATCTTTAACGTCTTTCATGTTAGGGAAGTATAGCCTCTCCTCAATCGCATCAGTGAAATTGTAATCTGTATCTACAATATCTTCCTCTCTGTCTGACTCGCTGCTGTCTCCTGAAGATGGCTGATCCCTCTTCTGGGGAGTGGAAACAGGTAGCTAGTGCAGTGTGGTACTGGGGCAGTGTGGCACTGTGGCAATGGAATAAGGCCTGTCTGGTTAAACTATATTAGGTGTATTCTTGCCAGTGCGACGTTTGGTAGGATCTAGCATGCAGAAATAGCAGTTGCTTGATAGCGGGATAGCAAACTTCATGGCTCTTTTCTCACCTATGAAAACCTGTAACATAGCAGATATAATCAATTACATAAATTTAAAAGGAGGAAATTCTACACATTAGGCTACATAATACATTATATGGTAATAGCATATTACATATTGAAATATGTCAGAATTTTTTCAATAACAACTCATTAAAATGTGCAAGATCTAAATCATTGAAATTCAGGGTTGTTAGTATCGAAGTATCGGTATCGGCCAATACAGTATCGGCGATACTTTTTTAGTATTGGTTGCTGTATTGCCGATCCTTTTTGTATCAAGTATTGATTTGTGTATCGCCGATACATTTTAAACGAAATATTTTCGATACTCGATACCGATACTTTTCTATTGCCACTATTAGCTATTTGCAGAAAAACAATAACGATTTTAATACCTTTTAAAAAAGCAATCTCTATAAATTCAATCTCTGCTAGTAATCATGGCCATCAACCCTACCAATATTAATACCACCCACCTCCCCACCAAGACAACTTGGATCACAAGGCTGAAGTTGTACAAACCTTAAAGCGTGCCTGCAGTGCACTGAGTGTAGTACCAACTCAACTTACTCGGCAGGGAGGTGCAGCTTCAGTACAGTCAGCAGTACTGATATCTGAATCTACAGATTTTTTTGCTTGTTTTACTGCACGGCGGCAGAACCAGGACGAATTGTTTAATAGTGACAGCTCTGATGAAGTAGACAGATATCTTGAAGATAACCCATCAGAAATGCTGGCATTAGCACCCTACCCAAGCATTGAGAAACTACACCTACAACTGAACACTGGACTTACGGCTAGTGCTGCAGTTGAGCGATTGGTTTCATTGGGCGTGTTTTATGCCATTATTTTCAAGGCTAAGCAATGATTATTTTGAAATGATGATCTTCTTATGTGCTGTGAATGGGTGCATTTGACTTGGTGTTCGGGCAGGATAGCAACTGTCAAAACAGCGAATGTCATAACAGCGACTGTCATAACAGCGACTTCAAACAGACAGGCATGCCTTGTAAGCTTCGAACATCTTACGACATGCTTTCATGGAATACTTTCTGGCTCTTTTCTTTATAAATTGTCCACACACTAGCAAAATTCATCTCCTGGGTGCAAACAACCTTGTGATGCCGTCTAAATCAATAATTGCTGATTAACTACGATTTGTTATTCTCTTACTGAGCAATAACATAAACCGAAATGTTGGTTTGAGTCATCTGTGCTTTTATACTTGTATGACTACATTTGGACAGTCCTAGAAAGTTCTAAAATTTTCTTAAAAGAAAAACTCGAATTTCAAAATATCATTATCCTTATCATAGAAACAAAGTTTTTATGGAACAATACTATTTTCTGTTTGGTTTAGGCCTCAAAGGCATGTAGGCCTATATCTAAGGCACTGTTTGCCGAGTATTGAATGCCAGTCAGTTCATTTAACACTGCGCTGGTCCGCGGGTCACGGAAAACGATGTGGTGGGCCACATATTGTCCGCCCCTGGTCTATGGTGGTGTTATATGAATATTTGGTAGGCTAAAACAGCTTCTTAGTTTTATTTGAAGACATAAATCTAAAACTAAATAAATTATTGCTCGTTAACAAAATAATAATCTAGCTAATGTTATCTTGGAAAAGTTGAAATGATTTTGTAATAAAGATATGAAATTATATATCTATCTATGTTTTGAAACGTCTTCTATATTAAAACATTTTATCAAGGGATGTCACAAACTAGACCTAGTTTTATCACTGATAAACAGTAATGATCTCCACCCCCCCCCCACCTTCCCCCTTGTGACCTTCGACGTCACTTATTACTATTGGCAAACATATCTGCGTGAAAGTAAACCTGCCAGTGCTGGTCGTATGCACCGCCTTGAATTCAACCAACCATGTCTGTAGACATTTGGATGCGATCATTTATTGACTACTTGCTGTCTAACCCTCTGAATATATTCTCTGCAGTAGCCGCTTATGTTCTTCTTTACATTGCAACTCATTATATACTAGTGAGAAGAAAGTTAGGAGAGAATCCACTCAGTAAGGATTACAGACTGACACCGGAGCCGTATGTCCACGATGCCAAAGCCCGTGACGCGATTCTAAAACAAAGTACGTGGGAAATTAATTTAATTTTTAAGATGTTTTTTTTTTTGGTACATTCACTTCTGACACTTCTGGCGTTTCCCCCAGACAGAGGCAGAAATTTCCAAACTTTGCTAGTTATATTTTTAGCACAGTAATTAAATGCAATTTCAGAGAGTCTGCCTCTCGAGTCACTAGCCGCTAGTTTTGCAAGTATCTGTATACATATTTTTCATTTGGATTCTGCGTTAAATCGAAAGCGGAAAACAATAATTCAAAATGGCGTCTTGCCCGCGTCTCGATTCGATATTTCTTTTTGAAAAATCGAATCTACAGTTTTAAATAGTTTCTGTGATTTTTATTATGAAATTTAAAAGTTCCAAATATTAAAAAGTAATAATAACATATAATATCATTCAAATTATTGCAGTTTTTTTTTTTACAACAGATAGCATTTTAACATCGTCAAACGTAAACAATTGAAAATTCTCCGACGATAATACTAGCGAGCGTGTAAGTCGTATGTAATTTCGTAAATAAAGTTTTTTTTTTTTTTTAAAGTCGATATAATATTAAAAAAAAAAGAAATTGTGCAAATTTCTATACAAATTAAGTTCTTAGCCATTATAATATTTTAAAAAAATAAATAAATAGGGCTTTGATTTATTTTAAATTACAAAATAAGATTATATAGGCCTAAAACTAAGTCAGGTGGAAGTGAACGAAAATAATTGAGCAATTTGTTTTTTTAAATAGTATATTAAAATTATCAACGTGATTGTGTGACGTGGTGGCTGAATGGATAAGCAGCTTGTGCTTTTCTTTTTTTTTATGCTGACTATCCAGGTTCGATTCCTCTCAGGGACATTTTTTTATTTATTTATTTTTTATTTTTTTTATACTTCATCCTTTTGGTTGTTTTAATGAAAAGTAACTAATTAGATCTCTTTGACATTTTTTAATTGAAATAATTTATCATTTAGGATGTTGTAAGAAAAAGAAACAACAACTAATTAGATTTTAAACTATTTTATAACTTAAAAAAATATTTTGAAAATATATGTATCAAAGCTGAACACAGAGGCGTACCTAGGGTGGTGGAAGGGGGATCCAAAATCGAAGTCCCCCGGGCCCCAGCTTAAGAAGTTAAGGGGAGTCCCCAAAATTATTTTTTACATTAAATATAAAGTAAATAATCTCATGTCATGGTATCGAATTTCAAAATGCAAAAGAGGCCATGCCCCCGGGCACCCCAAATCCCTAGGTTTGGCATTGGCTTTACAAAAGTCTATCTCTATGCAAAGGCTTTGCAGGGTACAGTTAGTGCATACTTTATTATTACAGCTGCATTTTTTAAAAAAATAGAAATAATACATAAATGAGAAGTCATCAACATGGACTTCGAATGATGTCATGGTCCCCTTAGACTCTAGTCCAATGTGCCCTCTAAATTTCCGAAGTCAATGTTTGGTAAACAATTTTACTTTGCACTAGTGGAGAAAGAAATTTTGTTTTTTTATTGCTTTTTTTTTTGTTGCGCGCTTTATAGCGGTATACTACTCTAGTACATGTTCTTGGTAAAATAAGTACCAAGTACCCCATCTTACCCTCTTACCCTCATTTTCCAAAAATAATAATAATGAAATAATAAGTCAGTAGGTAAACGTTTTACTGAAATCGTCTACCTTGGATATTAGTCACTTATGTCATTTATGCCAGAGGCTAGAGTAGAGACAAACCATTGGTCAATGAAACTCGTGTGCAAGTATGAGAAGTGTATGTAAGATATATTGCAATTGTCGGTCTTTAAACACTTTTGAACATGCTTAGAGCATCAGAACTCACACCTTACGGAAACTTATATTTCAAACAATTAGAACACATATTTTAAACAATAAAAGACATATTTAAAAAAAATATTATTAATTCAAATATTATTTTTATCAGTTGACGGGGTCGAATAATCCGGGGTCGAACTGTCCTGGGGTCGAAATGGAGAGTCGAACTGTCCGGGGTCGAAAAGTCCGGCCATCGTTTGCCTCCACTTTGCAACGGCCCTGGTTTCAGCCCATGACCCCAACAGATCTATCTGGTCGTATGCCGGCTACATAATCTAGCCCCATGACCCCAACAGATCTATCTGGTCGTATGCCGGCTACATAATCTAGCCCCATGACCCCAACAGATCTATCTGGTCGTATGCCGGCTACATAATCTAGCCCCATGACACCAATAGACTTTCTTGCGTCCAATGTGGTTTCCCAACGGCCATTCCAACTATATTGTGATATCAAAATTGCGCTAGGCACATATCCAATAGTTAGCACATCTCTATTTCATATACATTTTAAAAGGCTCTAATAGCAAAGGTCACGCCAACAATGGTGCAAGCGAGTTTGCAGGAATAAATCATGTCAAAGTTCTGCTATTGGTCCGGCCAATTATATAAAAGACAGAATATTAAACATAATTTATTTCCAATGCTCTGCACTTTGAAACTATGTTATTCTAAATTATTTTATTCATCACAGTATTAAATAAAAAAACATAATGGTAAAACAAAATGAAGACTCGAAAATACGTTCAAAATGCATGTGTAGACCCAACTGGTTATATATGCAACCATTATCTATTAAATATTTCAAAACAGACTCTCCATCTGTCCCTGTTAGGTTGAGATGCTTATCTCTTAGATCCTATAAATAAACCCCTATGTGAATGTTTCTGTAGTGCCCTTCTTTCACCCCGAGTGGTGTAGATACTCGACCTGAAAGTCCTGGATTTGATCCTCGGTGAGAACCATGGACATTTTTCCATGTGAAATTTGATTCATTCAAATTCCTCCCGCAAGACCATCCAGCTTTAAATTGGTACCTGACTTAAGTTGGGGAAGTAAAGGCGGCTGGGCGTTGTGCTAACCACACAATCCATTTAAGCGCCCATTAGGTCTAAGGGAAGTTATTTCACCCTCACCATAACAGGCGGTATATTGGCCATGGAGGCGCCACAGGAGACATGGGTGACACTTTCACCATGAATCTGAGACCGAACTCGGGACCCTCAGGCTGTACCACATGAACATCAAGGTTTCAGTTGTCTGTATGCATTTTTACCTATCAATATATACAAAAATTATGATGTAAAATTGACGTGTAAATTTATAAAAAAAAAAAAAGTGGTCATCATGAGATAAATTGACTGACATTTGTTCAATTGATGAATTCATTGAAGATAGTCTAGAACCAAGAAGGATTTGTTTTATGTTGTTTAATTACCGGAAATTCGGTCAGAATATTTGCAGATTTTTTTTAACTGCCTGCAATAATAAGATCTTTATCTATTAGATACAATAAACTACGAATGGAAAGGCTCTTGTAGTGCCTATTTTTCATCTCCACCATATTTAAGAGTGATATGGCCATGGGGGCACCGCAGAGTACATACGTAGGTGACTAGCACAATGGCGACGCTCCCTTTCTCTAATTTTGAACCTTTTTAATCTGGGTGGGCTTGAGGAGACTCAGCAGGACCGAAAATCAAGTCATTTACGGTACACGGTATTTCTGCACATTATTACATATAAAGGTGATCAGGATATAACTGTGTTCATTGAGGATACAAGCCAACTTAGCAATATGCAATCTAGCTCTTATCAGATCGAGAATCAAACTTAAAATTTGAGATGAAACAGTACAGTGATGTGAAGTAAGTAAATGTCGAAAAATATTTTGTTTTAACTTAATAGTCATTGTGCTGTTCTCAATTATCCAATGCCATTCTAATGCAATTTTTTAAAACATAGCTCTTCTTAGTTTTTATGTTTGTTTAAGTTAAAGTTAGGAAAATTGTAAACATCAGAGATCACAAATACACAACCTTTTCACCTGTGACGGGCCGCATTGAAGCCTTTTATTTATCTACGGCTGCCACGCTGATCTCAATGATTTGCTACATTTTTTAAAAGTTTTCAAAGAATTGGTATCAATATTTTTACATCATTGTTAAAACTTACTGCATCTCTCATTACAAAGAAAAACAATAATAATACATGGTAATTTAATAGACAGAAACATTTATGAATGTTTGCATTGAATAAAGGAGAATTACCACGTGATACTAGACATACTCAGATAGCTAATAGAGTGAAATCAGGAAGATTCCGACGAGATCTTCAGATTAGACTTATTCCATCGAGACCTTTAGGCCGCAGGTTGTGCACTGTTGATACAGATGCTCCAAAGTTTTATAAATTATTTTCGTTGAAAAAAGGTAAAAATTCCCAATCACGCCTAAATTAAGCTAAATTTTAGACTATAAATAATTAAAACAAATAAAGAAGTCAGGAATCATGGGAGAATTTAGCGGCGCTCAGTTGGTACCCTGACTTTTAAGGGGCCGAATTTAAACTCTTTTTGCTGTCAGTCTTGTGAATAAGATGTATCTTTATTCTAAGAAAGCTTTTGAATGATACCACTCACATATTTATTTTTCCAGGATTTAAAGCTTCTGAGGTTCCAGAAAAACTTGATGCAGTAATAATAGGAAGTGGAGCTGGAGGTCTAACATCAGCTGTGTTACTGAGTAGAGCTGGTCTGAAGGTTCTTGTATTAGAGCAACATGATCAAGCTGGTGGCTGCTGTCACTCTTTTATTGACAAGGGATTTGAGTTTGACACAGGTAATGCCCATTTTAGGTGGAACATTTTTATTTTCTTTTAACTGACAAGTGTATTTTGATTGCCAGAAGTGGGCACCAATAGGATGATTCATCTGAATAGAAACTTGGAGGGGGGGGGTGTAGTAGGAATTGGACAATTTGTACATTATTTCGTTTTCAAATTCCCTAGCCAGTTTTTGGACTCAAATGTAATTTCTTTTCGATCATTTTACACCTCAAACTTTTGGTCATAGCTCCATCACTAATAATTAAAGATTATAAGAAATTATTGATGAGAACTGCACATACAGGCAGAGTTGAATGACAGAAGGGGCAGAAGTTACAAGTATCAGGCGACGTCATATAGCATACGTTTTAGAAACTTGGCCGTCCAGTCATCCGCACATACAGAAGGTCTCCAAGCCTAAGGGTAACATGAACAATTTATGTTTTAATAGTTTCGGGTTGTGGCAATGACACCCAACTGACTGGTTTGTGTCCTAAAAGGGAAGCGGGGGGGGGCTCAATACGTTGTTGATGTGTTGACTTTCCACAACTGTCTGTATTTATCAAATCAGGTATACCCTACATTGGTGAAATACACGTATGAGTTATCAAATGAGGTATACCCTACATTGGTGAAATACACGTATGAAATATCAAATCAGGTATACTCTACATTTGGTGAAATACACGTATGAGTTATCAAATGAGGTATACCCTACATTGGTGAAATATACGTATGAAATATCAAATCAGGTATACCCCACATTGGTGAAATATACGTATGATTTATCTAAATAGGTATACACAACATTGGTGAAATATACGTATGATATATTTAAATAAGTATACATTACATTGGTGAAATATACATATGATTAATCTAATTAGGTATAGACTACATTGGTGAAATATACGCATGGTTTATCTATATAGGTATACATTACATTGGTGAAATGCAAGATGGAACTGTAGATCGTGTTCTCTTAGATCAGCTGACTTGTGGTCAGTTAAAATGGGCCAAAATGGACGATGAATTTGACCATGTATATATTGTTTTTTACTTCATCAGTAAACAAGACTAGTTACTTGGTCTACATTTCATTTTAAAACGGTCCTTTTATTTAAAGTACACAATTAATTAGAATAAGTAAAGTCTTAAGTCACAGTTTTTGTTTTATGTAACTGAATATTTAGATAATAATTGGCGACTCAGGAAGATCCAGAAAATACAAAATGAAATCAGGAGAAGAGAGATATATTCAGAATCTTATTGATTTGTTTCCTGATGAGAAAGATGCCATCATCAAATATATGGACATGGTCAAGGTTTGTATTATTTTATTCAACAGTTTTATGTTGCTCTGGGCTCTGGTAAATAAAAAACATTTTTGTTTGTTTTTAGAATAAAAAGGTTTCTCAGAATGGTTTATTTATTATATAGCAGCTTTTTGTAAATTGTAATGTAGTTTAGGTTGTAAATTGTAATGTAGTTTAGGTTGTAAATTGTAATGTAGTTTACGTGGTAAATTGTAATGTAGTTTAGGTTGTAAATTGTAATGTAGTTTAGGTTACAAGGTTTCTTTTTACACTAAAGAAATATTAAAAAAAAAACTTATAATATATCAACTTTTATTACGCTGCACTTAAATTGTTTTTAAAAAATCATTTAATCATATAGATATTATATAAATAATCATTAATAATGATATTAGGTCAGCTCAATATATTGCAATGACCCACGCTGTAATTGTATGTTTCGTTTTTTTTTAATCTCAAGGTGAATATTTCCAAATATAATTATTACTAAAAAGTCAGTTTCGTAATTCGATGTTAATTTATGAAGACAATATGATTAAAATCGTGTATTGTCAAGTAGAATGTATATTATTCTACACGTTTGTCAAATTTGGATCTTCTTGCTAAATTAGTAAATGTCCAAAAATGAGTTACGAGATTTGAGACACACACAGCCACACACAGCCACAATATTTGAGACACAACCACAATATTTCAGACACACACAGCCACACACAGCCACAAATTCAGTCACAAGAAGTGAAATAAAAAAAACTTTTACAAAATAGACCACGTAAAAATGTATAAATCTGTAATTATGTCAACAGAAAGTACCCTTTTATTCTATCTATAAATATGTCAAATAAAGTACCCTTTTATTCTATCTATAAATATGTCAACAGAAAGTACCCTTTTATTCTATCTGTAAATATGTCAACAGAAAGTACCCTTTTATTCTATCTATAAATATGTCAACAGAAAGTACCCTTTTATTCTATCTGTAAATATGTCAACAGAAAGTACCCTTTTATTCTATCTGTAATTATGTCAACAGAAAGTACCCTTTTATTCTATCTATAAATATGTCAACAGAAAGTACCCTTTTATTCTATCTGTAATTATGTCAACAGAAAGTACCCTTTTATTCTATCTGTAATTATGTCAACAGAAAGTACCCCTTTATTCTACCTGTAATTATGTCAACAGAAAGTACCCTTTTATTCTACCTGTAAATATGTTAACAGAAACTACCTCTTAACGATTGTGAGAAATGTTAATTGAGCTTATCTCTTTTAAATGTGTTACTTTTTTTTCTTCATTTATTTCATTATATAACTGTATCTATCACAGACAATCTGTGAAGCGCATGATAGGATGAGATTTTTAGAGCATTTTCGAAAAAAAATGCTCTATTGTCCCCGTTTTGTCTGTCTGTCTGTCTGTTAGTCCGTCATCACCCTAGATCTCAACAACCATAGTTCTTGACCCATGATGTATAAATCATTTTGTAGGTCTTGGCCTGCCATGTGTGCAGCAAAAGTTCATTTCGCGATCTGACCTCTGAGGGCCGTAAAAGGGGGCTTATGAAGTACCGTTTTGTACTATATAAGCTATATTAACAAAGGAGCGCCCTAGATCTCAGCAACCATAAGTCCTAGTCCCATGATGTATATATCATTTTCTAGGTCTTGGCCTGCCAAGTGTACATCAAAAGTTCATTTCGCGATCTGACCTCTCAGGGCCAAAATATAAGAGTTTCTTATGTACCGTTTTTGCTTATATTTTAAATATAAATAATAAAAGCTAATCAAAGGGGCGTAATCATTATTTATTTTTGTAATAGTTATTCATATGATTACTTCCCCTAAATTTATCAAAATCCATACGCGTGGAGCAATATTTATGGCTGTAACCCGGAAAAAAATACGGATTTCGTCCGGCGTAACCGTAGCCACTGCGTACACGAAAATGCTCTAAAATGTCCTTTGTCCGAAACGGAAAATACTTAAATTGCTTGTTTATCTCTTAGATTGACTTAGATCCCATAAACCGCTATGAGGCTGTTTTTGTAGTGCAATGGGCATGTAAGCACCGCAGTAGACATTCATGAGTGAATGGGATTCGCCGGGAGTGAATCTCGTGACCCAGGTCGTGTTGCAGCACGAAAATACGGTACTGCCAAAGCGCCACCCATCACATATAAATTTCCTGTTTTATTTATAGATTGATTGTAGCATGTTTCACTGAATCTGGTTTCTGTAATCTGACAAATTTTAAATAATTTG
Source organism: Bulinus truncatus (assembly GCA_021962125.1). NCBI lineage: Eukaryota > Metazoa > Mollusca > Gastropoda > Planorbidae > Bulinus > Bulinus truncatus. The sequence goes on along the minus strand of JAGDYQ010000016.1, from coordinate 2,914,027 downwards.
AAGGATGCAACCTCATCTATGAAGTGGTACTCGATGCTGAAGATTTTACCCCGTTGGTTGGCACGTTTCTTGGTATGGAGCAGATTGTATAAACTTGTGTTGAAGAGTTACAGAAAGGGCTACATTGACATGTCTTTGCAAGATGTTCTTGATGAGTTGACTGAAGACCAGGAGTTGAAGGCTGTCTTATCATATTTATGTGGAAATTATGGTGAATATAATACATTGTGGCTCATAATTATGGTGAATATAATACATTGTGGCTCATAATTATGGTGAATATAATACATTGTGGCTCATAATTATAGTGAATATAATACATTGTGGCTCATAATTATGGTGAATATAATACATTGTGGCTCATAATTATGGTGAATATAACACATTGTAGCTCATAATTTTAATAACCTTCATGTAGAATAATACAAGCAAAATATAGATGCATACTCAATTTGATTAAGAATGATTCCTCAGCGAGGCAAACATATTAAATGTATAGAATTGTAAAGGAGTGAAAAGTTTGTGGTAAATAGTCAGTCAGTGCCAGATACAGCCCAGGTGATGCACCAACACTCCTGCCCCGGGGAATGAATACAAATATTGATCATACAGTAATGGGGTCATAATTTACAGTTTCAACTAAAAAAAAGACGCAGCTTCGCTTAATGATCAAGTGAAATGTAAATTAATTATATTACAGTAAATTAAAAGCTTTTTCATTGATATTTTATTGCTTAAAAAAAACAGAAGTTTTACAAAACAGGTGAAATGTGACAAGAAATAAACTTTTGCGAAAAAATGGGTATAGTTTGTAAAAAAGATTGTCTAATTTGGAGGCGTGTCCGTTTATAAAATAAACAACAGAAAGTTATCCAAACAGATATTACTTTTTTTTTAGAAATTATAATCCCACAAGATACATGTTTATGGTGAGAAGTGGCACATGCGCGTTTAGAAAAGGGACAGCAATAGGTGTAAAATATATCACGATAGGATAAAATGGGCCATCATAGGGTAGAATGGGCCACCATAGAGTGAAATGGGCCACCACAGAGTGAAACGGGTCATCATAGGGTGAACTGGACGGACCACCATATAAAAAAGTCAATTACATAGCTATTGTTCTATGTTTCTTTATTTTAAAATTATTGAAATAAAGTAAATCAAAAATAATAAAAAAAAGTATTTTTAAACATTTAATGTATTTCCCATAGTCTTTTAGTCAAACTGGCAAATTATCTTACATTTAACATAGTTGAATAATCTTCAAAATAATAGACACCTTTGGCTGTAGCTGTGACGTGAATTGTCTTTTCCGAGCAGCTTATATTTAATGTCAGGATCGCAGAAGCAACATTTACAGTTTTGGCCCTAAGAACTTTCCAGATATTTTCTCACTCTTTCTTAAAAATTCCATTTACACATCACTATTCCCATCAAAACCTTTCTTTACTAGACCAAAGTAATACACAATTGACTTTTTAAAACATACTGACTTGTTCACACCATATTCAAAAATACACAAATGACGTGTTCACACCATGCTCACATAATACACACATGACTTGTTCACACCATACTAAAAAATACTCAAATGACTTGTTCACACCATTGTCTTCTTCTTCCTTTGGCTCTAGAGCCCGTTTAGGGCCTTGACCTGCCATACAACTCTTCTCCACTTTTCCCGATCCATGGTCTTCTTCCTCCACTCTCTCACTCCCAAGGCTTTAAGGTCTTTTTCCACTTCCTCCAACCATCTGCTTCTTGGTCTGACTTTAGGCCTTTTTTCATTGGGTATTTCCTTATATATTGCTTTTGGACCTCTGTTGTTTTCCATTCTTTCTATGTTGTTCACACCATGCAGTATTGAGCTCATCAAGAGGGGATAGTGTTACCATCAGATGCTTTTGGTCCTCTGTTGTTTTCCATTCTTTCTATGTTGTTCACACCATGCAGTATTGAGCTCATCAAGAAGGGATAGTGTTACCATCAGATGGAGAATACTGATACTGACCAGTAGTTCTTGGGCTCGTGGTGAGATCATGCCTAGGGTACTTAGTTTTACCTAACTTTGCTGTAAATTTTCGACATAAATATTAAAAATCAACTAATCACACCAAGCAATGCATTTAAAAAAAAACATTACAACTTGCTTTAATGATGATGCAGCTTGCACTCTGCTTTAAGTAGTAAAAAATGTTACCTTAGCCCTCAGGGCAGATGAAGTGTAGAATCTATCTGTAAAGGGATTGTGTGGTAGGCACAGTGCACAGTCGCCATAACTTTCACTGGAAAAATTCCCTTTGTTCTCACCGAGGACAGTCGAGCGCCCTACGCCGCTTGGCCACCTGACCCTAAGTAGTATTCATTGCATACAAGCCTGTGTTATTAGATAACAAAATAGCCAAAGTTTACAGCTCGTTTGAAAAATAAATGCATTCTATCTGCAGGTCTTAGACCCAACAATGTGCCATTTATTTTACATGCAGCAGTGGCAAACCATTATACTAATGGTGCTTTCTATCCCATGGGTGGCTCCTCAGAGATTGCCTTTCACATGATACAGAGCATAGAGAAGGCAGGAGGCAAAGTAATGATGCAGGCCCCTGTGACCTCAATTTTATGTGACAACAATGGCAGGGTCATAGGTCAGTGATCTATTGAACTTTATATTAAACAACGATTCGTTTCTTTAAACCCTATACAGAAAATCAAATGTTTATTCATATTTGAACAGGTGTTCGAGTGGGTAACAATCAATGTGAGATCTATGCAAAGTATATAATTTCTGATGCTGGAGTTATGAATACATTCAAAACATTACTTCCTGAAACTGTTGCAAAATCTTCCAGTAAGAGAATTGTTTAACTATTGAAATACTTTTTATATAGTCGTTGAAATAATAGCTTGAATGAATTATTTATTTTGTATAACTAAATTATTATTTTTAATAAAATAAATTGGGATTTTTTAAACATACATTTCACCTCAATTTATTTGCAGATATTTATCCCATAATCTCTAAAATTGGACCAAGTGTTTCCTCTATTACAACATTTATTGGACTTGAAGGCAGTTCTGTAGATTTACAACTTCCTGCAAGCAATATGTGGCTTTATGACACGTAACTTACAACTTTTTTTAAAAATCTTTATATTTATTTATTTTATAAGTATATTTTTTATTTTGTTGTTTCTTAAACTTTTTCTTAAGATATGCATACATTGCAGAATATGTATGTTGGTTTAATACACAAAATACAGATTGAGCATAATGTGAATCCCCATTTTATAATGTGAAAATCTGTTATTCAATGCTGCATGATTTACATACACTAAGACAATGAGGTGACGAAGTCACTGATAACGGACATTAATAAAAAAAAGTGAATTAAATTGCTGGACAATGGTGTATAATAAATTTTCCTAAGAATGAGAATAATTGCCACAGACCCAGTAGATCGAGTTATCCAACATTGTTATTTGTTATTGATCATTCGATTGTTTTTAACAGAATTTTATTTAATTGACAGAGTTGATCCACAAATTCTTTTTTTCTATATATCTGGAAGTGTAAAAAAGCAGAGGCGGATATAAGGACGGACCACCGTTATGAACTTTATTATTACCATTACAGCAGCTAATTTCTTCCAATGTCAAACACGACTTTATCCAGTTACAGGCACGGTGCTATTTTTGGCGGCCTAAGGGTAAGGCAACGGACAAGGCCCCTATACCGAAGGAAAGGAGGGTGAGGGGGCAAACAATGGAGGATTTTTTTGTAACCTAACTGTAACAAAACCAGATGTCTATCCCGCAACCTTACACTTCTCAGAAAATGTTCAAATGATTCATTCATTATGTCATCCAATAATACAGAGATGACATGATTGGTGCTATGGACAACTATCTCAGTCTGAAGCCAGAAGATATTGAACATATGAAAATACCATTTGCGTTTATTTCATTTCCTTCTGCCAAAGACCCTGAATGGGACAAAAAGTATCCAGGTCAGAATAACAAAATTATACCCACAAAATGTAAATAAAACTAAATATGAACGGAATTGTATTTTTAGTGTTATTGTCATAGTTCAATTAAATTTCATTGCAGAACTGTTTAAGCTATAATCGTATTTATTTTAAAAAAAAAAACATAACAACATATTTTTTTTACATATCAGAGAAAAGCAGATTTCTGCCCCTACGAAAAATTTACAATTTAATGTATTTTTTAATGAAATAAAAACATTTCAAAAGTGTTTTCCCAAACATAAATTCACTCAGAAGTCAACAGTGTTATTAACTATGAAAATCCTTTCAGAAGATCAAAGGGACCGAAAAATTTCTTGCTAGCAATTTTAATAATAGGTAAAGAAAGCATTTGAAACCAGATCAAGATCTTTGCATTAACATATGAATGAACCATTTATTTGGTTTTAACTTGTTTTAAAAAAAAAAATTATATCTGTGGAGAACAGGGTTCTCACACATTGTTTACAATGTAGGTCCAGAAGACAGGATAATATATTAAGTAAATACTTGGGGGTGGGGGTTAAATCAAGGAGTTAAATCTTTATAATTTCTAGTGACTCAGGTTAGGGACTTAACATATGATACTTTAGCCTTTGTTTCGAGAGTAGAGAGAGCGCGTGCACGCAGGGCCGGCCATAACGATTGCGTAGCCCTATGCGAAACGGATCGCGCGGGGCATAGTCTGGGTAGGGATAAGGATAATAAGTGAAAATTAAGATTTTGTTTTGGAAAATACATTCTTCTTTGTATTTTATTCATTTATTCATTCATTATTGCCAAATTGTTCAATCTTTGTGAATCGTTGACCTCAAGTAATTCTTGATTAGTTTGAGGAGCGAGAATCTTCTTTCACCAGATGCCGAATATTCTGAATGCAACTAAGTAGTTGCTGAAAGCAATGTGTCTTTCATTAATGGACAGATAAGCCAAATTTATTCCGGTGTTTTGGCAGTATTTGGTAGAATATGCCTTAAAGATTCCATTTCATCTGCTAATTCTCGCCCACATGTATCTGCTGACTAATCTGTTGATGACGTCAATGCTTGCTCGAGGCTCGCTGTAAACTTTCGTATGTCATCACGCTGAAGGCTCTTGAAGCTACAAGAAACCCAAATTGATTGTGATTTGATTTCAATCGTTAAATCTCGGCTGCAAGGATTGAATTGCAGTGTCCACAATTCTGTTGAAGCAATATATCCTGTAGTCATCTTCAGCATTTCCAGGTGTGAAGTTTTCCACTGATTTATCATACTGCCTTTTCCTTTGACGTTTGGCTGGAAAGATTGCAACAACTTCCATGTCTTTAGCCAATTCCTTTACTAGAAGTATCTGAACAAACCCATCAACTCTCAGTTTCCTTAGCCAATTTATCAAGTTGTACGAATCCATTACAGTGCTCAAATCTACTTTTTCACCTTGCAGTTCTATACTCACAAAATTAACTTGGAAGAGCACGTCGTACCATAACACAAGTGAAACTAAGAATTTGTTCTGCTTCAATGTTTCATGCAGTGTTTCTGATTCACTTTTAATTATGGCATCGGTAGTCTCTTCAGCTAATTCATCGAGTGCGTCACACATTTCAGACAATTGATAAACCAGTGCTTAGACATCCCCACCTTGTTTCACACAGGGGGTTTACGGACAGATTGGAAACATGCTTTCTGAATAATGACCATCTCTTTGCAAAGATAGTGTACGCGCGTCTTATAGTTCCAAAAAAGGTTAAAGCGTCAGGGCATGTTTTGACAATGTCTGCTACCACCAGATTGTAATTATGACACACACTTAGTTATGACATGCACAGTCGCACAAGGAGTAACTAATGCTTTGCTGTTAATTTTTAAAAGCCGTTTTTGAACTCCAGAATGGACGCCTCTCATGTTTGCACCATTATCATAACCTTGTCCACGAATATTTTCAACATTTAATTCAAGCTTGTCCTACTCAATCACTAGTCTTGTCCAGTAGTAATTTGTACAGGAAGAAACTTAATAAAACGTTCATGTACATCTGCTCTTTGTGACTTATGTCTAGAGTACAATCCAATATCAGTGAAAAATACTTTGCATTCTTGATGTCTCGAAGGATAGCATTCACAACAGTATCAGCTACTACAGTAATGAGTTCGTTTTGAATCTTCTTTCCAAGTTAACGATCATGAATTTCTGCATTGTTAACACGTCGTAGATGTTCCCCCATTACTGGATCAAACTTTTTGCGAGTAATTCTACTAGACCCAGGAAATTCCCATTACCTGGCTCTTCAACTCTTTCAATGGTCCCTCTGAAAGCTAAATTGCGCTCCCACTAAAAAATGTACAATTTCGACTAGTCTTTGAAAAACGTGATTCCAACATTTAGAGATAAAGCACCCGAGCAGCTAATTTTTTTTCAATTTTATTTACTTGTCGTAATAACTTGAAACAACGACGTAATAGATTTTAAAAACACTTAAAAACAGAAAAATAGAATAAACACGCTGAACTATACATGATTATAAGTTACAATGTTTTAATTAAATTTAATAGTTTACACATAGAGTTAACGACTGCCTATGAAAGTGCGGGGCCCACTGCGGCCGCATAGGTTACAATAGCCTATGGCCGGCCTGCGTACACGTCAACTAACATTCGTACAAACAGATAAATCACCGAAGTTAACTGAAGGTGGCAAAGGGCGCTATCCTTTTAATGGGTTTTTTTTTTACTAGTCAATCCAACAAGTGGGTGCCCTCAGCCTGATGAGAAAGTTTAAGAAACGGGGCGTGGGAGGGCGTACAGAGAGATTGGGGACAGGTAGATTTGCATATAGAGCGGAGAATGATCACAAGTAGATTATAAGTGGATAGTGAAGTTATTGTACTGAGTGAAATTGATGTTGGGCTATATTGGATGTTATGTAATTTGTTTTGTAATAAATATTGCCATATACCCGGCAACCCAAGTGCTTCTGTGATCAAAACTACTGTACGGAGTTTGATGGAGATATATCTATAATAGAACAAATGGCTACAAAGTGAAAGAATCCTGGCCAGACAATATACTAAATACACAGTAGAATTGGCACTTCAACAAACACATAACGCTACCTAATTTTTTTTTATTTCTTACTCTATATCAAATATATTTGTCTTTGACAGGTAAGAGTTCTGCCATTATAATTACCTTGGCTAAATGGGAATGGTTTTCACAATGGAAGGATGAAAAAGTTCGACACCGCGGAGATTATTATGATGGTATCAAAGATGTTCTTGGTAGACAAATGTGGCAGCAATGTCTAAATTTGTTTCCTCAATTGGACGGCAAGGTAAATCATCAAAATCACTGTTAATAAATCGCTGTTGATAAATCACAGCTGATAATCACTGCTAATAAATCACTGTTGATAAATCACAGCTGACAAATCACTGTTGATAGATCATTTTTATATCATTCATTAAAAAACGTTCTATATAATTACTAAATTGCATAATTTTATTTTATTCACATTTCCTGGACATGTATTTACAGAAAGTTTACATGGAGGTAGGTACCCCAGTTAGCAATCAGTACTACCTGGCATGTCCAGAAGGTGAAATGTATGGGCTGCATCAGGGTAAAGAACGTTTCTCAGCAGAAGTGGCCAGTATTCTGAGAAATGATACAGATATACCAGGGCTGTATTTAACTGGTATGTGTGTTTGTAAACTATCTGGAGCTTTGTAAGATGGATGAGGCGTTTGTATGAGATGGATGAGGCGTTAGTATGAGTATTAATAATAAGTTATAAAAGTACTACTAATTAGGTATAATAGTATCACTAATTAGGTCGGTAGAATAAATTTTTTATAGGAAGGCATTATAAAGCAATGGTTCCTAACATAGGGTTCGGCAATAGTGAATTTTGAAAAAGAAAAAAAAAACAGTTTTCCCAAAATATTTTTTTTACTTAAAATTTCCTAATTATGAAAAATAACTTCTTAAAATTTAGATTCAATTTGATTTTTGACATGTTGGCTTTTATTCAGCACCTCATTTTAGTATTATCTATTAATATCCTCCATATGATTTTTTTTTAAAGAATTAAAACATTTTTCTTGTACTATGCAGGACAAGATTCGTTAACTTGTGGGTTTACATCATCTGCTCTATCTGGACTGTTTTGTGCTGCTCAAATTTTAAACAGATTTTTATACGGCGAACTTCTGAAACTTAGAGAAATTCTTAAAAATAACTGACGATTGAACTAGATTGAATGTATTCAGAAACCAATTAATACCGGGACTCAGTTGTTCTTGGACAATTTTTTTTGTGTACAACAGATTCCTGATTTTTACAATTTTGTTTTACGAAATTGAAAAATATTTAATATTAAATGATCTTTTTTTATAAAAGAACTTGTAAACATTTCATAAAATGTATAATATTGTATAGCCTAATGTTTTATTTTCTGATGAAGTAAATCTTTATCTACTTACAACATGCTAAAGGATAAATTATTTCAATAAAAAAAAGTTTTGAAAAATTGCCAAAGAGATCTAATTAGTTGTTGTTACTTTTCATTAAAACAACCAAAAGATAAATTATAAAAAATAAATAAAAAACAAAACATAATGACCGTGCAAGGAATCGAATCCAGGTAACATAGAAAGTAAATAGCTTAACCATTCAGCTATTATATAAAATATCGCTGGATTATCTTGCACTTGACTTTGAAAGCCTTACACATATAATCTTATTTTGTAATCTAATAATTCACTTTTAACCAATCCTGAATATGTAAAGCTGATGACAGATTCAATGTCAACCACTTTAAATGACATTGGTCCAGATATAAGCAATATTTGTGAGTTATAGATACTGTTGAAAAAGTCCATAAAAACGCAATTATTATCTACATTTCTATAAAAGCAAAGAATAGAAAGAGAAAACAACTTGAAAATATTCTTGATAGTTCCAAATAAGACGCTGGAGAACAAAAAAATATCATCCGTCAATTAGATCAACTTTTAGAGTTCAGATATTAAGGAGCACAACTACAGTGTCGGATAAAAAACTTAACGGAAGTTCCTTTCTTTATATAGAACAAAACCTTCAAAATATTATAATGATTCGTAAAATTATTGACCCATAAAACAATTGAATTGTGATACTGATATGTAATTAAGACTAATAGTATAATAAAGTGAATTTAGTGATGATAACTTGAGCTTGACTAGACTGGGGTACAAATACATCTGAAAAGTTTGATGGTCACTCCTTTACAAGATCTTATTTGCAATAAACTTTCACTATTTATCTTTCAACTGTGTAATTTTGAGTTCATTTGCTTTTTTTGTTTATGAATTTTTAGAGCATTTTCGAAAAAAAAATGCTCTATTGTCCCCGTTTTGTCTGTCCGTCCGTCTGTCCGTGTACACCCTAGATCTCAACAACCAGAAGTCCTAGACCCATGATGTATATATCATTTTGTAGGTCTTGGCCTACCAAGAAATGTCTTTTTTCCATTTAGCGATCTGACCTATCAGGGCCGTAAAAGGGGCCTTATTACCGTTTTTTACTATATAAGCTATATTAATAAAGGAGCGCTATATCTCAGCAACTATAAGTCCTAGACCCATGATGTATATATCATTTTGTAGGTCTTGGCCTGCCATGTGTACATCAAAAGTTCATTTCGCGACAGGGCCTCTGAGGGCCGGGCTTCAGGGCTACCAAAGGGGATTATATATTATATATACACCTTGTACGTTCAATAACCCATTCATTTGGTGCGAAATACTGCAGCACGTAGTTTCACCAAGATTTATTAAGAAACTCATCAAATGAAATAGTAAGCTTGTGTTCTGAGTTTAATTGAAAGTATCAGAGCTATGCAACAATTTGACGGAGTTTTCGGACGATTAAATGACTATAATTTCGAATGTTTTCAATTATGAGTCCTATTTCAGTAACCACAAACCACTTGTAGTTAGATTTAAGAGAAAATAATTTTGTTTTCAAATATTAGAAAACGTCTTTTTAATATATTTTTTCAGATATATGCATTACACAATTGAATTTATAAACATTTACAAAATTTACAAATATTTACTGAAAGATAGCATACGTACTGATGCATAACACGAAAATGCTCTAACACGTCCTGTGTCCAGAATGGAACAGGCTTAATTGCTTGTTTCTAATGTGTGTAGTAGTTAAATGTGCGGAGTTATGCCACTTTGTTTAGTGATATGGGAGCTATGCCACTTTGTTTAGTGATAGGGGAGTTATGCCACTTTGTTTAGTGATATGGGAGTTATGCCACTTTGTTTAGTGATAGGGGAGTTATGCCACTTTGTTTAGTGATATGGGAGTTATGCCACTTTGTTTAGTGATATGGGAGTTATGAGCTGATAACTGCTTAGTGGGGAAAGGGTTAAGATGTTTTTTGGCATTTATAATGCCTAATGGTATATATTGTAAATGCTACTATCTCTTTGTCTTGCCTGTAACACATTTGTTTTCTTACCATCAAATCTAATAGTGTTTGATAAAATCATTTTCCTGGGCGACCTGGTTGTATGCTGTATCCAGCTGAATACATGCTGAGGGCCCAACTTCTGTTGGGTCCAGACACATACCTTAGTTTTCAATGGTTGACAGAATCTATGATAAGTGTACAACCTTTTCATCACTGATGGCCACACTGAATGTTAAATTCTGGTTACGAAAGCAACCAGATTGATTTAACGCTGTGGTTACGGGACCAAGGACCGGGACTCCGTATTTTTTTCCCGGGGTTAGTGTTATTAGTGTATGTATTGTGATATTGGTTTAATACATCAAATACTACTATTGTTATTGACCTTGTGCTATATATCATTTTAAAGTCATCTATTTCTATAGAAGATATCACACTGTTACGACCCTCACGGTGCGCACCGTACAGTCTACAGAGTGAACGCGATGACGCAGTAGAAGAAGTGACGTAGGAACCGACAGAAAAGAGTGGCGATGTTATTGTTGTTGGCTATGTCTAAAATAGAAGAAATACTATTGTAATCCACGCCTGTGTGTTATGTTTAATTTATAAACATAATTAAGAGTTGTAACAATACAATAGACATTTCGTCAAAAAAAAAATTACTCACTTTCATATTTTAAGCAACGGATGTTCGCAAAGTCTTAACGGATCTTTCAAATCCACCGTTGCCAGGTCCAACGCATACACAATACGTATATTGCTATACACAATCCTCTATAAGCAAGTGGATTAAAGTACCAGGAAAGAGAAGAGATTCTTTTATGAGACACTAGCAGCAGAAGACAAACCAATTAAACAAAGAAAAGGTCATCGTAGGCCCTAGGCACTTTCAAAGTCGCAGGCCCTCCCAGATTTCATTTTTTAATATTTTTCAAGAATGCACTTGTTTTCACTTTATGTTCTGGCTTTCGTAGGCCCGAGAAAAGTCCGTAGGCCCTAGGCACAGTGCCTACTGTACCTATAGGATAAAGCGGCCCTGCCTCTAACCAAAGAACCAGACCAAAGGAAAAGATGGGGTGAATACTTTAAGAAACTCCTTAACAGACCTCCACCAACAGCTAAAGCAGATATACCAGCAGTCAGAAGTGAAGTAAACAAACTCCCCCCCCCCCTCATACCCACCGAATAAACAAGAAATTTACAAAAAATTAAAACTACTAGAAGACAGGAAAGCAGCCGGACCTGTTGGTATTTCACCAGAAGCCCTCAAAGCAGACACAGTAACAACAACTGAAATGTTGATACCACTTATAAGAAAATATGGAATGAAGGGAAAGTACCCAATGACTGGAAGAAAGGTCACTTTGTTAAAATTCCCAAGAAAGGAGACCTGGTGCTCTGCAAGAACTAGAGAGGCATAATGATGCTATCTGTGCCAAGGGAAATACTAACTCGCATCATTCTAGAGAGGATGAGGGATGCCATCGATAAACAACTCAGACCAGAACAAGCCGGCTTCCGAAAGAATAGGCACTGTACTGACCTAATTGCTACACTAAGAATCATCATTGAACAATCCCTGGAGTGGCAATCCACCTTATACCTAAATTTCATTGACTTCCTCCAAGCTTTTGACGGAGACATCATTTGGCAATTCGTACAACACTATGGTGTTCCAAAGACCTACATACATCTTATCCAGCAAATATATGAAAGTGCCGCCTGCCAAGTGTTACATAAGGCAAACTGTCAGACGAATTTGAAGTTAAAACCGGAGTACGCCCGTAAATTACGTCATCAACGTCTGCAGTAAATAAGAGTTCTCATTCATTCTGTTTACTGACGTCATCAAAGTTTGCTAGACGTATCCCGAAAAAAAAATACGTAGTACGCTTAGACGTAAATGGAGCCAGTGCGTAAGTTTTTAACTAATTTTTTATTTTTACCACAGACCATGGCATAAACTATAATGAAATGTGTAATCATATTAAAAAAAAATTACTGTGCATAATGCTTGCAATAGATTTAACATTTATTAATTAGGCTCTTGTAAAAAAACGGCTTATATGCTCATTCAATGTCAATGACGTTGCAAAAAAAGCATTATTTATATACATACAATGCTTAACGATTTGTACTATAACAATATTCTTAATTTAAATTCTCATTTAAGTATGAACATATTTTAGGAGTAGAAAAATTGTATTTAAAAACACACAAAAAATGTGTAATTTTTCAACTGTGTAGGCTAATAAATATATAAATTAAATCTAGTAGGATTAGGGAAAGTCAAAACATTTTCTGGTTATTATTAAAAGACAATGTTGGTAATAAGAGCGAATTCATTTCCTGAAAAATGAATGCTAACTCCTATCTGTTATTTTTTATCAGCTTCTTGCACAATTTCATGCACACTTAGGATTTTTTTTCTTGGCACCATGGTAAATTATGGATAAATGTATCTAACCTTTTTTTAATCTGTACTAATAAGCATAAAACCTTCCCAAAGCCCTCTCACTGTGCATTTTATACAGTGGCTGTGAAGTTGCTTTAAACATAAGATCTGGTGAGGTGTTTGACCTTACTAAAACTATTAAGCTTTCCAGGATGCGCTTCATGACTGGTATCTGAAAAAAAAGGTTTCTTATTATCCACAACAAATTTTAAAACAAAATATAATTATTTACAATATAATTATTTACAGCCTCTGACAAAACATGTCTAAATGTTTTCTTTTACTTTAATTTTTTTAAAACAGTCATCCATGGACCAGTCAATAAGTCATAAGCTTTCCAAACAATCCTGTCCATGTGTTAAAACTAAACTAAAGATATATTATTTAAACAAAAAAAAATAAAACATATTTAAAACTAAAAAAAAACAACTAATATAAAGTATTTAACTTACTCAACTGCCTGATGATAGCAGGCTCCATTAAATTCGGTATTAAATCATGTAAGAGTGATAGCGGAAATGGCTGTCCTTGCCAAAAGACAAGCTGCAGATTTTAGTAGCTTCCATAGTGTGTTCAGTTAAAGAAGTCAATTTCTCAGCGAGATGCCATATTTCTTCTTTATCCTTTTTAGAGCATTTTCTAAAAAAAATGCTCTATTGTCCCCGTTTTGTCTGTCTGTCTGTCTGTTCGTCATCACCCTAGATCTCAACAACCATAAGTCCTAGACCCATGATGTATATATCATTTTGTAGGTCTTGGCCTGCCAAGAAATGACTTTTTTTCATTTCGTGATCTGACCTCTCAGGGCCGTAAAAGGGGCCTTAGTACTGTTTTTTACTATATAAGCTATATTAATAAAGGAGCGCTATATCTCAGCAACTATAAGTCCTAGACCCATGATGTATATATATCATTTTGTAGGTCTTGGCCTGCCATGTGTACATCAAAAGTTCATTTCGCGACAGGACCTCTGAGGGCCGGGCTTCAGGGCTTCTAAGTGGCTTATATATTATATATACATCTTGTACGTTCAATAACCCGTTCATTTGGTGCGAAATACTGCAGCACGTAGTTTCACCAAGATTTATTAAGAAACTCATCAAATGAAATAGTAAGCTTGTGTTCTGAGTTTAATTGAAAGTATCAGAGCTATGCAACAATTGACGGAGTTTTCGGACGATTAAATGACAATAATTTCGAATGTTTTCAATTATAAGTCCTATTTCAGTAACCACAAACCACTTGTAGTTAGATTTAAGAGACAATAATTTTTTTTCAAATATAAAGAAATGTCTTTATAATTTATTTTTTACAGATATATGCATTACACAATTGAATTTATAAACAATTCCAAAATTTACAAATGTTTACTGAAAGATAGCATACGTACTGATACATAACATGAAAATGCGCTAACACGTCCTGTGTCCAGAATGGAACAGGCTTAATTGCTTGTTTTTTTTATCTCAGCTAACTGTTTCAGCTGCTTTGTATTTTAAGATGCAACTCCCTTTAAGAGATATTTTTTTTTTCTTTCTGCAACTTCATTATTATCTCTTCCTTTCTCTTCAACTTCTAATTTATTTTTTTCATCAAGTTTATCTCTTTAGACTTTCACATTTATCCTCTTTGCCCTCAGGTTAAGTTTCACCTGTTCTAAGCACCGCCTTGTAATTTAATTTTTAATTTCAACAAATGAAGTTTGAAATGGCTTGCTGCATTTCAAAGAAGCAAGGCCACAACTTGAGATGGCTAGAGCAGTGTGTTTTCAGTATGGGCTATTTTGATATTGCAGACATCATCATTTTCGTGTTGTCATTAATGTTTTAATGCAGGAATGCTAAATCCCTACTGCAAAATTAGCAGTAATGTTTTTATAGTGACTACTACAACTATTAAGACACATACATTTTATCAGTTTTTATGATGCTTCTACAACCTTTTTTTTTCTTAGGAAAAATAATTAGTGTCCATTTCTCAGGGGGATGTATAGCTTAAATATATCCTAAATAAGCATTTAAATATCAGGCAAAAATGGCTCTGATAGAGCCATTTTTTTAAATAATAATATTGCTGTCAAACCTTGGTTTATGAGCACAATGATGCCTGTAATCCAAAGCACTAGTATTTGAAATCAGACCATAAGCTATTAAAAAATAAATAAAAAATATTCAAAGCTATTTTTATTAAAATTGAATATAAAGATATGCAATCAAATCATTGTACGGGACATCTTTAGCTGTTAGGTTCCATTTTAAGACAAAAATGAAAAAAGTAAGGAAACAAACAAATAGCAGTGATTACATTACTAATATGTTTAGCTCTTTAAATTATATTTTACAATATTTAGAACCAAAATGCCTCAAACAAAAACATCATTAATTAACATGATCAAAAGTGCTAAAAATATGGACCCGCATGAAATGTATACAATTAAAGCACAACTTATTTCAATTACGAAAACTAACTCATGCTAACTATTCAAAGTAAATCAGGCTGTTTTTTGTACTGTTTTACTGATTCATAATAAACTATTTTTAGAACATTTTATTTAGCTGATGATTTTGGACAATTATTCTTAATTGCTTTTAAAAACCAATGTTCAGTGTAATTATCAGGCTACACGCATCGCGTGCGACGCTGATGGGGCAGCACCACACGAACCGCGGTCACTGAGAGCCGCTCAGAGAGACGGCGCATGGTACTAAGCCAACACAGAATACCGGGCTATCCTGCACTGACTAACGACACAGCCTCGATCCCAGACCGTGCAGTGGCCACACGCCTCATGGAAGGCACGTCGAGTGTCGGCGGGAACCGACACCCAAATTTGCTAGGTTCTACCACACTGACCTTGCCACCGAGCACAAAGGCTTAAAGACCCCCAGCCAGCCATCAGCATGGCAGGTTAAATCCATTTGCTCTTTTCCACTCGGGATTGACGGACTCTCGACTATGGCGTCCCTGCCTCAACCAAGACGGACATCTTGGCCCAACCGGCAGCTACACCGGCCAGGGACAGGAGACCCTCCTCGCCCCCTCCTAGAGAGGGGGATGCTACCGTAACTCCTCCACCACGATACGGTGCCTACGTGTGGAAGCCTCACTCTTAGTTCACTGTCCCCGCGTAATGGGGACAGCTGTCCAGCGGTGCCTGTGGGTGGAAGCCCCACTCTTAGTTCACTGCCCCCACGTAATGGGGACAGCTGTCCAGCGGTGCCTGTGGGTGGAAGCCCCACTCTTAGTTCACTGCCCCCGCGTAATGGGGACAGCTATCCAGCGGTGCCTGTGGGTGGAAGCCCCACTCTTAGTTCACTGCCCCCACGTAATGGGGACAGCTGTCCAGCGGTGCCTGTGGGTGGAAGCCCCACTCCTAGTTCACTGCCCCCGCGTAATGGGGTCAGCTATCCAGCGGTGCCTATGGGTGGCGGTGGGGCGATCAGTAGCTACTTTAGTGTCTGGACCTTGCCCCCAAGGTTTTCATCATCAACAAATAAGCCTTTGTCAACCCTGTCCGGGAAGGCGAGCCCGCTCGGCCAGGGCTATTGCAAAGAGCCACAGACCCCAGCCTCGCTAGCTCACCCGCCTAAGAGAGTCATAGTTACTCCCGGAATATAAATATTTCTAAAAGAAACTAATTAGGGCAATTATCAATTATAGAATGTAACTGCACCAATACGTTAATATATAGACCTGTGGCAATATTTACTCGCCAAATATGTAACGGTGTTTATGTTTAGATATGTAACTAGGTATTTACATTACTGCTAGGCTTATGTTACTTTATAACAGCTACAGTCCACAATATATATATATATATATATATATATATATATATATATATATATATATATATATACATGGGCGTCGCTAGGAATAATTTTTCCAGGGGGGGGGGGCAAAAATTTTTCCATGGGGGGGGGGGCAAAAAAACCACGTTTTTTATTTTAACTGACAATGCCATGCATGTTTATTTCTCAATTAAATCCAAGTTAAGTATAACATTAATTATTTAGTTTGACATAAATAAATGTATTTGAAAATTCACACATTTTGACTACAAGCACAAGCATGTTCCGATTTTATTTATTTTTTTGTTTAATTTGTGTAGCTTGATTTGTCCTTCGAAAATGTTTTTGGCATGCAGGTTTTTTTTTATAATCTGGAAACTCTTGTTAGTTTATAATCGTCTGCCACTGAGTGAATTTTTAAATGTATGCTAAATTAATATGAAAAGATGGATATCGGAAAATAAATGTACATGCTCAATAAAACGAAAAGTAGAGCAATCGCGGGATTCCGAAAAGCCGTTATTAGAAGATTTTAGGGCGTTTGCAGTATCTGATTTATCACTTGCATTGAGGACAACAGTATAAGTTCAACAGCCAGACACAACTGAAGAAACTATTTCTAATTTGATTGTCGCTGTCACTTCTTCATCATTTAGAAGACAAATTCTAGAAAATTGCAACAAACTGGGTCCCTCCATTTCTACAATCATTTTTTTTTTTTTTGCGGCATGGATGATTTGGCACTTCGTGGAAAAGAATCACATTCTGGTATTTTTTTACGACATGTTAGAGATTCGTGTTGAATATGGAGATGAAGTTCTTGGTAATCATTTGTCAATTAGTTCTTGTAGTGATAAGTATATCTCGGCAACCAGTGCCGTCAAGAGAGGGGGGCAGAGGGCAAATGTCCAGGGGCCCGGCGAGTTTTAGGGGCCCGGACTGAGCTTGCCAATCAACTTTTGAAAATATTATTATCAGCACGAGTGGCCCGTGACAGCCCTGCCCAGGGGCCCGAAATTTGTCGGTGGGCCTGTCGGAAACTACACAAAACACTATGATCGAAATGTGTGGGTCTCTCTTGCTTGAAGACACTGTTCGTAAAGCAAATAATTCAGCTGCAATTTCTATACTTGCCGACGAGACAATATAATTTCAGGCATTGAGCAGATGTCACTTGGTTGTTAGATTTGTCAAAGAACACCATAATTACAAATTCATTAGAATTTGGATTAGATACAGTCCCGTAGCGTGAAAATTCTACAGCAGGGGCCAGTCATTCTACAACAGGGGCCAAGCTATAGCGGGGGGAGGGGGGGCAGGCAATAAATTTTACTAAGTAGAGCAAACAAGCAAAGGGGCCAGACAAAACGCAGTGAGGGCCAGGCTCCCCTGCCCCCCCCCCCTCACGCTACGGGCCTGATTAGATATGACAAATTTTGTTGGTCAAGGATAAGACGGATGTTCTACAATGGCAAGTAAAGAAGGTGCAGTCCAAGCAATAATTCGAAAAAAAAAAAGAGCCAAAAGCAGCAATTGTAGATAGCAGTTCTCATAAATTAAATCTTGTCGTGAACGATTTAAATAATGTGAATGTTGTACAAAACACAATAGGAAAAATTAAGTCAATTATAGTTTTTTTCTGAGAAATTATTCAGCGAAGAAAACTAACTCCAAATGTTCCTTTGCTATGAGAAACTAGATGGACACATAAATATAAAAGGTAGCGAATTTTGGCTGAAAATGTGACAGAAATTGTTAAACAACTGGAATATTTAGAAATATCTGGATAAAGCAAGCAAGTTGCACATTAGTTACTTTCTGCTGTTAGAGGTTAGGTTTGGGCTACATTTGTTGTTTGTTTAGTTATTATACTTTAATGTAATAAACTTTCAGGAAGTGTAGTTCAGTTTTATTGTAACAACTTTATGACATTTTTTTAAAATGTAAGGGGGGGGGGGCAAATGAGGGAGAGAGAAAGGGAGGGAAGGAAAGAGAAAGGAAGGGAGGGAGAGAGGGGGGTAGGGAGGGAGAGAGAGGGTGGGAGAGAGAGTTAAAGAGGGGGAAGGAAGGGAGAGAGAGGGAATGAATGAGGGAGGGGAGAGAGGAGGGAGGGAGAGAGGGGGTGATGGGAGAGGGAGGGAGGGAGAAAGGGGGTAGGGAGGGAGGGAGAGGATGGGAGAAATGGGAGGGAGTGAGAGATAGAGAGTGAGGGGGCAGGGAGGGAGAGAGAGGGAAGGAGGAAGGGGGAGAGAGGAAGGGAGGGGAGGGACAGGGGGAGAGAGAAATTCATTTATTGGATTATGTTTGAGTATTATATCTTCTCACCGGTGATTGCAGGGTGTTTTGTAAAACTAGGCAGTTTTCATTATGTTATAAGCTACCTAGTGAAGTTATACATCATTGAATTCAGAAATGAATAAGCTATTTAATGATATTAAAAAAATTATATAATAGACATTTTTTAATTTTGTAAAATTATAGTGTAAATGATTTTTTTTATTATTTTTTTTTTAACTAAAAATACAAATACATCACAAACAGTAAGAATAAAGAAAAAAGTATGAAGAATTTACACAAAATCTTTATTATTTACATAAACATAATTATTCATTTGTACAACGCATAAATGAATTTTGACTTAAAATTATGATAATTGTTTTTTTTTTATTCAACTTTAAATGATACTATAGAAATTGGGCAAAAAAAAAAAATAAGCCCTGCAATGATGCCTCTAGAGTGAAAAAAGACATATAATTTTCACACAATAAGTACAATGTTAGACAAGACAAAATGGATCATTAAAATGTCTATATTATTATTATTATTATTATTATTATTATTATAAGTGACAGGAAACACATTTAAATGAATTGGAGATATTTACTTTAAATGTTATTTATGATAAAGTAAAAGACAATTTCTGTCATCTTGAAAACATAAGAAAGTATCACATGCAGAACATTTAGTTCTTGTTTTTCTTTCAAGTTTATAAAGTGAATACCATAATTTACAGTTTTTTCTTTCCTTTGAAGGAACCATCACAGGTAAAATAGGATGATTAGTTTTTATTTTATATGCTGTCGCTGTCGGAACCTCTTCAAAGTCTTTCCCAACTGTCTAATTAACTCTATTGTGTAATCTAACTGACTATGTCTTGCTTGCCTATTTAATTCAATAATATCTGGATTTTGTTTCCTCCAAAAAGAAGATAACTATTTACCCTAGCAATATCAACAAAATGAAAAAAAAAATAAAGTTTTCCACCATTTATATGCTTTTCTAAGCATATTATATTTATTTAAAAGTTGATCACTTTTATTAGAAAAAAAAATCACCAAATTTCACTTTTCCCAAGAAAACACGCTTAGTCACCAAACAGCCCGGCCTCAAAAAGTGCGCGAAGCACTCCCTTTTTTGACATTTTGTCAAAAAAGGGAGCCGCAGCGACAAACATTCCTGGGGCATTATGTCTTTTTTCAACCCAAACTTGGAATATTTTACCACATTTTTATGAAAAATCAATTTTTTTTTTTTTTTTGCCCCTGTATCCCCAGGGTCCGCGTTGCGCATATATCATAAAACATAAAAAAAACATTGATCAAAAGGAAAAATATAAAGAATTATAACAAACAAAAATTTGTCGCCCACCGGTGAGGGAAAAGTCAATGCTAGGAACGTTACTTAAGCCTGAGTTTTCCCAAGGTCATCAATATAAAAAAAAAAAAAACACTCAAAGAAAGTGAAGCTTGCCCAGTCGATCATTTGCTTTTTGAGTGCCCCGGACTGGCGGACCACAGGGTGAACCAGTCCGGAAGCTTGCTGGCCATCGGGCTCTATGGCAGTCTCCAGATGTTGAGAGACACAGCAGGTCTGATCTCACGGGCTCTAAGAGACTAAGTCTCAGCCCGCAGATAAAACTGAGAGAGTTCAAAGAGAGAGAGAGAGAGAGTGAAGCTTGCAGAAATTCTTCCTGAATCAAACAGAGATGTGTCATGCAAATATAACTCAAGAAAACAACAACAAAAACAAGTGTTTTCATGAGTTTTTCATGCTTTTTTTTTTTTATTATTGAGAACCAAAGCTGACTGAAATTCTGCTTTTTCTTTATTAATTATCCATTTCAAAAAAACAAAAAAAAAAAAAACTTCTGTTTGTTTATTTGATTTCTACATTATAAAACTATCATGTTTAATTGTGTGCTCAATCTATTGAAACCATTTGGAAAATAAATGTGTCTTAATAGGTATTTACTTCCTTGTGTCATGAAATGTTGTAGGAACATGTATACTAAGACCTGAAAACCACATTCTATCAACATGTTTTTTTTTGGTCTTAATGGTGCATTCATTTTTGAAGAATAAACCACTCATATTAACTGGCACAAACATTTTTTTTTCTTTGGTCTTTCTTTAGATTTATGTTTTTAATTGATAGCATTTGAAGCAGAACCAAAACAAAAAAGGGCTGATTTGTAAATACACAACTAATAAATCAGAATAAGACACAAATGATGACTTTCTTACACATCAATATGTCCTACTGATTTGATTTATTTCATTGTTATATTACGGGTCCACTCTTGGACATCCCAGATCTTATTTAACTTCCTTGCTAGCATTTTAATGAATCTGGGAGGCGGCTGAAATAAAATGGTTAGGCAGATGAAGAAAATATATATCTTTTTCCAATTATTTTAAGCCTTTTTTTTTTTTTTTTTAGAAAAAAATTTTTTTTGATGAATTTAGGGCAAAAACATGAAAAAAATGGCCAGATTGTGCACAAGATTTCTTAAAGACCATTCGAAGATACACTATGAAAATTAGCCAATGTATTCTACATCTTCAGTTTAAAAAAGTAGACTACAAACAATATTATAGCTATTATATTTCTCTTGTAACAAAAAAAAAATGTACCAGAGTTTTAAAAAAGCATAAAAAATAAGGTGTAGGGTATAGAACAATTTTGTTAAATCAGAAACAATTAATATGTAATGCATGAAAATATCTACTCTTGTACTCACATATTGTTTTATATATCCTCCGAATTTTAAAAGAATATGTCTTATAGTTTGTTTTCTTTAATATCTTGTGCAATGTGAACACATTTCTGTGAAAATGCCAGTTGTCAGAAAAACGCAAAAGAAGGAAAGAAAAACATATTTACAAAAATTTACAGCTATTCAGTACCCTCCAGCTACATAAGAATCATCATCAATGTGTTCCTTAACTGCCTGAATACTTTTTTTTTTTTTTTAGCCCTTTTATGCTTAGATTGAAAAAAAAAAAAAAAATTTTTGTCCCTATGATTCGTCATTTGTCAAATTTTCAAGACAAAACACAAGGTAGCCTCACGACACAGGCACACGTACCCCTCACTCACTTTTTTGACATTTTGTCAAAAAAGTGAGGAGCAGTGCAAAAGACACACTGTGCATTATGTCTTTTTAAATTTTTTCAAAATAAGAAATTTTCACAACAATAAATAAGGATTTTTTTTTTATCTGGCCTTCCTCCCTTTAAAAGGGGCTTGTAGTGACATAATTTAATAAATAACTCTAAATATTATTGTGTGAAAAGTATGATATATTCTGAAAGAGAAATGAATGAACTTAAAACAAAAGCCAAAAATCGTTTCTGAAACATTTTTTTCTACAAATATCACCAGTTTAGGGTTACTTTAAGTCAGCTACATTTCAACTCAGCAATATATATATATATATATATATATATATATATATATATATATATATATATATTGCGAACCACCCATAAAGAAAGCTAAAATAAATCTTATTTAGTGTCATTTAAGAAACTATTGAAACTTTTTGACGACCCACACAGTATTATTTCCAAGTAAATATCAAAACCACTGAAACATAAATAGTCATTTGTATAAAAAAAAAAAACACACAAAAAATATCATTGTAACGTTTAATATGAACATGACGAGAAACGATTATTTTTTGCGAGTAATATAATAACACTTGAAATCTAAATCATTTTTGTATTTTTACATTTTTTTTTAAATTGGTTCTTAATTTAATTTAAATTTTTATTATTTTTTATTATTTTTAACATAAATCTTTATATTAACTTATTATATACAATAAATTATAAAGTATTATTTATTTATTACAAGACTGTTGTTTGTATAACTAGTAAAAGTATAGTAAAAGTATGGTACATAAATATTTTGACAGTTACCTCCCTTATAAAAAAATTTCGGTGATACCTAGTGTGATCGTTGGGATCCGGCTTTCAACAGGGGTGCTAGGCATTTTCCTAAGCCACGGCTTAAGCCGGCTTGCCAGCCATAACAATTCTAAGCCAACCATCAGCAGTTCTACGGCGCGGCTGAGAGGTCTACCTCGACCCAGTGGTGAACTTCGACTTTGGAGTGTGGAATGGTCAGTCAGGATGAGGGATTTAAATGGGCGGGGGTGAAAGTGTCACCTGGGGAAGATGAATGAGGGTAATGGCGTAGAGGGCAAATTCTACACATCACAATACCTATTTTAAACTATTTATAAAATATTTACAAATAAAAAAAAAAAAACACTACTAGCTAGTGCCAATGGTTGGAAATTAGTAGATTGGTAAAAGGCCAAAGCCATGTAATTTTTTTACCAGTAAATATTTCGACATATTAAAAAAATGGACTATAAACTTACTAGTTTAAACTAATAACTTTAATTTTAATTTCATAAATTGTCCACTTATTTTGTTTAATAAAAAAAATGGGATAAAAGGGGAAAAATAGACCAAAAAAAATCCTCTTAACTCACTGCGCCCAAAAAAAAAGGTTAATATTTAAATATGTAGATATTGCACTACTACATAACAAATAAATCAGTTTATTTTTTTTTATGTATATAAAATAACGCCAAGTTTAATTAAATTGCTTGTAATAAACATTTCGTGGACATGAGTTACGTCCCGCATAGCCTTTTCGGGTATGTTTTGTGAACATAGCATCAGCGAAGAAATACTCAATCAAATTTTATAGCTAAGTGCTTTTACAAATACAAGCAACCAAAATCAAATCTTCTAAGCTAAAAGAGTGATCGTCAGGTCATTACAACAGGGACCAGAGTCCGCTGACCAACGTATAACTATAGTATAAGTATACAAATTACAGGATTTAAAGTGATATTCCATTCGCAGTAATTATAGCTAACATAGTATTAAAAATGAACATTATATAAGTCTAAATGGTTGTTAAGTTTAGCAGGAAAAGAAGTATTTTTGGCATGCGCCAGCGGTAAGAACGAATATTTTATACGAAGTGGCTACGCTTACGTCAAGCGCCTTATATTATTATATCTATTGACGTAAGCCGGAAAAAAAATACGAATTACGTCTTGATGTTACCGCTGCCACTGCGTAAACAAAAAGGGTTAGGGTTAGGGACAGTGTTAGGGTGTGGAGAAATATCTATTGACGTAAGCCGGAAAAAAAAAATACGAATTACGTCTTGACGTAAGCGTAGCCTGTCCGTATTTTATAAAAAAAAACGTTTTTCTTGCGTACTAAAAAGCAGAAAATAATTTCTGAATAAATTGGTAACATGGTAATAGTAATAGACTTTATCAGAGAATGAACTATTATGATTTAAAGTTATTTTCTTTTCGCTGGAAATTGCATAGCCGTGCAATTTTTTCTAATTATACATTAAAATGATAGCTTAGTTTGTGTGGCGCGCTGGTAAAGTTGGTTGTTCGCTTGGCCGTGACCCAGTTTGGCTAACTATTTGCGGGTTCGATTCCTCTGAGAGACATAATTTTTTTTTTCAGATTTTATTTTTCAGGATCAGGGTTAGGGATAGGGGGTTAGGGTGTGGAGCAATATCTATTTATGGTCCCCGAAAAAAAAATATCTCCGATTATTAACAGTAAATGACGTCAGCAACGCCTGCAGTAAATAAGAGTTCTCATTCATTCTGTTTACTCTTTAAACGTGTTAAAACGATCGCCGATTTTGAGCACCATCATTGTGTAATAAAATAAAAGAAAATAACTTTAAATCATAAGAGTTCATTCTGTTGACGTATCCCGAAAAAAAAAATACGTAGTACGTCTTTGACGTATCCGGAGCCAGTGCGTTTTGTTATCTAGACTAAGTTCTAATAAATGATCTGCAATATCGTGATATTTTGAAAACCTTCTGTAATAGTTCTTTTGGGATTTAATTGTTAACATTTGATGATTCTAATACTGTGATACAAACATTCACATAATATAAGATTTATGCGCCCAACGTTTTCCGTTTTTATAAAAATCAACTCTTATAAAGTCTATTACTATTACCATGTAAATGTTACCAATTTATTCAGAAATTATTTTCTGCTTTTTAGTATGCAAGAAAAACGTTTTTTATAAAAAAAAAATTTTATTATGTAATTTTATTTTCTACTTTTTGGTTAAAATATTTTTTTTTCAATTAATACGAAGAGTTAAAAATGTTGGTGTAAGACAGACCCGATTAAACTACATGTATATATATAGTTCTGCTCGAACATACTGGAGAGCTCTGACGTCACTCGTATTCATGCGCAGAAAATCAAAGAAAGTAGTTACCAACACCAATATCAAATTTCAAGAAGTATTGTAATATCGTACCAATACTTAAAAAAGTATTGGCAATACTACCAATACAATATTGCAATATTAACAACCCTGATGACACGTCATACTCTTAAAGACCCGTCTTAATCTCTCGTCACTTGACCTCGCCACGTAAACATGACCTCGTGACCTCTCACTTGACCTCGCCATGCAAGAACATATCGGAGAGCTGACGTCACAGTCTTCAGCCACGATAATTTTACATATTTAATTTTATTTATTAAGAAACTCATCAAATCATAATGAAATAGTAAGAATATTGCATTGTCATCGAGTTTTGAGTTATATTGAAAGTATCAGAGCTATAAGCTTATCGGAAAGTGGTCTAAAATTGGATTGCAAAAATTCGCGGCCAAACAGACAAGAAGTGAAGTAAAGAAAAACATTGTAAAATGGTTCAAATTAAAGTAATTAAACTAAACAATTTAAACTTGTTTTAATTGCCTTTGAATTTAAATGGCTTACTTTAAAAATTTTTTGTCAACTAACCTACCCAGGTTAGGTTATAACGATATGGCTCATTGGTGGCTAATGACTGATAAATAAGACTTTACCTCTCCCATTTCATAACTAGTTCCCACAATTTTCATTTCTCATTGCCATATTTGCCAAACTCTGGCCCAGAGGCACAAGTGGGGATTGTCGTTTTTTTTTTTGCAGTATATGCAAGTTTTTAAAAACCGACGGCGAAAAACCGTTTTTTTTTGGTCCCATCTCCAACTTGGAGGACCAAGGGAAACTTTCCAGTTCCTATTGAAAGCTGCTTAATGTCCTTCAACTCCACCCAGCTTCATTTCAAACGGGTAACTTAAGTTGGGGAAGTAAAGGCAGCTGTGCATTGTGCTAACCCCATAATTCCATTACATGCAGTGGCTACAGAAACAGATGAATGCTACACTTCATCTACCCCAAAAGACCTCTTAATATTTAATCCAAGTCATACTTTAGTCTGTAATGATGTCCCTTTTATTTTAATTGTTACATTCTATGTAAAAAGTTTTATTTGCAATCAAAAGAACAGCTTTTATAAAATGTATAAAACTATCCTTTTTTAATAATAAAAAAAGTAAAGTTTCCTTAAGCCCCTAAGGGGTCATCTGGGCAGATGAAGTGTAGAATTCATCTGTTTCAATAACCTCAGCAAATAAAGGGATTGTGTGGTTAGCGCAACACCCAGCCGCCTTTACTACCCCAACTTAAAGTTAGGTACCCATTTAATGCTGGGTGGACTTGCGAACTTACACCAGGACTTGAAAAATCCTAAGGTTCTCACTGAGGTTCAAACCCAAGACTCTCCGGTCGACAGTCGAGCACTCTACGCCGCACAACCACCTGTCCCCATCCTTTTTTTTTTAATGTTAATGGGAATTTTTAATGAAAAGCTAGTTTGCCTACTGTTCAATAGAACAATAGTCAGATAAATAAAAATAACATTTATGAGATATTTTTTGAAGTTCTCATCAGTTCTATCATATTATGAAATTAAATGCATTCCCAGGGTGATTGTTGTCTCCTGTCAGGGGGAAAAAAAACTCATAGTGACTGTGACAGCACCATGGTCAATGAAGTTCAACAGAGACCCTGGTGCTGATGGACAAGGTAGGCATACAACACCTTGCACTCTCTCACACTCAGCACACTTTCTCAGCGTGCCACGTCTGGCAGTGGAATTAGGCACACTAACCCTACCCTTCTGTCTGTAGTGGCTGGAAAAACTCTTGCCTTGCCATTCTGTAAGCATGGCAGATAGGCATCATGCGCTGCCAATAATGCTGGTGTGGAAAGCACACAACACTCTGTCATGCTGGTAGTGGCGGTGAAAATAATTAATAGTTTCTTGAATTTCTGTGAATACTTTTTCATTATCTTCCACACAAAAAATTAAAAAAATTTCTCAAAAAAAAAAAGAACAAAAAAAACACAATTTTCTTGCGAAAACTAAATAAAAATCTGTATAAAAAGACTAAACAATATATGTATATATATATATATAGCTCATTGACTGTCTGTGAATCAATAATACTCAGTATGAATAAAAAGCATAAATAAACTGCACAGTTATACCAAGTTCACAAAAAAGTTATTAATTGACAATGTGCTTTGAGAGGATTTTAATTAGTAGCTATTATTTTGCTAATTAGAAAGTGGTACAATAAATATGTCGTTTATCAGTGACTGTTTCTTGAATCATTTTTTGTCTGTCAAGTAATATTTTTTCTCACTTTTTATGACCTAGTAGGTTTTGACCTACATTAATATGCTACTATCATTCTTTACCATCACACTCAGCACTTTAAATGAAATCACCATTAGTAGTCAATGTGGCTCATTAATCAGTTTTGATTATCTCATTGTCTCAACAATGTGACCAGGTGACGTGTTAACAGACTACCAGTTTTTAATGAGATAACAACCAGTCTGACATTGTCATTGACATTTTTATTCAACTATATTAAATTCCATGTGTGTGCTTCAAAGTTAGTTTAATTTCTTTCTTCAGACTCTTGCTTATAGAAACAAAGTTGTTTTTATTGTCTCAGCAAACTATTTACTTAAAAAACAAGGGTTTGATTTTGATAATTGTAGATGTTTTTTTGTATGCAATAATTTTTTTCATGGAAAATATTTTTTACCCACAATTTTTACATGTATTATGCACATATTTTTGTGGAGGCTTTTGAATTTTTACCATGTGACCCTGTAAATTGTAATGTTAGGATTGTAACTTATCTTTGAGAATTATCTTTACTTAACTAAAAAAAATAATTTTTGCTTACTGGTTGAATAGAGAAGTAGGAAAGATTGATAGAAATATAAAATACTGTTACCAATATTTAAAAAGGCTACCTTTTTTCGCTACAGCAAGCCTGTTTTAAAATAATATATTCTAAATACACTTTAAGAAAAGTTTAACATTCTAAGCTAACCTAGTATTGTTTTTGTGTTTTAGATTTGATCAACATGTTCATCTTGTAAAAACATAATCTGCCAATATGACTTTAACAATTAAAGACTATTTGAACCCTTGGATTGAAGAAATATCTAAACACACTTCACTGACAATCATAGCATGTTGTGCTGGATTCTATGCAGCATACTACTTTTTATATGTTGTTAAAGTGAGTATTTTTTTTCATTTGCTTGTTTAGCTCATTCTGATTCATTGAATAGCTCAAAGCATGTACCGTTGGTAGGTTATGGAAAATATATATTTTAACCAACTAAGTAATTACTTATATATTCATTCATTTTATTATAGAAGATTTCTTCACTTAGTAAAAATAGTTTATGACTGCAATGTCATACGTTATTGTGTATTATCATATATAATACAATGGCATGTTTATTATTCTAAATAATTAATAAATACAGACTTGTTATATTTAAAAAGATAGTAATATAAAATGTTGTTTACATAATTCATTTGGCTTTGTGAAACATGAATTTAAAAAAAAAAGATTCAGAATTATCTGTCAGTTCTACAAAAAAACCTTAGCATTATATTTGACCAAATTTTTCCATTTAGTTAGGGAATTTATTTTCCCACAAACATAGCTTATTAAGTGATAAACTTGTTATTTCAATCAGTGTTTGATCTCTTGTTTGTGTTAAAATCTATTCTGCTATATAGTCTTTGCTATTGATACATTACTAATGAGATTAATAATGGCTTTTAGTACAAAGTTGATTAGTTAGATGCACAAAATTAACAAACCGCAATCAAATGGCTGCCCATCTTTTTCCTCCTGTGTGTATACCTTTTTGAAATGCAATAAAAAGCTGAGTGTTGATTACATAAGTGCTGATAGACAAAGCATTGCTAAAAGTTGGGGAAATAAAACTTATACATAAATACTACTATTAATACTGTTTATGCCCTGTTAACCAATACTTCAATAGTCTTTCTATTAATACTGTTTATGCCCTGTTAACAAATACTTCAATAGTCTTTCTATTAATACTGTTTATGCCCTGTTAACAAATACTTCAATAGTCTTTCTATTAATACTGCTTATGCCCTGTTAACAAATACTTCAATAGTCTTTCTATTAATACTGTTTATGCCCTGTTAACAAATACTTCAATAGTCTTTCTAAAAGCAATTACACTGGTAAACAGTGAATTCATTGCCAGTGATATTTGAATCATTTTATACAAAGTCAACTATGCTGATTTAGAATATGTAAGTGCTTTTGCTAGATCGGCTCTATTTTACGAGATAATTAAAATTAATTAAATAATGTGTGCACTGTGTTTGGAATTTGTCAAGAATTGCATGAAGTATAATAATATACTAAAAAATAGTAGTGAAACTGTTAATAGTCATGCAGAAATTTGTTCAAAAATATGTGTAATAGTGTTATAGAAGGAAACATTTTCATTTGAAAAACTAAATATGTCTAATTAATTAATCAATTAATATGTTAATTGTCTATGGTAATGCATTAGCAAATCGATGTTTGCTCGACTTCCTTTTGTATGTGTCGTTGGTGCAATTGCACTGGAGGCTCCAACAGTAGTCAGCCAACATATGTATGTCCCATCTTCCTTGATATCTCTCCTCCATCACCCTCAAATCCTGATGGAACATCTCGCCTTATTCCTCACTGAAGTCCCCAAAGTTACCTGGAAATTTGTCTAAATGACTGTGCAGGTAATGTACCTTGATGCTCATATTTGTTCCACTGTTTCTGAAGTTAGCTAGCATAGCTTGCACCAGTTGTTCGTAATTCTCTGCTCTTATTACCTAAGGATTTCCTGACAACTGAAACAAAACTGTTCCATGAAGAAGCTTTAAGGTGATTTCGATTGTTGATGAGTTTCCGAATCTGAGGACCGTCAAAAATCCCAGCTTTCAGCTTCTCCATGCTCAATGCGGGGAATGATCTGCAAATATACTTGAAGCAATTGCCAGATTTGTCCAAAACCTTAACAAATTGTTTCATTAAACCTAATTTGATATGAAGCGGTGGGAGAATGATCTTATTTTTGTCAACCAGTGGCTTGTTGATGATATTTTCTTTACCTACAGTCATGGATTCCCTTGCAGGCCATGTCACTCTTGTCCAATGATCTTGCCTTGCCCTGATATCCCAAAGGCACATGAAGCATGGGTATTTTGTGTATCCTGACTGCTACCCAAGCAAGAAGTTTACCATTTTTAGATCAACACAAATTGACCACTGATGCTCATAATAACGGACTTTCAGCAATACTATTTTGATATTCTCATACTCTTCTTTAAGTGTTTAAGCAATGGGAAGAGATGCATAACGGTTACCATTGTGTAACAGAAGACATTTCTAGCTTCTGATGGAACTGTCTATAAAACGACGCCAGTCTTCGGAATGGTAGTCTTGTAGTCCTATTTGGAGCAGAAGTCCAGGGATGTCATTACAGTAAACAAGATCTTCCTCTTGGCTGAAATATGGAAGAAGAAACTCTTCTCTTTTCCGATAAAATGTTATTTTAACTTCTGATTTGAGAAAATTTCTTTCATTGAGCCTGGACGCTAAAAGTTCAGATGCTTGCTTGGACAGATTTAGGTCTCGTATTAGGTCATTGAATTCTTCTTGGCTGAATGGTTGAGGTGTTGAAGAACTTCCTTCATAATCGCTTCCACTGTTTTCACCTGCCGAAAACTCCAGATCTTGCCCCTCGTCGGAGTCTGATGGTGAGAGCTCTAATAATCCAGTAAACACTGGTATAGGAACTTCACTGCTACGTGGAATCGGTCTCCTTGCTGATACAAGATCAGGATAATCCCACTTAGATTTATTGTGGCGATTGAAGCCTTTAACATTCACAATACAAAAATAACAATCACCAAAATGGTCTTTCGCCGCTCGCCATACCATTGGTACACCGAAACTTAGACTTTTCTTCTCACCATTTGTCCGCTGCCGTAGGCTCTCCACACAGTTTTTGCAGACCTTATGGGGAACCCAAGACATGTCTTGGTCTCCCAGCTTCACACCGAAATAAGCCAAATATGCCTGCTGCACAAAGTCGGTTATATTTCTTCTTTGCTTTTCAATCATTTATTGTCCAGAGATGTAACAGAATACATTCTGATTATTTTTGCAGCATCTTCGAGATAAAATAGAAAAAAAACCAAGTTATAACTTGGTATAGTTTAATTAAACAACATACACCAAACCTATTGCATTTGTTTTACACATAGGGTACAATCATATTTTCAAGGGTGTCCAATATCTCAGAAACTAGAGCCAATTCAGCAAAAGCAGTGGCAGTTTTGAAATCAGCACCCATGAATTGCTATAAATTCATTCAAACATTCTTGGCAACTCACAAAAAATTTTTTTTTGTTGGGCTGTGTTATAAGTAAAAAGTTAAAAGAATTTTTTACCTTTTTTGTAGTTTAGATTGTGTACTAAAGAATGTGGTTTTAGGCTACAAAAAAAAATGTATCACTTGAACTATTTTCCAATTACTTTCTGAATACATGTAGACATTTTTAATGTAATATATTTAGAATTATGATACAATCACTGTTGAAACTGCACTGTGTTTGTAAATCTCAATCTAGAAACCAGTGATAGCCTGTGGGGACAAAAAATTACGACACTTTATCAACACACATTGTCCAATTTCTCGAGAAAAGTTTTGGCCCACTTGGTGGTGTTTTGAAGCTCGGGCTCATACCATCTTAAGGGCACTGTTTCAATCCAGTCCTAAAATAGACTACACAAGGTAAGAAGCTAAATTTTGATTTCTCTTAATACAATTCTGTTCCTATGTTGTTGCATATGAAATATATTTCAGAGAAACATTTTCATATGGGGTGAATATTGAATGAGATGTTTGTATTTCAGTGAATATTTGACCACAGCTGATGGTGGAGAGATAAAGTTAGACTGGGATGAGAATGATAGTAGCAGTGGTAGATTTACAAAGGACCTTCGACCAACGGTTTTAATGTTACCAGGGTTAACAGGTAATCCAGTGGAATCAAATATTAATGGATTGAATTTTTTTATTGTCATAGTTTATTTTTTTAGTGATGAATTAACAAAGTATATTGATCTTTAATAAGGAAAATTAATTTTCACTGGTCAGAATTTATTTTTTTTATTTATTGACTAGGTAGCAGTAAAGAAAACTATATTCTACACATGGTTCATGATGCCAGGGACATGGGCTATAGGAGTGTTGTGTTTAATAATAGAGGAACTGGAGACACACAGTTAAAGGTGAGAGATGACATTTTGTTTTGCAGAAGTTATATATAGATTTCTACAGCCCTGGAGATTTTTTTTATTTAACTGTTCTATCCAGCTGTAAACTGCCCAGTGTCCACAGTAAGTTTAAGTTATGTGCAATATATAACTCAGTGGAAATATATTAAGCCTTGTGACTTTTAAAAAGACAAGATTTCCTCATGGGATTTTAACTCACCTTGATGAGAAATTAAACTTCTTATTAGCCTATATGAATAATTCAAGAGTTAGGATTTTATTAGTTTCACTTCATTTTCATCATAAATGGGTCTTATCTGGTTTTTTCATTAGTTTTTATAGAAAACCATTTTATATAGGAAATTACCATCTGTACCTGATGAAACAAATTTTAAAATGTCTTTACAAAAAAATCTCTTCAGACTCCCCGCACATACTGTGCCGCCAACATTGAGGACACTGAGTTTGTTATAGAACACATTCAGAGCAAGTATCCTAAAGCTCCATTAATGGGAGTTGGAGTTTCTCTTGGAGGGTATGTAAACTTGGTTTTTCGTTATTTACTTTTTTAAGTTACATTGAACTAATTGATTGAATTGTAGAACGAAATAAAATCACTTTATCTGAATAAATAAAATGTTGAAGCGTGAGACCAGCCAAAAAGAGGTAACATCTATAATGAATTTATTGAGTGTGGTGATACTTTAAAGTGAGAGAAATTTATTGCAAACAAATTGTCTATATTAAATATAATTTGTTGTGAAGGTTGTGTAATCAGTGTAGTGGGAAATTTCAAGAGAAGGCTTGAACTAGTTGGAAGCCTTTTAATTACACTAAGTGTGCATCTGAAAAATATTGGATCAAAGATTATAACATTGGTGACCACTATTGTGTCAGTGTGTGATAACATTAGTAGCCAGCTAATAGGACCACTTGGATTAGACTTCGGCTACTTTTCTATGAATTGCTATATAGTGTTGAAAATAAGCATGAGTTTTGTTTGCCAGATTCCAGTGAGTTTTTACTAAAGTTAAACTTTGTAAATGTTTACATTATAACCATCATTATTTGCCCTTAATAGATCTTGCTTTAATGTTTTAAAGGTTCATCTTGTTGCAACAAATGATAACAGAGACAGACGATTTATTTCTTTAAATTTTTTAACTCAGTAACACAAAAAAATACTCAGTTTAAAATTTATTTATGGTCTTTTTTTTGTTTAACAAAGAATGATAGAGAAAAATAATTACAATTTTTAATTATCTCAATTAGTATCAAAATGAGTACAAATCTCAATTAAATCCTTTGCTCAATCGGTTGGCAATAAATTTATCTTACTTAAAAGTTATTCCTCACTCAGCTAATTAATCATTGATGTTATCTACTTCATACGATACTATACTTTGTTTGCACCTTACCAATGTGCATAATAGCTGGCCATTGTTTACATTGGCCAATGTCGGACATAGGCTGATTAGCGGACATTGGCCGTAACAAATACACTAAAAAATTGAAAATTTCCGTGTACTGTATACGGTATGTTTCTAATTGCTCATTAAATGACAGCTTAATTAAGAAAGATTAATAACTCCTAAAAATCAACATTGTAGCAGACTACTGAGGAATTCAATGTTTTGTATTTTAATTTTACATTTTGTACTTAATGTTTTTAAAGGAAGGATTTCATATTTTTTAATAAATGTTCAAAAGAATCTGTCAGCCATATTGTTGAGATTTACCTAATATTAGATTCTACCATTAGGTTAATTCTCTCTAAATATATGTTAATACTTTTGTTTAATATGTGCTAATGTTTGCGTTCTAGAGCTATATTATTCAACTATTTAGCAAGATTGGGTGATGATAGCAGGTTAGTTGCTGCCCTCATTTGTTCCCCAGCTTATGACTTCAGGGAGTCCACAAAAACTTTGGAGCAGCCTTTAAATTATTGGATATTTAATCAGAGACTTGCAAGAAACCTTTGTAATTTGCTGAGAAAGTGAGTGGTTGGAATATTTTTTGTCATGCAACCTGGCCACTGGAAAATTATCATGAAATTTATTTGGATGAAACTCAAAAGACTGGACAATTAAAAACATGAAAAAAATGTTAAAGAATACTTGAGGAGGGGGAGGGGGGGATGGCAAATAACGTTTTTGGAAACATTAAGAGGAATTGTTTTTATGGGAGTTTTCATGGTCGCCAGGTTTCTTGGCACAATGTGAATGATTAGCTGCTTGTTGTTTTTAATTACATGTTCTTTGCAGTATGATACTCTTCAACTATATGGCCAAAACAGGAGACGCAGCTCGTCTCTTAGCTGCCATGAGCATTTCTGTGGGTTGGGATGTGTTTGCTGCTTGTGATTCATTGGACAAAGCTATTAACTATCATCTCTTCAACAAAACCTTGGCCAGATCTTTGTGTTATTTAGTTGAGAAGTGAGTTTGTTGGTTAGATCAAAACTTTGCACCTTTTTTAAGGCTTTTTTTTTCCTGCCTTGACCTTTTTATATCAATTTCCAACCTTGGCTGATCAACATATTTTGTTATGTTTCAACCTTCAGCTTATGAAAAATTGTTCTTTTATTTGTTCCATATTGATTAGTAATTAATTCTGTTATGTTTTTTTCCCCCTATATTTGTTCATTTGAAATATTTAGATGCATGGTACTATTTCACTTCTTTAGTCAACGATGATTGTTAAATGGTCACCATTTAAATTACAATGTTTTATGTGAAACATACATGTACATTCAAATAGCATTAGCTCTTAAAATAATAATTTTTTAAAATATAGCAGGCAATAGCAAGTGTGAAAATAGTATCAGAACAAGTGATGTAAGTGTAGTCACTTATTGCAAAATGAAGCAGTCTGTAGAGCAACTTGCAAAAGAAACCATGATCCAGTTTCATTCATTCAGCAGATTTTTCACTGTCATGTTTATCTAGGCAAGACTTTTTAAAATTTATATGCTAATATAAAACTTGTTGTTAAACTGATCACATTTAAAAATAATATAATGTATCACATTTTGTTCAAAGTTTAAAAGTGATTAAACTTTTCATTCCTTGTAAGAAACAAAAAGTGAATACATGTATCTGTTCAAGTAATTTTTTTTTCTATACTTTGCTATTACTAATTTTTTCAATATACTGTACCAGATCCATTACTTTTTTTTTAACTTACTTACTTAATGACATTTCAAGTCCTTTGTAAATCTGAAAAAATATATTTATGAAATGGATATTCCATTCTTCAAAGTTGCTGCCTTTTGCTTTAAACCTGTAACTGTGCATTCTTGAAATAGAGTTGAACACTAGTTTGTTAGCCATATTAAACCCAAGGTGTCTTTTTGTTCTATTTCCTATTGAGCCCAACTTCTCACTACCCACATTTTGTGTAACCTGTTTGTATGGTGTGCATTTTTTACATTATTCTAAAATGAAGATGTCTAGAATTCTCTAAAACTTTTATAGGAACTTCTAGTTGCCTTCTTATTCTATTTGATGTATGAGTGAACAAAAAATGACATCAACTGGACCAAGGAAGTTAATACATTATTTTAGCATGTTTTTATTTATTTGCTTCCTCAAAATGCAGATTAGCTCTTTTTAAGTCCTAACAGAATTATTTCTGCTGCATAGAGGCTGTAACTGTAAGCTATATTCTTATTTGTTAATGTTCTATTGGACATGCATTGTTGAGCACATAGAATTTTTGCTCAAATGAGAACTCTGTAAGTTCCTTGGCTCTTTTTTTAGGCATCGCTAGTGCATGTTTTTATTTTTCAGAAAAAGAAACAATCCCACCAAAATACTGGTAGATCAAATGTCAGAATTATTTTAAGATACTTTTTTTTTACAAATTTGAACATTAAAATTGTCTTAATCTTCACACTGATTAATTAAAAAAAAATTACATGAGCCCATAAACAATATAAAGCTATAAAGAAAAGACTGAATTTTGAAAGTTTGAATCAGAATACT
Source organism: Bulinus truncatus (assembly GCA_021962125.1). Lineage (NCBI taxonomy): Eukaryota > Metazoa > Mollusca > Gastropoda > Planorbidae > Bulinus > Bulinus truncatus. The sequence continues at coordinate 2,877,491 of JAGDYQ010000016.1, read as the reverse complement.
TTCATTTTAATCCCATTTTGAATATTTTATGAGAGAAAATATATGCTTCATCGTTACTAAGTAATAGTTAAGCATTAGAGAGATTGTCAACATTTAAAAAAAATGCACTCAGCATCATTATGCAGTAAATTATCACTAATTTTTCTTTGGTTTTTATTTAGAGCTCTGTAAATCTAATTTAGATTGCTACTGTTTATTTGTGCTATATTTAGAATTAACTAGTCTTAATTGGCGCATTTTAGCATTTTGATAGTTGTTACTTTTTAAAGGCAGATGTCTTTAATAGAACTAAGTCTAGCTATCTAAATTTATTGACAATATTTATCAGTAGCCACACTGTTTGTAATGTTTAGCAAGTATTGTTAAATTTGCTAGATACATGTATACCTTTTCTTTGAACAGAAACTTGCATTTATTTGAACGGCACTTAGACATTGACACTGCTCATGTTTTAAGGGTAAGTCTATTTAGATTAATGTTTTGTTTTAGTTTAATTGTCCTTACTTTATGCATGAAAATTTCCAGTGATATTTTGACCATTAGCTACGGAATTTTTCGTGATAGATTTGGTGGTGGCAAAGAAAATATGGTTCAAATGAGCAACCAACTTTATTCTAGCTTTAATCAGAAATGTCTGTACAAACTGTCATTCATGAAATACTCTGCCAAAGTTTTATTTTCATTAAACTTTTAACTTTTGATGATAATCGACATCATTATGATTGAATTTTCTATTAGAGAGTATTTAGTGAAATATATTTTCTGTTTAAGTTTTTATCATATTGTGATTTAGCTTTGTCACCAATTTTCCTTCTTAAGTATGAAAACATGATATGGACAGGGACAGGTGAATTAATTAATTTCTTTTAAGACCATGGTACAGTTCTCACTCTTGTAGTTCATTGTTACATGGAAAATAATTCATTTAGTACATATATTTTTTAACAAGAAAGATGACAAAGCTTTTAAAAAAATGTACAATATCTATATAAATAAAAATGTAAATAGGATGTAAGTTCTTCACCTATTGCCTTGAAATTTGGACACACAATTGCAGTAAATTACTGTGCGTGTTTTTATATACTTATTTTATTGATATCACACCTCTTATATTAAAAAAATAATTAAATCAGTCGGTTTGGTATAATTATCTCAAACGGACTCAGGCCTGACGGCTAGCGATAGCAAGAAGGCCGAAGTGCTTAACAGGCACTTTGCAGAGGTCAGCAAGTCAAGTAAGAAAAGTACATTGTCCAAGGCACTGGATAAAGTCCGACGAGTCAAAGAGAAGGCTGAGTTTGGCACGGAAAATCGAGCCCCATTCTCTGCCAATGAATTGGCATACGCAGTCAGGAAGTGTCGCATGAGAAAGGCCCCAGGCAGTGACTTGATCAGTAATGAGATGATCACATACCTCGGGGCAGCGGGACAAGCAAAGCTTCTCCAGTTTGTCAATCGCACGTGGTTGACAGGAGAACTCCCTCGGAGGTGGAGGGAGGCTGTCATAGTGCCTGTACTTAAAAAGGGAAAAAGACTGACCAAGCAGAAAGCTACCGTCCTATCTCCCTCACTTCATGTGTTGGGAAAGTAGCTGAACGCATGGTCAACTGAAGGTTGATGTGGTTCTTAGAGGAAAAAGGGCTCATTACCCCAAAGCAAGGAGGCTTTCGGCGGGGTAAGAGTGCGATGGACATGGTCACGCTCCTCGTCCAAGAAATAGTCGACGGCTTTCAGAGAGCTGAGTCAACGGCGGTAGTTTTCCTAGATCTCAAGCAGGCTTACGATCGAGTCTGGCGCCCAGGACTATTGTTGAAGCTACAGCGGTTGGGTGTCACCGCTGAGATGTACATTTGGTTACGCAGTTTCCTCAGTAATCGTACTATCACGACACGCGTTGGGAGCAGCGTGTCGAGGAAACAGACCCTCGAACAGGGCTCTGCCCTCAGCTGTACATTGTTCCTAGCTTTCATCAATGACCTGCCTGAGTTTCTGGGATGTAAAAGCCTACTGTATGCCGACGATTTAGCGGTCTGGAAGACCGGAAAGAGTGCCTCAGTCCTTGAGAGAGCACTCCAGAAGGACCTAACTACGGTCGGCTGTTATACTAGGATGTGGGGGCTAGAGATTAACGTCTCAAAGACCATGGGCACGAGTATCCTTAAGGAACCATTTAGACTGGAGGTAGAGGGTGAGGTTCTTGCTCTGGAACCTAAGCCCAAGTACCTGGGAGTAACACTTGACAGAAAGCTTACTCTCTGCACACATCTGTCAGAGGTTGCCCGCTGCGCCTCTGACAGACTGAACATTGTCAAGAAGTTGGCGAGCACGTCCTGGGGGGCTCGAGCAGATGTCCTGAGGTCACTGTACATGGGTGCAGTAAGGTCTCAGATTGATTATAGCCAGGTTGTACAGGTCTATGGGTCTAAGTCCTCTTTAGAGGCCCTAGATGTTGTACAAAACCAGGCTCTCCGGCTGATCACAGGCACTTTTGGAACGGCACCCACAGCAGCGGTGGAAATCATGGCAAATGTGCCACCTCTAGGTATTCGTAGAGAGCAGGCCGTTATAACCGCATATGAGCGGTTTAAGCGGCAGGAGGAGACCTCTGTCCTAAGGGAGATGGTCGATGGCTGGGTGGAAAGGAAGCGGCTCTCGATGCAGTCTTTTATGCACCACGCAGTGAGACTTGCCTCCGAGATCAAGCTGCCAACTGACCGCCTAATGCTTGAGACAGTCTCTAGGGTCCCTCCTGGCGAGGCTTTCTACATGCCTGAGGTACGCACGACCCTGGTTGAAACCAACGCTGGGAACGCAAAGGATCGCCGAACCATCACGGATGTGGCTCTGGAGATGATTGGAACTTATTCAGGGAACGCTATATTGGCCTATACTGATGCCTCTGTATCCAGTAGAGACGGCCGGACAAGCGCCTCGTTTGGGGTCCACATCACTCTCCCACAAACTGGCTTTGTGAAAGACCATGCTGGCCTATGTGGGTCGCTCTGCGCTTACGAGGCAGAGATGACAGCCATTACTGAGGCAGTGGACCACATAGGGGAGCTAATCGGTGAGGGTACTTTGCCTGCTCTGGACATTGTCATCCTCACTGACGCGCTCTCTGTTCTCCAAGCTGTAAAAGGGACAGGAGAATGGCCGCTTCTGCTGGAAGCCATGCTGATGGCAATACAGGGTCTTGTGTCCCAACATCACGTGCATGTGACCCTTCAATGGGTTCCCGGGCATGCGGACGTGCCCGGAAATGAAAGGGCAGACGGCATTGCCAAGGCAATAGTCCAGTCGACAGATTCCCAAGTGCTGCCCGTGAGTGCAAGAAAGAGCTCATTCGAGGCAGCACATTCCATGATCTGCCTCTTTGGACAATCGAAGTGGTTCTCGGGCTGGGCTCATGGGGTGAACGGAGTTAACATCCGGAAGTTTCTGGAGCGGCCGTCCAAAACTGACCCGTGGTGGAAGCTCAGGCGTGTTGAGCAGGCGCTAATTGCCCAGTTCCGAACTGGGCACTGTCCTATTGGCGCGCACTTTGGGAGGTTGAGGCCCAATGTCGACACCCTTTGCAGACACTGCAGGGAAGTGGAGGAAACCGTAGATCATTTGCTATTCGAGTGCCCCGGACTGGCGGACCACAGGGTGGACCAGTCCGGAAGCTTGCTGGGTATCGGGCTCTATGGCAGTTTCCAGATGTTGAGAGACACAGCAGGGCTCTAAGAGACTAAGTCTCAGCCCGCAGATAAAACTGAGAGAGTTCAAAGAGAGAGAGAGAGAGAGAGGCGAATTAATTAATTTCTTTTAAGACCATGGTACAGTTCTCACTCTTGTAGTTCATTGTTACATGGAAAATAATTCATTTAGTACATATATTTTTTAACAAGAAAGATGACAAAACTTTAAAAAAAATGTACAATATCTATATAAATAAAAATGTAAATAGGATGTAAGTTCTTCACCTATTGCCTTGAAATTTGGACACACAATTGCAGTAAATTACTGTGCGTGTTTTTATATACTTATTTTATTGATATCACACCTCTTATATTAAAAAATAATTAAATCAGTCGGTTTGGTATAATTATCTCATTACTTTTTTAAAAACCATGGAGGTGAATCGTAAGTCACAGAGTGCTAGGTAATATTTCGTTAGTATTTTTTTTTATTATTCAGACAGTATCATAAAATTGTTCTCTGTACTTAAGTGATTATTCTTTTGTATTCATTTTAAGAGTGCAAACTAAGATTTATTTTGTCAGTATTTTTAAAAAAATAATTTCTATATAATTCATTTTCCTTTGTTTATAGATTTAATTTATTGATAATGATTTTTTCTAAAATTTGTCTGTGTGTTTTGTTTTTAATAAACATACAAGAATTAGAAACAAGTGCTTTCTCAATACTTACTCTTACATTAAAGTAGGCTTAGCCATGGCAATGCATGGCCGGGTACAACTAGTTTCAAATTAATAATAAAAAAGAAGTTGGGACATTTGTTTAGTATTGCTTACAGCAGTTATTATCAAGCTTTGACTACAGCTTTGGTTCCACAATTCACTAATAGACTACTTCCAGCTAAGGCCATCTCCTTGGTGACTGCTGTAAAAGGTGTCAGAAAGCAAAAACTGCAAATGAATCCTATGTTCATTTACCTCCGCAACATTGCATTTGAAAAATATAAGACCACATTTAAACAAAAAAGTTTTCTCAGAATTGGCTGTAGTGTTAGAAAAAGGTGTTAGCTGCTAGTGGTCTATAAAGAACCATTTTGTTTTTGCTACTTCCTGCAAAGAATAACGACAATAAGAGAGAATACAGAATTATTTTATTGCACATCTACAAACTTTTGATTTTGTAACATTTAGAGAAATTGAGTTGTAATTTTGCATCAGTACTATTATATAGGTTGTCATTACTTTATTGTATGTTAAAATGAAATTCATTCTCATCCCAAACTTTTGAGAACCAGTAGCTTACTGTGTATCAGATTTTTTTCAATGCCATTGATAGTTTCAGATGAAATAAATTTGATGACAACTGTAATTGTATGAGCAGTTCGAAATATTTATTTTCTTTTTTTAACATGTTTTTTTTTTTTGACAGAGTGAATCAATAAAAGATTTTGATGAAAGATTTACATCCAAGTTGTTTGGATACAACTCAGTTGATCATTACTACACTGAGGCTTCTCTCCACACTAAAGTTCACTCCCTGGCCAGACCAGTGCTTTGCCTGAGTGCTGCTGATGACCCATTTGCACCTGAGGCTTGTAAGTTAATTTACATTATTTTGGTTTTCAAAAAAATTGCTTTTAAATTATTAAAATTTTCTATAAAAAAAACCTAGCCAAGCTTCTGAAGTAAGATGCTTTAAAAATATTGTGTATGAATATGAATGAATTAGCTATATTGAAAAAAAAAATGATAAATGTGCATACAAATTATAATGTTTTATTTTACAACCTCTTTTCATTAAAAAAAATTGATTTTTTTTTAGCTATACCCATGAAAGAAGCTGAAGAAAATGATAACATTGCAATCGTGAAAACGTCACATGGAGGTCATATAGGATTTCTGGAAGGCACGTTCCCTCGTGATAGGAGCTACATGTACCGTTGGTTTCGTCAGTTTGTTTCTGGGGTATTTGAACATGGCATTAAAAATGAGTAACTTCACTAGTCATTGCTACGTAAAGTTATATTAGCTCAGAAAAGTTGATAAATGAATCAAAATGATCTAAATTTTTTTAGCCCTTTTAGTGTCTTTTTAAGCATTCACAGTACAACCATTTCTTCATTTCAGCCTAACACTGTACATTTATTTCTTCATTTTTATAAAATACTAAGATTTTTGTACATTTTTTTTTAAATTATATTTTGTTCAAAATTGAGAAATTGAATTTCTATTTAAACTTGTGTAAAGATTAGAACATGAATGAGGTCTGTGAAAGCTGCATTCAGGTTTTTCAATTGTTTTTATGAACCACCCTGTATTGTTTTAAGTATTTGCAAAATAAATAATTATTATCTAAATGATATTTAGTGGGAGATACTTTTAACATGACTGACTGAGAGCTGCTTATAACACAAAAACTATTTGAATAATCCCCCTTTTTTTGGCAATTAAAATATTTATTTTGTTAAATCTTAACATGAATGAGAAAAATTATTTCATTATAATGAACAAATATTTCATACTTTTTTTTTATTTTTATCAAAGGAATAACTCACAGACCCCACACTTAACACCATTTAGGACTCTTAAAATATAAATGTCATGATTTTTTTTTTCCCGATTTCTATTGTTCATTTATTTGTTGAAGCAGATATTCTTAAACCATTATACCCGCTGCCACGCTCAAGTTTATATATGTATTATTTGGAGTTATTATGTCACGATATAAAAGAATTTCAATTTTTTCTTTTTAAACTAAATTAAAATCCTCCTAAAGTTAAAAATAAACATGAGCCATAATGACAAATTAGTGACACAGTAAAATGGAAATAATTTAATATTTTTGGGAGGCCTGGTAGCATTTGATCCACGCATTGGACCGGTCTGCAGCCTGGGGGTTGTGGACCACTGCTCTACATGTTCAGATGATTTTTTTAATAACATTTCTATTTGTCATTAGTTCTAGTTACCTCCTGCAATGTCTTCCTGATTTTTAATATTTAAATGTGATGGAACTAACACGTAATGCTATTAGTAGTCTGTGATAATATTGATATCTTCATTTTATTTTACAGACATGAAAAACAAATTACAAGTACTGTAGATATATTCGGACCATTTATTTGTATAAATATGTTTGTATATTAAGGTACAAAAATGTATATATTTTACACCTCTACAATTGGTTTTTTTTTATATTTGTACTTTTTTAAATCTATGATCCTCTCAAAGTTGACACTAGTTCCAATGTATAGTGACTTTTTTTTTATGTCAAGTTATTTAAGGTAGAGTACCACCTGGGATATTTGATCATAACTTCATATTTGTTCACATTGCAACATGTTGCTCTCAGTATTCCTTCTTACATTATTTCCCAGAACTTACAGAGAGTAACATTGTATTCATGAAAAATTTGATGACTTTCAAGTTTTGATGAAGTGAAATTGTGAGCTTTCTTGAAATGCTTCATATGCTTTTATCATGTGTACTATCTTAATGTGGAATGGAGGAGGGGGGTGTTTTATGAAAGCTCAAAAGATTATTTCACCAAAGTCATTGTGAGCTGACTGGCAAACATTTTGTTAAGCAAAGCAAGTTTTGAAATAAAAGTCACTTCTTTGTTATGAAGCTCACTCTGGTACTAAATGTAATAATTTATGCATGTGAATATATTTACTGTGGCTCTCCTTATTAATATACCATAACACAAGATGCTTACTACGTTTGGCATTTTAATCTAAGTTAGACTTAGAAATATCCTAAAGAGACTTAGGTTCTATGATATTTGTATAACTATCTTGAAATAAATTCAGAAGTTCCCTTTCAGGATGAGTTTATTTAACTGCTATTGTAACATCTCATTATGACCTGTCTTCATTTACATTACGACATAGTAGGCTGTAGTTTATTTATCCCATTAACTGCCTAGTGTCGGGATTACAACCTGCTCCCTGCTGATTGGGTTTAAAATATCAGGTCTAAGCCGCCTAAAAAATGCCACAGTCCCCACTAAAAGAGAAATTTTTTTCTAGATCACTGTGCCATAAAATTAAAAAATGTATGTAGCAAAACAAAACTGTACTAGCTGATAAATGCATGTAGCAAAACAAAATTGTACTAGCTGATAAATGTATTTAGCAAGACAAAACTGTACTAGCTGATAAATGTATTTAGTTGTACTTTGTAAGAGCACATATTTTAGTATAAGGTATTCTTATATTGATGAAATCTGCTTTGTTAACTCCTCTAGAACTTTTCTTGTAGTTCAATAAATAATTCAAATTAGTTGCTCAATTAGTTTTATTGATATGAACTGCTTTCAGTCCTTAGTTGATTTGTTAATAATAATTACACACATTTTATCAAAAGCATTTTTTTTATTAATAAACAAGATGGAAGGAAAAACTGAAAAATATTTTCAACACATTTTATATAATTTACAGATTTGATGTGTTTATATGTAGATGTACATGTATCATTAAAGGCATTTGCATTACTATATGTCATTTAATCACAAATTCACAAAAAAGTTAAAATGGACGGAATAACTTAAAAAAAAAAAATTTCAATTGTACGCTAAATATTGTCAACAGCAATGGCTGCTTAGTTTGCTAACAATAATTTCTGATATCAATGTAAATAAATTGTAACATACAATCTTAGCTTGATAAGTGATTAATTTAAAAAACACACATCTTGAGATAATATAATAATAATACATGTACTAATAATAATAATTGTGTTAGTTTAATGAAATTATTTTTCACTTTTTAAAATGTCATGTGTCAATGACTTATAATTATAAAAAAGATAATGACTTATTTAAATAATTAATAACTACTACACTCTCTGATATCATAAAATAAAAAATATTTTGAGAAATTAAATTTTAATCAATCTCCATTTTTATAAAAGATTTCTTTTTGCAATCTTGAGGAAAGAAAATAATTGCAAGCTAAACAGTGACTTCATTTCATTATAAACCACAGAATATATATCATACAGAAATTACATCACTGTTTCAAAAGTCCTCTAATAACGACTTTAAAATACCATTTGTGTTCTTTTCCTATTTAATCTTGTAGCACCTAAATATTGATTCACTATAGGATGATAACACACAAAGGTGGCCTTCTAAAATGTAAATTTAAATTGATTGTGCTTATTCTGTATAATTTATGTTCTATTAAATAAATAAAATATACACTTATTGGAAAAATAAAATTCATTGATGCAATTGATAATTTAATGGTTAATATTTTTTTCAATATTTTGTTTAACATTCCATAATACTTATTTCCTTTTCTCAAGTTCTCTACACAGACCCTGAATACAATACAATACAGTACAGTACGAAACTTCAGATCAGAAATGTACCACCACAATACAAAAAAGTACAGTGCGAAACAATACACTACAGTACAATACTTATATAATATCATTGAGTAACTCCTTATGTTGAAGATTTACAGATACCACCATGTTATCATATCTGACACAATGTAATTCCTCTCATTCACTCTTTGTTATAAAATCACAAACAAAATATCAACATCCTATTTTTAAACATAATTGAAATAAGCCTTGAAAAAAATTTCTGTTAAAAATATTATGTTACGAATTGTAAAAAAAAAATATCTTTGAATAACAATAAATATTTGGGTACTTTCTATGTACACGAGCAAAAATCTACCTAACTGAAAAAAAGTGTCTACTCTTCAAAAACGCATGTGTAACCAACTGAGATGGTGATGTTGCTGATGATATATTCATTCACACCACACCGACATCCTGTGGTTGTTACTACTGGAACACTGTGGAGAACTGACCGACAAATTTTCTTTTCATGACGCTGATATCTTTGCCTGTGCATTAAAAAAAAATTATCACTTGCTGATATCATAGGAAGGTACACATGAATAAAAATAGATAAATACATTTATCATTTATTGATAACACTAAATACATTTTTTGAAATTATTAAACACATTTATTGAAAACCTTAAATACATTTATTGACAACATTGTATACATTTATTGACAACAATTTCTATATGAACAAAAAGCTGACATACACAATTTTCAACAAATGATCTGAACGATATGTGAAAAAGTTATCAGATAAGAGGAAAATGGGACTTTATAACTTTTGATATCATTGCTTACCCTTCTTGATGTAGACAAGTATGAGGTCTGCTCGAGTCCAAGAAATTTACACTGTCAATAGTCTGAACTAATCTTGCTGTTAAAAGACGACTTGGAAACCTGTCCGTAGAAGTACATTACTTTTAATAACTTATATAGATTAAATCTACATAAATGTATTACCGAATCCAACAATGTAAAATAAATGTTTTGGTCTTGGTTTCAAAGTAATGCTAGCAAATATGTAGGACTAAATGTTAAAAGGTTAATGAAATTAGTTGAAAACAAAATCAACCTTTTGTCAGCAGTGTTAATATAAGATGACCACGGGCATGTTGATCTGGCACTATTTCTGGACATTGAGACTGACCATTGTGGACGAGCGATCTGGTTCCCTGTTAAAGACAAGAAAATATCATTTAGTGTATGTAAATAGTTTATGGTTTCTCCGAAACGCGGAATTATTTTTTAACAAGCCCTTTCCCTAAATAAGGGGCCAACTAGATTAAATGATGCCCTGGAGGACTCTAAAAATGCTGCCCCACTAGTGCCTTAAAGTAGAACTACTTTAGTATTCAAGTTACTGTATCTGGATCAGAGATGAGCGGGCAGCGGACGCGTCCGCTTGCGGACGCAGATCCGCAGACTTTTCCGAATCCGCGGACTGACAGCGGACACTTCGTATGGTTAAGTTGCGGACTCGCGGACTGACGCGGATCTTCTTTAGCGTTACCATCAAAAATTTCAAGTCATTTAAACAGCTAAATTTCAGCAATGCGGACGCGCGGATTGACTGCGGACCAATGTTGTAAGATTCTGCGGACGCGGATCATTGATAGAAATCCGCGGACGGACGCGGACGCTAAATTTCAAGATCCGCACACCTCTGATCTGGATGCGACAAAGCATGTGCCGCCTGAGGCGGAAGCCGCAGATTTGTCATGCCACTGCCCCTGCCCATCAAACATTTCGAGGTAGTGCTCAAAGTTGTAAGCGAAGCCACCTTTTTTTTCACTTACCTAAATATTTTATCAGTTGAAAAGTAAACAATCTGACTCATAAAATTAGATACTAAATAAAGAAGGCGATTTTTACAAAATAAATATCAACGTTACAATATTTACCATTGTCATCTTCGTAAAATTCATAAAATGGGCGAACATGATTAGTCAAGTGTTCCAGATATTCGGGGTCACTGCAAGCCAAAGCAAGTGCCAAAAAGCAAAGCTCCAACACAAACAAATTTGAATAAGCCTGTGGGGAGATACAGCATCTATTACTTTATAATTTATTGAAAGTTATATTAACTTTGCTAATGTTTTCTATTTGAGTTTTCACTGTTGTGATTATCACAAAATATTGTTTTTATTATGAATGTATAACATACCATTATTAAGTATAATTGCTATTTGTATTTTTTATAAGTTCGGTACAACTCAATGTTATTTAACACCGGTACTTCAATTGCTATATGATGTGATTTATTTTCTTTAGTCTATGGAAGTGATTATACCTGGAACTGATAGAATATTTTATAGTAGTAGGTACCCGGAAATCTATAAATAATCAAATACCAGATGTTTCATTGCAAATAATCAAAAGATGCTAGTTTATTATGTTTATTGGCCGGAATCCCATTTTTATCATTTAGGTCAGAATGAGATAAACAAATACAACCAATGAGGAAGAACTACCCGGGGGTATCCCAATTGGAAATGAGGAAACCCTTCATTTTTAATAAATATCTGGACGAACTAAAATAGGCGCAAGATCCTAACTAAATTCCCAGTCAGAAATGAGGCGGAAAATACAGGAAGACATGACAAAAAAGATACACACTAGGAAGGGTCCAAAGTATGTTTGGGGTCTGGTTTATTATATTAAAATAACCAGCGGAGGTTATGACTCGGTATATTTTATTTTTCATTATCATATTTATAATTATCTATTTTTATCGTATTAAACTTTCGCCATATAGCCAACACCTAAAAGTCTATGCCAGACATATGTCAGGCAAAGCGTCGAGAATAGCTTTGATGTGGCTTAACAACTGGGCGGTATTGTGTTCAGGGGGTTCACAGTAGATGGAGATCGTCAGGGACACGGGATTTGTTGATGCAGATCAGGGCCGGCCTTAGCACTGGGCATACTGGGCATTTGCCCAGGGCCGCCAAATTCAAAGGGGCCGCCAATTTTGTAAAAATTATTGAAAAAATTAAAAAGATCACAAATTATTTACAATGTTTTAAAAATTTAAAAACACGATTTTTATTTTATTTTCGTTCAATAGCTTGCGCAAACTAACGATTACAATAATATCATTGTTATTAAACCTTTTGGAAGTCCTCTTTTCACAAGCTAGTGTTTTTTAATAATCACAACAACCAAATAACGTGAAATTTGGTACACGTACACAAAATTACATGGGGAATGTTCTTAAACAGGTTTTGTCCCATCTTAATGGGTACTTTAATTGTAATTAATTATTTTGGATATCAAAGACATGAAAATTGGCAAACTTTTACCTCGATTTCAGGTTTTACGAGCTTCTCTCCCACATAGCTAACTTACTGTAAATATGATCGGTACGGGGAACCAAATATCACATTACTTACTACATTATTACATTCCATTCCTTCATCCATAGGAATTGTCATCTTTTGCTACAGTCATGCCTAAGAGGGAGGGAGGGAAAGAGGGAGGGAGGGAGAGGGGGAGGGAGGGAGGGATGGAAAGAGAGAGGAGGGAGGGAGGAAGAGAGGGAGGGAAGGAGGGAGGGAGAGAGAGAGGGAGAGAGAGAGGGAGGGGAGAGAGGAACTGCAAAAATGTTGTGTATCACATTGCTTTAAGATAAATGTACCCTTTTATTGCATGCAAATAAATCCTTTTTTACGCGTCTTATTTTAAATCTTAATTAAACGTCAAATTACGCTTCTTAAATAAACAGAAAACCTTATTTTTAACCCGGGCAAAGCCGGATACTTGCCACTAGTTTTGAAATATGCCACAACAACTCTCAATAATGTGATTACTGTAAAATGTAAATTAATTATAATTTCTTTCAAATATTAACTTTAAGAAATAAATCAAATAAATCATGAAAATGAAAATGATACATATAAACTAAAATGAATTACAAAGTTAAAAAAGTTAAACAAAGTTAAAATTTTAGGGGGGGGGGGAAGACTGGAAATTCAGGGGGGGGGGCCGCCACCCCTTAAAAGTTTTAGGGGGGGCCGCTGCCCCTCTGCTCCGCCGCCAGTGGCTAAAGCCTCTGTAGTTGCTAAATATTTTTTGGTATTGATCAGCAAATTTATGTTTAATTTTCTGCATCAGTTCAAAGATGGCAAATCATAAAAAAACATGTGAAAAATCTTACAGTGAAACCATTGTCCGACACTAGATGGGATTGTAAAGTGAGCAGTGTAAAAGCCATTCGCTATCAAATTGGTGATATATATATGACGCATTGGTTGAGGTCTCAGCAAAGCTAATGATCCAAAATGCAGAACAGAAGCTAATTCTCTAGCAAAAGAATTAAAAAACTTCACGTTCCTTGTAACATTGTCAGTTTGGTATGAAATGCTAAATAAAATTAATTTGCTTAGTAAGACGATGCAGCGTGATAACATAGAATTGGATCTAAATTTTGAGCTACTACAAAAGTTGCGTGAGCTTCTTATTTCGTTCAAAGAAAATGGCTTCCATGCATCGGAAATTGCAGCAAAGTCATTAGCAGAAGAGCTGGAAATGAGTGATGACGAATTGGGTTTTTCAGCAATTGTTACTTCTTTGAGACGAAAAAGAGTTAAAAAACAGTTTTTATATGAATCTGCTGAAGATGAATCAGTGCAAGACCCCAGAGAAAACTATCGGATAGGTTTCTTCAACGTGTTGATGGATCAAGCTATAATGTCTTTTAATGAACGATTTATTTAACACAATTTAATAATAATTTTGGATTCCTCTTTAAAATTTCAGACTTGAAAAATCGTGACGACGCAATGCTAAAAAAACAATGCAAAAACTTACATGAAGTATTCTCTGATGCTAGCAATTCTGCCTCTGCGCATTTACCAATCACGGAAATCGATAGTGACATCAAGGAACTCAATTTATTTACTGAACTAAAAACGTTAACTTTTGTCATACCTAAAGGTACATCTCCACTTGACGTATTAAAGTGTATTAATGCACACCGATTAAATGAGGCCTTTCCAAATGTTACAAATGCTTTACGCATTTTGTTAACAATACCTGTTACTGTTGCATCAGCAGAACGCAGTTTTTCAAAATTAAAGTTAATTAAAACTTATTTGCGCTCCACAATGACGCAAGATAGGCTGGTAGACATTGCCCTGATTTCCATTGAGAATGATATAGCATCATCGTTGGATTATGCAAGTTTAATCGACGAATTTGCAAGCATAAAGTGTAGAAAAATTGTCCTGTAAATAAACCTAACTATTAAATTTCATAATTCTGAACACAATATTCTTTCGTCTATTAATTAATTATTATTAATTAAAAAATTGTTTACTAGTGTCACTATCTAGTCCAACTTTGCTGTTCATGATTACTATATAAAATTAATATGTAGAGGGGCCGCCATTTTACTTTTGCCTAGGGCCGCCAAATATCTAAGGCCGGCTCTGATGCAGATCTCAGGGACACGAGATTTGTTGATAGAGATTGTCAGTGACACGAGATTTGTTGATGAAGATCGTAAGGGATACGGGATTTGCTGCAAGCTGCAGGGTCACCGCCATTTACTTTTCGATGGCTATCAAACTTTCTGAGACCAGTATATTGATACTGGCTATAAAATGTACGCCCCCAACCAAATATCCCTATTTCCGACATTGCCACTCCCATTTGACCCAAACAAAATTATCCCAATACAGTCATTCATTAGAATAACCCACACTAATTACTGATACCTAAGGCCGCGCTAAACTACGGTGTAAGGGTGTGCAAATTATGGCCTTTAGTAGCGGCCAAATTTTACTTTGAAACAGAATTTTCAACTAAAAACACACACATACACACACACTTACACAAAGTAATAAAACCAAAACAAAGTTGTTATTTCTAAATTCAAGTTATTATGTTAAGTCTAAATTCAAATTAAAATGTAAAATATAAATTAAACATGTAGGTCTAAAGTCTAAATTACTTAAGCCACTGATATACATTAACTTTCAATTTTCAAAAACTCATTTTTTCACTTAAAGAAGTATAAACGATAGATTAAAAAATAAAGAAGACAATGTTACAGATATCTAAAGTTTAAGGAAGAAATGATTAAGGAAACACGACAAGTACGTTTTGAAAAGATATGATTGAAAACTAAAATTTTCCAATTATTCCCTTAACAATAAAAGTGTTGTAGCACATCTGTGGTGCTGGTGTCCTTAGTCAAGTGATTTTTTATCGAAAATAGTGAGACCATGGATTTGTAAAAGTGAGATAGTGGAGTAAAAAGACCATGGATGTGTAAAAGTGAGATAGTGGAGTAAAAAGAACATGGATGTGTAAAAGTGAGATAGTGGAGTAAAAAGACCATGGATGTGTAAAAGTAAGGAGCAGCTTGACGGCAGACATGGTCCATACAGTGCTATTCCTTTGTTTGTGGGTGGGGGGGGGGGCTAAACGTGTTTTACTCGGGCGACAGATAGACTAGGAACTAGGGAGCGACCGATATGCCTTTTTACCGATAGTCCGATACCGATATTTTCCCCCAGCATTTTACCGATACCGATATTTTCTTTTTAGGGGCTGTCCATTATTTATGTCAACAAATTTTTGGCGATTTTTACCCCCCCCCTTGTCAACAACTTGTCAAACTTCCAGAGACCCTCCCCTATAAAATTACGTCAACATTTGATTACCCCCCCCCTAAAAAAGGTGGCTTCCAAAATGTTTATGTGGCAAAATTAGTAGGAATATAGTTAGTTTAATTAAAAAACTGAATGTTAAGCGAGTGTATAACACAGAACTACAAACGCTGCTTATGTTTCCTACTTATTAAGTAATTATATTAAATTAAAAAAAAAGTAAGATTGTTGACGTCAACTTTTCTTGACCTCCCCCCTCCTCCCCCTTGTCAACAGTTGTCAAAAATTTTCTGATCCCCCTCCCCCCTATTTTGTTGACGTAATTAATGGACAGCCCCTTAAGCAACAACAATGCCAAACACGTGTTATTCTCGTGCTGTATGACGTATTTCAACCCATGTTCACATATTTTGGAACACTTCGCCCATGCGTGTCTTGTTTACCCCCCCCCCAGATACCGATATTTTTTTAAATCAACAACAATGCCAAACACGTGTTTTTCTCGTGCTACAGCTAATGACGTATGTCAACCCATGCTTACCCCTTCCCTGTCACATTTCGTGACACTTCGCCCACACGTAAGTCTTGTTTCCCTCCCCCCCCCCCCCATAGTGCCAATATCGGTTCGACTATCGGTCGCTCCCTACAACAATCGGCCGATCCGATATTAACCGATAGTGCCAATATCGGTCCGATACCGATACTGATCCGATTATCGGTCGCTCCCTACTATGAACAGCTCTGCTAGCACCCATCCCAGCCCAGTCGGGAATATGTAGGCTACTTAATAGTGTCATCTTTAGGCTATTTAATAGGTTCATCTGTAGGTTACTTATTAGGGTCATATGTAGACTACTTATTAGGGTCATCTTTAATCTACTTATTAGGGTAATCTCTAAGCTACCTATTAGGGTCATCTCTTAGCTACTTAGTAGGGTCAGCTGTAGACCACTCATTAAAGTTATCGAACTTACTTCTGGCACCCATCCCAGTTTGTAATTAGAAAATTTCATTTCTCCTTTATACCTTTTGAAAATTTAAATGCTGTGTTGTCACAGTGTGCTCTAAGGGTTTTAATAAATGTTATGTTATGTATGAGCAGGGGAGAGCATGAGTGTGTAACCGAAGACTGAGTTGTATTTTATGTGTGTCAGTGTGTTTAATGTCCAGTTAGCTATGTTATGACCCTGAGTAGAGTTGAGCTAGTGGAGTTGAGAGACTTAAGCAGAGTTGAGCTAGTGGTTGAGGGACTTGAGTAGAGTTGAGCTAGTGGAGTTGAGAGACATGAGTAGAGTTGAGCTAGTGGAGTTGAGAGACATGAGTAGAGTTGAGCTAGTAGAGTTGAGAGACATGAGTAGAGTTGAGCTAGTGGAGTTGAGAGACATGAGTAGAGTTGAGCTAGTGGAGTTGAGAGACATGAGTAGAGTTGAGCTAGTGGAGTTGAGAGACATGAGTAGAGTTGAGCTAGTAGAGTTGAGAGACATGAGTAGAGTTGAGCTAGTGGAGTTGAGAGACATGAGTAGAGTTGAGCTAGTGGAGTTGAGAGACATGAGTAGAGTTGAGCTAGTGGAGTTGAGAGTCATGAGTAGAGTTGAGCTAGTGGAGTTGAGAGACATGAGTAGAGTTGAGCTAGTGGAGTTGAGGGACATGAGTAGAGTTGAGCTAGTGGAGTTGAGGGACATGAGTTGAGTTGAGCTAGTGGAGTTGAGGGACGAGTAGAGTTGAACTAGTGGAGTTGAAAAAACATCAAAATAACTTATGTCTAGCTATGAGATGGTTTGCACAGAGATATGAGAGATGGTTGGGACAGAGGGGTGAGAGACGGTTAGGACAGACGGATAAGAGATGGTTGGATCAGAGAGATGAGAGATGGTTAGTGTCATGGTATAGTTATGAGTACTATGCACACATGTGTGTGTGTATCTTTGGAGCTTGGCCAACCAGGTCAACATGTGGTCACGGGGTCAAAATTCGAGATGTTTATAGAAAATAAATATGTTGTTTATTATTCTAGATATTTATAGAAAATAAATATGTTGTTTATTTGTAAATTGTATTGACTAAATGAGTGAGAGACAGAGCGATGTGGAATGTTCGAGATGGATGGAAGGAAATTATATAAAGACGATGTTCAGTTGAGAAAGAGGGGAATTGAGTCAATCAAGTCAGTGAAGTCATTTGAGTTCAGAAGTTCAGTTGAGTATTGAGAGAGTATTTGAGTACATATCAGAAGTTTTAGTTGATCAGTTAAGTTCATTGTTAACAAGTATTATTCATTGGATTTATTTTGTTTATATGTTATTGTGTCGTCAATAAATCACATGAACCATGGACATGAATTGAGTTCTCATTATTAACCAGTTCATACTAATAACGTCATTCACAGTTAGGACAGACGGATGAGAGATGGTTGTGACAGAGAGATGAGAGATGGTTGGGACAGAGAGATGGTTGGCACAGGTGGATGAGAGATGGTTGTGACAGAGAGATGAGAGATGGTTGTGACAGAGAGATGAGAGATGGTTGGGACAGAGAGATGAGAGACGGTTGGGACAGAGGAATGAGAGATGGTTGGGACAGGTGGATGAGAGATGGTTGTGACAGAGAGATGAGAGATGGTTGGGACAGAGAGATGAGAGATGGTTGAGACAGAGGGAGTGAGGAAAGAAGGGCTGGGGGAAAAATGAAAGTTTTTTTTTTAATGTATCAAGACAACACATTTGTTGTTTGCCAAACGTTTTAGAAGGTCGAAAATTAAGTATAAAAAGAGAGATACAAAAAAAAAATAGAAAAAGTTTCTATGTGGTAATACGTTTCGTCCTCATTCTGTTATAATATATAACAAACAGGGCCGGACTAACCATTAGGCTAATAAGATTAAACCTTTAGGCCCTGAACAAAAAATTGGCCCTCATGTATCAGTTTATCTGACATTTGGCAACAATGCTTATGCTCTAAGTAGCCTATAACTGGCCATGATAAAAAAAATAAATAACCGATAACCTCAATGATTATATGGGAAAATCGACCAATACTTTTTGCCTACTCTATAAATGTTTATTTAGTATAGCTGGTCACTTTTACATCAACAAATGATTACAAGCTGCATATTGTTTTTTTTTATGTCAACACTGGTTTCCCCACTTCACTGGATTATATCAGTTAGTTAACACTCTCCACCAAAGGACACTTCATCGTTATCGGTATAGCTCTTTTTTTTTTAAATCTCAGTTGTATAGTTTGGAGAGGGAGTGTGTGTGTGTGGGGGGGGGGCGCATTTATTTGTTAAATGACCCCATGCCTTGAAAAGTGGGGGGAGGGGGGTACTGTAGATGACTGGGCTACAAATGTGTGATGTAACATTTTAAAATTTAGAGGGAAATTTTAAGGATTTCGTCCAAATGAGTGTGTATGTTAAGTGTAAGTGATGTGCATATGATGAGTATGTGATGTGTATATGATGTGTATGGGATATGTATCTGATGTTTATGTCATGTATATGTGATGTGAATGTGTATGAGATGTGTATGTGATGTATATGTTATGTATAAATGATGTGTATGTAATGTGTATATGATGTGTAAGTGATGTGTATATAATGTTTGTGTGATGTTATGGGATATGTTTGTGATATTTATGTGATGTGATGTGTATATGATATGTATGTGAAGAGCATGTGATATGTATATAATGTGTATGTCATGTGTATGTCATGTGATGTGTATGTCATGTGTATGTAATATGGTGTGAATGTGTTGTGTATATGTATGACATGTGTATGTGATCTGTAGATGATGTGTATGTGAAGAGTGTTTGATATGTATGTTATATGTATGTGATTTGATGTGTATGTACCTGTGTCATGTTTTATAGTAAGGTCAAAGCAAAGTTCACATATTCTATGTGTGTGGACAGATTGAAGACGGATTCGATAAAGGACAATTTTTTTTTAATTGAGACATCTTCAGAATCTTTGCATAGCGTTATATATACTTAGGTTTGATCAGTACGCTAAGTGTTTTTTTGGTTTCGGACAAGTCCGATTTTTTCTTGATTTTATTTTAATTTAAAGATATAATATGTTGTAGAAAAAAATATTTAAATGGAAGTATTTCACATTTTGGCCTTTTTCATGTTGAAAACCGCAGAAACTATTCAAAACTGTAGATTTTTTAAAAACATATATCGAATCGAGACCCCCGCTAGATCCGATTTTCAATTCTTGACTTCTACTTTCGATATAAAGCAGACGCGAGACCGCTATTTATATAGACTAGCTCTACCCTGCAAAGCCTTTGCATAGAGATATTGTTCAGCTTTGATACAAATTTTGAAAATATTCTTTTTAAGTTATGAACGAAATAAAAAATCTAAATAGTTGTTGTTTCTTTTCCTTACCACATCCTAAACGATAAGTAAATTCAATAACAAAAATTGTCAACGAGATATAATTAGTTGTTGTTTGAACTTGTCAGTTTTCATCATATCAAATAAAAGGATAAATTATAAAACAAGCAATTTAAGTCTTTTCCGTTTCGGACAAAGGACATTTTAGAGCATTTTCGTGTACGCAGTGGCTACGGTTACGCCGAACGAAATCCGTATAGGGAGGGAAGTAATCATGTTGCATAACTGTTACAAAAATAAATAATGATTACGCCCCTTTGATTAGCTTTTATTTTTTATATTTAAAATATAAGCAACAACGGTGCATAAGAAACTCTTATATTTTGGCCCTGGGAGGTCAGATCGCGAAATGAACTTTTGATGTACACATGGCAGGCCAAGACCTACAAAATGATATATACATCATGGGTCTAGGACTTATGGTTGCTGAGATATAGGGCGCTCCTTTGTTAATATAGCTTATAAAGTAAAAAAACGGTACTTACTACGCCCCCTTTTATTTACATATATGATGTTGGTGTGTGTGTGGTAGGATGATCGACCTGGAGGCCCTGAATTGAATGTAACCTGTCCGAATAGAATTTGATCAGCGTGAACTGTCCTGCCTGAAGTGTACCTTAACAGCCCTGATACCTAGCCGTTCTGGAGGAATCTTAGACCTAGACGGCCCAGGCATAATATAATAGCTGATATGTTATAATATAGTCTGCTTATTGTATGTTAATACTATTTGGGCCATATGCCAGTATCTATGTTGTATTAATTGAACTGGGTGGGCGATGGAAATTGACACATAAATATAATATTTATTTTCTATACAGTGTATAGTAATTTATAAGTGGCATTACAGTTATTTGTTTGATTAGTTATCAAGAGTTATTGAATTTGTATATGTTATATAACATATAAATATTAATGTGTATGTCCAACCTACGGGGACCTGGCTAAACCTCTTGCCAATGTTTCCCTAGAATACGAGTCTACAATTGGATTGTGACACCGACCCCTGGTAACCCATGTGAGCCTTGTTGCCAAAGATAATTCGAAGTCCCAAGATTTACAAGCGGCGACCTGGACAACGGTTTTTTGTCTCGTGTTTCAGTTTACACTACTGGGATAGTTGTTCGTAGATTATTTAGTTGTTGTCTCGTGTTTCAGTTTACACTACTGAGACAGTTGTTTGTAGATTACTTAGTTGTTCTCTCGTGTTTCAGTTTACACTACTGGGACAGTTGTTTGTAGATTATTTAGTTGTTTTGTTTTTGTCTCGTGTTTCAGTTTACATTACTGGGACAGTTGTTCGTAGATTATTTAGTTGTTGTCTCGTGTTTCAGTTTACACTACTGGGACAGTTGTTCGTAGATTATTTAGTTGTTGTCTCGTGTTTCAGTTTACACTACTGGGACAGTTGTTTGTAGATTATTTAGTTGTCTTTGTCTCGTGTTTCAGTTTACACTACTGGGACAGTTATTTGTAGATTATTTAGCTGTTGTCTCGTGTTTCAGTTTACACTACTGGGACAGTTGTTTGTAGATTATTTAGTTGTTGTCTCGTGTTTCAGTTTACACTACTGGGACAGTTGTTGTAGATTATTTAGTTGTTGTCTCGTGTTTCAGTTTACACTAGTGGGACAGTTGTTTGTAGATTATTTAGTTGTTGTCTCGTGTTTCAGTTTACACTACTGGGATAGTTGTTTGTAGATTATTTAGTTGTTGTCTCGTGTTTCAGTTTACACTACTGGGACAGTTGTTTGTATATTATTTAGTTGTTGTTTTTGTCTCGTGTTTCAGTTTAAACTACTGGGACAGTTGTTCGTAGATTATTTAGTTGTTGTCTCGTGTTTCAGTTTACACTACTGGGACAGTTGTTTGTAGATTATTTAGTTGTCTTTGTCTCGTGTTTCAGTTTACACTACTGGGACAGTTATTTGTAGATTATTTAGTTGTTGTCTCGTGTTTCAGTTTACACTAGTGGGACAGTTGTTTGTAGATTATTTAGTTGTTGTCTCGTGTTTCAGTTTACACTACTGGGGCAGTTGTTGTAGATTATTTAGTTGTTGTCTCGTGTTTCAGTTTACACTAGTGGGATAGTTGTTCGTAGATTATTTAGTTGTTGTCTCGTGTTTCAGTTTAAACTACTGGGACAGTTGTTTGTAGATTATTTAGTTGTTGTCTCGTGTTTCAGTTTACACTACTGGGACAGTTGTTTGTAGATTATTTAGTTGTTGTTTTTGTCTCGTGTTTCAGTTTACACTACTGGGACAGTTGTTCGTAGATTATTTAGTTGTTGTCTCGTGTTTCAGTTTACACTACTGGGACAGTTGTTTGTAGATTATTTAGTTGTCTTTGTCTCGTGTTTCAGTTTACACTACTGGGACAGTTATTTGTAGATTATTTAGCTGTTGTCTCGTGTTTCAGTTTACACTACTGGGACAGTTGTTTGTAGATTATTTAGTTGTTGTCTCGTGTTTCAGTTTACACTACTGGGACAGTTGTTGTAGATTATTTAGTTGTTGTCTCGTGTTTCAGTTTACACTAGTGGGACAGTTGTTTGTAGATTATTTAGTTGTTGTCTCGTGTTTCAGTTTACACTACTGGGATAGTTGTTTGTAGATTATTTAGTTGTTGTCTCGTGTTTCAGTTTACACTACTGGGACAGTTGTTTGTATATTATTTAGTTGTTGTTTTTGTCTCGTGTTTCAGTTTACACTACTGGGACAGTTGTTCGTAGATTATTTAGTTGTTGTCTCGTGTTTCAGTTTACACTACTGGGACAGTTGTTTGTAGATTATTTAGTTGTCTTTGTCTCGTGTTTCAGTTTACACTACTGGGACAGTTATTTGTAGATTATTTAGCTGTTGTCTCGTGTTTCAGTTTACACTACTGGGACAGTTGTTTGTAGATTATTTAGTTGTTGTCTCGTGTTTCAGTTTACACTACTGGGACAGTTGTTGTAGATTATTTAGTTGTTGTCTCGTGTTTCAGTTTACACGAGTGGGACAGTTGTTTGTAGATTATTTAGTTGTTGTCTCGTGTTTCAGTTTACACTACTGGGATAGTTGTTTGTAGATTATTTAGTTGTTGTCTCGTGTTTCAGTTTACACTACTGGGACAGTTGTTTGTATATTATTTAGTTGTTGTTTTTGTCTCGTGTTTCAGTTTACACTACTGGGACAGTTGTTTGTAGATTATTTAGTTGTTGTCTCGTGTTTCAGTTTACACTACTGGGACAGTTGTTTGTAGATTATTTAGTTGTTGTCTCGTGTTTCAGTTTACACTACTGGGACAGTTGTTTGTAGATTATTTAGTTGTTGTTGTTGTCTCGTGTTTCAGTTTACACTACTGGGACAGTTGTTTGTAGATTATTTAGTTGTCTTTGTCTCGTGTTTCAGTTTACACTACTGGGACAGTTATTTGTAGATTATTTAGCTGTTGTCTCGTGTTTCAGTTTACACTAGTGGGACAGTTGTTTGTAGATTATTTAGTTGTTGTCTCGTGTTTCAGTTTACACTACTGGGACAGTTGTTGTAGATTATTTAGTTGTTGTCTCGTGTTTCAGTTTACACTAGTGGGACAGTTGTTCGTAGATTATTTAGTTGTTGTCTCGTGTTTCAGTTTACACTAGTGGGACAGTTGTTCGTAGATTATTTAGTTGTTGTCTCGTGTTTCAGTTTACACTACTGGGACAGTTGTTTGTAGATTATTTAGTTGTTGTCTCGTGTTTCAGTTTACACTACTGGGACAGTTGTTTGTATATTATTTAGTTGTTGTTTTTGTCTCGTGTTTCAGTTTACACTACTGGGACAGTTGTTTGTAGATTATTTAGTTGTCTTTGTCTCGTGTTTCAGTTTACACTACTGGGACAGTTGTTTGTAGATTATTTAGTTGTCTTTGTCTCGTGTTTCAGTTTACACTACTGGGACAGTTATTTGTAGATTATTTAGCTGTTGTCTCGTGTTTCAGTTTACACTACTGGGACAGTTGTTTGTAGATTATTTAGTTGTTGTCTCGTGTTTCAGTTTACACTACTGGGACAGTTGTTGTAGATTATTTAGTTGTTGTCTCGTGTTTCAGTTTACACTAGTGGGACAGTTGTTTGTAGATTATTTAGTTGTTGTCTCGTGTTTCAGTTTACACTACTGGGATAGTTGTTTGTAGATTATTTAGTTGTTGTCTCGTGTTTCAGTTTACACTACTGGGACAGTTGTTTGTATATTATTTAGTTGTTGTTTTTGTCTCGTGTTTCAGTTTACACTACTGGGACAGTTGTTTGTAGATTATTTAGTTGTTGTCTCGTGTTTCAGTTTACACTACTGGGACAGTTGTTTGTAGATTATTTAGTTGTTGTCTCGTGTTTCAGTTTACACTACTGGGACAGTTGTTTGTAGATTATTTAGTTGTTGTCTCGTGTTTCAGTTTACACTACTGGGACAGTTGTTTGTAGATTATTTAGTTGTCTTTGTCTCGTGTTTCAGTTTACACTACTGGGACAGTTATTTGTAGATTATTTAGCTGTTGTCTCGTGTTTCAGTTTACACTAGTGGGACAGTTGTTTGTAGATTATTTAGTTGTTGTCTCGTGTTTCAGTTTACACTACTGGGACAGTTGTTGTAGATTATTTAGTTGTTGTCTCGTGTTTCAGTTTACACTAGTGGGACAGTTGTTCGTAGATTATTTAGTTGTTGTCTCGTGTTTCAGTTTACACTAGTGGGACAGTTGTTCGTAGATTATTTAGTTGTTGTCTCGTGTTTCAGTTTACACTACTGGGACAGTTGTTTGTAGATTATTTAGTTGTTGTCTCGTGTTTCAGTTTACACTACTGGGACAGTTGTTTGTATATTATTTAGTTGTTGTTTTTGTCTCGTGTTTCAGTTTACACTACTGGGACAGTTGTTTGTAGATTATTTAGTTGTCTTTGTCTCGTGTTTCAGTTTACACTACTGGGAAAGTTATTTGTAGATTATTTAGCTGTTGTCTCGTGTTTCAGTTTACACTACTGGGACAGTTGTTTGTAGATTATTTAGTTGTTGTCTCGTGTTTCAGTTTACACTACTGGGACAGTTTTTGTAGATTATTTAGTTGTTGTCTCGTGTTTCAGTTTACACTAGTGGGACAGTTGTTTGTAGATTATTTAGTTGTTGTCTCGTGTTTCAGTTTACACTACTGGGATAGTTGTTTGTAGATTATTTAGTTGTTGTCTCGTGTTTCAGTTTACACTACTGGGACAGTTGTTTGTATATTATTTAGTTGTTGTTTTTGTCTCGTGTTTCAGTTTACACTACTGGGACAGTTGTTTGTAGATTACTTAGTTGTTGTCTCGTGTTTCAGTTTACACTACTGGGACAGTTGTTTGTAGATTATTTAGTTGTTGTCTCGTGTTTCAGTTTACACTACTGGGACAGTTGTTTGTAGATTATTTAGTTGTTGTTTTTGTCTCGTGTTTCAGTTTACACTACTGGGACAGTTGTTCGTAGATTATTTAGTTGTTGTTTCGTGTTTCAGTTTACACTACTGGGACAGTTGTTTGTAGATTATTTAGTTGTCTTTGTCTCGTGTTTCAGTTTACACTACTGGGACAGTTATTTGTAGATTATTTAGCTGTTGTCTCGTGTTTCAGTTTACACTAGTGGGACAGTTGTTTGTAGATTATTTAGTTGTTGTCTCGTGTTTCAGTTTACACTAGTGGGATAGTTGTTCGTAGATTATTTAGTTGTTGTCTCGTGTTTCAGTTTACACTACTGGGACAGTTGTTTGTAGATTATTTAGTTGTTGTCTCGTGTTTCAGTTTACACTACTGGGACAGTTGTTTGTAGATTATTTAGTTGTTGTTTTTGTCTCGTGTTTCAGTTTACACTACTGGGACAGTTGTTCGTAGATTATTTAGTTGTTGTCTCGTGTTTCAGTTTACACTACTGGGACAGTTGTTTGTAGATTATTTAGTTGTCTTTGTCTCGTGTTTCAGTTTACACTACTGGGACAGTTATTTGTAGATTATTTAGCTGTTGTCTCGTGTTTCAGTTTACACTACTGGGACAGTTGTTTGTAGATTATTTAGTTGTCTTTGTCTCGTGTTTCAGTTTACACTACTGGGACAGTTATTTGTAGATTATTTAGCTGTTGTCTCGTGTTTCAGTTTACACTAGTGGGACAGTTGTTCGTAGATTATTTAGTTGTTGTCTCGTGTTTCAGTTTACACTACTGGGACAGTTGTTTGTAGATTATTTAGTTGTTGTCTCGTGTTTCAGTTTACACTACTGGGACAGTTGTTTGTATATTATTTAGTTGTTGTTTTTGTCTCGTGTTTCAGTTTACACTACTGGGACAGTTGTTTGTAGATTATTTAGTTGTTGTCTCGTGTTTCAGTTTACACTACTGGGACAGTTGTTTGTAGATTATTTAGTTGTTGTCTCGTGTTTCAGTTTACACTACTGGGACAGTTGTTTGTAGATTATTTAGTTGTTGTCTCGTGTTTCAGTTTACACTACTGGGACAGTTGTTTGTAGATTATTTAGTTGTCTTTGTCTCGTGTTTCAGTTTACACTACTGGGACAGTTATTTGTAGATTATTTAGCTGTTGTCTCGTGTTTCAGTTTACACTAGTGGGACAGTTGTTCGTAGATTATTTAGTTGTTGTCTCGTGTTTCAGTTTACACTACTGGGACAGTTGTTTGTAGATTATTTAGTTGTTGTCTCGTGTTTCAGTTTACACTACTGGGACAGTTGTTTGTATATTATTTAGTTGTTGTTTTTGTCTCGTGTTTCAGTTTACACTACTGGGACAGTTGTTTGTAGATTATTTAGTTGTTGTCTCGTGTTTCAGTTTACACTACTGGGACAGTTGTTTGTAGATTATTTAGTTGTTGTCTCGTGTTTCAGTTTACACTACTGGGACAGTTGTTTGTAGATTATTTAGTTGTTGTCTCGTGTTTCAGTTTACACTACTGGGACAGTTGTTTGTAGATTATTTAGTTGTCTTTGTCTCGTGTTTCAGTTTACACTACTGGGACAGTTATTTGTAGATTATTTAGCTGTTGTCTCGTGTTTCAGTTTACACTAGTGGGACAGTTGTTTGTAGATTATTTAGTTGTTGTCTCGTGTTTCAGTTTACACTACTGGGACAGTTGTTGTAGATTATTTAGTTGTTGTCTCGTGTTTCAGTTTACACTAGTGGGACAGTTGTTCGTAGATTATTTAGTTGTTGTCTCGTGTTTCAGTTTACACTAGTGGGACAGTTGTTCGTAGATTATTTAGTTGTTGTCTCGTGTTTCAGTTTACACTAGTGGGACAGTTGTTTGTAGATTATTTAGTTGTTGTCTCGTGTTTCAGTTTACACTACTGGGACAGTGATTTGTAGATTATTTAGTTGTTGTTTTTGTTGTGTGTGTGTGTTTTTTTTTTGCGGTGCCAGCTCTACATACTCAGAAAAGCCCAAGCTGCATGGATGGAGCCGCGGAGGACATAAAGTGATTTGAACCCTTAATTAATAACTGCTGCCAGTATTGTTGGTGTGGCGGCTAGAGGTAACAGCGCAAAGGCCAGTGTCTTAAATTCCACACTTTCCTGATATTAAATTTCTGAAAAAATGTAAAAAGCAAGGATTGGGGGGGGGTCAATCGTTGGACAGTCTATGGGGAGAGTCAATCGTTGGACAGTCTATAGGGGGAGTCAATTGTTGGACAGTCTATGTGGGAGGGGGTGTCAATCGTTGGACAGTCTATGGGGGGGGTCAATCGTTGGACAGTCTATGTGTGGGGGGTCAATCGTTGGACAGTCTATGTGTGGGGGTCAATCGTTGGACAGTCTATGTGTGGGGGTCAATCGTTGGACAGTCTATGTGTGGGGGTCAATTGTTGGACAGTCTATGTGGGGGAGTCAATCGTTGGGCAGTCTATGTGTGGGAGTCAATCGTTGGACAGTCTATGTGGGGGAGTCAATTGTTGGACAGTCTATGTGTGGGAGTCAATCGTTGGACAGTCTATGTGGGAGGGGGTGTCAATCGTTGGACAGTCTATGGGGGGGTCAATTGTGGGGGTCAATCGTTGGACAGTCTATGTGTGGGGGTCAATCGTTGGACAGTCTATGTGTGGGGGTCAATCGTTGGACAGTCTATGTGTGGGGGTCAATCGTTGGACAGTCTATGTGTGGGGGTCAATTGTTGGACAGTCTATGTGGGGGAGTCAATCGTTGGGCAGTCTATGTGTGGGAGTCAATCGTTGGACAGTCTATGTGGGGGAGTCAATTGTTGGACAGTCTATGTGTGGGAGTCAATCGTTGGACAGTCTATGTGTGGGAGTCAATCGTGGGACAGTCTATGTGTGGGAGTCAATCGTTGGACAGTCTATGTGTGGGAGTCAATCGTTGGACAGTCTATGTGGGGGAGTCAATTGTTGGACAGTCTATGTGTGGGAGTCAATCGTTGGACAGTCTATGTGTGGGAGTCAATCGTGGGACAGTCTATGTGTGGGAGTCAGTCGTTGGACAGTCTATGTGTGGGAGTCAATCGTGAGACAGTCTATGTGTGGGAGTCAATCGTTGGACAGTCTATGGGGGGGGAGTCAATCGTTGGATAGTCTATGGGTTGGAGTCAATCGTTGGACAGTCTATGTGTGGGAGTCAATCGTGAGACAGTCTATGTGTGGGAGTCAATCGTTGGACAGTCTATGGGGGGGGGAGTCAATCGTTGGACAGTCTATGGGTTGGAGTCAATCGTTGGACAGTCTATGGGTTGGAGTCAATCGTTGGACAGTCTATGGGTTGGAGTCAATTGTTGGACAGTCTATGGGGGGGGAGTCAATCGTTGGACAGTCTATAGGGGGGAGTCAATCGTTGGACAGTCTATGTGTGGGAGCAATCGTTGGACAGTCTATGTGTGGGAGTCAATCGTTGGACAGTCTATGGGGGGGGAGTCAATCGTTGGACAGTCTAAGACCAACCAGTTCAAGATAAATCTACAACACCTAAAGCCAGGATTCGTTTTTTTCTTTCTTATACAACTATCGTAATACCCAATCAGCACATCCCTAGCATAGAGAGATTAAGGGGCGTATATTAAACTTTTAATTGTAACGACTCTTCTGGGGGGGGGGTCTACTTTATTGTCGATATTGTTGAAACATAATCCCACTCTTCTATTATAAAGGGACGCGTGGGACATGAGCTACAGTTACCTCCGCTTTGGAAAAACTAGACAGTATTTAATCTTGAAATGGACAGGCGCTGGATTAGAGTCTTAGACCGTTTTTTTTTCTCTCGTGTGGGTCAGTTGTGTACAGAAATTATATCGGGGGGGTGGGGGGTGTTCTGATTTATATTGATCTGGTTGATAGGATAATAGGAAAACAAAACTTCCAATTTATCTTTACATTCGTATTATTTTTGTTTTATTGTTTGTTTTATATATATATATATATATATATATATATATATATTATAGGCAAAGTGTGAAATGCCGGCATTCTATAGAATGCCTAGGCATTGTATAGAATGCCTGGTGATTTTAGGCAAAGTATAAAATTTTTAAATTGTGCATACTTTTCCTAGGCATTCTATACAATGCCTAGGCATTGTATAGAATGACTAGTGTCGTTTAGGCAAAGTATAAAATTTCTAAATTGTGCATACTTTTCCTAGGCATTCTATACAATGCCTAGGCATTGTATAAAATGACTAGTGTCGTTTAGGCAAAATATCAGAAAAGAACAACAAAAGCCTTTATTGATAAAAACGTATTTTAATATGGAATGAATGCAAAATAAAGCATATGATGTTCATACCGTAAAAAACAACGACAGCAGATTGAAGTATTTGCTTCAGCAGGGAAGACTGGATTCACACTTAGAATTGTACTGTACTTAATTTTCTTCTTTCTGACAAAACATTTCATATTTTGGTATTTTGATCTGTCATGTTCATATTTCACGAATTAGTGAAGAATTGATAAATAATGAAAAGATGTTGTTTCTGGTGAAAACAAGCAGAACACAACTGGAATGAGCTACTTGTTGCAGCAGGGAAGACTAGAATGGCATTTTGAATTGCATTTAATTTTCTTTTTCACACAAAGACACCTCATAGTTTGGCATTTCGTCTTGCATGTACATCTGACGAATCCTTGGCCGCTTCCTGTAGACTGAGAAGTAGCAGCAGATCGGAGAGCTATTTCAAGGTCAGGAACGTCTTCCGCTTTTATTAAATCTTTTGGACATACGGTGAATTCTGATCTGGCATATAGCTGCTTCAAGATTCCATGTGCAGTTCCAAGGCGGTAAAAGCCATCTTCTGTCGTGCTCATAACAACTGCCAACAGATTTCGTGAGTCTCCCCGCCCTTTGTCAACATCGGGAATCGGAACTCGCACAGTGGCTCCCAAAAGCGCTGGAGGAAATTTTTTGTCCGAATCCCTTTTCATTCTTTTCGCCTGCATTTTAAGGTTCCATTTCGATTCCATTTTATTTTTTATAGCTTTCTCAATATTGAAACAAACAGTGCACACAATGCTAACACCATAACCTTCTACTTCGTTGTCGTCATCGTCTTTAGGGGAATGCCCACAGATAACATGAACATTTCGGCTACACTTTCGACATGTATGAGCACCGCTGGTTTCCTTTAAGCAAACGCAACAGGCAGTGGAAGAGGAAGGGTCTTCGGTAACCATGGAATGGGAAGTCTCTTCAATAACCACGGAATGGGAGGTCTCTTCAATAACCATGGCTGTACCACTGCATTGGTTACTATCATCATGGTTTGCATCCTCATGCATGCCTTCTGCAGAAAGGGCTGTCTCTTGCATTCCTTCATCTCTGTCTATCTGCTGTTGTGTTGTTTGTATGCTCTGTATTCTTTTTTCGAGGTCTTCCTCTGTTTCCACATCTTGTAAAACATCGTCAGGAAGGGACGATGTTGTGAGGCATACTTTAGCTTTGCAGCCAAAGAGTGCTTCGTATGGTGATCTTTTAATCCCAAAATGAAAAGCTCTGTTCTTCATGAGTTGGACGAACCGTAAACCCTCACTCCAGCGGCCAGTTTTTCCATCTTGCATCCAAGCACACAACATATTTTCGATGTCCTGGTTAGCTCTTTCGACGCTCCCCTGGCTTTGTGAGTGGCGCGGCTTACCATGAACGATCTTCAAGGTGGGCCAGTACTCCTTTAAGCTGCTTACCACACTGTTTGCAAATTCTCTGCCGTTATCGGACTGTAGAATTGTTGGAGCACCAAGCAACGTAAATATGTCTACGAGCTGGTATGCAACTTCTTCTGCCCTCTTTGTCTTCAGGGCCCTGAGAACCACGAACTTGGTGAGATGATCTTGATGCACCATTATAAACTTGTATTCCCCATCAGGATGGGATTGAAAGTCGATGAGATCGACCTGACAACGGGAGTTGAATTCTGAAAAAACCATTGGCTTGACTACAATGCCTTTTTTGACGCTTTTTTGTTTTTTCTGGCAAGGTTCACAAAGGTTAACATACAGTTCAATATCATGACGTGTAATGTTCTTGTATTTGGGAGATAGTTCTTTCAACATTCTGTCCCGTCCTCCATGACCAATAGCCAAATGGGCAATATGAAGTACGTCAAATAACTCGGCGTCCGCGACGTAAAACTGAATGGCACTCATACCTTCTTTAACAGGGTAGATCAACTTACTCTTTTTTTCCACCATCATGACATCATAGTGTTTCACCAGCCAATAGTCCCGTGGTTCTTTCTTAATGGTCGTCTTAGCCTTTTTCACATCGTCCACTAATTTTTGGTAACTAGTTTCGGTTAAAAAAAACGCAGTTTTTAGCAGCATTGGCTCTTACTTTAGATAATTCATCATTGAACCGTCGTTGCATGTCAACATGGCGTGATTCCTGTCCTGGCACTACATTCACTTCCGACATGATTACACAGTAATCGGCACTAAAACTATTCTCGTAACTCCCGTCGCTAACTAATGTCCGAATCCAGTCGTATTTATACTCCTAAAGTCCCCACCTTAATTTCCCTAATTACGTCACAGTCTCCTTCATAATAGTTCTCACCAAAGGAGCGCCCCCTGGTCGTCATGGTACCTAAACTGTCCGTCGTCGCCTCCTGGTCTACTTCAAGAAACGTCACTCCTTTGCTGTTTACTATATTGTTTTCTGACCACCTTGTCCTAAGTCGTCTGTCACCTTGTCAACCATTATTTGCATTACTCCTACTTCTGATATATCTTCTTATCTTACAACGTCAAAGGGGATTGTCTGTCTCTAAATCTACTCTAGTTCCTAACAAGGCCAGTTACATGCTTTGCCGAACGGGTACTGGGCATTCTATAGAATGCCTAGGCAATGTATGAAATAGCAATTCATTTCATACTTTGCCTGAAAAATTTAGGCATTCTATACATTGCCTAGGCATTCTATAGAATGCCGGATTTTACACTTTGCCTATAACACATATATATATATATATATATATATATTAGGGTGGCCCAAAATCATATGGTAATAAATAAGTTTCTCACATCTAACGGAGCACCCTCTTTTTAAGTTCCATTTGTCTTACTTGGTAACTGACAACAATTTCAGCTTCCTACTGCTATTGGAAGGGGATGCTCAAGAGTCACAAAGTTTTACTATATTAATAAAAAAAACGCATTTTCGTTGAATTTTTTAAATTACATTTTCAAATCATGCCATTACTGTAATGTAACTGTTAAGTAACGAAAATGTCAACATAAAATGTACATTGTAGAGTACTGAAGAGTCAGAGTACATTGTTTAAACATTGTCTACACCGAAACAGCACAGATGGCAGACTTCTTTGTAATTTGTGTAGGGATGACTTTTCTGTTGGCTTCAACAACTTGCAAAATAAATTGCTTTTCTTCCTCGTTTTTTGTCAGCAGTCTATTATATTCCTCAAAAAGTTTACCTCCACGTTCTGCAGTATCGTTGATCACACGCAAGTAGTTAATGCGCTGCTTACCCTTCTGGTATTCAATATTATCATTCCACTGAGGAAGAACCAGAAAGGAGTTGCCTATGTGTAGCGTTGTAAGCAGGTTCTGTGAACGCCATGGGGAAAAGTGACCCAAGCTGACGCCTTCATTTTGGAGCAATGATGGATCACCTTGAACACGTCGCTCACTAGGTTCTATTCCAAAACATGTTATTGTTTTCTGTTTCTCAATTGGTGACACTTCATCGGAAAACAATGCCATGCTGACAGTCTCATTAGACAGATATCACATGTGATTCTGGAGAACTTTTTGTGCTGCAATACTGATGCCGTGATCAACATACTGATATTGCTGCAGGTCCTTACAGAGCAAAAGATCTCCTCCAGGTGCTTCCGCTGCACAGGGTGCTTGAATCCAAGACTTTGTGTACAACAAGGTTCCAAACTGTACAAATCGTTTGAGTTGGCTCTCTTCCTTGGATGTAAGACTGAAAATTTCTCTCTGATGACGGAGGAAGTAAATTTTGATGGCATAGATCAGCTTAGCCATCCACCTAGCATGATTTACAGGGCCTGGTGCTCTCCAGTGAATGGTTTTTGGTGGATTTTCTAAGATGATCATTGTCAGTTCACAAGTTCTTCATAACCATCTCTGACCTGGGACTTCAAGTCAACGAAATTTGTCAGGAAGCTCACCGTGCTTGAAGGCAGTTCCAACTTACTATAGTTGTCAAGCTTTATGCGTCCCCAAACTTCTTTAAATCTTTTGAAGATAGGTATGTTTGGTGAGTTAGAAGGACCGCAACACAAATTGAAAGCTTTTGCCAATTCCAGTTCAAGAACATGACGACGACATGCCAGCCACAATAGTTCTCAACCAATACGATTCTCGAGCAGTACACAAGCTCCATTGAAACGACCAGTGTTGACAGAAGTGGTGTCGAAGCTCATAGCCTGGATGCTTTCTACCAGTGCCCACTGTTCTAACTGACCATAAATAGCATCAGCAGCATTTTGTCCTGTCCCTGATGTTAGTTTAGGGACACCTGGTAATTTTTCACTGCCATCACCAGAAACCAGCACCAGCAAGCGGTCAACTTCTCCAAGACCCAGGATTTCAGGTAAGATTTTTCCATCCCAGTGTAGAACTACAGGATAGTCAGGCTTGAATGAAACCTTTATATCTGCTGCTTGTTTACACCTGACTTTCTTTCTTGCTCTTTGCATGGTACTTCGTGAAACTGTCAATGATGAAGGATCATGTTCCAGTGCTGTAGCAATAGGAATCATCAATCGCATAGCTTCCGGATCAGACGTTTGGTTGCGATCCAAGGCACTGGTAACATGCTTAGTGAAAAAGGAAGTCTGATACCCAATCTCCGTCTTGTTTGTCCGTCTGTCATCACCCTAGATCTCAAAAACCATAAGTCCTAGACCCATGATGTATATATTATTTTGTAGGTCTTGGCCTGCCATGTGTACATCAAAAGTCCATTTTGTGATCTGACCTCTGAGGGCCGAAAAAGAGGGCTTATAAAGTACCGTGTTTTTTTTACTATATAAGCTATATTAACAAAGGGGCGTACCTCATTATTTTTGTAACAGTTATTCAACATGACTTACTTCCCTTGAAGTTATACCGAAAATGCTCTAATACGTTCTGTCTCCTATATAGAACAGGCCTATATTGCTTGTTTAGTTGAGCTTGGACGGTTCATATTCATCTAGGACTTCAAATTTATTGGATGATTCACAGCTCTCTATTTCATTTTCACCTGATTCACATTCTATAGTTTGTTGCTGTCGTTTTTCCTCTTTCTGTTTACGAAGTAGCTGTTTCTGTTGTTTGTGATGGACTCGTTCCTGCTGTGCTGCCATCTCTTTATCTTCACCACTCATGAACATTATATTTGTTGATTTTCCGTCTGCACAATGTTCATAAAAACAACAGGAAGTCATGTATCTAAAATGAGAACTAGGTCAGCATGGAATAGTTCATAAGTGTGAAAAAACGTTGTACTTCCACCAGTCAACAAAATCGAGTAAAATGTAAAAGGTAAAACAACGAGGCCTGTGAGCATCCCCTTCTACTTGGAATTTAGTTGTAAAATTTTAACAGTATACTACCTAAGGCAAAAGGAACTTACCAAAAGGGTGCCCCGGTATGTGGCACGAAGTTGGATTTTTTGGGCCACCCTAATGTACATTCATATTTCTTTTGGTTCAGATTTTTTTAAAGGTTTTTTTTCTGTTTCTTTTCCTTCATCAATTACAGATTGAGAGAAGTGATTTATAATAACCAGGTTTTCTGAGATTGGGGGAGGGGGATTTGCTGGCATGTATATATCCACGTGCTGTGTGTATATATCCACGTGCTGTATGTATATATCCACGTGCTATATGTATATACCCACGTGCTGTATGTATATATCCACGTGCTGTATGTATATATCCACGTGCTGTGTGTATATATCCACGTGCTGTATGTATATATCCACGTGCTGTATGTATATATCCACGTGCTACATGTATATATCCACGTGCTGTATGTATATATCCACGTGCTGTATGTATATATCCACGTGCTGTATGTATATATCCACGTGCTGTATGTATATATCCATGTGCTGTATGTATATATCCATGTGCTATATGTATATATCCATGTGCTATATGTATATATCCACGTGCTGTATGTATATATCCATGTGCTATACTATTTAAAAAATAAAAAGAGAAATGACACTAATGGCGGCATTTTTTTTTTGTAGTCATTGGTAGAGAAATTTTTAAACAGATGTGCACTTACTGCATGATATACAATCTGAGTTTAAGATCTGATGCAAAATATCGAAGTATGCAGCACTGGCCTGCATTCTCAGTTACATCTAGATATACATATCTCCATCAAATCTTCTATCAGAATTAAAGGAGTGACCACTCTGTTGCTATTCACTACTGTAACGGCATTTGTGGTGGCAAAAGGAGAACATTTTTGTATTAGCACCCAAGATGTTAAAAACAAAACAACTAAATTCTGGCCCCCGCTAATGATACTTGCCCAGGGGCGTCTATTTTCACTGTATACAGAACCGTTTCTACATTGTTGTTTTTGGAGGGGTTAATGCCTGAGACATCTAGTTTATATTATTTCGTTCTTCAATGCCGGTACTTTCACCAACAATACAGTAAATGTTTAAAATACAGGGGACATAACTCCCAAAAAGGGGACGGATGATGCGAAACCGAGAGTGTGAAACTCTGGACATCTTGACATCTGAAAACCTAACCTTCTCTTGTAAAATGTAAGTTTAAAAACAAATAAAAAAAAAACATAGACTGCAATTTAAAAAAAATTCTAAAAAAAAAAAAAAACAAGCAGGCATACAAAAATGTCCATATTGTCAACACTTAATGAAGAAACTAAAATGTCGAAGTTGTCAACACTTAATGAAGAAACTAAAATGTCGAAGTTGTCAACACTTAATGAAGAAACTAAAATGATGTAGTTGTTAACACTTAATGAAGAAACTAAAATGATGAAGTTGTCAACACTTAATGAAGAAACTAAAATGTCGATATTGTCAACACTTAATGAAGAAACTAAAATGTCGAAGTTGTCAACACTTAATGAAGAAACTAAAATGACGAAGTTGTCAAGACTTAATGAAGAAACTAAAATGACGAAGTTGTCAACACTTAATGAAGAAACTAAAATGTCGAAGTTGTCAACACTTAATGAAGAAACTAAAATGTCGAAGTTGTCAACACTTAATGAAGAAACTAAAATGTCGAAGTTGTCAACACTTAATGAAGAAACTAAACAGTTAAGATGAAATAAATGTTTATTTGTTTATTCTCATGAAAACATTTGATATCATCAACAAAATATATTTCCTTATGTCTGCTACACAGATTTTTTAATGCAATTCCGTACATTATCACCTTCATCAGTTACTGATGAACTTTAATATTTGCTATGGTACATCAGACGTCCCTAAACAGTTGTCTCATGAATATCCTAAAGATAAGGCGACAAGATAAAGTAAGGAATGAAGATCTCTGGCCACCTGCAAACCAAGACCCCCATAGACCTACAAATATCCAGAAGGAATAGGCGTTGGATTGGTCACGCAGGAAGCTTCCAGAAGACATTACGTATCGCTCTGCAGTGGAATCCCCAAGGACAGAAAAAGGTCAGCCGCACAAAGATCACCTGGAGAAGGTCTTGTGAACAGGAGAAAAAAATGCTGCAACATAAAATGAGGTGAACTGAAAAAGGCCTCCCAAAACAGAGTGCGATGGAGAGTGATTGCTGATGTGAAAGGGAAAGGCCCTCTGCTTCGCAAAGAGTTCAAGGTATTCAGTCAAGTTTGATGGCTCAATTCAATGGGATTAACTAAGAGAAGTAACCAGATGCTCTCATAGTACGTGCTACATTACTGGTGCTTTGAAAAGCAATAAACGCAATTATTAGTAGAACATCCATTAATATTTCATGAATCAATAAAACTTTTAGTTTTAAATACTTTTATGTAAATGTTAACTTCTCGAGAAATGGTTACCCAAGATAAGTTAGGAGAAGAAAAGGTGGTTGGAAGCTGTGCTACCCATTAAATCTCTTAAAAGGTTGTGGATACAGAAACAAATACTAAACTTCATTTGCCCTGATGAGCCCCTACGGTTAGTGTTGTTTTCGTCGACGAAAACTAAAACTAAAACTAAGACTAAAACCATCGTTAACGAAAATGTAGGCTAAAATTTGCAGCAAGATTAAAACTAGACGAAAACTAAATCTAGTAGAAAAAAGACTGAACAAAAACTGAAACTAAAACTCCCCAACGAAATAAAAACTAAAATCCCTATTTATCGTTCTTTTCCGGTACTGCGGTCTGCGGGCGAACCATCTATTCTACGAAATTATTATGACCTAGGACCACCGGCGGCGGAACGAAATATTTTAAGGGGGTGGGGGTGCAAGCCAAAATATCACCGAAAGCCAAATTTTACCCCCTTAATTCAATAATAGAATATAGTAATTCTGTAGCAAGTATTTAATCGATATTATTAAAAAAAATAATATATTAAAAAAAATAAAAATGAACATTGAGCACTTCTGTCGTCAACTGATTCGTAATGTCAGTTTGTTTACAAATTTAATAGTGAAAATAGATCAGAAAATTACTGATAATTATCATGAATGATGATGAATATGAAACCGGAAACGGTAAACTCAATAAACAAAAAGTAATTTATGAAATGATAATAAATAATTGTATTTTCTTTAAAAATTACATTTGCCGTCATTCGGTAGATGGCAATACTTCTCTATACTTATAAGACGCATTTGCTATCTGTCTGTTCTCTTAAAACTCAAGATTCAGACAACCAAATAACGTGAAATTTGGTACACGCAGTGGCGCAACCAGGAGAGGGCAGGGGGGCTCGAGCCCCCCCCCCCAGTCCAAATCATCAATACATAATTTACGTTATAAAGTTACAAAAAAGACTGTCAGACTGTCTTTTTTCAATATGTGAGCCCCCCCCCCCAGCATTTTTGGCTGGTTGCGCCACTGGGTACACGTACACAAAATTACATGGGGAATGTTCTTAAACAGGTTTCGTTCCATCTCAATGGGTACTTTAATTGTAATTAATTATTTTGGATATCAAAGACATGAAAATTGGCAAACTTTTACCCCGATTTCAGGTTTTACGAGCTTCTCTTCCACATAGCTAACTTACTATAAATATGATCGGTACGGGGAACCAAATATCACATTACTTACTACATTATTACATTCCATTCCTTCATCCATAGGAATTGTCATCTTTTGCTACAGTCATGCCTAAGAGAGAGAGAGAGAGGGAGGGAAAGCGGGAGGGAGGGAGGGAGGGAGGGAGAGAGTGAGAGAGGGTGTGAGGGAGGGAGAGAGGGAGGGAGGGGAGGGAAAGAGAGAGGAACTGCCAAAAATGTTGTGTATCACATTGCTTTAAGATAAATGTACCCTTTTATTGCATGCAAATAAACCCTTTTTACGCGTCTTATTTTAAATCTTAATTAAACGATAAATTACGCTTCTTAAATAAACAGAAAACATTATTTTAAACCCGGGCAAAGCCGGGTACTTGCAACTAGTTTTAAAATATGCCACAACAACTCTCAATTATGTGATTACTGTAAAATGTCAATTACTTATAATTTCTTTCAAATATTAAATTTAAAAAAAAAATCAAATGAATTATGAAAATGAAAATGATACGTATAAACAAAAATGAATTACAAAGTTAAACAAGCAATTAAGCCTGTTCCATTCTGGACACAGGACGTGTTAGCGCATTTTCATGTTATGTATCAGTACGTTTGTTATCTTTCAGTAAATATTTGTAAATTTTGGAAATGTTTATAAATTCAATTGTGTAATGCATATATCTGAAAAAAGATATTAAAAGGACAAGTACGGTAAGTCATGTTGAATAACTGTTACAAAAATAAATAATGATTATGCCCCTTTGATTAGCTTTTATTATTTATATTTAATAATATAAGCAAAACGGTACATAACAAACTCTTATATTTTGGCCCTGAGAGGTCAAATCGCGAAATGGACTTTTGATGTACACTTGGCAGGCCAAGACCTACACAATGATATATACATCATGGGTCTAGGACATGGTTGCTGAGATATAGGGCGGTCCATTATTAATATAGCTTATATAGTAAAAAAAACGGTACTTTATAAGACCCCTTTTACGGCCCTGAGAGGTCAGATCGCGAAATGGAAAAAAACTATTTCTTGGCAGGCCAAGACCTACAAAATGATATATACATCATGGGTCTAGGACTTATGGTTGTTGAGATCTAGGGTGATGACAGACAGACAGACAAAACGGGGACAATAGAGCATTTTTTTTCGAAAATGCTCTAAAAAGTTAAAATTTTAGGGGGGCAGACTGGAAATTCAAGGGGGGGGGGCGCCGCCTCCCCTTAAAAGTTTTAGGAGGGGGCGCTGCCCCCCCCTGCCCCGCCGCCAGTGCCTAGGACATACTTAATTTCTTTATGATCGCGAATGCGCATCAACTGAGCGATAATATAAGCAGGGTTGTTAACAATACTCTAAAATTGTATCGTCAATACCGATACCAATACTTCATGAAAAGCTGTACAGTCAATTGTTTTGCCGTTTAGTTTTCACTCTTCAAGTGAACTGTTGTTACTTAGTTTAGTTAGTTCAGAGTTCTAGGTCTTAGAATGAACACGTTTGTTTTAATTTTGACTTACGTTTTTGGTTTCTTATTGTTATTACATTTTAAGTTTTTTTTTGTACATGCACTGCAAGTCTGCTAGTCTACGACATAGTCAAAAATTGAGTCATGGCATTGGCACATGACACAATGTGATAGTGTGACTTATAATGTGACAATGGAGTGAATGGTCTCAGTCTCAGCACACTGAGCTGTCATCTCTGTGACTACTATTATTATGCTTCAATCTTTTTCAACAATTGGTCATGAACAATGATGTTATTTGTTATTGGTGTTTACAAGACTAAAACTAAAAGTGAAACTCAAATGAATAAGACGAAAACTAAAACTCTGGTGTTTTAGTTTTAGTCGACGAAAACTAATATTGGGCCTAAAACTAAAATTATTACAGTAAAAACGAAATAAAGACTGAAACTAAAATAGGACCTGGGACTAAAACAACACTACTACGGGTTAAGTTAATTATATTTGCGATAACAAGTGTTTCCTCAAGTTGGACAATGGGATGTCACTCTTATTATATATTTAGCAGGAATGAAAGCATATTTGATCAAAAGAAGCCTTATAAGGCAAGTGTGGTTGACAAACCGGTACTAAACTCTGACATTGTTTTCCTCCAGAGTGAACCAACTGGTGTTTGGTCAAACTTTCCTTTTTGAAGTAATATTTATAACAGACTGAACATTTAAGGTGTATAGAGGGCTCTGGGCAGAAGTAGTACCTTTGATGCTCTGACAGCTGCACCCTCGGGTGGTCTAGCTCACTGGTCCTCGCTCATCTCTTGAATCTCTCACGTGTGGCTCCCCGTGCCACACCCTGAGCAACGGTCTCAGCTGACCGGCTAAACCGCGTGAGGGGTGGTGCTGACACGGCACCACTGGGCGTATGAACTTCCAAATTGAAGTCACCGGCCAGGGTGGACGAGATCAAATGTGAACCCAACGGCTACGTGTCCGTGATCAAGGCGGGCCACCGATAAGGAGGAAACCGGCTGTGGTTAAGCTTGAAGAGGGTTGGGCGCCACCAAGCATTTCCTGCCCCAGATACCTAACTCATATCATACCGGCTCGGTCGTCGCCCGGGTTAACAAGGACCGCGTCACCTACTGCACACCAGGGTGGGGACGAAAAATGTACTACTGGAGCCCCACAACCCACACTCCCATTGAGAACATTAACCGGAACCTGATGAAGTCCATATTATTTCAGTCTGGGTCGATCCCGGAGCTTTCAGTTGGACAGTCGTACACCTAAACCACTCCACAGCTAGAGCTAAAACATTGAAATTATGGGAAACAATGACCGTAGTAAGTTTGTTATTGTTTGTTATTTTGACATAGTATTACGTAAATAAAAAAAAATGGGGAAAGGGGTACACATGTAAAGAATTAAGGAAACACTGTTTTCTGAAATTTCATCTTGAGAGTTTTTTTATTATTTTTTTTCCCTCTTCCGTCGCCTAACATTATTAAATTAGTAAAGCCGATTAGAGATCTCCCCCCCCCCCTTTTTTTTCCTTTCCTTCAACCATTTTGCGGAATTTCCCGATGATAAATATAATACATTCCCACTGACTGCACCTGAATGTTAGCTAGTGTGATGCGAGTGGGATAAATGTATCATGATCACAAAACACGAGGACAATGGCGAGCCACAACAGAATGCAAGTACTGTAGATTTCATATTATGCCAGGTTCCATAACTCAGTATGTTTTTTCTGCATCCGAGGTTGTCTCCTCTAGTTATCAAAGGGGACATAAGCTTGAGCTGTGCTTGATCAATTTTAATAAAAATAAAAATGTTTTTTTTTTTTTCAAAAAAATCCAACTTCTCAAGCACTTAGCAGAATAAAAGATGTTTTTTGAATTTATCTCATTTCCTTCTTTTTTTTTTTTACGTATTTGCCTGATACAAAAGTCTCCCTCAAAGTGAACGATGCCATACAAAAGCAACGTGAATTAATAAGTAATGCTGCCCCCTGTGTTTCACTTGCTACGTCAAGCGGCCCGCGGAGTAATAATAATAATAATAATAAAAGGAGAGGGAGGAGTGAGGGAGGGGGGGAAACCCAACAACCCAGGGATGGTTCATCTTATTGTATATCATTCGCCGGGTAAACTCATGCATGGCTGGGTGCAGCTATTTGTCCTGGGGCTTGCCAAACAAATGGAGAGAAAATAGGCCCAGAATGGGGGATTGTGCTCCGTGAATGGACCAAGACTGTGGACGCATGGCGAACTTGTAGGGATCTTGTATAGCTCCATTATCAACACCATTGTCCGTCCACTGAATGGACTTCCAATTTGGCGTAATCTCACGGGGTCTCGCTGTTCAAGAAATTCCCTTATTGGTTTCGATTTTTTTATTTTTTTTTCTCTCTATCTGGGTTTTTTTTTTATTTTTCTCGATTTTTTTTAAATTCTTTCTTGATGTTGAAGTCGAGTATTCCTCCGCACGTCGAGCCAATGTTTTGATTCTAGACCAAACGAATGCGGGGAAGAGGGAAATCTTTTCATTCCAATCGCCTTTCAATAAAGATAAGCTGAGTGACTCGTCCCTTACACACCCCCCTCTCTCTCTCCCCTCATCCCCAATCTCCCTCTACTTTCCATCTGGACTCTCTTGCTCGCTGTCTTCTATCTCTCTCCCTCTCTCTCTCTCTATGTCTGTCTCTCTCTCCCCTATCTCCCTTCTCTGCCTCTATGTCTTTCCTCTCTCTCTCTCCCTTTCTCTCTCCCTGTCTCTCTATGTCTGGTTCTCTCTCCCTATCTCTCTCTGTCTCTCTATGTGCCTGTCTCTCTCTCTCTCCCTATCTCTGTACCTCTCTCTCCTATCTCTCTCTGTCTCTCTATGCCTGTCTCTCTCTTGCTCTCTCTGTCTCTCTCCCTTTTCTCTTAGTCTCTCTATGTCTGTCTCTCCCTCTCTCTCTCGCCGCTTCTCTGTATCTCTCCGCTCTATCTATCTCTCTTCCCTTCCCTCTCCCCTTTCTCTCTTCCCCCTCTCTATCTCACCTTCTCTCGGTGTCCCCCTCTCTCTGTATGTATCCCTCTCTATCTGTATATCTATCTATATATCTATCTATATATCTGTGTGTCTGTCTTTCTCTTACTGGACTCTGTTCCGGCTGTTTAATGAAAATTTATTCAAAGATTTATTCCCCCTCCCTTTAACTCTCGTGTGTTGCTCTCCCTTTTTGGTCGTACGAAGGATACTTTATTGAGGGTTATCTGCCCTTGCTTGTCTTGCGGTAATCAGGTTTGTGTTTCCTGGCTTATATATGCAAGGGGCGACAATTTCGGTCTTCAAAAAAAAAAAAAATAAAAAAATTGTCCACCTTTATTGAGTCCACAGAAGAGCATGAGAAGTAAAGAGAAGAGTTCAAACAGAGAGAGAGAGAGAGAGAGAGTGAGAGAGAGAGAGAGAGAGAGAGAGAGAGAGAGAGAGAGAGAGAAAACGAGTGGCCATCTTGGAACCGTGCTTCGTCGTTTGAAGCCGTTAGAATACACTCACACACGATTAAAAGAAGATCTTCTCTACCGAGTGATGTATCGGAAGGAGTTGGAGGGAAGCAAGATAAAGTTTGGGGGGATTGCGATTCGGTGTGGGATGGGGGGGACACAGAAAGAAACAAGAATGAAAAGCATCTTTTATGGGGCTGAAGAGACTCCGTCCCAGCAAATTGGGGGAAAACTTTTGAAAAAGTCATTTGTCGTAATTGTCTTGGTAAACAGGGCGGATATGACAGGAATTTAACTGACTCCATTATCTCGCTGAATCCCGTGAATTCTCAACCCACCCCCCCTTCTTGTGTTCATCAATTCCGGTTCTTGTGTTCTGTTTGTGAAAAGGGTGAAGGCCCATTTCCCGTGGCCCTTCTTTTTCCTG
The DNA here is from genome assembly GCA_021962125.1 of Bulinus truncatus. NCBI lineage: Eukaryota > Metazoa > Mollusca > Gastropoda > Planorbidae > Bulinus > Bulinus truncatus. Next base: position 2,833,335 of record JAGDYQ010000016.1, on the reverse strand, counting down.
CTTTGACTTGCCAAATAAGGTAAACACGAGATGTAACACGCGCGTGAATAAAAGGAGAGCCCTCGTGCCGGCTCTTCAGTGCTCATGTTGAACAAGGATGGACGGGGTGGGGGCGAGGCGTGGAGTGTGTGGAGGTTGGCGCGGGGGCCGGGGGGGGCGGATGATTGTGCAGAAATGAAAAGAAAACACTCGGGATAGTTCTCTTATTTTATTTTATTTTTTTTGTTATTTGCAACACAAGCGGCAATGGAAAGTAATAATGGTGGCGATGGTAGTAAAATGGCGGGTGATGGTAGTGATGGTGGTATGAGAAGTAAAACACACACACACACACACGCACTGAATTGAATGACAGCGAGTATTGAGAATGTTGATGGTGGTGATTGCTAAATACAGAGTGTAATATACTGGTTACATAGAGTGATACAATTGATTGTAATACACTGGTGAATGGTGGTGATGGTGGTGATGGTGATGGTGGTGATGGTGACGATGGTGATGGTGATGGTGGTGATGGGATGGTGGCGATGGTGGTGATGGTGGTGATGGTGGTGATGGTGGTGATGGTGGTGATGGTGATGGTGATGGTGATGGTGGTGATGGTGGTGATGGTGATGGTGGTGGTGATGGTGATGGTGGTGATGGTGGTGATGGTAATAATGGCAATAAAGGTTGGAGGTGGGCATTGTGACGGTGTATGTCAATGTGGTGTTAATTGTGGTGGTACTAAGGATTATACTAAAGGTGGTGATGGTGATGATAATGTTATGACCAGTGGTGTGTGTTGGGAGGGGTGAACACGGTGGAACGATGTTCCCTTATCTTTTTTTCAGAACCGGAACGCGTTCCAGTACTTTTTTTCATGTCCCGACAACTCCCACCTTTATTTGGCTCCCATTGTGGTGCTGCCCTGGTACTTCATATTTGACTAGTACATCACTGCTAATGAGTTTAGATTTAGTGGAGGACTTGTTCTGTTCAGGTAGTTCTAGAATAGTGTTTAGGACAGGTAGATTAATAGTGCTTTAGGAAATGGTATAGTAGCCTAAAGTGAGTGTTGTGACAGGTAGGTAGCCTAAATAGTGTTTATTGACAGGTTGTGGTAGCCTAAATAGTGTTTAGACAGGTAGGTAGCCTAAATAGTGTTTAGGACAGGTAGGTAACCTAAATAGTGTTTAGGACATTTATAACCACTAAGGGACGTTTTTGCCGTGACAATGAAGGCACCACGGAGACATACAAATTCCCTTGGTTCACATCGAGGATGGAACTGGAACCCTCACGTTGAGGGTCGAGTGCTGTATCGCAAGACCATCCAGTATCCATAGATAGATAGATAGATAGATGGATGGATGGATGGATGGATGGATGGATGGATGCGGATGGATAACATCACTTTATCCCTGAATGAATTCTCAATCGTGGCACAATATTTGTAAAAAAAAAATATCGCATCCATTTAAAATGATTAAAAATGTTAAAGACGTAAATATTCAACAATTTAACCCAGAGAGCTGAAATAATCACATCTCTTGGTCAAACCATATTCCAAATGATTCACAGGTAACAATAAAGAAAAAGTGTCGTATTACATAACTAGAAGTAAAACTTTCAGATCAGGGTCTTTTGTGTGACCAGCCCTCATGGTCAGACCTGTCAAAGGTTCTCACATTTCTAAGAATAAATCTCATTTCTTTGTCCTCCTTAAAAGGAAACTGTTGTTTGGTCTTGATCAATCTGGTTCAGTCTGGTCACAATGGGATATTCTTTTTAAAGCTTTTTCTAGGGCAGTGACGTTTCAACTGGGCGTTACGTCACCAGTGAGTTATTGGCCACTTTCGGTTGGCGTATTTCTGTCAATTAGACATTGTACGGGTACAATTAGCGCCAGGACTTCTCAGCACCTCGCTGCCGATATTGTCAAACGAAGAGGTAGGAATCAGCAACACACCACCAGGAGATAGATACATGACCTGGATAACTGCTACACGCGATTTTATTACACCCCACACCCCTTGTAAATCTTTAGTAGTGTTCCACGATTGTGATAGAACCTTTACCAGAACAAGAATTGGTCTTTTACGTAATGAACTATTTATTTAACTATTTATTTTATAAATGTGTGTCTTCTTTCTTCTTCCTTGGCTCTACAGCCCATTTAGGGCCCTGGCCTGCCATACTACGCTTCTCCACTTTTCCCGATCCATGGACTTCTTCCTCCACTCTCTCACTCCTATGGCTTTAAGGTCTTTCTCCACTTCCTCCAAACTGATCTGCTTTTGGCCTGCCTTTAGGCCTTTTCTCATTAGGTGTTGTCTTATAAATCATTTTTGGACCTCTGTTGTTTTCCATTCTTTCTATGTGCCCTACCCATCTTAATCTATTCATTTTAATTTCAGCTGTTATATTTGGTTCTTCATACAGTTCATACAGCTCTGAATTGGTTCTACTTCTCCACTCGTTATTGTCCTTTACTGGCCCATATATTTTCCTAAATATTTTCCTTTCCCAAGTGTTTAGCATATTTTCTGCTTGTTTGCTGATGGCCCATGTTTCGCTACCATATGTTACTGCTGGCCGGATCATTGCATAAAAATAAATGTGTGTGTGTTTTCAAAATGAACGCACCGATGTGTGAATTGATGTCTAGTTTGAAATGTGGTGGATAAGTATATGGATGGATGAACTGATGGATGAATGGTAGTTGGAAGATGAGTGAATAGACAAGTATATGGATGGATATGTATTAAAAACTCCATTACACAACACAAACTACCATCAGCTATGTATTAAAACTCCATAACACATCATAAAAATACCATCAGCTATGTATTAAAACTCCATTACACAACACAAACTATCATCAGCTATGTATTAAAACTCCATTACACATCATAAACTACCATTAGCTATGTATTAAACTCCAATGTTTATGCCTGGTCACCTCGTGATTACCCTAATCTGCTATAGCGTATAGCAGTAGGTTAAAAAAAAAAAGCTTAAAAAAATTGATGACAAATGATAAGCTGAAATCGCTCTCTATAGCTGCCCGCATGGCTGCGACAAAAGACGATCCTTTATTTGTGAATGGAAGCTAAAACTGTATAACCAAACAAAAAGCTTCCAACACAAACTAAGCAAACCATTCAAAACTATGGAACAATGCTACGTAAATTATTCACATTAAGCTTTCAAGCTGCTCATTGTTCGAGCATAGACCTTATACTCTGTGATGAACAAACCTTGAAATGAATTACAGGAGCTTTACGCCCAGGCTTACCCCACCCCTCCCCCGACCCAGGGGTGTCAGAAGGTTCAGGGACGGTGAAGGTGAGGGCGGTAGTGGAGGTCCACTGCACTTGGTGTTCCCTCCTTTTCAGGAGGGATGGTGCGGGGTCAATCGATTATATCGTTATAAGTATCGATTCCAATGAAGAGGAAAAGAAAAAAAAAGGATTTCATCCATTGTTTACATATTTGTACTGCTTTTTTGTATCGACGCATTCAGTTAATATCTCTGCTTTTTTGTTTTTTTTGTCTTCATAGTATTCTCTTTGGTCGATAAGATAATCGTTTTGATAAGATTCTGGGGGTCAGTCTCCAGGGTAGGGGGGGTCAGTCTCCAGGGCAGGGGAATCAGTTTCCAGGGCAGGGGAATCAGTTTCCAGGGCAGGGGAATCAGTTTCCAGGGATGGGGAATCAGTTTCCAGGGCAGGGGAATCAGTCTCCAGGGCAGGGGAATCAAACTCCAGGGCAGGGAATCAGTATCCAGGGCAGGGGAATCAGTCTCCATGGCCGGGGAATCAGTCCCCTGGGCAGGGGGTCAGACTCCAGGGCAGGGGGGTCAGACTCCAGGGCAGGGGAATCAGTCTCCAGGTCAGGGGAATCAGTCTCCAGGGCAGGGGAATCGGTCTCCAGGGCAGGGGAATCAGTCTCCATGGCCGGGGAATCAGTCCCCTGGGCAGGGGGTCAGACTCCAGGGCAGGGGGGTCAGACTCCAGGGCAGGGGAATCAGTCTCCAGGGCAGGGGAATCAGTCTCCAGGGCAGGGGAATCGGTCTCCAGGGCAGGGGAATCAGTCTCCAGGGCAGGGGAATCAGTCTATAGGGCAATGGTGCCAAGAGTTTTTGTTCAATGAGCTCAGCAAGACGGGGAAATCACAAAATGTGCAAGTAACAGTGTTCGTGGATGTTTTTATTTATTTTTTATTTATTTTAAAGGCTTTTTGTTTTGACCTGTCCGTGAAATGGACTCATTAAAGCGCAGCATCAGCTGGCGATTGAGCCCCCTGGAAGAAGCACATCAATTAAGTCAATTAATAATTAACACGGCGATAAGCGATGGCTTTGACGTCTCCACAACTGCCTCGCTGCAGTTGTTTGTAGCTAATGGTTATACTTTGAGTGGATATTTGTGATATGTTTTTTCTGAGTTAATGTGTGATGGTGACATGCTGTTACGATGGATGTGATGTTATGTCAAAATACGTAGCTTTGATTTATTGGACTACAAAGTCACATTTTTTTTTTGTTTCTAGCCGGAATTTCGAGAATATTAATCAAAGTCAAATTTGAACTTTGTAGAAATGTTGTTCTTGTTCACTTTTTACAAAGACCCAATTATATGTTTATGGGGCTTAGTGGGGGGGGGGGGGGGATGATAAGAAAAGATTTTAGGAGACGTCATCTAGATATTTGTCAGAGATAGCTTAGCAACGGATTTTATAGGAATATGTAAGAATGGGGATTTTTTGGAAGTGGGGGTCCAAAGCAGGTAACCCCGGTGTCCACAATGTTTTGAAAGGAGTATTGTGATGGAAGTATTGTGATGGAAATACCAGTATTGTGATGGAAGTATTGTGATGGAAGTACCCATAATGTGATGGAATTACCCATAATGTGATGGAAGTACCCATAGTGTGAAGGAAGTGTTGTGATGGAAGTAATGTGATGGAAGTATTGTGATGGAAGTACCCATAATGTGATGGAAGTATTGTGATGAAAGTACCCATAATGTGATGGAAGTATTGTGATGAAAGTACCCATAATGTGATGGAAGTATTGTGATGGAAGTACCCATAATGTGACGGAAGTATTGTGATGGAAGTACCCATAATGTGATGGAAGTATTGTGATGGAAGTACCCATAATGTGATGGAAGTATTGTGATGGAAGTAATGTGATGGAAGTACCCATAATGTGATGGAAGTATTGTGATGGAAGTACCCATAATGTGATGGAAGTATTGTGATGGAAGTACCCATAATGTGATGGAAGTATTGTGATGGAAGTATTGTGATGGAAGTACCCATAATGTGATGGGTTACAAATACCTAAGGATGCCCTGCCCATCACTGTCAACTAAAACATCCAGTCGATTCGTTTCATTTCAAAGTTCATTTATGTGGGTCGACCCAGGCACGGCCATACAACACAAACTCTATTTCACGATGTGTGTCTGACATGTCATAAACTTTAATAATAAGTAGCTCTACGTTTGATAAGCATTACATTTTTACGTTCCATAAAGTATTACAAAATGTGATCTTTTTTTTTTTTTGTAGCAGTTTCCTTATACTGATTATTTGTTAAAGCAGAGTCTTGTTAAAGAAGATTAACTCTTGCAGCTATGCACGCTGCCATGTATGTTTATTATGATTATATTTTTTAAAAGATCATTTAATTCTATAGGCCGCTGTAGGAGAGTTCCTCTTCAATCCGGCATTCAGGCGTTGAATAGATTCAAGTCATGGCTTCATTACCTGCAGTCAAAACATCAACCGTTGCTCCGTCTATTACTCCGGTCCTTATATCTTCAACAGCAACTACGGCCCCACCTCATTCAGTGTGGATGTGATGCCCGCCTCCTCCTCCCGCTCCGTCTCAACTCTAACCACCTCTCCTTCTCTTTCTCAAGTGCAGTAGAACATGAGCGAAAAGAATATATTATTCTGTTACCATGATTCTCTCCCCCCCCCTCTCTCTCTCTCGTGCAAAAACATGCCTATCACAGGAGTAGGCGGGGCACCGTCAGCCCGACAGTGATCGAAACGACCAATCAGCGGAGACCGCTTTCAGAAACACGTCGCCCTTTAACAATAGCCGCTATAGGCTAAAGCTATTTGATTGACAGATTTCCACGGAGTGAGAGGAGGATACAGAGTTTTTTTTTTATCTTCTTTTTCCTAAACAGGAATTGCAAAGTCTTTGTCGACCGCTGTCGATCGGAGTTGACAGTTGAGGAGAGATTACACAATTCTTTCACGGGAACTGTAATCTGGTATTGTAGTGACAAAACTTTCAGCGTTCAAACCTGCAACATTCACCAGCTTACTACTTCAAACATAGGTGTGGCGACCGTTGATGGAAATAGCTACTAAACACTATAGTCATAGTAGACACTTTGTTGGGACAGTTGAATTCAAGGCATCGTCGCTCGAGTGTTGACTCACACACACACACAGTCAAACACACACACCGGCAACAAATGAGCATAATAGCAAACCACCAAACGGCTGATTTTATTTTCGTGTGTGGAGTTCACAGTAGCTCCGATCAGCTTTTGACTGAAAGTTTTTAGCCAGATGTTTTGATTGTATGTTTTCTACGTGTATGACCATGTCATTGCGGAAATAGAATGACCGATGGAGTGAAGGAGACAACATTATTATTCACTGCGATATTTCTTAGAGTTCAAGTTTTGAAGTGATATTTTTAATACGTGAAAAGTCCGGAAAAGAAAGTGATTATTGCTTTATTTAGTCAACACCATTAAGTGCTTCGGTCAATAGAGAAACAGTTGGTCATCATTGTGTCAGTAACGTCAACAGTTAGTGAATAATTGACAAGTTTTTTTTTCCCATTGGAGTGTTAGCTAATTGAATTCTGCAGGTATGTAGCTGTCATTTCTGTTATATACAACTTTGTTAAAGTATCTTATTATATATCTATTTGTCTCGAATTTATATGTATGTATGTATGTATGTAATAACTATTTTTCCTTACATAAATAATGTATGTTGTACCAGTTTTTATTCCATGCACCCACATTTATAAATGGAAAAAGAAAATATATTTTCTTGATTTGGTTCTTGTCAATATCAATTCACAAAGTATGTACAGAATGTAACAGTTGTATTCAATCTGGTCACATGTGTGCATCGAGTCAGTTTGAACTAAATGAATTTATCACCTCTAATTCCGTTTATGAACTTTAGTTAATACATACAATTTTGAGATGAAATAGATTTGCCTAAACATCTCATGGTTCGGAGCGTAAAGCCAGTAGAACTAACAGTATATTAATTTGAATGTACACAATCGTTCCGTCAAAATTCCGTTTAGGTGTACACATTGGCTGTACACTTTGATATTTTATTTACACTGTCTTTTTCAAAAGTCACGCATGTTATGGACAATAGTCAGCGTTCACCATGTGACCCTTGAACGCACCCTTGTCAGGTATTAGTCACTAGCTATTGTCAACATACCGACATTATTAATTGTCAACATCTAGACATTATGTATTGTCAACATATAGACATTATTTATTGTCAACATATAGACATTATTTACTGTCAACATACCGACATGTCAACATATAGACATTATGTATTGTCAACATATAGACATTATTTATTGTCAACATATAGACATTATTTACTGTCAACATATAGACATTATTTATTGACAACATATAGACATTATTTACTGTCAACATATAGACTTTATTTACTGTCAACATATAGACATTATTTTCTGTCAACATATAGACATTATTTATTGACAACATATAGACATTATGTATTGTCAACATATAGACATTGTATTGTCAACATTATTATAGACATTATTTACTACCCTACAAACCTGGTAGTACTGGTACCCACAAGTTTTTTTTTTCTGTCGGAAACAAACATTTTTGTTGTGTTTGTGTTCAGTATATAGTCAGGAAGCCAACAGAGCATCTGTGGACCCCTTGACCAACTCTGAAAACTGCCCCCCCCCCCCGTCCTCCCAAAAAATAAATACGAGGTCATAAAAATTAATTTCGAAATAGATGGGACCTCGGCAAGTGCTCGGGTTGCAACCCCCCCCCCCCAATCATGTATGACAGCATGATGTATGACAGCATGATGTATGGCGAAATGATGTATGACAGCATGATGTATGGCGAAATGATGTATGGCGAAATGATGTATGACAGCATGCTGTCTGAGAGCATGATGTATGACAGCATGATGTATGACAGCATGTGTGAGAGCATGATTTATGACAGCATGATGTACGACAGCATGATGTATGGCGAAATGATGTATGACAGCATGATGTATGACAGCATGCTGTCTGAGAGCATGATGTATGAAATACCCATATTAACAAATAAGCTCATATTCAAACACAATATTCTTTTTCCAGACATAAGTCTGACCATTCATGTTCGATCTCTCCACCATAACACCCACCCCTACTGACGTCACTGTCCATAAATAACCTCCACTCTGGTGTTGGAAGCTAAACAAACCCCCCTCCAAAACAATAGCATGGTTTCTATTCATGTCTAATGTTCCTCTGTTGCCGGTCAGTTGAACTTCAATACCTGCAAACTGGTCATGTGTGTTGGGCTACACAATGACGAAACAATAATCGCTCAAGCGGTCATTGTTGAATTGGACAGAACCGTGGCTTCGATGGGGTGGGTGGGGGGGGGGGGGGTGGGGGGCATTCACATAATGAAACATTGTTGTGGAATCAATGGGAATGTTGGCTCGTAATGAAACATTGTTGTGGAATCAATGGGAATGTTGGCTCGTAATGAAACATTGTTGTGGAATCAATGGGAATGTTGGCTCGTAATGAAACATTATTGTGGAATCAATGGGAATGTTGGCTCGTAATGAAACATTGTTGTGGAATCAATGGGAATGTTGGCTCGTAATGAAACATTATTGTGGAATCAATGGGAATGTTGGCTCGTAATGAAACATTATTGTGGAATCAATGGGAATGTTGGCTCGTAATGAAACATTGTTGTGGAATCAATGGGAATGTTGGCTCGTAATGAAACATTGTTGTGGAATCAATGGGAATGTTGGCTCGTAATGAAACATTGTTGTGGAATCAATGGGAATGTTGGCTCGTAATGAAACATTATTGTGGAATCAATGGGAATGTTGGCTCGTAATGAAACATTGTTGTGGAATCAATGGGAATGTTGGCTCGTAATGAAACATTGTTGTGGAATCAATGGGAATGTTGGCTCGTAATGAAACATTGTTGTGGAATCAATGGGAATGTTGGCTCGTAATGAAACATTGTTGTGGAATCAATGGGAATGTTGGCTCGTAATGAAACATTGTTGTGGAATCAATGGGAATGTTGGCTCGTAATGAAACATTGTTGTGGAATCAATGGGAATGTTGGCTCGTAATGAAACATTGTTGTGGAATCAATGGGAATGTTGGCTCGTAATGAAACATTGTTGTGGAATCAATGGGAATGTTGGCTCGTAATGAAACATTGTTGTGGAATCAATGGGAATGTTGGCTCGTAATGAAACATTGTTGTGGAATCAATGGGAATGTTGGCTCGTAATGAAACATTGTTGTGGAATCAATGGGAATGTTGGCTCGTAATGAAACATTATTGTGGAATCAATGGGAATGTTGGCTCGTAATGAAACATTGTTGTGGAATCAATGGGAATGTTGGCTCGTAATGAAACATTGTTGTGGAATCAATGGGAATGTTGGCTCGTAATGAAACATTGTTGTGGAATCAATGGGAATGTTGGCTCGTAATGAAACATTGTTGTGGAATCAATGGGAATGTTGGCTCGTAATGAAACATTGTTGTGGAATCAATGGGAATGTTGGCTCGTAATGAAACATTGTTGTGGAATCAATGGGAATGTTGGCTCGTAATGAAACATTGTTGTGGAATCAATGGGAATGTTGGCTCGTAATGAAACATTATTGTGGAATCAATGGGAATGTTGGCTCGTAATGAAACATTGTTGTGGAATCAATGGGAATGTTGGCTCGTAATGAAACATTGTTGTGGAATCAATGGGAATGTTGGCTCGTAATGAAACATTGTTGTGGAATCAATGGGAATGTTGGCTCGTAATGAAACATTGTTGTGGAATCAATGGGAATGTTGGCTCGTAATGAAACATTGTTGTGGAATCAATGGGAATGTTGGCTCGTAATGAAACATTGTTGTGGAATCAATGGGAATGTTGGCTCGTAATGAAACATTGTTGTGGAATCAATGGGAATGTTGGCTCGTAATGAAACATTATTGTGGAATCAATGGGAATGTTGGCTCGTAATGAAACATTATTGTGGAATCAATGGGAATGTTGGCTCGTAATGAAACATTATTGTGGAATCAATGGGAATGTTGGCTCGTAATGAAACATTATTGTGGAATCAATGGGAATGTTGGCTCGTAATGAAACATTATTGTGGAATCAATGGGAATGTTGGCTCGTAATGAAACATTATTGTGGAATCAATGGGAATGTTGGCTCGTAATGAAACATTATTGTGGAATCAATGGGAATGTTGGCTCGTAATGAAACATTATTGTGGAATCAATGGGAATGTTGGCTCGTAATGAAACATTATTGTGGAATCAATGGGAATGTTGGCTCGTAATGAAACATTATTGTGGAATCAATGGGAATGTTGGCTCGTAATGAAACATTATTGTGGAATCAATGGGAATGTTGGCTCGTAATGAAACATTATTGTGGAATCAATGGGAATGTTGGCTCGTAATGAAACATTATTGTGGAATCAATGGGAATGTTGGCTCGTAATGAAACATTATTGTGGAATCAATGGGAATGTTGGCTCGTAACAAAAACATCTGTGAGCTTTTGTAGCATAAACAAAGTAGGCCTTATTCTATGCACCTCATGGAGGCCCCATAGCTACAGAATGGAGGCCCCAGAGTTACACAATGGAGGCCCCATAGCTACATAATGGAGGCCCCATGGCTACATAATGTAGGCCCCAGAGTTACATAATGGGGGCCCCAGAGTTACATTTGGAGGCCCCATAGCTACATAATGGAGGCCCCATGGCTACATAATGGGGGCCCCAGAGTTACATAATGGGGGCCCCAGAGTTACATAATGGAGGCCCCAGAGTTACTTAATGGAGGCCCCATGGCTACATAATGGGGGCCCCAGAGTTACATAATGGAGGCCCCATAGCTACATAATGGAGGCCCCATAGCTACATAATGGAGGCCCCAGAGTTACATAATGGAGGCCCCAGAGTTACATAATGGAGGCCCCAGAGTTACATAATGGAGGCCCCAGAGTTACATAATGGAGGCCCCAGAGTTACATAATGGAGGCAGGCCCCAGAGTTACATAATGGAGGCCCCATAGCTAAACAATGGAGGCCCTGTAGCTACATAAGGGAGATACCAGAGTTACACAATGGAGGCCCCAGAGTTACACAATGAAGGACCCCAAAGTTATATGATGCAGGCTCCAGAGTTGTATGTCTTTTCTTGGCTATTTTTTCAAATTGTTTTTCCTTCATTCTCACGTTTAATGCAAGCACGGATGTTTGAAGTACTCACATGTTGTCCTATATAAAATCATATCATTAAACAAAACAACTCACACAACACACACACACGTTTTAGGGATGTGGGAAGGAGGGGATACGGTTTCGTGAAGGGTAAACTCACATCTCCATGTCATCGGCTGTCCCCCCATAGTGCCTCCATGTCCATTCCACATTGTAGAAAAAAAGCTCTACGAAAAAAAAAAGGTTTACGGGTTTGTTATGGTAGTAGCAGTTAACAAAGTCTCAGCCGAAATCCATACCACAGAATGTTTACCATACCACTGACAATCTCGTTTAGAGAGTATGATGCAGTAGATACCGTGACATTGGTAATGTGGGGAAATAATAAAGTACAGAGCGTGTGAAGTTGGCAGCTCGTATTTAAAGTCTCCGAAACCACACAGGCTAGAATTGAGAGAACATTGTATCAAACAGATATCATTAACGGGAAACTATAACATTGACATATGTCTCATAGATAACGTGAAATATGTCTCATAGATAACGTGAATATGTCTCATAGATATCTTGAAATATGTCTCATAGATAACTTGAAATATGTCTCATAGATAACGTGAAATATGTCTCATAGATAACGTGAAATATGTCTCATAGATAATGTGAAATGTCTCATAGATAACGTGAAATATGTCTCATAGATAACTTAAAATATGTCTCATAGATAACGTGAAATATGTCTCATAGATATCTTGAAATATCTCTCATAGATATCTTGAAATATGTCTCATAGATAACTTGAAATATGTCTCATAGATAACCTGAAATATATCTCATAGATAACGTGAAATATGTCATTGTATTCAAACTATTGTTTCATTTCAAGGCAACTTCCTAAAATGTCTTAAAGATGGTCAAATAGTATATAATTGTGTTTTGTGTTTACACTTCACTTCCTAGTCTTACTTTGGTTTGAACAGGTTCACACCTCACGCCCCCCCTTTCCACCCCTTCCCTACCCCCACCCCTACTCAAAACACAAATAGTTAACAAGTTAAATCTGAAGAAACAATACAGAAGTTGTACAAATACATAGACGAAGACTTGCAGTCCTGCTACACACAGTGTAGTTCAACACTATCGCATTGACTCGTAGATGTATTACAGAGCATTATGGTTGTGTCAATGTTTGACTGCAACACTCCTGACCCCCTCCCCTCACACACACACTCACACACAAACATGGACACACCTACACAAAAAAACTTCAGTCTATAGACACACGGACAAATTAACAAACGTGTGTGCTGACCAACTGACCCAGTACCAGCGAGAGATTACACAAAATGTACTGGTCATCTCCACACAGACCCCTTTGTTTGTGTTTCGGCTTTAGGACTACCAGGTGCCGTAATCCCCTACTCCCCCACTGCCCGGCCTAAGCTGTTATGTGTGTATAGAATGGCCACAATCACAAGTGTTGGTGTTGGGGGGGGTTGATAGAGGACACATAGCAAGTGATTTAGTTTACAGTACACAGTAGCTGCTAGTCTGTGAGTGCTAGTCGTTATGATGAAGTATCTATCTATCTATCATTCTATCTATCTATCTATCTATCTATCTATCTATCTATCTATCTATCTATCTATCTATCTATCTATCTATCTATCTATCTATCTATCTATCTATCTATCTATCTATCTATCTATCTATCTATCATCTATCTATCTATCTATCATCTATCTATCATCTATCTATCTATATCTTTCATCTAGTACTATTATATAAATCTAACACTATCTATATGTCAATCTATGACTATGTCTATAGTTTATTCAAATATTTCTATTACTATCATCAGTATCTGTAAATATGTCTTTCATCTGTCAAATTCATCTATCTATCTATCCATCAATCCACCCAACTTTTCATCTGTCAGACCAGCGGCATGTATTATATTATACAAAGCAATGTCCCATTCAATTATGACATATGCCAGTCCACAATGAAATACTTGAGAACAAAGACATTACTTCTCTGTCGTCCTCGTGTCTCCATTGACAGGCTGTGTAAAGTCAGCCAGTGTACAACCCTAGCCCTGCTTGTGTCACATCCACAACAGTGTGTACAACCCGTACACAGTTTGTTTCTATGTTGTCACACGTTTGTTCTATACACACAAGCACTGCATTGACTTTTACAACGGTCTTTACAAGTCCAGACATCTTTGTATTTTATTTTAATTTTGTGTCTTTAATCATCACTGTATCAATGTTGGTACACAATCCACTGACATAATGAGTTCACTGTATCAATGGTGGTACACAATCCACTGACGTAATGAGTTCATAATTGAAACAAGTAGTTCACTTGTTCCATGTGTAATTCATGCCCGTATGGCTTCAACATTGTGATGGCTACTTCCCCCCACCCCACCCTGATGATTGATATAAACCACTTATGTTCTTTAGATCGCGAAGATAAAGATTATCGCGTCGTTTGGCGGGACATTTCGTGAATGTTTGCCCCCAATGTTTTAAAACTAGAACGTCGTCTGGTGGGTCTGTTTGTTTCACAGCTCCAGGATTATCTTCTCATGGTATCTGACTCAGCAATGTTGATGTTCTTTAATTAGTGGAGCACTGGGAAAGGGGGTTGGGGTGTAATCCATTCCCTTTCACATTAAGACGCCTGTTGCTGAATTAAATCATCAATTGAACTTTTAAAAAATATTTAGATAACTCATCAGAATAATCTTCCATCCACTCCATGCAGTATGAATTACAACATTTGGTTATGAGAGTATGTTCAAAAGAATTTCAGTGATGACGACATCTAAAATATAAAAAAAAAAATTGAGGGTTTAAAACTTGCACACAAAAAAAAAACAGTTAAAGTATGCTCCTAAAATATCATAACAAACGCGCATACAGTAATTATAAACTAAGGGTTGCTGGAGTAAGGCTAGTTGTTAATTTTATTGAGATTACAGGCTTGCTGTTGTATCAGTCGTTCATACCCCGTGTTACGACACCAATGTATCAGCCATCAGCGTCCTGTGTATCAACGGGTTATGGTCATCTAACAAACATTGATAATCAGCGTTAAAATTGTATCTGACATTCTTTTGAACACAAACGCTTTCAAAATGAACAGTAAAAACACTTTTAAGCTACTAAGGACTCATCGGGGCAGATGAAGAGTAGAATACATCTTTTTCGGTGACCACTGCATATAAAGGGATTGTGTCCTATTGTGTTATATTGTGTCCTATTGTGTTATATTGTGTTATATTGTGTTCTATTGTGTTCTATTGTTATATTGTGTTATGTTGTGTTAAATTGTGATATATTGTGTTATATTGTGTTATATTGTGTCCTTTTGTGTTATATTGTCTTATTGTGTTATATTGCTATATTGTGTTATATTTTTATATTATGTTATATTGTTCTTTTGTGTGATATTGTTATATTGTGTTATATTGTTATATTGTGTTATATTGTGAAATTGTGTTATATTGTGAAATTGTGTTATATTGTGAAATTGTGTGATGTTATGCTATGTTGTGTTATATTGTGTTATATTGTGTTATGTTGTGTTATATTGTGTTATGTTGTGTTATATTGTGATATTGTATTATATTGTGTTATATTGCCTAATATTGAACGGCTTCGTTGCCTTTGAAATTTTATTTATATATTTCGCTGCAAAATATGGCGAACAAGAAGCCAGGGAGGGTGCCCCCGTCGGTATAGTTTGCCAGGGGCCCTCTGCGCCCAGATACACGTCCCAGATACACGGCTATCTTCTATTAATAATGTGACAAAAGATGGTTCTTTTTTATTCATGACATGACTGTCTTTGTAATGTGGTATTATTGTTAATGTGGTATTGTTGTTAATGTGGTATTGTTGTTAATGTGGTATTGTTGTTAATGTGGTATTGTTGTTAATGTGGTATTGTTGTTAATGTGGTATTGTTGTTAATGTGGTATTGTTGTTAATGTGGTATTGTTGTTAATGTGGTATTGTTGTTAATGTGGTATTGTTGTTAATGTGGTATTGTTGTTAATGTGGTATTGTTGTTATTTTGAGAAAAGAATTATTAAACACAGGCAATATCCTTTGATCTACATCTTATATCATCCTCATTTAAATAACATCTGTGGTCATAGACTGTGTCATTTCATAGACTGTGTCATTTCATAGACTGTGTCATTTCATAGACTGTGTCATTTCATAGACTGTGTCATTTCATAGACTGTGTCATTTCATAGACTGTCATTTCATGGACTGTCATTTCATAGATTATGTCATTCAATAGAATGTGTCATTCCATAGAATGTGTCATTTCATAGAATGTGTCATTCCATAGAATGTGTCATTCCATAGAATGTGTCATTTCATAGAATGTGTCATTTCGCAATCTGTCACATCATGCAGACTATGTCATCTCAGGGACTATATCGTTGTACACAAACTGTAAAACTAAATTATAATAAGAAAAGTTTTAAACACCACAAAATATACATTTGGTTGAAATGTACACATGTCCCAGAATTCTCTGTCAGCTATTTAATGTCATGTAATTAAAACAGATGAAACTCTTTTTATTTAGAAGATACAAACACACACATACAAACACGCGCGCTACACACAAACATTTAAAACATTTTTTTTGTACAATATGTGTAATATAATAATTGCCACTGTCCGAAAATTGATGTTAGTATTGATCAACATTTTAATATTAGTCTGAGACACGTGACCATGTCTAAATATAGATTGAATAATTTATTTATAAGGTCCAATGAAAAGTTTATTTCATTTTATTCCAGATGTTTTAGTTTGCTCTGTCTGGCAAAGTTGGCGTATTTTTTTGTTAAATTTGAAATCAATTATTTAATTTCATGCTTCATTAAGCAAATGAAAGTTTCCACAATAAGTTGTTATACATTATTTTATAACACGAGAATGGCAACATAAGTCAGTAATATAATATAATATAGGTGTAATATAATATAATATAGGTGTAATATAATATAATATAATATAGGTGTAATAATATATAATATATATGCATACGTATATTTAATTCGCTGAGTTTCTCACGACAGATTATAATGGCTGAATGTTATGTTTTGATCTAATGACGATCAAAATTGATGCATTAGTCAAATAGTGTTAGCTGACAGCTTGAAAGCACACGTTAGATGGGAGGAGGGGGTATAGAGGCTGTCACAGACTGTATATTGTTGTGGTCTCTGGTCATTTACATATTAGATAAAGTTACCCTTTTATTGTAATGTTTGGGGTAGAATTGATTTTCATTTTGAGAGAAAGAGAAAATTTGTTTAATTATATATTTTATCCGTCGATGGGTTTTGTTAGTATTGTGACTAAATTGTTTGTCAACGTGTGACTGAATGACTGATATAATGTGACGGGATTAGATGTCTCACCGACTTTTAAATGAACTGTTTTGTAGCCCATTGATTATGTTCATTTGAATAGTTCAATGGCTTGTATAAATATTACTAGTAAGCTACGGGTGTTATCAGTTAATATCATCTTAGTTTCATTTAGTTACGTGCCGCCATCCTGGCTTAGTCTTAGTAAATTTGTAATATATATATATATATATATATATATATATATATATATATATATATATATATATATATATATATGTATATGTATATAGCAATATCTATTTATAGAACTCATCACACCCATTTACAAAAACATCATTTTGTCTGATCTGTTCTATTCCGTCCTATTGTGACATCATTTTGTCTGATCTGTTCTATTCCTTCCTATTGTGACATCGTTTTGTCTGATCTGTTCTATTCCTTCCTATTGTGACGAACAGTTAAACCCATATTTTTAAGCACTTAAAAAATCAATTTAAAAAAGCTATAATTATACTATAAAAGTATTTTTTTTAAAACTACACTGTATGTTACAAATCACAATATCAATAATGTACCACGAAGTTATATATTATTCTTCACTACATGTAAATGGAGATAGCAAAACATATAGTTATACAAATGTGATAATTGTGTTTGTTCCTAGGAGCTTCATATAACTACTTTTAATTCTGTAACGAATTCCCCAACATAATTAGTTTGTATTCAATTAACATTTTAAAATGGCGTCATCGTTGGCCGCATGTAAATATGTAGGCCTGTAAATATGTAGGCCTGTAAATATGTAGGCCTGTAAATATGTAGGCCTGTAAATATGTAGGCCCGTAAATATGTTGGCCCGTAAATATGTTGGCCCAGCATCCAGGGGCGTATTGGCAGCCACCAACAGACGCGATAAATGATGGCCTCTCTAATGTATGCAGCTGGACGGGCTTTCAACCTATTGGGGCCGATGGCTCACATTTGGGCCCTTCTTGGTATCTACACTTGGGGCGTTCAGTAATTCGCAGCACATTTTAAACTTTGGTGCAAATGAGCTTTTCCCAATAGGGCCCCGAACCTACTAAAGCCGACACTGGTATTCTATTCTCTTTTTCTATAAAATTCTTTAAAAAGAACAGTAGATATACTGGATACAGTAATAGTGTAGAATAAACAGATGATTGTATGAAAACATAATATTTATATTTGTGTGTGTGTGTATGTCTGTGTGTGTGTATGTTAAATAATTGTCTGAGTTTCAAAGGCAGCAAAATGTGCAAGCCTTATAAATGTCACAAAAACCCGGAAGTGAAAACTATTGACTCTTTACATATGTTTCAAAAGTCCCAGACTTGACTAATGAAATGTAGAAAACAACTTACACCTCTCACACTGGTATTTAATTGGTGGTTTAAAGTTTTCCAAATTGTTCATCTTTTTCTAGTTTCAAGTCATTTTTTCCCTATAAAAAATTCATATAAAGTAAAATAATGTGTTCATTGGTCATACCAACTTTTTTGAGTGCGTTAAATTGATTTTTAAAGTAAATTCACACATTTAGACGTCTTCATCGTAATGTCTACACTGTAATGTCTTCACTGTAATGCCTTCACTTTAATGTCTTCATTGTAATGTCTTCATTGTAATATCTTCATTGTAATGTCTTCATTGTAATGTCTTTATTGTAATGTCTTCATTGTAATGTCTACATTGTAAAGTCTTCATTGTAATGTCCACTTTATTGTGACTTATTATTTTTTTTTTCTTTTTAATATTTTCTTTCCACTGCAATAATTTGACGAGATGAAGGGTCCAAGACAGATTGTTCTGACTATCGGTAATAGTGGGGGGGGGTAGGGTCTATAACACCGTCCCATTTAATGGTTTATAGGATATAAGGAGTAGCGTTTCATCAGCAGTTGAATACATACTTACATACATACATACTTACATACATACATACATACATACTTACATACATACATACATAC